>CAJQUN010000065.1:1427541-2627541 GCA_907163345.1 Haberlea rhodopensis | reverse complement strand
TAAAATGTTATTCAAAATTCTATTTTCCAACAAAATACATTTCTTATCAAAAATCATCTTTCAAAATAATTCTTGCATGCTTACTATCCGAAAATCATTTAAAAAAATAAACAATACGAAATACTTAAAATAATTTGCGGAAAATTACAACTTCCTTTACGTACCTCAAAGCTTCTTATCAACGTTCAAGCTACAAACCTTCCCAAAATCTCCAAAACATCAAGGATTTCCTATTACCATCTCAACATTATCAAAAACCACGCGTCTGGGCGGGCCGTCACATATGGTCTATCCATCGGCCAATGTGTGCCATGTTGCAGAATTTTCGGTAGGTTTCTTTTCCTGCCGGAATCTTGTTTTCCCAACGAATTCTTCTTTTTGTTTCAAAGAGTTCTTCGGCAAATCTCGTGGAGGTTCCTGTCATGGAATTCAGTAGGAAAGTTTTGTTGGCTGAATTCTGAAAGAACTTGAATGAGTATTTGACTTTGTCCATTTCCGTTAGACAAACCCAAAAACCCCATGCACGTCTGGTTGAAACTTTATCTTCTATGATAGTTCCAGCCAAAATTGGAATTCCTTCTAGTAGCGCCATTTTTATATTTTTTAAGGATTTTCGTCTGGTCTCCTAAGCTTGATAAAATGAAAAGCTCAATGAAGCCTTTCTTTGTGGGTTATGGAGCAGCACTTAAAAAATACAACTCCAGGATATCTCATCTGGCCAAATGTGGATTATTGGCCCATGTCTCGTGAACAGCTTCTCTGATCCATTTTGCTAATTTTGAAATTTCAGAGAATGCTGGTGCAACAGTATAAATCGAAGCAAGAGCTCCGAAATTATACCATTCTTGAACTTCGTTTGGATGGCTTCCTTGTTTCATCCAAACCCTCGGATATTTTTCGGAGATATCAATGATGGTTTTGTCTGGGTTGATACCTCGTCTGGTTATCAGTTTCTCCCAAGTGCGTTGGTAATCCTGCATGGGTGAAGAAACTAATCAACATTAGTTTGAACCCTAGAAGTGCCAATCATTGGCCTAAGGTTCAACTCTCCATCTTTTACTGTAAGGCCCCGATGCTAATTAATCCGGATTAACGATGATTAAGGGAACCCGGATAATTAAAGTGCAAATTTGAATTAAGGTGTTCCGGACCACGATGAGTCAACCAACTAGTTGAACATGTTTTAGTACATGAGCATGTGCATAATCACATGTCACTTGGAAAACGCATGCCACTAATTAATTTAACTCATGTTTAATACATGATTTTGGACATTTAATCTTGCAAGATAATGATGTATTGACACATGGATTCCACAATACATCAAATAAATTAAAAATCACATTTTTTGGCATAGAATCTCACGCCATTATGCTTTCAATTTCAAATTTTGGTTCCACATTTCACCATCATCTTCTCTCTCTTCAACCCATGAAATTTTCTTCCCTCTCTCCTCAAAGTTTCCAAAATTTGCAGCTTAAATTAGCACAAATTTTGTTAGGATCGGGGTAGTGTTTAGAAGGGGGGTTGAATAAACACTAGATTCAATTTCGATTTTGCTCGAGTTTCTGCAGACTGTTAAGTACTGCAGTAGCTTCTCAATATGTTGCAAGTCAGCAGACACTGATTATAGTGCAGAGAAGTCTGCTGGACTTGTGAGTGATAATAACTGAATGGTAAATAAGTAAAAGGTAAATAACACAAGTATGTTTCTGGAAGTTCGAAGCACAACGCTTCTACGTCTCCCCTTCTTCCTTTGCAGGAAGGTTACACTAGAAGAACTTGGTTTACACTTTACAGTATACAGCCTTCTTAGGCACTCACACAGCTTGGCCTAAACTCCTAGCAATCACAAATTCTCAATTTGATTACAATGATTTCTATGACACTCACACAAAAATAAACTGTTTAACTTCGAGTGTTCTTGAGCAGCAGACTCAGTTGAAGATAATCTGTCACGATTACAGTAGTAGTGCTTGTCTGCTCTTGCTAAACCTTTAAAGAATATCAATAAGATGATTTGCTTTTTGCGTTGAGGTGTTTCTCTTTGTTTGATCAGATGGTTCAGCTAACCTCTTAATTCTTCACTTGGGAGTATTTATAGACTTATTGATTTTAACGGCAACTTGTCTATATTTGGAAGAGATCCACTTTCTGTTACCATTCCATATTCTGATTGTCTTCTTTCATATTTTGTTTAGCAATGGCTCTTTTATTCTGACGCTAATGGTGGCGGAGATATAGCAGGGTGCGCCGCTCTGTTGTACCTTTGTCAGAATAGGTTGTACTTGTTTTGTCTTGTTGTTTTGTGCTTTTGCTGGATGGTTAGACCTATGCTGGCTTTCTTTGTTCAAATGATCTTTCATTCTTCTGTACTCAGTTGAGGTATGTCCAGTAGTTGTCTATCCAGTTGGTATTCATCCGGTTGGTGTTCATTCAGTTGGTGTCCATCCAGTTGGTGTTCATCCGGTTGGTGTCCATCCAGTTGGTGTTCATTCGGTTGATGTCCATCCGGTTGGTGTTCATCCGATAGGTGTCCATCCGGTAGGTGTCTGTTCAGTTGATGTCTGCCACCCGGTAGGTGTTTGTCACCCGGCAGGTGTCTGTCACCCGGTAGGTGTCTATCCAGTTGAAGTCCATCACCCGGTAGGTGTCTGTCCAGTTGATGTCCATTACCCGGTAGGTGTCCATCACCCGGTAGGTGTCCATCACCCGGTAGGTGTCTTTCACCCGGTATGTGTCTATCCAGTTGATGTCCATCACCTGGTAGGTGTCTGTCACCCAGTATGTGTCTGTCCAGTTGATGTCCATTACCCGGTAGGTGTCCATCACCCGGTTGATGTCCATCCAGTTGATGTTTGTCACCACCAAAACTTAGAAATGTTTTCCCAACAATTTCCACCTTTTTGGTGATGACAAAACTTAGTACTGGAGACTCTTGCTTAAACATATGAACAACAACTCCTGTTAAGACTTAGAGACACACATAGACTTTGCAATTTGTTAGAATAAATAAGCAGATTACGAGTAGTAATCAAACTGAGCCAATGAAGGAATACCATTTTTATATAAAATGAATTCTGTTTACATGGTACATCTTACAAATTACAACAAACATCTTACAAGTCATACAACAGTCCTAACGAACATCTTACAAGTCATACAACAGACCTATTTCTGCAATCTATCCAAATGGAGAAACATAGCCAGTATGGAATGATCCGAGCCAGCTAATTTCAGGGTTATTGACAAAGGGAGGGGGAGATAAAGTACATACAAAGAGACTTAGAACAGAGAAAGACCTAGAAATCTATCATTATCTTCAAAGTGATCCTCTGTTCATTTGGCAAGATCTCTGTCTTCCCCCTTTTTGTCATCAGCACCCAAGCGTCTGTTGTTCCAAATTCCAGGTTGATGGAGAGCACCAGAACTGGTCCATGAAGGAGGAGCTAACAGAGGTGGGTTAGATAAGTAATCAACCCATGAAGGGTTGATTTAGATAAGTAATGAACCCATGAATATATTGTAGAGACAGCTGCAAAACTTTTAAGAATAGTAATTAAGAGTTGCATGATTGATGTTTTGAGTTAGAGAAGTAGCATGCTATTTATAGCGAAGAAACTGGCAAGTTGTATAGTGAAAAGCCATATCATGCATAAAGAAGTGCAGATAAAGATAGATATGAATTGACAACTCTTATTAATATTAAAATAAACAGATAAGGGAAACATAAAAAGACAATAAAATTTACTATTTGCCCCCTAGCCAATGCTGGGAGTAGTCACGGGTGAAGGGTGGAGTGTCAGCCTGAGTTTGTCGGGAGCTGTGGGACCTTTACTGAGAGGGAGGTCTTGACCGACTGGATGCTCCAGCTGCAGTAGATGAGCGATGAGCTGGACTCTGGTCTTGTTGGGTCAGAGGAGCAGGTCTGCTGGACTCTGGCAGTCTTCTAACAGTTTGAGGAGCAGCTGTCAGGCTGTTGCTCAAGTATTGAATCTGTTAAGCAAAGGCCGCCTGCATAGTTGCCAGTTGATCCGATAAGGCTTTCTTGGCGTCTTCTATCTTATCCTCAAGAGCCAGTGAGGTGGCGGTATGAAGTGATTCATTATGTTGAGTGATCTGAAGACGAGCCTGCCCTATCCGAGATAGTGAGTCCGCAAAGGCATCCACAACAAAGGTTTGGAGCCTGGTGACAGTAGTCGTTAGACTATTTATGTCCCGATAGACGTGCTGGAATTGAGAATCAGTATGCTGTTGGTGGCTCCCAAGAATAAGAGTCGCAGTGCGTTCTTCCTGTTTGAGCTTATTGACGTCACTGGCTAGTGCATAGATGGCATTTGACAGATGCACCAGTTGATCAGCAATGTTGGGTGGCCCTTCCAGAGGAATATGAGTTGAAAAGTCAAAGAAATCCTCAGGAGGGTCTTGAGCCAGAGATTGATCCAGAGCATCTGTTTGAGTCTCAGCAGTAGTAGTGAGAACGTCGGGATGACCCTCAATATCAGCAGTCAACAGAGCAGTGACTTCAGTGGTTGGTGCAGCAGGCGCGATGGTAGGTATGACATACATGCTAGTAACAGCTTGTTCCAGCTCGGCTGCAGACGACTGAGTGTGACCAGCAGAGTGAGAAGAGTGTTTGCTGGGTTCATCATTACCAGAAGAGATGGTAACTTGATGAACCACAGTCTGAATCACTGTGTCAACGTTAGCATGATCAACATCCAGCAGCTGTAGTGGTTGATCATTGGCATGACTCTGATCGGAGGAGATAAGTGGATCAGCGGTTGAGGTGATCGCAATGTCAGTAGGAGCTGTCTCCAAAGTAGGTGGGGCAGTCTCCAAGTCAGTTGGGGCAGTTTGAAGTCAGTTGGAGTAGGACTTGCATTTCTTGATACGGCAGAGCAGGAGTGGAGACCAGTTGATATGCGGAGTTCATGAAGAGCATGCTCAGCCATATCCAGCTTCGGACCTAAAGCATTCAGAACTGCTCGATCATGATTCGCTATGCCAGAATCAATATTGAATTGTTGAAGGCGGGAATGAACAAGAGCTTGAAGTTCTCCCACATAATTCATCACGCGAAAGAGATCTCTAAGCTTCAAACTCTTTTCAGTGTCCGGGACTTGAAGATAATTCAAAATGAGATTCTCGTCTTCTCGTGCTTGATCAAAAATTGGAGTGAAGTCATCGAAGCGAATGCTTAGGCGAGCCTTTGTCCATCGATCAAAAATTTCAAGTTGCGCCTGCAGCTTGACTTCTACTTCACTCATGACCATTTGAATCTCAAAGGCTACAGGGGTGGTCACCGGTGCCATAAGTCCTTTTCCCTTTCCAGTGGTGGTGTCCTTGGGATGATAGTAAGGACACGAGGACTTGGGTGTCCAGAAACTAATAGTGCCAGGTGCTTGTTGAGAGCTCACCATCTTGGAGGATTGGTCAGTTGGAGCCACCGGTGCAGCGAGTACCATGGCCAATGATGCAGTTGGTTCCTCCGGAGAAGGATTTGCAGGACTTGGCTCTCTTCTAGTGATGACTGTTGCTGGGACTACAGAATAGATGGTATCAGAGGCATCAGTGACTATCTTCTGGAGAGTATGAGGAGCCCCTTTTCTGGTCCTAGGCTTCTTAGGAGTAGGAGGAGGAGGAGGAGGAGATGATTCAGTGGATTCGGATATTGTTTGTTCAGAATCGCTTACAACTTGAGTTGTGCGTCGCTTCGTCAGACCGACCTCTCTGCCGCTCCGTTGCCTGTGAATCTGGAGATACTTAGCAGTGATAAGTCTGCCTGGATGAAGATTTGAGGAGGCCCTCGCCTGAATGTTTTTACTGTCAAATAGACTGCTGAGTGGAAGAGCAAAGCCAGATTGTCCCTTCCCTGGAGTAATTAGTCCGGTGAGGACCTGAAACAGAACAACTGACCAGTTGACTTCTAATCCTTTGAAGATGGCGTCCATGAAGTCAAACTTCTCAGGGGTGATGATATCAAAAGATCCAGCTTTGCACAGTAGCCCCTTGGAAATAACATCGGCCAGTTGACGGAAATGACTCTTCATTAGCACTTTTTTAAATGGAGGACGTCGAAGGCGAGTGTCAGAGTCGTAGAATATGGAGCGCATTTCCCTAACATCCACTGGAATAGTGGAGAAATCTGTAAGTCCAGTAGAGGGAAGACAAAGATGAGTGGTGAATTCCAGTTGAGTGATGATAACCAATTGTCTAGAGATGGAGGCCATCACGGAATCATCTATAACTTTAGCAGTGGCGAAGAACTCATGTAGAGCTTCCTTGTAGAATGTTGGAGCCTGGCTAAAGATCACTAGAAGTCCTGATGTATCCAACTTGTGAAAAACTTCCTTTGTATCTTCATCAGAGGATGTGGAGATTGAATGAAAATCCACATGTACAGCATTTGTGATGAAACTGGGCTGTGTATTCTTAGACATTTTTCTTTTGATGTAGATACCGAGAATCAAAAATCCTGCACTGTAAGAATTTCTGGGAAGAAAGTTAACACAGTAATTTTGGAAAAGATAAGAGTAAACCTAAGTAATGGAGGTTAACGGAAAGAGTAGATGTAACGTCGTACTGTAGATGAGCGGACACATGAATACGTGGCGATCATCTAACGATTGAAATTTTTTTAACAAATTAATAAAAGGTCAGGATTTGGGCGGGAGTGAAATAATTTATTTTTACATAAAAGTAAATTTGAATTCCGACGTTCCAATAGGTTAATAGTTACCGAAGGTTATTTTTGTCAAAGCATATTTGGTAAAGTCTGCTGGTATGTAGGGTCCGACTGGTAAGGGAACATCTACTGGTATGTAGAGTGCTACTGGTACGGAAACACCTACTGCAGCAGGCTGTTGTTTTACCAGCTGAGCTTAGATAACCAAGATAAAATTCTAACTGAAATTCCCCCTAAATTCATGCGATTTCTACTGAGTAATTCCCCCTGAATTCATTAACCTTAAATAATAACAATCATGGATTGATTTCAATTAAACCAAGAATATTTGGAAAGTAGGAAAACTTAGCGTCCGGTAGAGGTTTTGTGAAGATGTCTGCTGCCTGTTGTTCGGTAGATATGTATTCTAGCAGAATTTCTCTCTTCATAACGTGATCTCTGATGAAATGATGACGGATGTCAATATGTTTGGTGCGCGTATGAAGAACCGGGTTGTACGTAATGGCTATGGCAGACGTATTATCACAAAATATGGGTGCCTCAGTGGATTCAATTCCATAGTCTCTCAGTTGTTGTTGAATCCAGAGCAGTTGAGCACAGCAGCTTCCAGCAACAAGGTACTCTGCCTCTGTAGTAGACGTTGCTATGGATGTCTGCTTCTTGCAACCCCATGAGATTAGTCTATCTCCAAGAAATTGACAGTATCCACTGGTACTTTTTCTGTCAATTTTGCATCCAGTATAGTTCGCATCGGAATATCCGATCAGATTAAAAGTTGAGTCTCTTGGATACCATAGACCGACATGCTCAGTGCCTTTCAGATATTTGAGGATCCTTTTGACAGCCGTGAAGTGCGACTGCTTGGGATTTGCTTGAAACCGAGCGCACATACAAACTGCAAACATAATGTCTGGTCGGCTGGCTGTCAAGTACAGTAATGATCCGATAATACCCCGATACATTGTTACTTCAACTGATATTCCTGAATTATCCAAGTCTAGTTTTGCAGATGAGCTCATTGGAGTGGCCACTGCTGAACTTGTACTCATCCCATATTTCTTCAGCAGTTCTTTAGTATATTTAGACTGAGTTATCAGAATTCCTTCACTGGATTGCTTGACATGTAATCCTAAGAGAAATGATAATTCTCACATCATGCTCATCTCAAATTGATCCTGCATAATTTTAGAAAATCTTTCGCAAAGCTTTGAGTTAGTACTGCCGAAAATAATATCATCAACATAAGTTTGACAAGCAGAGTATGGTCACCCTTTGTGAATTTGAAAAGGGTTTTGTCCACCGTGCCAATGGTAAAGTTATGCTCAGTCAAATATTTTGACAGCGTTTCGTACCATGCACGAGGAGCTTGCTTTAAACCATACAAGGCTTTGTTGAGACGAAAAACATAAGAAGGCTGCTGATGGCTTTCAAATCCAGGAGGTTGCTCAACGTAAACTTCTTCCTGGAGTTTGCCGTTACGAAACACACTCTTAACATCCATCTGATAGACTTTAAAGTCTTTAAAAGTAGCAAATGCAAGAAATATACGAATGGCTTCTAATCGAGCTACAGGGGCAAATGTTTCATCAAAATCAATGCCTTCTTCCTGTTTGTAGCCCTGTGCGACTAATCTTGCTTTATTTCTGATGACTATACAATTTTCATCTAATTTATTTCTAAAAACCCATTTGGTACCTATTATAGTGTGATGCTGTGGTCGTGGTACTAAATACCATACTTTGTTTCGCTCAAACTGATTTAGTTCTTCCTGCATTGCTTCTACCCAGCTTGGGTCTAACATAGTATCATCAATCTTCTTAGGTTCTATGTGAGATATGAATGCAGCATGAAGAAATTCATTAATCATTTGTCCTCTGGTGCGTAGAGGAGCAACAGGGTTACCTATGACCTGCTCGGGAGGATGATCCTTCATCCACCGGAGCGGAGGTCCAAGAGGGTTGAGCTCTTCATTTGACTGAATATGAGTGGGTAGCTCAGAAGATCTGATTGCGCATCTTTTCCGTTAGTTCCTTCTACTGCAGCAGGAGTATGCACAATAGTGTCATTGTCAGCTGGATGCAGTGCTTGTTGACCAGCAGACTCCTCTGCTTGAGCTTCAGGAACTTCTGGTTCTAAAGAGCAGTCATTTCTGCTTCTGTAATTTATCTCATCATCAACATTTTCATCAATATAAGTGCTTTCCAGTCGATTGCTCAAATTGTTGATTTGCAGATTAGATACAGTACAATCAGTAGGTTCATCAAATTTTACATGCACAGATTCTTCTACAGTAAGAGTTCTATTATTAAATACTCTGAAGACTTTACTAACTGTAGAATATCCAAGAAATATTACAGCATCAGATTTGGCATCAAAAGCGGTGAGATGAGTCTTTCCATTGTTGTGAATAAAAGATTTGCAACCAAACACATGGAAATAAGAAATATTTGGCTTACTGCCATTCCATATCTCATAAGGGGTTTTATTTGCTCGCTTATTAATCATTGATCTGTTCTGCGTATAACATGTTGTGTTGACAGCTTCTGCCCAAAATCTCTACGATATCTGATTCTGCAAGCATAGTTCGCGCAGCTTCTTTCAAAGTGCGGTTCCTACGCTCAGCAACTCCGTTTTGTTGAGGGGTTCTTGCAGCAGAGTATTCGTGTTTAATACCAAGGTCATCTAGATATGATTCGAGTGACTGATTGGTAAACTCGGTACCTTTATCACTACGAATTCTATCTATCCCACACGATTTCTCATTTTGGAGTCTTTTCAGTAGTTTGATCAGCTTTGGAGTAGCCTGATCTTTGCCACTTAGAAACAGGACCCACGTAAAACGAGTGTAATCGTCTATTAACACTAGGGTATACTTCATTCCCCCTAGACTTGTTACTGGTATTTGACCGAATAGATCCATATGCAGCAACTCTAGGCACCGAGAAGAAGATTTACTCCCTTTGTTCTTAAAGGAGGATCTGATTTGCTTACCAAGCTGGCATGCTGCACAGATCTTGTCTTTTGAGAACTCAATTTGAGGCAGTCCAATGACTAGATCGAGTTTACGCAGACTGGCAATAGTTTTAAAGTTTAAGTGACTCAAACGTTTGTGCCAAAGCCAATTTTTGGAAGTATTCAAGGCAGCAAAGCAAGTAGATGGGTAGGCTGATTAAGATTCCAAACAATTTTATATGTGTTATCATGCCTTCTTCCTACAAGTAATACACTGCCGTCAGTAGATTTGATTGTGCATTAGTGCTGGTTGAATTCTACAGAGTGACCATTGTCACAGAGTTGACTGATGCTAATCAAGTTATAACATAAATTTTCAACCAACAGAATATCTTTAATAATAATGTTATCGTAGATAATCTTACACTTACCCACGGTTCTACCTTTCGCGTTTTCTCCAAAAGTTATTCTAGGTCCGGTGGTGTCCACCAATTCAGACAATAAGCACGCATTCCCTGTCATATGTCTAGAACATCAGCAGTCCAGAAACCACTCTGAGCTCCGAACTTGATGAATTCTAGCTTTCTGCAATTTAAGCGATAATATGATTGGTAACCAATCATACTTGGGTCCAGACAGGATTAGTCCTTTCGGGACCCACACTTGTATAACCCTGAATTGTTTGGGTCTGTGTGTGTCCTGAAACGTGTGTGCATTATATGATAAGGATGTTCTGATATGTGCGATACTGAGTGTATGCGTGTTGTTTGGGTTTTTGGTTTCTGTTTGGAAGCATATATCTCTTTTGGACAGGCATACAATTATAATACCAGTTGGTTTTTACCTCTCGAGTGGCCTGACCGGTGGTATTATGTTTATTTCTAAACTTTTGCCCTAGTCTAGCTTTCTATTTTGGCTCGACATAACCGATACCTTTGTGTGATGCCCGTTCCTTGATGAGTGTTGGCTCAACAGATTCCTTGACCAACTCACTTGGTTCATATACTGTGCTTGATCTTACAAAATTCATTGTTTGAATCTTGTTCCTTTCTAGACACAGTTGAGATTTGATGCCAGATGAGTTACTATCATTGTTAGAGTAGCCTATACCGGTAAGATCACCAGCAAGCCTTATTGACTCAAGCATTTCATCTTTTCTGGCAGTAGATGCATTCCATGTGCGAACCAGCTTACTGAGTTTCTGGTGTGCACATGTTGCTTCATCCCTTTCGTTCTCGAGCCGACTTACTTTTTCCCTTAAGCTTTTCAACTCATTTGATTGTTCACAATCAGATTTGTTGTTTTGCTGTTCTGTTGGGACTAGTTGTTCGGTCTTGTAATTTTCAAAAGATTCATACAACATCTGATACTCATTAATCATGTCCTGCAATGCATTAATGAGTTCATTATGTGTAAATTCAGAGAGATTTACCTCACAATCATCGTTGGCCATTAAACAATGAACTTCTTCCTCTTCAATCTCACTGGATGAGCTGGAAGACTTTTCTGATTCTGACTCTGAGTCAGCCCATTTGCTCTTGTTCTCTTCAGCCACCAATACTTTCTGTTCTCTGTCCCTTCTGGATGATCTTCTATTCTCCTTTGACTTTCTATAGTCCTTGGATCCTCTATTTTGATCATCTTTCTTTGGTTTGGGACAGTCAGGGATAAAATGTCCTGGCTTAAGACAGTTGAAGCAAACACGATCATCCTCATCTGATCTATTTTTGAAATTCTGCTTCCTTGGATACGATTGATAGACCTTTTGACTCTTCTTCATAAACTTTCCAAATTTTTTGACAAACAGCACCATTGAATCGTTGCATATTTTTTCAGGAGTCATTTCTGTTGTGATAGGCAGAGCTTCAGATGCAGTAAGAGCTTTGGTTGGTTGACTGGTGATGGGTTCATCTTCAATCCGAATCCCTAGGTCAAACTCATATGCTTTTAAGTCAGCAAATAAGTCATGTAGATCTATCTTGTTTAGATTTTTGGATTCTCTCATAGCAATCGTTTTTACATCTCATTCTCTTGGGAGACCTCTCATGACCTTTAGAGTGATTTCCCTGTTGGACAGATCTTTTCCAAGGCTATTGAGTTCATTTATGATTCCAGTTACTCTTTCATCATATTCGCTGATAGTTTCTCCGGACATCATTTTGATGTTTTCAAACTTCTGTAAGGCGACAGTGAGCTTGTTTTTCTTGGTTTGATCATTTCCTTCGCATAGTTGAGCAATCTTTTCCCAGATGTCCTTTGCAGTGGGACACATTTTGATCTTGTTGAACATATTTTTGTCCAGAGTTTTGAACAGTATGCTTTGGCCACATTGTCCAGATTTGCTTTTTTATTTTCTTCATTTGTCCAGAAGGATCTGTCATTCTCAACCATCTGAGGTTCACCACCAGTAATGGCAGCTGTTGTATTGACTTTCAAGATCTTCATTGGTCCATCAGTGATGACGAACCACATGTCATCGTCTTGGGCACTTAGATGTGCTTGCATACGAATCCTCCAGTCATCGTATTCATCCTTTTTGAACATGTGAATCGTGCTGAATGAGGCCATCAGTTTTCGATAATTTCTCAAGATTGAGAAGACATAAGCTCTGATACCACTTGTTAGGATCTTTAGAAGGGGGGGTTGAATAAACACTAGATTCAATTTCGATTTTGCTCGAGTTGCTGCAGACTTTTAAGTACTGCAGTAGCTTCTCAATATGTTGCAAGTCAGCAAACACTGATTATAGTGCGGAAGACGTCTGCTGGACTTGTGAGTGATAATAACTAAATGGTAAATAAGCAGAAGGTAAATAACACAAGTATGTTTCTGGAAGTTCGAAGCACAACGCTTCTACGTCTCCCCTTCTTCCTTTGCAGGAAGGTTACACTAGAAGAACTTGGTTTACACTTTACAGTATACAACCTTCTTAGGCACTCACACAGCTTGGCCTAAACTCCTAGCAATCACAAATTCTCAATTTGATTACAATGATTTCTATGACACTCACACAAAAATAAACTGTTTAACTTCGAGTGTTCTTGAGCAGCAGACTCAGTTGAAGATAATCTGTCACGATTACAGTAGTAGTGCTTGTCTACTCTTGCTAAACCTTTAAAGAATATCAATAGGATGATTTGCTTTTTGCGTTGAGGTGTTTCTCTTTGTTTGATCAGATGGTTCAGCTAACCTATTCATTCTTCACTTGGGCATATTTATAGACTTATTGATCTTAACGGCAACTTGTCTATATTTGGAAGAGATCCACTTTCTGTTACCATTCCATATTCTGATTGTCTTCTTTCCTATTTGGTTTAGCAACGGCTCTTTTATCCTGACGCTAATGGTGGCGGAGATATAGCAGGGTGCGCCGCTCTATTGTACCTTTGTCAGAATAAGTTGTACTTGTTTTGTCTTGTTGCTTTGTGCTTTTGCTGGATGGTTAGACATATGCTGGCTTTCTTTGTTCAAATGATCTTTCATTCTTCTGTACTCAGTTGAGGTCTGTCCAGCAGTTGTCTATCCAGTTGGTATTCATCCGGTTGGTGTTCATCCGGTTGGTGTCCATCCAGTTGGTGTTCATTCGGTTGGTGTCCATCCGGTTGGTGTTCATCCGGTAGGTGTCCATCCGGTAAATGTCTGTTCAGTTGATGTCTGTCACCCGGTAGGTGTCTGTCACCCGGTAGGTGTCTATCCAGTTGATGTCTATCACCCGGTAGGTGTCTGTCACCTGGTAGGAGTCTGTCCAGTTGATGTCCATTACCCGGTAGGTGTCTGTCACCCGGTAGGTGTCTATTCAGTTGATGTCCATCACCCGGTAGGTGTCTGTCCAGTTGATGTCCATTACCCGGTAGGTGTCCATCACCCGGTTGATGTCCATCCAGTTGATGTTTGTCACCACCAAAACTTAGAAATGTTTTCCCAACAAATTTCTCTTCCAATTACTAATGCATGTTACATGCAATTAGTGATTTAGAAACCCAAGACAAGGGTGTTAGTTAGGTGCAAGAATTTTCAAATTTGAAGCAAGTTTGGAGGAGTTTAAGCTAGGAAGGAGCCATGGTGGAAAATTTTGGGTCTTCAAGGGTATGAACTTGTTCTTATTTATTTTAGTTTGATTTTATGGAATTTGGGCCAAAAATATAGGAAGAATCATGAAATTGTTGGTGTCTTTTTGTTAAAACAGAATCTGCAGAAACTATTGTTGCATGCAGTAGATTGTTCTGTATTTTTTATTTTCTTAACGTCTGAATCTAAACTTTGAGCCCCAAACAAAAGTTGTAGATTTATGAGTTGTCGTCCTATGGTTAAAATTTGAGATCATTTGGATTTGAAATGAGCGAGATATGCTCATTTTACTAAGTAGTGCCATATTCGACTCTTCATGTACTTTAAATGCACATGCAGTGTAGATTTCCAAACTTTTGACAAATTTTATATTCGAATTTGTTGTCAGTCTTCAAATAAAACTTGTAGATATTTTCATTCTCTTGAATTTAAAAAAAAAGAGGACTCAATTCGGACATAGTTTCGATTAGTTATGAATTTTATACTTTAAGTGTTCAATCTATGTCCCGCATGTGGTTGAAAATGCCATGCAGTGTGTTCTTCGAGTTTCTGGGCATTTTTGGCTAGGAATTCCTAAAAATGTCCAGAAATACGTATTTTTGTACTTTGAGTTGGCTGTCTTTTGCCACTGAAATCACTCGATTTGGATTTGAAATGAAAAGGTTATATCATTTTTACTAACACTATTCAAGCTGAAAAATACATTTTTAAATGCTACGGTTTTAGTGTTCAAAGCCCACTTAGATGGTCGAACCAGCTTGACAACTTAATAGATGAAATGTAATATTTTGAGTTTTTGAACTTTGAGCACTGGGATCGAGTCGTTTTGATGTCATATGAAATTATAGCAATTTTTCTACGAAAATGGGTCAAGCTGAAAAATTAAGAAAATCATTAAGGGTCATATTTTTAAGTTGCATTTGATTCAATGCACTATTTGAACACTTAGTGTCATTTTGGAATTTACATGACTGGGTTAATAGATTCGGTGTTGACTCGAGAAGTCTCGGTAGATTAGCTTGGGTCGAGGTACGTTGAAATGAGTTGTATCATGACGTCTGGCAAGGGCGTGCAATGATACTACTGTATGACCTTTTATGCCATTACTTGATTTATATGAATTAATTGTCACTATATGATTTCTTATTTGACAATATGATATGATGAATGTCTTGGATTACACGACATGTGAAATTACATGCGATTGCATGATAAATGATTCATGGGCATATCATATTGATCTATCATTTCTTTGATATCCATGATTATGACTGAGTTGATTCATTCTGAGTGTCGGGGACGACAGGGCACGGTGATGACAGGCAGTTTAGGTAGTGATTGTAGTCACGCGCGTTGCTACCGGACCTAGACACGAGGGATGGACGAGCACATCACATAGGATGAGTCTCCTAGCGCAATGTGCGTGTGCTGTCGCCCTCTTCTCGAGCTGACATTATTTGATGATACATTCCTTTGGACTCCGATATTTGATATCTTGAGATTCGATTCTTTATATCTATTCATACATGGTATGCATTGCATGATACTTTGTCATACTTGACATGATCTATTTATTTCTTGTATTGGGTTCTGACCCCCGTAGTGGGGGTTGTCATGTCTTTGTTGTATGAGCATGACAAGTGGTACAGGCGGACATACTGAGGATGCTCGAAATGAAGCATCGATGAATACTAGAGCTCCTTGAGAGCGAGCTCAGGTTTATATTTTATGTTTTGAGTCCCAGTAGTTGTTAGAATTTTTTTACTTATGTTAAATTACCGGAGTACGCCTGATGATCGCTTTTATTTTAAATAATTATTTCTCAGTGTAGCGATTCTACCGCAAGTGCACGGTGTCAAGTTTTAGTATAGTGATATTATAAGTAAGGACCCACATGGACTAATGTATAAGTACCAAATAAAATTAGTTAAATTATATTTAGCCTACGAAAAAGATGATTAATTAATGAATTAAACTAAAGAATTAAAAACTCAAAACTAACACAATTCCTTTGAAGATGCGAAGGGATTCTGCTCAAGAAATCTATCAAGATGTTCGTTCAATTATGTATAGTCAATGATTGGTTTGTTAAAACAACTTCTTAACAATCAATTCTTAAGGTGACGGGTTTCTGAATATAATCAATACACTCTCTCGAGCTGTGTTGAAACTAGCAGTAAATTGACACTAGTAAAGGCAGTTGAACCGGGCTACTGTCAAGAATAAAATACCCATTCCCTAAGATCGCGAAGTAATTGATCAATTGTAAGGAACTTTGATGTATAAGGAGAACGATTTTCACTCTGGTTACCATCAGTTCGAGTCAGAAGAGAAAATGTTCTCTGGGCAACTAGTCAAACAATATATAGGCATTTTGAATTTTTGGTAATGCCGTGTAGTCTGACAACTATATCAGTAGAGTTATTAATTTGATGAATAAAGTATTCCATAACTTTTTGGGTGGAATTGTAATCATATTCATTAGTGGTATACTAGTGTATTCGAGATTCGAAAGGAACCACACAGAATATATACGATTGGTTATTCAGACGCTTCGTGAAGCTCAAATTATATACCAAGTTATCGAAGTGCAAATCTTGATTGAATTGAGTATTACTTTGGGATAGGTGATACCATCTCACAGGATATCTATTGATCCCAGTAAAGTAAAGGTAGACCCGACCAAGGGTCATCATCGACCCTGAACCGGCCCGAAACTGGATCATGGTCAACGGGACGGTTAATCGGGTCAACGGTTCGAAGGGTCGGACCCCTAACCGGCCCATCTATAGAAGGGCCTAACCCGTGAACCGGCGGTTCAGGGGTTATTTTAATTTTTTTTACATTTTAAAATTTAAAATATATGTTATGGTGTAGATTTGAACTCATGACCTCCAAATTGAATAATTAGCTTCAATCTCTAAGCTATAAGAGCCTTGTTGATCTAAATATAGTGTTATAATTTATATATATTAACCAAACAAATATATCTTACACATTTTAATTATCTGAGCTTGAATTTATTTCACGTTATTTTATATTTAATCCATGGATGAAAACATATTCAAACACATTTCACTTTATTTCAAATTTTAATAATATTTTTAATTTTGTTTAAAAAGTAAGGGTCAAACCGTAACCGTAACCGTAACCGTTGGTTAACCGTAACCATAATCGGGACCGTAACCGGCGGTTCATGAACCATAACCGGAACCGTCAAGGAAGGTGGTTAAGGTTAAGGGTCGATGTTTTTTGAACCGTCGAACCGGCGGTTCTGAACCGTGGTCGGGTCTAAGTAAAGGTAATACTAATTTGGCCAATACCAACTAGTGTACTCAATATACAAAGTATTATGAGTTTTGCCAGATATTACAGGCTTTTATGGAAGGATGAACCAATTGACCAAGAAGAAATTTGAGTTTCGGTTGGTCAGATGGATGTGAAAGCAATGTTCATTACTGAAATGGAAGTGGACTACAGCCCCAATGTTGATTTTGTTTAACTGGTTCAGGGGAATATGTAGTTTGTGCAAATATGTTAGTCAAAGATTTGAGATATGTTCTAATGTATCATGAGGAGATGATTGCATATGCTTTGAGATAGTTGAAGCTGAAAGAATCATGATATCCTGTTCATGAACTCGAGCTTGTAGCCATTATTTTTTGCCTTGAAGATGTGGCAACGTTATCTGTATGGCGAACAATTCATCATATACTTTGATTTTACGAGTTTAGAAAGCAATTATTCAGTTAGAGTTGCACATAAGATAGAAGCGATGACTATATTTATTAAATAATTTAACTTTAGTAGTCAATATTAATCAAGGAATATGAAAGATACACTAAACCGAAAAGTGCAAGGTGCAATGGTAACATCAATGTATGCTTTGCAGTTTGAGTCACCTATGATTTCCAAGATCAGAAATACTCGAAGGACAGACCCATACAAATATTGATTGAAGAAATTGGTTTTGTCTCATCAACCAACTAGATTTTAGTATGTCATTTAGTGTGGATTTTGATTAAACGATCAGTTAAACAGCATTGAATCCTACCGATTCCAAAGAAGTATTACTGCAGAAAGCACACTATAGATGACATAGTGTTATTCTAGGAATGATGGGATGTCTCATTCTTGAGATCCTAATAGAATACTGCAGGAATTGTAAGTATCACAATAAATTTGAGAAATTTCTAGCTTTGAGTTTTATAACTCAATTGTTTTGATCAAACAGGGATTGTGAAACAAGTTGAATCAGGTGGATGGACTATTCAATACATGATATTGATTTCATATGATTGTCTGTATGCCTTTGAGAAAACGACATGTTTAAGATGTGGATAATGTGGTTTAGTTACAGCGAGTGCCTATAACAATTGTACCTAGAGATCCGAGGATAATATCCGAATTCGAAATTTTTTATCAGAATGTCACGAGTACTAAATTAGCAATAAGTATTGCTTATCTTACCCAGACTGATGTATAAACTGAGAGAATTATCCAGACTTTGGAAGTTATGTCTCGATTAATAGTGATGAATTTAGTGAGAACTGACAAAAATCACTATTCACCAGTAGATTTTCCTATAACTTAAGTTTCAGATAACTTTTGGGATGACATCGGTTCAGGTTTTGTAAAGTCAGAATTACCAATCGCTGATATGATGATAGAAAATTGATAAGAAATTTTTGGCATAACTTGAGATTGTTGAGAAAATGCCAGGAACGATAAAAATTTTTGCGAAAACGATTGAAATTGGCTTAAGGTGAGCAGATTTGCTACGCCAAAGAGAAATATATCGTTAGATTTCGGGTTGAGAATTAGGTAAATATGAAGATATTACCTTTACGATGATCACAATGATTCGTTAAGTGATGTATGATGTTGCCTCGATATTTTGAACTTTGTGGAATCACAGAAAAGTTTGGTTCAGTGGTATATCGATGACACTACTACAGTAGTTGCTACTGATACATGAGGATTCTTATGTATCTACGAATGAGATTGAGACATCTCATCTTATTTAATTTATTGAGTTATACTCAGTTTTGCGATTTCGAGGACGGAATCTTTTTAAGAGGGGAAGAAGTGCAAGGCCCCGATGCTAATTAATCTGGATTAACGATGATTAAGCGAACCCGGATAATTAAAAGTGCAAATTTGAATTAAGGTGTTCCAGACCACGATGAGTCAACCAACTAGTGGAACATGATTTAGTACATGCGCATGTGCATGATCACATGGCACTTGGAGAACACATGCCACTAATTAATTTAACTCATGTTTAATACATGATTTTGGACATTTAATCTTGCAAGATAATGATGTATTGACACATGGATTCCACAATACATCGAATAAATTAAAAATCACATTTTTTGGCATAGAATCTCACGCCATTATGCTTTCAATTGCAGATTTTGGTTCCACATTTCACCATCATCTTCTCTCTCTTAAACCCATGAAATTCTCTTCCCTCTCTCCTCAAAGTTTCCGAAATTTGCAGCTTAAATTAGCACGAATTTCTCTTCCAATTACTAATGCATGTTACATGCAATTAGTGATTTAGAAACCCAAGACAAGGGTGTTAGTTAGGTGCAAGAATTTTCAATTTTGAAGCAAGTTTGGAGGAGTTCAAGCTAGGAAGGAGCCATGGTGGAAAATTTTGGGTCTTCAAGGGTATGAACTTGTTCTTATTTATTTTAGTTTGATTTTATGGAATTTGGGTCGAAAATATAGGAAGAATCACGAAATTGTTGGTGTCTTTTTGTTAAAACAGAATCTGCAGAAACTATTGTTGCATTCAGTAGATTGTTCTGTATTTTTGATTTTCTTAACGTCTGAATCTAAACTTTGAGCTCCAAACAAAAGTTGTAGATTTATGAGTTGTCGTCCTATGGTTAAAATTTGAGATCATTTGGATTTGAAATGAGTGAGATATGCTCATTTTACTAAGTAGTGCCATATTCGACTCTTCATGTACTTTAAATGCACATGCAGTGTAGATTTCCGAACTTTTGACAAATTTTATATTCGAATTTGTTGTCAGTCTTCAAATAAAACTTGTAGATATTTTTATTCTCTTGAATTTTTTTTTAAAAAAAGAGGACTCAATTCGGACTTAGTTTCGATTAGTTATGAATTTTATACTTTAAGTGTTCAATCTATGTCTTGCATGTGGGCGAAAATGCCATGCAGTGTGTTCTTCGAGTTCCGTGCATTTTTGGCTAGGAATTCCTGAAAATGTCCAGAAATACGTATTTTAGTACTTTGAGTTGACTGTCTTTTGCCACTGTAATCACTTGATTTGGATTTGAAATGAAAAGGTTATAGCATTTTTACTAACACTGCTCAAGCTGGAAAATACATTTTTAAATGCTACGGTTTTAGTGTTCAAAGCCCACTTAGATGGTCGAACCAGCTTGGCAACTTAATTGATGAAATGTAATATTTTGAGTTTTTGAACTTTGAGCACTGGAATCGAGTCGTTTTGATGTCGTATGAAATTATAACGATTTTTCTACGAAAATGGGTCAAGCTGAAAAATTAAGAAAATCATTAAGGGTCATATTTTTAAGTTGCATTTGATTCAATGCACTACTTGAACACTTAGTGTCATTTTGGAATTTACATGACCATGTTAATAGATTCCGGTGTTGACTCGAGAAGTCTCGGTAGATTAGCTTGAGTCGAGGTACGTTGAAATGAGTTGTATCATGACGTCTGGTAAATGCGTGCAATGATACTATTGTATGACCTTTTATGCCATTACTTGATTTATATGAATTAATTGTCACTATATAATTTCTTATTTGACTTTATGATATGATGAATGTCTTGGTTTACACGATATGTGAAATTACATGAGATTGCATGATATATTGAGTTGCATATGTCATTTGATGCATAAATGATTCATGGGCATATCATATTGATCTATCATTTCTTTGATATCCATGATTATGACTGAGTTGATTCATTATGAGTGTCGGGGACGAGAGGGCACGGTGATGACAGGCAGTTTAGGTAGCGACTGTAGTCACGCTCGTTGCTACCGGACCTAGACACGATGGATGGACGAGCACAACACATAGGATGAGTCTCCTAGCGCAATGTACGTGTGCTGTCACCCTCTGCTCGAGCTGACATTATTTGGTGATGCCTTCCTTTGTACTCCGATATTTGATATCTTGATATTCGATTCTTTATATACATTCATACATAGCATTCATACATGGTATGCATTGCATGATACTTTGTCATACTTGACATGATCTATTTATTTCTCGTACTGGGTTCTGACCCCCGTAGTGGGGGGCTGTCATATCTTTGTTGTATGGGCATGACAGGTGGTACATGTGGACGTACTGAGGATGCTCGGGATGAAGCATCGATGAATACCAGAGCTCCAGCTCAGGTTTATATTTTATGTTTTGAGTCTCAGTTGTTGTTAGAATATTTTTACTTATGTTTTAATTACCGGGGTATGCCAGAGTATCTGTATTTTAATTATTCTACTACTGGTTGATGATATACTTGATAATTTATGTTATGATCAACACTTTAATTGGAAATCGGAATTACATATTTTAAGTATCAGTATATATGTATCACCTAAAAGCGAAAATTTTTTAGAGCCGTTTGATAAGACCTTTGAAATAAATCTTCCGCTGTTTACGTAAATTAATCATTATGTTAATTAAACACCACATTAGGATCGGGCTCTCACATTTACCCCGGAGGTGCTGGGTTGATTTGACGGTTCAGATTGTGATAACATCTAACCTTCAACATTCTACAGCTTGTACATCCTCAAGGAATGCATCATCTGCAGCACTCATGACAGGAGTACTTGAATACCTTGCCTCCGGGTTGGATGAGCCCCGTTCTCTAAACACTTCTTTTTGCACCACTGGTGGTGCGACCTGAAGGATAGGCCCTTTCAAGACTTTAAACAAACGTTCATGGTCCCGAAAGTATGCTCGTATGTGATCAGTCACAAGTTCCTGATCTGCTCGTTGAAGTCGTCCTGCGACCTCAACATTGAGACAAATTGTCCCAAAGTCTCGTTCCAGGATCTCCAGGTTTTTCCTGAGATTCCTCACTCGTTTGAGGGTATCGCGAGCAATTTTGATTCAATTTTATTTTTCAGAAAAGACTTAACACTAGTGTTATCTATTTTTAAGATAAACTTTTTTGCCAGTAAGAATAATGGTCATTTTTTGAAAGCCTTTCGAACTGCAAAGAATTCTTTCTCGTTGATGTGCCATCTAATAACTTCGCTGCTGTCAAATAGACCACTGCAATATATGCTTGACACTTCTCCATCTGGTATAGCCTTCATAAGTATTGCAGCCCACCAATGATCACTGGCATCGGTGTATAACACCAGTTCATCCTCGTCGTTTGAGATTGCAAGCTTTGGTAGTTGCTTGCAAACCTCTTTAAACTGTTTGACAGCTTGTCTGTGATCTTCATTCCACTCAAACTTAACATCTTTCTTGAGTAGTGGACTGAACACATTCCTGTGGTTTGCTAGATTGTTGATGAACATTCCAGAAAAATTAACAACTCCTAAAAAACTCTGAAGTTACTTTAAATCCTTGAGGTCATCCGGATATCCTTGTACTTTTCAACAATATGATTCTGCAGGATAATTCCAGATTCGTTGATCTCGATTCCAAGGAACTAGATTTGTCTTGTAGCAATCATTGCTTTCTTTTCGGAAAGCATTAATCCTTCATTGTAACAAACATCTGAAAAGACTTCCAAATGTTTAAAATGTTCCTTCATGTTTTTTGACGCTATAAGGATGTCGTCAATATACACGAACATGAAGTTGAAGTAATCATTGAAAATATTATCCGTCTTTCTTTGATATATCTAGGGAGCATTTGCCAATCCCATTGGCATAACATTCCAGATATAATGTCCTTGCGGTGTGGAGAATGCTGTAAACTTTCTGCTTGCTTCCTCCATTTTAATCTGGTAGAACCCAGACTTGCAATCGAACTTAGAAAACACTTTGGCATTCTTGATGCTATCTACCAAATGTTCTCTGTTTGGGATAAAATATCCATCGAACTCCCAGATTTCGTTGATCCCTTTATAGTTGATCACGAATCTCGCTTTCCTCGTTTAATTTCTCCATGATTCCGAACAAGAAATCCTGGACTGTTGTATGGAGAAATACCTGCTGAGATTAACTTAAGGTCAAGATGTTCCTTAAGTATCATCTGTATATCCATCTGATCTTCCATATTCATGGTGATTGGTCTGAATCTGACAAACTCATTTTCTTTTCCGGCTTTTACCTTCTAAGTAGCTTTGAGCTCATTTTTGTTCCACCATGCTAGTGGATCCTCTTTGCAGTTCATTCGAATCTTCCTTTTTACATCCTCTAGAGCAATTCGCTATTCGATGGTAGTTTCAGATTGTGGAACTTCTTCTTGTAATGCATTTTTAGTAGCAACAGGGTTTCTGGAGTCACTTCTTCCTCATCCTATTCTCTAAAATATAATATTAACCCAATCAAAAGTTTGAGAATCATTTTCACTAGGACCTTGTTGTCGAAACTGAAGAATTGCTTCTCCAAATTTCAGCTGATCCTTCATCTTTGGGTGTCGAAGTTTTCCTTCATCACCACGCTTGTTGCGAAAACTAATAGTAAATTTTCTGTGAAACGCCTCCCGTAGTCTTTGCACAATAATCTTATGATCACAAAGGGGTTGTGAAAATAAGTCTCCTGGTCTCGTTCTCCTGTGTGAACCTTTTGAATGTCTGTAGGAAATTGTTTCCTAACAGCATATCTGTTCTTGTATCATGGAAATAAATAGGTGGAGTCTTGACTTTGTACCATGGGGTACTGCCTGCTCCGCAAATGATTATTTCTGCTCCCTTGACTCCTTCATTAAGGATAAGGATCCTCTTGGAAAAGTCTCTTCCGGCAATGGCTGGTAATTTCTCACCAACTTCTTCGGGAAAGATATCTCTCCTGGCAGTGCATATTCCAGCTTCTGAGTCAATGTAAGCTGCAAAATATTCTGCCCGATATTTTTCATATAACATCTCGACGGAGATGTATATGTAGAATGGGATGGTGGTCATCTGATCCTATATCTTTTCCCTTCCACCGTGAACTCCATTCCATCTTGCAATCTTTCACAAGGTTTATGTTCCTCGAGAAATTCAATCCCTAGAATAAGTTGTTCTGAGATTCTTCCTGCAGTTCCTGCAATTGTTGGATCAATTTCACCAATTTGAAGGTTTCCTTGATACTTGCCAATTGTAGGTTGTGGCAAATAGTAGAGGACATCACAAGGGAATATATTTTATATTTCTCTGTAATGTCAAAAATTATCTGCACTTCTCTCCAGCCTTCTGGGCATTTCAGCTTTCCTGTTGTTTTGAATACATCAGGGATTTTCTGAATTTTGCTCGAGACCGCCTTCTGTTTTTTCCCTGGATAGTTGCTGATTAACCTATCATGTTGGAAAGACATCATTCTTGGTTTGATCATAAGGCTCCTGCTTCTGTTCAGAACATGTTGATCTTGTATCCTCATGTTTATCTCCTATTGTCGGAGTATCAATAATGTCCGGCAATACTGCTTTGGCGAAGTCTTCGAAAATTCTAGGGACTTCAATGAATTCATTTCTCAAGAATACTTCTGAATGATGAGTATTCGAGAGCGCATATGACACCTTGTAGGTGATCGAGTAAGGCATGTTCCCTTCTTTCATCAAATCACTTCTCTTAAAATATTGATGAAGAGTTAGAACTTTGTTGAAATCTCGATCTCCCAAATTGTATGCAATTCTAGGATAGATGTTGAAGCCATCTTTCCTGCATACAAATTTCCTGCAACTGCTCCCAAACAAGAATCTTTGAGGTTCGGGATTCTCTTGTCGAAGATTGCCATATTGAGTGGCAAATCAATTCCTTCGTTGAAAGTTGCCTTGATGATTACTCTAGTGGCTCCAATATGGATCCATGAGAGCGTATTAGCAACTTCTCTTTTAACCTTATTCTTAATCTCCTGGATTTCTCTATAGGGGATTAACTGCATCTCGATTTGGTTTCCCGTGAATTCCATCGGGATAGCAAATTCACCTGTTGTTACCCTATGGATAATCTGATGCTTCCTGCTCCGAAGACCTATCATATCCATGGATTTTTACATTGCTCCAATTGTAAATCCATCATACATTTGAAGCTTTGGTTCTTCCTTCATGATCCTCATAAGAGTTTTATGAGAAATAGTGGTATGAGAGAAAAATTTTGAAGGCTCTTCCATGATCACGTTTTGAAGGAACTCTCTTTCACTATGATTCTGAGCTGGGTTCACCTCCATCATCATAATAGATTTCTTCTTCGTAGATGCTCTCATCTGAGGGAATGTCCTTAAATTGATACACATGCGCCAAATCCTGGAAATAGACAACATCCTCAAACTCCTTGGTATGCTCGAACTGTCTTACTCCAAAGCTTTGGTTTTCTGGACAATCTGTAGAGATATGTCCTCTTGCTCCGCATGTCCAATAGTTACAATCTTTGAAACTCTCATTTGCACGAGTATGTGTGCGTCTGAAAGTTCTCTTTGTTGGTATTCTGCTAGAACTAGCTTGATTAGAACATGTCGACGAGATTCTACTCCTTGTTGGTCCTGATCTTTGCCCCGATCTGTAACTTCGGGCTTTCTGTTTTGACCAGAACTTTCTAGGTCTCCATGAAGACCTACTTTTTTTTTTTGAACTATTTCCTAGGGCATATGGATGAGCTCTATATTTTTTCATCTTTCGCCTCTGAGGGCAGTTTCCAATAATTGTCGGGATATCATTCTCTGTACAGCAAAGAAGAGCTATTTTGTTGATTTCTCTGAGCTTCTTGAAATTCTTTTGGAGCTTTGCTTGGTAGCACCACTCCACAAGCTTTACTTTAAGAAATGACATTCTCCTGGAGACCGTCTTGATTGCATGAGGTGTATACTCCTGGATAAGCATTTCTCTCCATGGGCTCGGAATTTTGGCAAAGAACAGTTTTGCTGCATCTTTTTCTTCTATCTTTGCCTTCCATCGATACTCTGTAAAGAGTTTGATGTACTCGTCTACATAACATATATCATGTAGTTCCAGGCTAATTAGAGCATATCTGTATTTTTTAGCCTTCTCTTCCTCCATTCCCTCAAAGCAACTTACTCCAATGAAACAGATTTTAAAGAATTTTGTCATCTTGTCCACAATTTCTTTCAGGGACTCTCCGGCACTTCTTCCTTTGTACCTGGGTCCCCATATCCCATGTAATCTTGACTGATCATTCTAGACTCATTTTAAGAAGTAAAATGAATCATTCTTTGCTTAAGTCAAGTGTCACTGCTGCTATTCTCATTGTTGAAGCACATCCATCAATAAGAACTTCTCTGTTTTTGAAATCCAAGATATCCATGTTGAGCATAAGTCCATATGGATGGATTGGATCCAGCTGATACTTAAGCCGTTTGATGTATATCTGGCCTACGAGAACGGTTCCTTGTTCCAATTGGGGGATCCAAAGTTGCTGAGGTGAAATCTTCCCTGTGCGGCATACTTTGATCTCCTTCAGGTAGATTATGTGACCCGAAACTTTCTTGTGGTAGAGGTCTTGGCACAAGCTCTCCTGTCTTGAATTCTACGAGATTTAATCCCGCAAAAGAATCAGCAAGATCACGTAGATCTTCTAGGTTGATTCTTTCCATTACTTTGTGGGAAGTATGGGCTCTATGATTGCAATCATTTATTCAATCTCCATCAAAGGTCTTCAGACCTCATATGCTTTCCCTTTTTGGTGTAAAAGGGGTTCTGTTCCGTAGGACTGTGGTAGCCATCCTCCGTTTCTTCTTCCTGTCGGACTTGGTCTTGACTCCAACTCCTTAACACGGGTTTGAACATCTCGAAGGTTTTCAAGAATCTCCCCCTGATACTTAATCATAATCTCCATCTGACTTTGAATCTGATGGATCTGTGCAGGAACATGGTATTGAAGGTAGTCATAACGCTGCACTGTCTTCTGAATCTCTCTATTATCTTTGGATATCTTAGAAGAATCTGGCTCGATTTCTCGAAAGGTTGGTTCTCCAATCCTAATCATCTGGTCCAGACCCTGTTGGATCATTGGCTGCTGGAACCACCTCTTCATGTTCAGGATGACCGTCTTTCTGAAGTTCTGCTAACTCGAACTGTAGTTTGAGGTTCACTTGATGGAGCCTCTTTGCCATTCTTTCGAGTTTTTTATAATGGTTTATGCCTGATGTGCATAAACCTGTTCCTCGTAAAAGTTTACACTTATGGTTGAAGCGTTGAGCTTCTGTCATATGTTTCTGATTTAGTGCTTCCAATTTCTGGTAGTACCACATGTATGAATGACACTTCGAACATTCGTTCGGGTCCATATTATCTTGAATCGTTTCCTCCGCATAGGTTACAAATTAATATTCAAGATATTATTATAGTATTTTCAGAATAAATCTAGGCTCTGATACCATTTTGTGCAATGGATCGCAAAAATGGGGACTTGTAAAGAAGACATTAAATGCCACTTTCTTATACTTATAAGGATATAAAAGATAATTAATATTATATAGGGACTTCTTTGTAAACTAAACAAAAGCTTAGAGAATAGAATGCAATCTTACCAAACCATTGAGGGGTAAAAGAGTCAAACTTTAATTTTCTTGCACTAAATTTTTTTCCCAAGACTTAAGTGATTTAAGTTTCCAAAAAGAGTACTTCCTTGCAATTTCCCCTTAAAACTATTATTAGACCTAAGTTCAAAATCGTCGATTAGATGGGTAGAATCATCGGTTCGATGTTTCAAAAACATCGACCTTTAACATTAACCTCTTTTAACGGTTTCGGTTACAGTTCATGAACTAACAGTCACGATCGGTTACGGTAACCAACGATTACAGTGACAGTTTGACCTATTTTAAAAAAAAGTAAAAATATTACTAAAATTTGAAGAAAAAAAAAGGTGTGTTTGGTAGGTTCAGGGTCCCTTGGGCGGGTCTATTATTTACCAATAAAAACATTTAAATTCATGTTAGAATTTTGTAAAATAATAATTTAGTTAGTAGTAAAAATAATAACTTAAATTAAAATAATAACTTAATTACAAATATAAATATAAATCAATACAAAATATATATTCGATCTGACGACATCAGTTATTTAGCTCGGCTTGGGAGAATATGTTCGAACTCAAAGCAAACCAGGATTAATCCGCCCGACTTATTTGGAAGTTTAACTATTCCAATATATGAGTTTTTATTTGTTTGTTTGGGATTTCAGTTTCAACTTATAATTAGTGATTAGTGATGTTTCGAGATTTATATGCCAATGGAATTTAAGATTTTTCGACTTTCAATTTATACAAATAAATATATTCATAGAAATATTTCACACTACTACGACCAAACAAGGATAATTGGATTCTCAAATCATGGAGTTGGTTACTGCTAAGGATCCATATGATACAGTTGACCTTAATCAAAAGTAGTCGGGAAATTCTTGTATGAACTATACACCAATATATATATATATATATCCAAATTTCTGAAAGTCAATGATTTATTTAATCTTTACAAATCACAGGACTGGACTCAAATCTTCTGATACTGAAGTCACATTTCCTTTTAAAGGGAGATCGAAAAATTTAATCCAACATGGCAATTTAGCATATTTTAGTGGACGATATTTATTCTTAAAGGAAGCTAGAACTAAAATTCAATTTTTTTTTTATCGAAGACAAATGCCATCACCTACTCTTTCTAAGAAGTTGAAAGTAACCCCAAAAACGAAAAAGAGGGTGGGTGGAAGAACGAAAAGTAGAAATAGATACAACTTCCGAAGGTTTCATTGCCCTTTCGATGACCACCAGCAATCCCAAACAAGTTTTAAGATTACAGTTACAAGAACTACCAACTATGAGAACTCATAAATAGGAATATCGAGCACTTTCTTACAGTTCTTCGGGGTATATATAAAACATCGGTCTTGTTCTTCAAGTGGCTCACCTATTACACATCTCCGCAGAGCAAATTAACTGCTACCACCTCTTCCAGACAAAGAAATAAGCTGTATGTGATAGAGAAGCAAGTTTAGCTGAGGTCTTGATTATTAAGAAAATGGGTTTTGCTTGCACCAGACGATTGATTTTACATTATTTTTCCAACACAAACTGAAATAGATCATTCACATGGTCAGCAAACACTTGTAGCGCTCCAGGGCAGCACCAACAGTGGTATTGGTCGAGACTGAACATATTTTGAACAAATAATTGTATATGAAATGTATCTGAAATCTGAATTCAATTTCTAACAATATCCATCATTTTTATTAATAATGACTCGACGTGTAATGGGATTAAATTAGAGTAAAGGTTATTCAACCTGATGAGCAACCTGCGCCAGCCCTCTGCAGTCCATGGATGATTTAGTCAACAGCTTTGGGGTTGAAAGCCTGAAATACCATTTTGTTTCACTCCAGAACTCTTTCTCAAAGGGCTATCTGCAGGAGAAGATTTATTCTCAGGGTAAATCATGGAGTCCTTTCTTTTCGTACCGAATGTATATTTGAAAACCCTGTCACGGTCAGCACAGCCAAGATTAGATGCTTCTGTCGCAATGGCGCAATGCACATCACATTCAATCTTGGATGCACCGTCCAACCCAAACATCACATTATGCTCATCCTGTTTTACCAGCACATCTATCAATTCCAAGTCCTTAAGTGGTGGATTCTCAGTAACCCCAAGTTCACCGTTCGGGTTTTTTGCTACACAATCAAGACCCTTCCCAATTTGAGTTTTATCATATGTTTTCAACCTATCACCAGATTCAACACTGTGTCTGACTTTCTTAGTGTTGCAACACGACAAAGATGAAATGGCCAGACGAGCTTTCTTGAACTGATAAGAGCAAGCACCCATAACTTCATCCCAGTGCTTGAGTTTTCTTTTTCTTTTACTTCTACGGACAACAGAGACATCTTCACGTTTCCCATGTGGAAATTTTCCCACCGTCGCAGAATCACTCCCAACAGTATTCATACTCTCAACATTGGTCAAATCGTCAAAAGGATCTAACTTGGCTCCAAGAGGAAAATCCTCATTGATTATGCTCGTCTTAGTCGTGTGAATTCTGTGAGTAGATCCATTCCTAAACATATCAGGCTCTTTTATAGGGGTCAAATTGCGGTGGCTGTCGACAGAGTAAACATGACATTCAGAATTTACATCTGGGCTTTGCTTAGCTAAACCAAAGTGCTTGCCATCAACAGTGAGAAGTTCTGGACCAGACACTATCGACTCTGTGAACGGCTCATAATAACTTATCTCATCCTTGGCAGCAGTATAACGCTCTTGCCCATTTTCAGTTTGTCTCAGAGGAAGCACAGCCCTGCGCTTTGCCTCATCCAGTTGCTCCTCAGCGGCGTTAAGTTCAGCTCTAAGGTCTAATATGATCCCTTCTGCTTCATCTAGCTGACATTCAAGCTCATTAACTTTTCTTTGTTGATTAACGAACGTAACCTCTGCTTCTTTTGTCTGTAACCAGTGATTCAATAATTATTTACGAAATATTTACTCATTATCGTAATGGAAACTATAATAGAAAATTATGAAAATTTCATATCATATCAGAGTTCGAATCAAACTAATTCCATAAAAGTAAACAAGAAGAAGTTAATCAATGAAAACAATAATCCATTGCTCATGCTCGACAATAAACTCTAGTTCAAGCAGCGATAAGTCGATAGCTAACGCAATCACAAGTAAAGTTTGATCTTTTCAAACTTACCTTTCTATCATTCATCTGTTTTAAACGAAGTAGCATTTGAGCAGCTTCTTCTTTTGTGCAAATCCAGTCATGTTCTAATCCCCGAGCTTTTAACTCGGACGCCATCACCCGAAATGCCGCCTCTTTCGTGGCGTTAAGAATCATTTCCGCATATGCCCTCTTCAACGCGTCCATTTTCTGCAGCAAACAAAAAAAATCAAACTGATAATAATCTCAAAAACAAGTATCAGTTAAGTAATGCAGCGCCGCACGATTACCTCCGCCTCCGTCATGGTTCGAAATCGGCGAATTTTTTACGGGAAGAGGAGCTGGTTTTTTATGTTACTGAAAGTTTATATTTTCATATGACCGTAATAACCCTGTCTAAATTCTTAATTACCGTTAAAGTTTTTGCACGGTGGTAAGACGTAAGTACGACATCGTATTGGATCATGCTAGGACGTCGTCGCCAAAGTATATTAAGCGCGAAGAATTGAGTTGGAACTCGGAAGGCGCGGGTCAGTGTAAATGAGGTTTTGAAATTTTTTTTTTCGATTTCCAGATTAGATGAAGTGGGCCAGGCCCACTGTTTAGTATGCCCAGGTTGGTTGATGTATTCAGTCGTTCATCAGTTTGGCCCATTTTAAGAGAACGTAAAATACACAGGTAGTCATATAATGGTGCATCTCGAGTAGTAGATTTGGATTTGGATTTGAGAAAGATTCGGAATCAAAAGATCTAAAATTCATGGGTTTAAAATAATATATTTAAAGAATATGTTTCTGTTGTTAGAATTGTTGTCACATGTATGAGCTGTATGCGTTCTTCGTTGCTTCAAACAGCGGGAGTTTGAAAAATGATAGTAATAAAGATCAAGTCGAGGCACGTGTCGTATACTTTATCTTTAAGAAGATTTTGCCCCGCTCATGGTGCTTACGGAATACGACAAACATAAGATACATCGACTTCAACTTGTGATAGTAGCACACCAAATCACAAGTTCTACAACCACAAATGTTGCAAACTCTCTTACTCAAGAACAAGATATAAAATGATGCAAATATGCTCTTTGGTCTTGTTTTTCTCTCAATATATTATGTTATAGATATGATTATCATACTTTTAAATGAATGGGGATATGTTGTATTTATACTTGTCTAATGAAGATCACAAAAAGACAATATTTGGAAGTGATTTTTCGAGAAAAATTGCACCCACTCGTCCCATTATACCTGGTTTTCACATCTTTCGTCCTTTTCTTAATATTCTATTTTTTCTCGTGTATTCTTTGCTTAATTCCAAATAAATAGACATTGCTTAATCTCAATTCATTAAGTCTCGATCTTCAACTTGCATAATTTCAATTCATTTAGTCTTAAAAAATTCCAACAATTGCAAATTTGATTTAACAAATATGGGGCCAAAAGTACTTGAAATTTGGATTTAAAATCAAATAAGGTAGCATGAAAGAATTCCACATGAACTTCATCGGAGGTTCATCAATTATAAGTGGTGGAGATGGAGATCCCACTGAAGTGTTGTTTTCTTTCTTTTGTTCAAGTAGACGAAACTTCAAAGGATCACAAACACTGTCTTATAAATAAAATGCTTGAAAACAGTAGAAACTTACAACAATAGTTTAAATATACTGTGCAGAAGCTTTGTTGTGTAGTATCTGAAATGGACGAGACCACAGTAAACCGTGTGCCCGTAAACTCTAAATTGCCCGCCTACAACTTCTGGCCTCCTGGACAAGAGAGTTCCAAGGTACAACGCCCGAACACCTCTGTTTGGATTGAAGCAGAAACCCAGACAGACTCACTCAACACTTAGCAGTGTGTAGTACTCTCAAGATGATATGATATGAAATGCAATTTCGGGATGAACTAAAGAATGAAAACATAAATGACAATGTATAGTGGGGAGCTGAGAAGCCTCAACATAGATCTCAGATTTAAGTGAGACTTAAATCCATTAACTCTCAGCAATCAAGGTAGGATATCAAACCGATGAGTAGGTGAAAGGTCAATCTTCTAGAGAAAAAAACGTGTAGCAAAAAGATAGGGCTGCCCTCGCGGCAGCGAGACGTGCGACGCGACGAGCTGAACGGACGGACGGACGGCGCGCGAGGAGCACCCCTCTGTCCCACTAGACTACACTCTCTTAATTTGTTTCTCAATATAAACAAATCTTTATTGGTTCAAAATCTCAATGTGGGATTTCTAGCCCATTGATCATTCAAACCAAATTTGTTCTCAATAACCAACTTGGACCCAATCTCAATTTGGGCTCACCAAAAATTCCTACAATCCCCCACATGAATACAATTGGCGAAGAAATTACACAATGCACCAAGAAATGCAGAATTGAGAGTACTTCAAGAATTCACTGCATCAGGAAATGTGGTGGTTAACCTTGAACCTTCCTTAGTAAAGTATCATCGGATATACTTGTCAACCAGTGGACGCGATGCCTTGAACTGTTCGACGTTTTATGTATAACAAGACAACAATACTCACACGACTTTATCTCCACACTATTATTGGTTCTTTCGTTGTTGTCCAATTTGGCCCTGGACTGCCTTGGATATTTCATCGAATGCTCTAGAGATTTAGCCCTCAGGTCATCTCATAGAAGCATCCCCTTCACATTCGATATAGGTAATTTCTACTAAAGAGTATCCTGTAATACCCCCACTTTATCATCTCGAGATAGAAGAATCATTAAGAGCATGCGCTCAGCCTTCCCAAAGTTCAGGCCTATCACTCTTTCATCACAGGAACATGTAAGGAACTCAATTTTTCGAGTGCTTTGTTCGATCCCCCCCCCCCCCCCCCCCAACAATTCGGTTTTCCCATTGAACCTGCAAATTGGATTTTACAATTCAGGTTGGGTTGCCATCATGGTTGGAAATCAATTCATGGGCTTTAACCCCATTCCCCTCGATGAAACCTCTACTCGGTCTCTCGTTAGACCTTTCGTAAATGGGTCTGCAATGTTTTCTTTAGACTTCACATAATCTAAAGAAATGACACCGATTTTCAGTAAATTTCTCACGTACTTATGTCTCCGACAAATATGTCGTGATTTCCCATTATACACATTGTTATGTGCTCTTCCCATAGCTGGCTGACTATCACAGTGCACGCTAATGGGTAGCATTGGTTTTGACCACATTGGAATATCCTCCAAGAAACTCCGAAGCCAATCAGCTTCTTCTACTGCAAGATCTAAAGCTATGAATTCAGATTCCATAGTTGATCTAGCTATGCACGTCTGTTTGCATGACTTCCATGAAATAGCTACACCTCCAATTATAAAAATATATCCACTCGTGAATTTTATATTCTTGGAGTCCGATATCCAATTCGCATCTGAGTACCCTTCAATTACTGCTGGATATCTCGTATAATGTAGCTCGTAGTCAGTAGTGTATCTTAGATATATAAGAACTCGAACTACTGCCTTCTAGTGCTCATAACTGGGATTACTCGTATATCTGCTCAATCTCTTGACTGGGTTAGCTATATCAGGTCTAGTGCAGTCCATGAGGTACATGAGACTACCTATGACCCTAGAGTACTCATGTTGTTGCACACCTTTTCCGCGATTCTTGCAAAGATTTGACACCACCTTCATAGGTGTTCTCGCTATGGTATTATTTCCCTTGTCAGACTTGTCAAGTATCTTCTCAACATAATGACTTTGGGAGAGAGAATATCCATCTGCATGTTTTGTGATCTTCATCCCTAGAATCACATCTGCAAGACCTAGGTCTTTCATCTCAAAATTTCGTGACAACATTTTCTTGGTAATATTGATGTTATTGTTATTACCAACAATTACCATGTCATCTACGTAGAGACATACTATCACATAGTTTGTATTGTCTCCTTTCACGTAGACACATTTATCACATTGGTTTGTTTTAAACCATTTGAAAGCATGACGCTGTCAAATTTTTCGTGCCATTGTTTAGGTGCTTGTTTTAATCCATACAAGGATTTCACAAGTCTACACACATTTGTTTCTTTCCCTGGAACTACAAACCCTTCAGGTTTGTCCATGTAAACCTCATCTTCTAACTCTCCATTTAGAAAGGCTGTTTTTACATCCATTTGATGGATCTCTAGTGTCAGGGTCGATTTCGAGAGTGGGTTGTCATTCCACACCCAAGTTCAACCAACTTGAGCTTCAATAGCTCGTGTTCTTGAAATAATTGCACCGAGAGATTATATCGAGTTCGGTTACAAAACCGAGCGGAAGACACTCGACATAACCCGCTCTATAACCGATTAACCATTTGAAAGTCATTTTAAAGATATGCAATTAAAGTAAATAAACAAGCATTTGTTTATGGAAGTTCGAATGTGGTATAATCCTTCTACGTCTCCCCTTCTTCCACCTCATGGAAGGATTCCACTAGAAGACTTTGATTTATACAATCCCGTTGTACAAACCCGATCCAGTTGGGAATGCCACATCCAACTAGAACTCCTAGCAACTCAACTATGTATGTTCTTTAATGTCTCACATACAAAGACCTCTCATCGGTTGTGATAAATCATCAACCGTTACAATGATATTCACTCATCTATTAAGCTCTCAAATATAATAAATAGAGTGAATATATATGGCACAAATGATCTCTAACTAGATCTGATATAGCAAGGTAAGAGGTGCCAAAGGTTTGGGGAGTGCTCTTCATTTAGCAGCTTTTGTCTTTGAAGTTCCCCAATTGAATCCCAAGTGGGTTTGCTTTGGAAGGCTTGGATTGATATTCAATCAGCTGTGATTGAGCTTCCAAATCATGTATATATAGCCCCAAGAAATTATATATAGGTTAGACACAAGAATATGCCCATTGGAAAAGGTTATGCATCATTCCCGAGCTTGCAACAGTCATATTCTGGTTTCTGGGCTCTTTGTATTTCGGACCGGTCTGACCGGATCAGCTTGGACAGATCAGTCTGGTCTGGATAGGCCAGTTTGTTCTGGACAGATCAGTCTGATGCAAGACAAGCTTGATACAAAAACAGCTTGATAAACTTGCTTTTATGATCTGATGCTTGTAGCTCTTGATTCATTGATTTCTGGGCAAAGTGATCTACATGAAAGTTGTAGACCTTTCTCTTAGATTTCCACGGAATCAAGAATCGCTCGATTTCGAGTTTGTACGAGAGAGTTATACTCGAAATACAAGGTGATGCTTCTGCTGTCTGTTTGCTGGATGCAGCAGGACATGGCGTGACTTGCAGAAGCTTTTTGGCCATCTTATCGTCCGATTCAGTCTTTGACTTTCAAAGATGACTTGTAGATATTTGTCTTAGATTTCCAACCCATACTGAATCGTCTCGTTCCGATAAGCGAACTAAGAGTTATGCCCAACAGACTGACAATCGCTTGCTGTAACAGCTTGCTGTTTCTTCGAGGTACAGCTCGATCTTGCAGGCGTCTTTTCTCCTTGATAACTTTTGAACTAGCCGATCTGTTGTGAAATATGACTTTTAGTATTTTGAGTTGGCTGTTCAACCTCTTTTGAAGCACGCCATTTCGATATCCGAGCTATGAGATATGATCGAAACAATCCGCTCTGCCAGGATTTCAGTCTTGGTCCAGCTTAATATTTTCAAGCTACTTCTTTGTAATTCATCAAGCTCTTAATTATGATCTATGAACTGCACACTTGATGAAATATGTTAGCAACACAATAACAAGTTTTGTTAACATCAAAACCAAGATTATTCGGGTTCCCAAAACCCAACATCTAGGTTATATAATGCAGCAAATGCAATTATTAACCTTATAGACATTTTCCTGGATACAGGAGCGTATGTGTCGAAATAATCAACACCTTCAGTTTGTTTGTAGCCTTTGACCACAAGTCTAGCCTTGTACTTATCTACAGTACCATCAGCTTTCATCTTCCTCTTGAAGATCTACTTGTGGCCTAGTGATTTACAACCTGCAGGAAGATCCACTAGTTCCCAAGTATGATTATGTAAGATAGATTATATCTCACTGTTCACTGCTTCTTTCCAAAGATCAGAGTCTTGTGAAGACATTGCTTCCTTGAAAGTAGCCGAATCCTTTTTCAACAAATATGTTAGGAAATCCGAGCCAAAAGACTTCTCTTTTCTAGCTCTTTTGCTTCGTCTATGTGATTCTACATTCTCTTGACCCCACATATCTCTCGACATTGGTTTCAGTCACTGTCTGAGTTTTCGTGGAAAGATTTCCTCAAAGAATGAAGCATCCCTAGCCTCAATGATAGTATTTACATGCATTTCTGCATTATCTGATTTGTGTACCAGAAACCGATAGGCACTACTATCTTGCGCATATCCGATAAATACACAATCCACTGTTTTAGGTCATATCCTAGTCCGTTTAGGAGGAAGAATTGGTACCTTTGCTAGACAGCACCAAACCCTTAAAAACGTGTAGCTAGGTGCACGACCTTTCCACAATTCATAAGGCGTTTTATCCAACTTTTTATGTGGTACTCTGTTTAGTACATAGTTGGCGGAAAGCAGGGCTTCTTCCCATAAATTCCTAGGTAAGTCGGAACTTATAAGCATTGCATTCATCATTTCCTTAAGCGTTCTATTCTTCCTTTCAGCAATACCAGTTTGCTCGGGGGAATAAAGCGCAGTGGTTTGATGAATAATGCCACTCTCAGCACATATTTGTGCAAATGGTGACTCATATTCGCCTCGATCACTTCGAAGAATTTTAATCCTTTTATCAAGTTGATTCTCAACTTCATTCTTGTAGTGAATGAACATGTCAATTGCTTCGTCTTTACTTCTCATTAAGTAGACATAACAATATCTTGTACAATCATCGATAAATGTTATGAAATAATTTTTACCGCCTCTAGATTGTACATACTTTAGATCGCATACATCCGTATGAATCAAGTTTAACGGTTCGGTGCTTCGCTCAATTGAATGGAATGAAGAGTTGGTTAATTTGGCCTCTACACAAGTCTCACACTTGTGTTTATGATTGATGTTAAATTTAGGTAATAGATTAAGAGACATTAGCCTTTGTAAGGACTTATAATTCACATGTCATAATCTACCATGCCACAAATGTAAAGACTCGCAAGAATAATCAAACTTTATAGTTTTATTAGCCACATTGGCAACAATCATTACATTAGTTTTACTTGTGCTAGCCTCATATGCTGCATTAACATCAACATCAACCTCTATATTAGACTTAGCCTTAGGAGCTAAAGTCATTACACTCATCTTGAAGAGGTTATTGGCCAATTAGCCTTTGCCCACGAACATACCACCCTTGGTCAGAATGACTTTGTTGGACTCAAACACGAGCCGAAAACCTTTCTTGTTCAGCACTGCTCCGGAGATGAGATTCTTTCGGATCTCTGGCACGTGGAGCACCTCGGTAAGAGTCAACTCTTTGCCGGAAGTCATCTTTAGCACAACCGTCCCTTTGCCTTCAACTTTTGAGACTGCTGAATTTCCCATGTAGCAGTGCTCATCATTTACCGGTTGATAGGTCTAAAACATCCATTTGTTGGCGCAAATGTGGCAAGTAGCCCCAGTGTCCACCCACCATTCCTTGGAGTTCCCTCCAACAAGATTCACCTCCGATACCACAGCACTCAGATGCATGTCATCCATGTCGGAGCTCATGTTGTCCTCAGCAATGTGGGCATGTGCAGGCCTCTTGCATTTGCCTTTGTAAGGGACTATCTTCCTCTTACCGTCATTGTTACGACGTTGAGTGCAGTCCTTGGCCTTATGGTTAGGTTACCACACACATAACAGTCACCGGTGAACCTCCTTGTCTGAGTATCTCCATTGGGTTCAAAAGTACGCTTGCGCTTATTCCCATGAGAGTTGTCCCCAACTTCAACCACGTTGGCCTTGAAAATCATTCCAAATGATTTCTTGTCAACTTTTCGGTTGTCTTGCTCGATGCGCAGCCTCCTGATAAGATCCTCGAGACTCGTCATCTTTCGCTTGTGCTTTAGGTAGCTTTTGAAGTCCTTCCAAGATGGCGGTAATTTTTCAATCATCATCGCCACTTGGAGAGCATCATTTAGCCCATACCTTCGGCAGCAAGTTCATGTTATATCAGCTGCAGCTCTTCGCATTGCTCAACAACGCTGTTGCCATATACCATTCGGTAGTCATGGAATCGCCCGGCTACAAATTTATTTGCGCCTGCGTCGTCAACTTCATACTTTGTCTCTAACGATTCCCAAAGATTCTTAGCAGTCTCCTTGGGGGAATACACATTAAAAAGTGCATCGTCAAGAGAATTCAGTACGTAGTTACGACAAAGGTAGTCGGCACTCATCCATGGCTCGACAATCACTGCAGATTGAGGATCCTCTTTGTCCTCCACCGGTTTCTCCTCCTTCAGAAACCTGGTCAAGTTCAAGGTGGTAAGGAAGAACATCATCTTCTGTTGCCAACGTTTAAAGTTGGAACCTTTGAACTTTTCCGGTTTCTCAAATTGAGAAAACGGCATTGGACTTCTCAGAACTGGTATATCGGCCTCGGTACCGCTAGCTTTGATCACCGAAATCTCAGTATTCACAGCAGGTGTTTGGGTAAGCTGGTCAGCCATTAGCTAAAACAAAACACAAATAATATCAAAGCAGTTTTGAAACAGTAGGATTAAACCTTTCAACAGTGCATAAACAGTGTCTCAACTAAATATGAAACTTGACCAGTAACAGTTTGTTAAAGTGCAGCTGAATGAAAAACTGAGCTTTGAAAAAAAACACAATTTAGAGTTTACGATTGTTGTTTTCTTTCTTTTGTTCAAGTAGACGAAACTTCAAAGGATCACAAACACTGTCTTATAAATAAAATGCTTGAAAACAGTAGAAACTTACAACAACAGTTTAAATATACTGTGCAGAAGCTTTGTTGTGTAGTATCTGAAATGGACGAGGCCACAGTAAACCGTGTGCCCCTAAACTCTAAATTTCCCGCCTACAACTTCTGGCCTCCTGGACAAGAAAGTTCCAAGGTACAACGCCCGAACACCTCTGTTTGGATTGAATCAGAAACCCAGACAAACTCACTCGAACACTTAGCAGTGTGTAGTACTCTCAAGAAGATAAGATGATATGATATGAAATGCAATTTCGGGATGAACTAAAGAATGAGGCTGGAGCAGCTTATATACCTGCAACAGCAGACCTACCAAAGGTCAAAACATAAATGACAATGCATAGTGAGGTAGCTGAGAAGCCTCAACATAAATCTCAGATTTAAGTCTCACTTAAATCCATCAACTCTCAGCAATCAAGGTAGGATATCAAAACCGATGAGTAGGTGAAAGGTCAATCTTCTAGAAAAAAAAACGTGTAGCAAAAAGATAGGGCTGCCTTTGCGGCAGCGACATGCGCGACGAGCGGACGGACGCACGGCACGCGAGGAGCACCCCTATTTCCCACTAGACTACACTCTCTTAATTTGTTTCTCAATATAAACAAATCTTTATTGGTTTAAAATCCCAATGTGGGATTTCTAGCCCATTGCCCATTCAAACCAAATTTGTTCTCAATAACCAACTTGGATCCAATCTCAATTTGGGCTCACCAAAAATTCCTATTTCATAGGTTGAAAAAAAAAATGTAAAGAAAATATATATTTTTATATATAGGGAAAAATATGTACTAAATAACAGAAAATTGTAAGATTTGGAAAGGTATTTATACTTAATGTAGTATAGACATTGCTATTAATTAATAACTGAATAAATTGCATCAATGTTAACTTTGTAATGACTGTAAACAAATCGATGTAAAGCATAATTTATTTATATATTCAATATAACTATAATAAGGATAGCATCAATATAACTATAACCCGTTATAGCCTACAATAAAATTGTGATTTGGGAATTCAAAGTTTTAATTTTAGGAATGGAGGACGTGGGGTTTGTGCCTCCCATGCAGCACAAAAGAGTTTGAATCTCAGTCACTTTAGACTTCTTGAAACTATCAAAATCAAACCTCAGAGAAAAAAAAAAAAAAAGTAATCATAAAAAAGAGGACATGCACGCAATTGCTTTTGAATTTTAACTGAGGTTTATATATATTGATCAAAAATTGCCACTAATTTTCAATCTTTGCTAGTGTTTATCTCGTCTTGGGATGATTAGCAAGTGATTATTACTTAATTAAATTAATGAGCAATCATCAAAATCTCGGCCTGGAAATTGAATTGAAGAAAATTTGAATATTTTTTTTAATACAATGATTTTTTAAGAGTGTGCATATATAGGTTGCATGATACCTAGAGTACTTGAAAACTTTAATGATTTCTTCATTTATTTTAGGAGCAGTGTGCATGTACAGTGTTGGTTGTATGTACAATATGTTGTTTTAAAATTAATTTAATTTAATTTTTCGTTGTAAAATTTTTTTTTGGGTATACTCAGAAATTTCGATTTTAATATGTTTTTTTAATTAGCTTGATGTTTAATGTAGTGTAATATTCAATTATTAATGTTGTTTTGGGCATTATGTTAATTTTGTTGTCATAGTATTAGAGTTTGTAATTATTAATGTTATTAGGGGCATTACCATAATATCGTCGTACCAATGTAATATATATGAATTGTTAGGGCCATTATCGTAAACTTTGTGTCAGATCATAAGGTCAAATATCGTTCTCATGGCTGTCACATTATATATAGATATAGATAAGGATCAACATGAGAAAACAAAATGTGAAATTAATATATATTTCTTCTTTGTTTTTTTTTTTTTCAAAAAAAGAAAATTATACACAATTTTGGAAAGAAGAGCCCCTTTAATCCGTGCAAGGTGCTTTATTAGGGGAAAGAGGGTACATTTTGAGAAAAGAGCCCCAATCAACCCAACAAAAGGTGAAGACAAACATCCTTTAATCCATGGATATACTCTCACATTAATAATAAATGAATAAATAAAAATGTGAAGAATCTGATTTTACTCAGTTCTTGAGAAAAATGTGCACCTATTTTATTGAGTGAATTATGGAAAAATATCAGTTTGTTTTTAGAAAAAAGAAAGAAAGAATTTCAATGAGAAGTAGAGGAAAAAAACAAAGAAGAAGCTGTGCATCATAGTAATAATCAGAAACATATGCAATTTGTTTTTAACAAAACTAGCAATCCCATGCAAATTCTGTTTGCATATGAATTATTTTTAATTTATAATATTTTTTGTAATAAATAATTTTTATGTAAATATTTACAGATTATATTAAATTTAAAAAAATTATTGGTGAATTTTTATGAGATTTTTTATAATTTATTAAAATACATATTTAATTATTATAATCTTTTGTTATTTTTAAAATTTATATTATTTTATAACAATTTTTTTGATTTTTTTTAGATTAGAGGTAATACTGCAATTTTGTGAAGGCATCATCCAAGGTATCCCAATTCTATTATGAATATGAGAATGAGTTATCAGGCTTAGCCTGTACTCATTTTTGATAGACTCGAGTATGAGTCATATTGACATAAAATATTTAGCACATCCTTGAGTCAAAAAAAAAAAGCCTATTATGAATATAACATATTAAAGCAGAAGCAAAAGTCTTGTACATGCCAAAAAAAAAAGTACGTAGAAGATCTTCAAAAAATTTCTTCACCAAAAGAAGTATTTCCTGTAATTTTTCTACGTAGACACATCGAAATTGATTGCCTCGCACCTGGTAGCGTAAATCATATAGCATACTCACAAATTTACTATAAACGTTGGCTCTTTAAATTTTCAAATTTGGATTAGATAAGAATTAACAAATGAACTAAGGATGTTCTTCATCAGTACGCAGTTAATCCCATCAAATTCTTACACTCTTGTAGGTGGTAATCTTGAATTCCCAGCTTTCCTGCAAAATTACACAGACCATTTTCAACATAAAGCGAGAAAGCAACCACAACACCGCCACCATGGGCGAAGGTGGGCTCCAACCCATGCAAAATTTCAAAAAATTATCTTTAGCACTAGTACTAGTCCAGTCAGTCCCAGCTAATTTTGACTAAGATAAACCGCGTTTCATGGCCAATTATGCTAAATAATCACAACCCATGGCCAGCGGAGCCAGGGGTGAACAACAGAGCAGTTGCCCATTTCTATATCTTAAATTATGCAAGTATAAATACAGCTTCTAACATAGTTTTTCTCCCTCGCATTCTAAGTTGTTTTATATCTTTGGTTTCGTCCCCTTATACACATTTCTGTCACCACCACTGATCACAACATATGTTTAAAAACTGAAATCGAGATTTCTAGAAGCATGGCGTGTTACCTGTTGTGAATGGGATCTGGTCCATTGGGCACTCTTCTCCTGCTGACACAATTGAGCTTAAATTTCTGATGAAGTGAACTCCACTTGATTTTAACAAGTTTCATAAGGCCGAAACCTGTTTTTGAATATGGGCGGATAATAGTAGAATCCCTTGTATTTTTGCGGTTAGCTAAAGTCACCAGAAGCAATAACCAAAGAAAACTAATGGATAGAGCAGCCATCAGAACTCTTCTGTCACTACCCATTCTCTTACTCATTCTGCTAAATATAGATTTCAAATGCTTGTGGGAATTAGACAAAGAATAATTTAAGGCTATTGAAGTTTATATGGCTTGCTCTTATGCATACTACCAAAGAAATTAAAGTTTGCTCTTCCTTTGAAAAAAAAAGATCAAATATAAGACAAAGTTGCAAACAATAAATAGAGCCATCTTTCTTGAAGTTAACCAGTTAACTAAATGTAAAATACAAATATTTAAAAGTTACGTTCAACACCCTCAAATAGTTGTTAGTTTTAATTAAAGTTTTGGGTCCATGTTGAGTTAAGTAGGATAGTATAGTACTTACTACTAAAGTTGAGAGTCTCCCAATGGCTTTACATTGATTGGTCCACCCAAGAATATCCCCTTTAGTGTGGCGTGTGCATTTTTATGCACTAAACTTATGGGACCTCACTACCTTCCTATCTAGTAAATAAATTTAGCCCCCGACTGGTGGCTGAATTGATAGAGTAGATGTGCACGAAAACTTTTGGTTACGAGTTATATTCTCTCTATCAACATTTTTCTCGTTTGAGCATGTCGCATCAGGTTTGCCTGGTGCGATTGGCTAGCATGTTTTGCAGGCTATTACGTCAACCTAATAGTTTATCCATTATACACTCAAAAGATGGTGGCTGCGGGTTCCCCTCGTCAAAAAAATAAATAAATACATTTTACACTCATCTTAAAGATAAGGGACGTTAAATCTTACTGTGCATAGACATGGAAAAAATAACTTATTCTAAAATCTTGTTTACCAATTGTGGAGAATCAAAATTTATAAACCTACTTCATCTGTTGGTTGCATGAGTGATTTATAATTTATTAATTTTATTCTTTGGTTGTTAATATTTCAACAAGCCAAGATTTCTTAATGTCATGTATGTGAAAATTATGACCTTGCTTCCTTTTCCTTAGAAATTATGTACCTAATAAGTTTGAAGTCACTTCCACTTAGGAGACTATATATATTTGTTAATTTAGTATCTCTTATCGGACTTAAGCTTACGCTGGTTTGGTCATATACGACGTATATCCAGTAAATGTATCTGTTTGTCGAGTATAGTATATGGATTTCGACACTTTCATGAAAATAAGTGTATGATCAATGAAGACATAGCTCGAAGTTATATACAAATATTTGGAGTCCAAAGGAATCAACGATGATATTCTGACCGAAAGAAACTCTTAGAGAAGACTGACGCATGTGCGCGACCTGACTTGATTCTTTCTATGGTTAATGTAGCATACCACAATCTATTGAAATTAAATGCTTAGTTGTTATTGTATATCTTATCGGACTTATGATCTAACAATATTGTTGCTCTCATTGAAATATGATACAAGCAAATATTGGCATCAATTCACCAAGAGAAGTAGTGTAGTGTTATGATTCTGTATGTGTTTCATGAAAAAATTGTGGAGTGACGAACAGGTGTGAGCAGGGGCGGAGCCAGAAAGATAAATCAGGGGACGAAAAAACTTTCGACTATACCTTGCACCGATTCCACAGCAAAATTTAATTAAATAAGCACACACTATTTGTTTGCTTTATTGCTCTATTACGAGTTAACAATAACATTCTCGTAAATATGAGCAAAAATCAATCACAATTCACAATAACTGACCAAAATAGTATGAATGAATATGAAAATGTCGTGAGGGATTGACTCGGGTCCCTCGAGTTACAAGCTGGATTACTCACCAGTATACTACAATAAATGTCGTAAATTAGCATAGTATAGATATACTCTTCTTTCTAAAATGCTTATTTATTGAAATTGAAATATTTTCTCGAACTCAGCCTGAGAATGAATGAGCGGAAGATTCACAAGTTAAACATATAAGTGTTGCTAAATACAAGTGGAAACAACAATATTATATGGTCCCCGAGTGAATCTATTTTACTTTTTTTTATGCAAGAAAAAAAGAATTTTGAACTCAAAAAGTGATTTATACCCGCAAAAAATCCCAAAACAGCTAGGACTGGAAATCTCATCCAGAAATTTTCTCAATGAACACTTCCTGGCTATCCCATGGGATAATATCTTGTCAGGTCATTGATCAAACACTCGGGTATTACTCAGTTTTTGTATTCTAAATTCTATTGAGTCGCCCATCCTCGGGGTTCTTGTAGTTTATAGATTCCGAATATCTTTATCATGTCAACTATTTTGGATATTAATAAAGGCTAAAGAGGAGAGGAGTCTGCAACGATACTCAAAGAATCAAGCACGATTACATTGGTGAGAGACAAAAGCAAGAAAACAAGAAGATTTCCCGAAAAGACTTGTCCATACCCATCCAAAAATATAATTCCCTACTACTTCGAGCTCACTGATGGATTCTGAGATGCCATCCAATTACTAATTGTATACTAGTTTTTTTTTTTTTTTTTGATAGGTAGTTTTTAAAAGTGTTATTGTATTAGAGAACCGGTAGATTAGAGGGTTTTTAGGTAACGGGTGAAATCGTGATTTAAAAAATTTAGATAAGCGAAATCCTATTTTACATGTGTTGGTATAATTTCTGGATGTATATATTTGGACAATAGTAGGCGAAGAAACAAATGACATTTGTCAAGTCGATAACTGAACACTCTCTTTGAAACGATATTGTGCTACAATAATGCTTACGATTTCTGTAGCAATTCATTTCTCAAGATACAACGACTATAACTTACGATAGAAGCACTTCAAATCACAAATTATTTACACCACATGTTTAAAACACTCAACTTTGAAACAAATACGATGGTATGAAAATTCACAGATTTTTCATTTGATCTTTGGTTATTTATCCGTAAAATGTGTGTTATAACTCAAAAGGGGTTTCTACTTATATTAAACCAAAATATCTCATTTCGAAGCAATGTTTTATGAAATCACATCTAAACCTTAGAGGGCGCATGCCCTTTCAGCATTCCGCCTACGGACGTTGGTAGGGGTATGCAATCAGTTAAAATCGAAAATCGAAAATCGAACAGACTGAACCGACTTTTTGAAAAATCGAAACCGATCGAATTTTACTCTCAAAATCTAACCGATCAACCGATAAAAAAATCAGTTATTTCGGTCGATAATCGAATTAACCGATATTTTTTAAAAAAAATTAAAAATTAGATAATTTGATTTTAAAAATTAAATAAAGTAAAATTAAATAAAGAATGATATTAATTGATTTTTTTAAAAAAATAAAAACAATTTAATTTTTTAAAAAATATTAAAAAATTTAAGGTTTATTTTGTTAACTGATATTTTTAAAATGAAAACCAAAACCGAACCAAATTAACTGATTTATTTAATAAAATCAAAATCGAATTTCTGAAATAACCGAACCGATTTTCCAAATTAGTTCAGTTTGTTCGGTTTAACCGAACTTTTGCTCACCCCTAGGCGTTGGGGCGCTGCACAATGCTTCCGTTTCTGCCTGGGTAATACCCAGGCAGAAACCACGGTGCTAGGGCGCTGTAAATGCAGCGGCCCACCGCTGCCAACACTGGCCGGATTTACGGGCACCTTTCAGGATGGTGTTTTGGCGTCTGGATTTCATCATTTTTCGTTCGTTCGATTTTTCCTCACTTAATTTCAATTAACTAAGCATATTTTTCCAACAATATGTTTAAATGGATAAAAACATGTGAATTTCTAGAATAATTTTAAAGAGATTGGGACGATCGCTTTGGTGTTTGATTAAGAGGTTATATATCTAACAAAAACATTGTATCGATTCACCATTGATTTCAATTGATATGTAATATCTCACATGTGTATCGGCCATTTTAGCCACGAGCAAGGATATATTCCTTATCTCGTGTTCGCGATCGGAATATATCCTCTTAGTAGAAATTTTTCATAAAAATACAGTACTCTATTTTAGTTCTTTTTATCTATTTTATTACATTTATCGTATTTAGTAACATCAATTGGGGCTCCACTGGTCTAGATCATTGCGGCCTCTCTTTCCCTTGATGATAAGTATACTATTGAGATAATACATACATACACCAGTGTTGGGTGAGGAGACGGAAGGCCAAAGAAAGAGCTTCGAATTTGCTAACGTGCGCCTGCTTTCCAGCTCCTTTTGAGCGCCTCCTCTCTTCCAAACTCTGTTGCTCTTTCTTTTCTGTGTGATTCACGTCTCTTCCTTTGTGGTTCAACGGGTTGAGCGTGGTGAGGGTTCTGTCCGGGAGAATGCTGGCCGTGTGCTTTGTGCTTTAGGCTGAGAGTGTGAGTAGCTCCGGTGGGTTCGATGGTTCTGTCCGAGTGATTCCTTGTACGCTGCTTTGTGCTACGGTAGGAATTTGGATTGGGGAGTGTTTTCTGGTGCTGTGCGTTCTGAGTGCTGTGTGTGCTGAGTGGTTCCGTCCGGTGGGAGGCAGTCTGTTACTGTGTGCTTTGGTAGGGCAGTGGTCGGGCAGGAGTGTTGTGTTGGGGTGTTGTCAACACCTTCCAGCATTTACCTTGGATTCTCGGTGACGTAGATTGAGAAAACAGCAGATCTGAGCCGAACTCTATATCCTTTTAGAGATTACTATAATATTTGCATATTGTGTATTTGTGTTTGTCTTTGTTTTGCAGGTACACGTGACGATGTCAATGTGGATATCCACATAACAACCAGTTTATATGTGTCCCTAAAAGTAGAATCAAAATAACCTAATACCAACGAGGGAGTAAACTAATAAGTGGATGTTTATAAGAATCTGTCCTAATCAGGGATACATTAAAAAAAAAAAAAAAAAAACCTTTTCTTACCTATTCTTGGTGCAACTTTTTGTTTTCCAAATTAATTCCTGGTGTAACTTTGTGCAGGGAAACAAGGCAGGAGATTTACCTGAGAATATACTTTGCTGTATAAGATCAAAAGAAATATATTACTCAAACTACAGCCAACTTAGCTTCTGAATCAAGAAAGCTCAATTTTTTTCTTGAATTTCAAGATTGTTGAGTTCCTATGTATCAGCTTTTTAACTCTGTTCAATTGTACTCTGTTGAACAAATTAGTATGGGAACCGAGTTAAGTTTGGTGATTGATTTGGGTAGATCCATTATTAATTTTCAAAATGCTTAATCTCTTGGGTTCGATTTTAGATATTTCACTTCATAAGAAGTAAACCATTACAGTTATTTTTGATACTCCGATTTATGAAATTCGTTTCTTTTTTTGTAAATTCAGTCATTTTTTCAATAATAGATAATCAAATCGATCAGATGATCGCTCTAATGCTAATCTGTCATCCAGAAATCATGTAACAGTAAAAAGACTGTGGTCTCATATTGCTTAAATGCAAAACCTCCCCATTAGATATGTTCACTGTTGGGTTTTGGATGACATCGTTTGATTATACACTATGATCACTCTCAACTTTTACTCTCGACTTAAAGGAAAGAGACCAGGACAAGTTACTTGGATGAGCATACTTTGCAGCTCTTCTTACAATATCCCGCACCATTATTAGAGCCAATCATGTAGTTAGGATTTTTCTCGCATTCACCTCGAAGTGCCCATGCCGCGCAATTTGGATTTTCATCGACACAATCACCACTTGATGAGCGGGCTGGTGTATCAAAAGACCTCACATGAATCCACTTTGTGGCTGACCACTTCTCACCTTCAATGACAGGACAGCTACCGTGCAAGCTCGAAGGATCCGTATTTGCATCAGGGTGAAGGCTGAAAAATAACAGAGCATCACCCTTTCTTGTTTGCACTGTCAAATGCACAACAGGAAAACGATATAAAAAAATCATTTTTAAAAATCTAAAAATGCCACAACTCCACCTACCCACAAGTAAAAAAGAGAGGAATCCGAGTTATCTAAGTCCATTCTACTTCTGTTTTTTATTTTTTCTCGCCTCGATTACGTCGAGTAGTGACATATTCCAACAGTAATGTAAAATCGCCAATCAAACTATCTTCTTATTCTAATATCCTTGTCTCATGTCAATTTGTAAGAAAATTTAATAAAGATAGTAGATTCCTTTAATACATTGGGTTAACTTGTTTTGTTAATAGAGCATGAATATGAAGTAAATGCCTGTGGAGCCCACTACGTGAAGTTCATTTGAATGGACATGTTGACATAGGGCATGACAGTGATCAATTCTTCATAGTACAAGTTGTGCATACCTGCATAGCCTTCTTTAGCACATTCAGACCAGTCCTCACCCTTTATCTGTCTATCTTTTGCCTGCATGATCAAAAATGTTACCAAAGAACTGGGTTTTTTTTTGTTTTTTTTTGTGTTAAAGCAGCTATAGGTATGTGCGGACACATGAAATTACTTACCTCTGAATTAGGAAAAACTGTTTCTCCACCCTTCTCAACATTCGACAAATACATAAGTACAGTTGCCACTCGGTGACCACCCAATTCTTGATTGGCCTTATCATGAAAATAATCAAAATGTGGCTCATACTTTTGGCCGTGCTCATAATGCAATATCTGGATAGCTTCCCCATTCTCTACATCGAATATATATACAAAGAGTAAGAAATTGATTGAAAATAATAATGAAACTGGACCTCAGCGTAGTTGTTTCAGAATACCTGGAGGAAGAAAAGTCCACGCGGCAAGTTTTGCCTCAATACCGGCAACTATTTCATCCTTCAAAGTAGAGAAATGAAAAAAAACGATCACGTTTAACACCAATGATAATAAATATTGTATTAAAATCTTAATGTCTACATTTCAGCATTCTCTTTGTTACAGACAAGAAAAACAAGGCATTATATCCATAAACTATGTCAACTCTAGTCATAAGATAAACTAAACACTACCGATGGTCTAAAGATTCATTTGTCAAACAATGCAATATAAAATTGTTTGAATCAGGTTAAGAGTATCCGAGATTTCACTACCTGTCCCTTGTTGATAAACATGCCAGAACTCGTGCGGACTTCACTCTCTACACTCTTGCCAGAATCATTGTCAGCAACCATAGACTTCTCCAGCTTGTCTTTAGCCTATTCACAGAAATTTAATCAACTGTTCAAAAAACATCTATTACATCTCATTTCTCATACAATGATCACATACAAAAAAAATCGCATCGATTTTCAAGTTCTAGGTCCAAAGACATTCCTCAATACATGAACATAATAATCTCCCAAATCCTTACAATTTCCGTACATTTCATCAAACCACGTACCCAATAAAACTAACATAGTGCAAGAAACGAAGTTATAAGCAAACCAGGAAAATGAGATGTTCACACTCTTTATCGGTCAAAAATCCTCGGTATAAGAAAGCCCTGTAGAAAACCAGTTACCACCCAAAACAACATCATCATAGATCACATAAAGCGATTGATTAAATTCAATATAATAAATAAAAATAAAAACACAAGTCTTTTATGTTGATAAAAAATTAAAAATGAAAAACCTGGGACTCCAAGAGATTTGGGTGACCCGAGTCGGATCCAACGGAGACGATGAGGCGCCAGTTACCAATTTCAAAACCGACTCTTTGCTGCTGTAATCCAATTAAAAACAGTTCTAAGTACCAAAAAAACACCGCCACGATCTACATTCTATAATGACAACGAAACCAAAGACATAAAGTTTTGGTTTGGAATCAAAACAAACTTTTTTTCCGATTAAAGGAAACATACCCATGAGATAAATGAACAAGAAAACACAGAGAAATTAAGAAAAAAATTCTCAAGTCCATGACCATCTATCAAAATATGTCTCTTTTCTCCGCGATGGCAAACGAAATCTTGATTGGAATTTTTGTCGGAGTTACAGAGTTCAACGCAATGGACTGCACCGCGTATCGAAGACCAAAATTGCCGTTCTTATTATTAATTGATTACTGAATTTTAAGGTTTATGGGATCTTATTTGCAAATGGGTTCCATCTTCCCGACAAAGACAACAGTCCACGAGTAGCTGCCGTCAGCCCATTTTATTTTGGCCCAGTTATTATACCAGAATTGTTTAATTATTGTTTAAATAAAATTTGTGTTTCTAAAATATCCACATTTATTAAATGATCACTTATTTGAACTTCTTATATATAATAAGAATCAAGAAATAATGTGAATCGTTATTTTATAAAAGAATTAATGTTTTATTTAGTCATAATTTCATTTAATTTTATAATAGTTACTTTATAATTAAATTTTTAAATAAATAATTTGTTATGTCATGCATCCATCGCTTATTTTTATTTAGACAAATGTTTATTTAAAATATATTTATATTTTGATTTTGTTTATTGAAAATAATTGATTTGAAGCAAAAGAATCGAGTATTTCATATTAAATTAAAAAAACTTACCGAATTTCAATTTTATTACAAAATTAACTCCGCTAAACTTAAATGAGCCAAAAGCTTCCATGACTTGTTTATCTGCTTCTGGATGTCTGTGATGGTTATCTGCTTTTTATATAAAGAAATTTCAAACACCAAAAATAAGTTTTTTTTTAATCTAAAAAGTATATAAGTTTTTCAAAAACATTTGCAAACACCCCTTTAGTGATATAACATGTCTTCTATACATAACTTAAAGAGCAAGAGGAGTGATTTGATTTAGAGTAAATGATTTGAAATCTAATAATGTGAAATTCATGGATTTTAAATGACATATAATTTATTGTCATTTCAACTCCATTCAAAATGTATTGAAAATAATGATGAGGATTTTGAATATCTACATCAAATTTTCTACAAACATAAATGTTGATTTGAGTGAATAATTTGAAATGCTCTCATTTCAAATCCTTCAATCCAGACAAAACCTTACGGAAGTCAGGACCGACAATTTGTGTGAAAAGGCTTGCAATAAATAGGCTTTTGTGTGAAAATTAAGCCGTTCAATCTATGTTAAATTTCAACTAAAGTATGTCACAAATTGATTAACCCGTACCTAAAATATGTTTTTTTTATCTGAAAAATATACAAGTTTTCAAAAACATTTGCAAACACCACTTTAGTGATATCACATGCCTTCTATACATAACTTTAAGAGCAAGAGGAGTGATCACGCGGCTAAACTAACATTTTAAACTTTCAAATGAACTCGTTGCTACCAAATTAACCAACATGCTTTCAACATTTGATTTTAAAACTTCTGTCTTGAAAGAAAAGATCATCAATCAGCAATATAACATTTATTTAGATTGTATTTGGATTGAATGATATGATTTAGAGTAAATGATTTGAAATCTAATAATCTGAAATTCGTGGATTTGAATGACATATAGTTTGTTGTTATTTCAAATCCAATCAAGATGTATTGAAAAAAGAATGAGGCTTTTGAATATCTACATCAATTTTTTTACGAACATAAACGATAATTTGAGTGAAGAATTTGAAATGCACTCATTTCAAATCCTTCAATCCGGACAAAACCTTACGGAATTCAGGACCAACAATTTGGTTTGCAATAAAAAGGCTTTTGTCTGAAATTAAGTTGTTCAATCTGTGTGAAATTTCAACTTAAAATATGTCACAAATTGGTTAACCCGTGTCTAAAATATGTTTTGTATCTGAAAAATATATAAGTTTTCAAAAACATTTACAAACACCACTTTAGTGATATAACATGCCTTTTATACATAACTTGAAGAGCAAGAGGAGTGATCACACGGCTAAAATATCATTTTGATTTTAAAACTTTTGTCTTGAAAGAAAAGATCATCAATCAGCAATATAACATTTATTTAGATTGTATTTGGGTTTAATGATTTGATTTAGAGTAAATGATTTGAAATCTAATAATTTGAAATTTGTGGATTTGAAATGACATATAGTTTGTTGTCATTTCAAATCCATTCGAAATGCATTGAAATAAGAATGAGGATTTTGAATATCTACATCAAATTCTTTACACAAATATAAACGAGGATTTGAGTGAAAAATTTGAAATATTATCGTTTCAAATATTTCAATCCAGACACAACCTTACGGAATTCGGGATGGGCAATTTGGTTTGCATTAAAAAGGCTTTTGTGTGAAATTAAGCCGTTCAATCTATGTTAAATTTCAACTAAAGTATGTCACAAATTGATTAACCCGTACCTAAAATATGTTTTTTTTATCTGAAAAATATACAAGTTTTCAAAAACATTTGCAAACATCACTTTAGTGATATAACATGCTTTATATACATAACTTAAAGAGCAAGATGAGTGATCACGTGGCTAAACTAACATTTTAAACTTTCAAATGAACTCGTTGCTACCAAATTAACCAACATGCTTTCAACATTTGATTTTAAAACTTCTGTCTTGAAAGAAAAGATCATCAATCAGCAATATAACATTTATTTAGATTTTATTTGGATTGAATGATTTAGTAAATGATTTGAAATCTAATAATTTAAAATTCGTGGATTTGAAATGACATATAGTTTGTTGTTACTTCAAATGCATTCAAAATGCATTGAAAAAAGAATCAGGATTTGAATATCTACATCAAATACTTTACACACATAAACGAGGATTTGATTGAATAATTTGAAATGCTCTCATTTCAAATCCTTCAATCCAGACATAACCTTACGGAATTCACGACCGACAATTTTGTTTGCAATCAATCTGTGTGAAATTTCAACTTAAAATATGTCACAAATTGGTTAGCCAGTATCTATATATGTTTTCAAAAACATTTGCAAACACCGCTTTAGTGATATCACATGCCTTCTATACATAACTTGAAGAGCAAGAGGAGTGATCACGCGGCTAAGATAACATTTTTAACTTTCAAATAAACACATTGCCACAAAATTAACCAACATGCTTTCAACATTGGATTTTAATGTCTTGGAAGAAAAGATCATCAATCAGCAATATAACATTTATTTAGATTGTATTTGGATTGAATGATTTGATTTAGAGTAAATGATTTGAAATCTACTAATTTGAAATTCGTGGATTTGAAATGACATATAGTTTGTTGTCATTTCAAATCCATTCATAATATATTAAAAAAAGAATGAGGCTTTGAATATCTACATCAAATTTTTTACAAACATAAACGAGGATTTGACTGATGAATTTGAAACTTCTCATTTCAAATCCTTCAATCCGGACAAAACCTTACGGAATTCAGGACCGACAATTTGGTTTGCAATAAAAAGGCTTTTGTGTGAAATTAAGCCGTTCAATCTGTGTGAAATTTCAACTTAAAATATGTCACAAATTGGTTAACACGTATCTAAAATATGTTTTTTTTATCTGAAAAATATATAAGTTTTCAAAAACGTTTGCAAACACCGCTTTATTGATATAAAATGCCTTCTATACATAATTTGAATAGCAAGAGGAGTGATCACGCGGCTAAAATATCATTTTTAACTTTCAAATAAACTCCTTGCTACCAAATTAACCAACATGCTTTCAACATTTGATTTTAAAACTTTTGTCTTGAAAGAAAAGATCATCAATCAGCAATATAACATTTATTTAGATTGTATTTGGATTGAATGATTTTATTTAGAGTAAATGATTTGAAATCTAATAATTTGAAATTTCTGGATTTGAAATGACATATAGTTTGATGTCATTTCAAATCCATTCGAAATGCATTGAAAAAAAGAATGAGGATTTCAAATATCTACATCAAATTCTTTACACAAATATAAACGAGGATTTGAGTAAAGAATTTGAAATGTTATCGTTTCAAATCTTTTAATCCAAACACAACCTTACGGAATTCAGGACGAGCAATTTGGTTTGCATGAAAAAAGGCTTTTGTGTGAAATTAAGCCGTTCAATCTATGTTAAATTTCAACTTAAAATATGTCACAAATTGGTTACCCATACCTAAAATATGTTTTTTTTATCTGAAAAATATTTAAGTTTCAAAAACATTTGCAAACACCTCTTTAGTGATATAACATGCTTTCTATACATAACTTAAAGAGCAAGAGGAGTGATCACGCGGCTAAACTAACATTTTAAACTTTCAAATGAACTCGTTGCTACCAAATTAACCAACATGCTTTCAACATTTGATTTAAAACTTGTCTTGAAAGAAAAAAGATCATCAATCAGCAATATAACATTTATTTAGATTGTATTTTGATTGAATGATTTGATATAGAATAAATGATTTGAAATCTAATAATTTGAAATTTGTGAATTTGAAATGACATATAGTTTGTTGTCATTTCAAATCTATTCAAAATGCATTGAAAAAAGAATGAGGATTTTGAATATCTACATCAAATTCTTTACACAAACATAAACGAGAATTTGATTGAATAATTTGAAATGCTCTCATTTCAAATATTTCAATCCAGACACAACCATACGGAATTCAAGACGAACAATTTGGCTTTTGTGTGAAATTAAGCCATTCAATCTGTGTGAAATTTCAACTTAAAATATGTCACAAATTGGTTAACCCGGACTTAAAATATGTTTTTTTTATTTGGAAAATATATAAGTTTTCAAAAACATTTGCAAACACCGTTTAGTGATATAACACGCCTTCTATACATAACTTAAAGAGCAAGAGGAGTGATCACGCGGCTAAAATAACATTTTTAACTTTCAAATAAACTCATTGCTACCAAATTAACCAACATGCTTTCAACATTTGATTTTAAATTTTTTGTCTTGAAAGAAAAGATCATCAATCAACAATATAACATTTAGTTAGATTGTATTTGGATTGAATGATTTGATATAGAATAAATGATTTGAAATCTAATAATTTGAAATTTGTGAATTTGAAATGACATATAGTTTGTTGTCACTTCAAATCCATTCAAAATGCATTGAAAAAGAATGAGGATTTTGAATATATACATCAAATTCTTTACACAAACATAAACGATAATTTGATTGAATAATTTGAAATGCTCTCATTTCAAATATTTCAATCCAGACACAACCATTCGGAATTCAAGACGGGCAATTTGGCTTTTGTGTGAAATTAAGCCGTTCAATCTGTGTGAAATTTTAACTTAAGATATGTCACAAATTGGTTAACCCCTACCTAAAATATATTTTTTTATCTGAAAAAATATATAAGTTTTCAAAATATTTGCAAACACCGCTTTAGTGATATAACATGGCTTCTATACATAACTTAAAGAGCAAGATGAGTGATCACGCAGCTAATATAATATTTTTAACTTTCAAATAAACTCATTGCTACCAAATTAACCAACATGGTTTCAACATTTGATTTTAAATCTTTTGTCTTGAAAGAAAAGATCATCAATCAGCAATATAACATTTATTTAGATTGTATTTGGATTGAATGATTTGATTTATAGTAATCTAATAATTTAAAATTCGTGGATTTGAAATGACATATAGTTTGTTATCATTTGAAATCCATTCAAAATGCATTGAAAAAAGAATGAGGATTTTGAATATCTACATCAAATTCTTTACACAAACATAAACGATGATTTGGGTGAAGAATTTGAAATGCTCTCATTTCAAATATTTCAATGAAGACACAACCTTACGGAATTCAAGACGGGCAATTTGATTTGCAATAAAAAAAGCTTTTGTGTGAAATTAAGACGTTCAATCTGTTGACCATGTGAGCTTACTGGCATTGATAGTTTAATTTCCAGGTAAAGCTGGACCGATTTCAATTAAGCTAATTGACTAGACCAAGCTTATTCCAATTCACATGACATTTGACTTAATAGCTATTATATATAGTTTCCAATTCACATTTAATTCTCCAATGTTTAAAGAAATTATGCAATGCAGGGTTTTGTCGCAGGAGAGATGGCGACATAAAAAAAAAAAGGAGTTGGCATGAAAGTGCCAATGCTTCTGCGACACGACCCACTTGCACGTTCTAGCCAAATATTCATAATCATTGCTGATTCCAATTTATATCCTCCTCCATTTAATCACAGATTCACAGGTTCTACGTCAACTCTGTCACCAATTATAGAATGACTACTTAGATTCCTAGTTTCTCTGAATTTATTTTTTTATGTCGCTCACATTGGAGTTTTGATGTTATTCCAAGAACATTATTCTTAGATTGTGTTTAAAGTTATGGATACGACGATTCTTGAAATAATTTTAATCCATTGTTTAGTTTGTTTTTTGTCACAAAATTATCTCATCTTGTTTATTATTTTTATTCTAATTTTATAGCAAATGACATATATGTAATTTTTCACATTTTTTTTACCATTTCCTTTAAATTGTTAGCGAGAGTATTTTAGTCATTACAATAAATATAAAATTATGCCACCATTTTAAAATCATATCAAACACAATATAACTTATCACACTATATTATTTATCATCATCTCATAATTTTTGTCATTCTCATATTTATCATATCCCTGTTGAGAATTTGGCCCTCCAAATTCGCCCCCCATGATCTGCACCTTTTATGAGGGGAAAAAAGCAAAATGAGAAATAATAACGACACAATGATTTAACGTGGAAAACTCCCAAATCAGGAGAAAAATCACAAGGACCAGAGAAGAAATACACTATGTTGATGCTTTCTTTCAACTCGTCCATTTTGTTGTGGTGTTTCAACACAACTACATTGATGTATAACGCCATTTGTGTGATAAAAATCTTTAAGGATAAACTCAGATCCATTATCAGTTCGAATTATCCTAATCTTAACATTAAATTGAGTAAAAACTAGATTATAAAAATGTTGTAAATGTGTCTTTGTTTTAGACTTCGTTTGCATAACATAGATCCAAGTACAATGTGTGAAATCATCTACAATAGTAAAAAACAGTTGTGACCATTGTAAGAAGGAACAGAAAAAGAACTCCATATATCACAATGTATCAATTCAAATGCAAAAGAAGCTACATAAGTACTAATTGGATAATGAAGTTTCCTTTGTCTTGAGAATTGACAAACATCACAAGGATTTGTTGTTTTCTCAATACAAGAAATGTTTAAAATTGAAGATAATCTTTGAAATGACAAGTGACCTAATCTAGAATGCCAAAGATCGACATTAGTAGAGCTAGATGTAGGTATAGCAGACGAAACAGCCACAAAAAAAATGTTAGACAGCTTTAGGTGATATAAACCCTCATGAATTTCAGCAAAAAACAGTCGTTCTCTTGGACAATCGGTCCTGTATAAAACATTTATCAGAGATAAACTCAAGACTGAGGTTATTTGACTTAGTAAGTTTTGAAACAGATATGAGATTAAATGTAAAGTTTGGAACACAAAGAACATTTTGTAAAAAAATATCAGAAGTAACTTGAACATTTCATATGTGTGTTGCCGTAGCAACTTCACCATTTGGCATATGAATATTAACAGAAACTGAAGATAAAATTTCAGTATAAAGAGAAGCATCACATATCATGTGGTCAGTTGCACACGTGTCGAAAATCCATATATGCGAACATTTAGAAATTAAAGCATTACAATATTTTAGAATAAAACTACCTGAGTTGGTACCTTGTACAGCCGTAGCAGCAACATGTGTGGATTCAGACACTGATTTGTGAAGTTGTTGAGAATTAGCTTTTGTAAAGGCTATGAACTGGTTGTAAAGATCCTGAGAGAATTCAGCAATAGGAATAGAAGGAGATGCAATCACATTTGAGGCTATGTGATCCTTCAAAATTCTCGGACCTTTTGGACCTTTCCAATCAATAGGATAACCAACCAATTGATAACATTTATCAACTGTGTGACCATTGTATCCACAATGGGAACATTTTAGTCATTTTTTTATCCTGTTATAAGCTTGTTTAGCCAACAAAACTGTAGGATCAGTGGAGTGGATGGGATGATTGTTGAGCCATCATAGCCAAAGAATTCAATGAACTAATAGTCGGATTTTTAAGGGAACGTTGACTTTCCTCTTGTAGTAATAGAGAATATACCTTCGCAAGAGTAGGTAATGGAGAAACAAGAAGAATTTGACTACGAATTGAGGTATAAAAGTCATGTAATCCCACTAAAATTTTTAAAACACTATCGGATTGTTGGATAGTAGATAAAGCTTCAAGAAGTTGACAAGTACAGGCAGCCATAGCACCACAATTTCAATGAAATAGTGGGCGATAGCTGATATATTCCTCCCAGACAGTTTTAAAAAATATGTAGTAGTGCGTAAGAGTTTGAGAACCCTGAGTCATCATGCTTAAAGATTTTTCTAATTGAAAAACTCTTGGACCATCACTCTTAGAAAATCTAGTCCTTAATTCTACCCACACATCTTGAGCAGAGGTAAAATATAAAAGACTTTGTCTGATGTATTTGGAAATGGAATTTAATAGCCAAGATAAAACAAGATTATTTGCACGAACCCAAGCAAGATAAGGAATTGTTGAAGTAATCAAAGGACATTGTAAAGAACCATCGATAAAAGCAAATTTATTCTTTACGCTAAAAGCCATAAGAACAGATTTCGACCATGAGATATAATTATCACCATTAAAAACCTCACCAATAATAAGTGCACCTGGATTGTCACTTGGATGAAGAAAATAAGGTGAAGAAGGACCATCTGCTGGATTGGGCAAATGACCGCGAACCTCATCGGAAGCAGATTGAGAAATCTGAGTTGCCATTAGAAGAAAAAATCAAGAAATCAAGAAATCTAAAATCAGAAGAGGGTTATTGTACAGCTTCTCTAATTTACACATTTGGAGTTGAAATCGAAATCGCCATCGTCAAGAAACTCAAGATTTTCAGAGTGGGAAATTCAATCCAAGAAGAAATTGAATTTGTGCGGAAAAGAAAAAAAAATCAGTATGAATCGAGCAATCCTTCTGGCTCTGATACCATGTGATGATCTTGAATTGAACAAGCAAAAATTACAGATGTGAGGGAAAGAGCTTATAGAGAGAGAATGAAAGATGAGAAAATATCAATGAATTCAATGAATGAATATAGTTGGGTGTTTACAACTCTATTTAAACTGCTATCTAATTAACAATAATAACTAATATTATTAAAACTAAAATATTAAGCTAACTACCTAATTTACTTATTTAATAAGAAATAACTATATATTAATATATATCATATCTCTGTTGAGAATTTGGCCCTCCAAATTCATCCCATGATCTGCACTTTTTATGAGGGGAAAAAAACAAAATGAGAAATAATGACACAAGGATTTAACGTGAAAAACTCCCAAATCAGGAGAAAAATCACCAGGACCAGAGAAGAAATACACTATGTGAAAAATTAAAACATCACACGATTTTTCTCCTTGCCCAACAAGTTTTTTAATACCTAAAAATAAATTTTTTAAAAAATAAAATTACAGGTTATTCTATAAAAATTACATTTTTACCCATCAAAATTTTCTTTTTACCCTCCTTAAATTATATTTTGACCCTAAAAAAATTTTTTGGCCTCCATTTTTATGTTAAAATTTTTTTTGCCCCCCTTTCCGAAAATCCTGCGCCCGCCTCTGTATATCAGTATCATGTTTGAGTGGACGTCGTGGATGACATATCGAGAGATGAATAATATTATGTTAAGGTCGATTCCACTAGTAAGTTTGAATCTTGTGAGTCTCTCCGGCTTAAAGCATTATTCTTCGATATTATTTTATATACTCTGTTATCTCGAATTTATGATTTCATGAATTACCCATCGACTTGGCATGCCCGGAGATTTATGCGCACCTTTTTTTTCTTATTTAAGATGTTGAGATCCTCTTACTTAGTCAACTAGTTCATCATTCATGATTTCATGTGATCAACAAATTTGGAAAATTTTGATAATCTCCTGACTCCTAAGTTTAATATCATTTCAAGAAATTATGACGAACAAATCCCGAAATATGACGTCATACCGTGACGTAGACTAATTTAATCTAGTACGACAATAAAAAAATCCAGTTCACATCCAGCTGTATACAATTTATGGATTACATTAAAGTTTTATATTAACTTAATGCAGTTACCACCATCCTCAAATGCCACCTGCTTAACCCAGCACCAAACAAATTAAATACCCCATTTCTTTGTCATTACATGTACAATGCGGTTTTACAGAGAAGATGATAATCAAAGAATGAAAGGAAAGTGTTAGCAAGGGGACTTTGGTCGCAGGAGAGATGATGCCAAATGATGTTTAATTTGATATTTATAGTGTTAATTTCTTCATTAAGCATCGTCTCCCCTCGACTTAAAGCCCCCTCCAACTTCTTATATTCAGATGGCGGTTGCATAAGGTACTTTTTTGGATTTATTTTTATTAAACTCGTTTCTTAGAGCATCTCCAATCGAGAACACTAAAATAGCATCAGGATGACGCGATGATATATTTTGCGCTATTTTAATGTATTGTTACAGAGCTGCACCAGCAACATACCTTCTTTTTTTAAATTTTTGTTATTATTAGTTTTATTGTTTTAAAATTAAGTTTTGGTAGTTCTTTATTTATGTAATTAATATTTACAGTAAATATATTAAGAAAATTTAATTTAATTTTTAAAAAATATAAACTTGTTAAAACTAGAAAATTAAAATTGAATGATTTAATTATTAATTTTAATTAATTATCTAAGTAAATTTTTTAAAATAAAATTAACATGCATATATATTAATAAATCTGTAAATAGATAATTGATAGATTAAAATAATTATTGTAAATGAAATTATAAAAGGAATCTTGTAGATGATATTCTATTAAAATAAAATTTGGAGTAGATAAGTTAGATATATGTTTTGTGGTGCAGAAATTACAATATTTTGGCGTAAAATCTGCTATAAAAAATGAAGTTGTTAGTTGGATATGACCTTATAAATAAAATATAGAGTTGGAGCCGAAAGTGTATAAATGATAGTATTTCTGGAATTTTATTTTATTTTAAGTTTTTTCAAAAAATTATTTTTTTTTTCCTCGTGAGGTGATCAAGTTGGGTGCGGATATGGTGATGTATTTTTTTTTCTTGCATTTTGTGGGCTATGATTCACCTGGCAAAGTGAAAATTGGGACTACTACGAAGTTTTAACACCTAATTAGTCAATGTTTTAAGGAAAAAATCTTGCAGTTTTTGGTTTTAACAATTATGTTTTTTAGTAATTTTGTGGGAAAATGTTGTTGGATGAATATATACTCCTTATGAGATTACTGCTTTTTTTATTATACTCATAAAATCATGGTCTAGTTCTATATGGTAAAATTATTAAATTGTGTATGAATTGATATTTCATACAATTTTAGATTGTCATTTGATATTGAACCTAAAGATTCAAGCAAAAGAATATTTAGATCCCATTCTTTAGAAGCATCAAATGAAAGTATCTAAATGGTAGCCTCATCCTCTAATCAACTTCGCGAAGAACATATTTATATGCACTCGTTTTAGACCTTACTTATACAATGAATCAATATTAAAATAAAAAATATTTTAAATAAAAATATAGAACTAACATACCAATCATTTTAGACGAATTCATATTGAATTGATGCATAAATGTGATCCAGACCGGATCCATACAAATATTTTCTCTTTCACTGGACTATAAACTACAAAATTTAGATTTTAAGAGAAAGAAACTAGAATTTAGGGTCATTACCTTGAACAAACCCTTAAAACACTACATTTGATTAATAATGGCTATAACTGTATCACGCCTCTCATAGGTTACATTGAGCATCATGTAGCCTTAGGCACAATTTAAAACGATTATAAGTAATGTAAATATTATAAAGTTGTGAAATGATTCTAAAAAATAAAGTGTGATAAGTTATATGTTGTTTTATTGGGGATAAGATGTTTGATAAATTTTATTGTTTTGGTAAACTGACTAAAATACCTTCAGAACTATAATAAAAATAAATAATAATAATAATAATAAAATATATTATATTATGATTATTATATATAATAATAATTATATATATATACGTATAAAATATTAAAATAATGATATATAATAATAATATTATGTATAAAATATATAAAAAATATTAAAATAATAATATATAATACATATATACGTGTATATATATAATAATATATATATATATATAAATAATATAAGTATGTATGTGTATACATATAATAATAATAATAGCATATATATTATATATATATATATAATATTATACTAAAATAATATAATAATAATAATAACAATAATAATAATAATAAAACAATATAAATAAAATAATAAAGTTGTAGAAAATAAGTCGTAATTTTTTGAAGGAATTTCAAATTTTGATATAGTGAAAAAAGGTGTGAATGTTTATTATGTCATTTTGTTGTAAAGTGAGATTATAATATAATAAATGTGATGGGATAAATTTCTTTTAAAAATGAAAACAAACATGAGATAAGATTACTAACCATATCCCCACCCCAAACGGGGCATTAGGTGATGATAGAGGAAGACATATGTCACCATCTGAGAACCAGAGCTACATGATGCAACCTTTACGAAAATCGACTAATTTATCTGTTTCGTTTCAATATGGCGATTATGCATCATTTTACTAGGTTACTACATAATTTTATTAAGAGACCTCAATTAATATTTGGACTATGACGCAGATGACAATGCATTATTTGACAAAATAATATACAAAGCACAAATAAATTAACATCATTAAATTTGTATCAACAGTAATTTAAAAACTGAATTTTTTTGTTTAATCAAACATATGGTGTGTTTGCAATTGCTTATTCAAAGCACTTTTATGTTGTTTTTGCTTAAAGTTGGAAAAAGTTGCTATTAAGTAAAAGCATTAAGTGTTTGCTATTAAAATAAAAAAAAACAGCTTAATAAACTTCATTAATTACAAAATTGCCACCAAACAACTTAAAGCGGTTAAAAGCATGTCATGACCTGCTTCTCAGCTTCTGTTTTTTGCTTATTTTTAGAGAAGCAGTAGCAGAAGCAATGAAATAAAACACTTAAAATATGATTTTTTTAGCTGATAAGCAGTTTGCAAAAGTATTTGCAAACACTCACTTAATCTCTTGAAAAAACCAGCAATATTTAGAGGTTAACACACAAATATCTATTAAGAGGTAAAATCACATATTAAATTTCAATGAATTAAAATATTCCTATATTCTTAAATTAGTAGTAGAAATATATATGGTTTTTATGGCATATGTACTTTGTACGACTAGGCATTGATTTGTCTAGAAATTAGATATTTCAAAAGTCAAAAATCATTCTTAATATAATCCACTCCCAGCTCCCTAACCCTATAAAAATACCAAATTGCCCTTCTTAATTTTTGAAAACTCTTTATTTAACCACTGTGGATAATTGACAAAATATACAGTGAAGATGTGGAAAGCAACGAGAGAGGACCTAAACCACGCTTTGAGCGTGCTTCTCAACACCATTCATGAAACTTTGCAGGTTTTCAATTAAAATTCTTACTGAGGTTTTATCCGATTTTTAACATCTCGTACCAAATGTTGAAGGCAATTGCATCATTACGATGGAGAAATAACAGCGGGTCTTGGCCAATGAGGAGCCAATTCACAACTCATACGGCACCAAAGAAGACGAAAAAATTGTTATATCTGTCGATAACACTGCTTCTAGGAAGCGAAATGTCGTTGTTTATCGATATGTCATCCGGAAAACCAGCCAAGTCATGTAGATTCAATCAAGAAAAAAAGCTTCTCAAATGGTTTATTTAATCCCTTTTTGTTTCTCTTTTTTTTTTTTGGATTTCTGCTTATTATTTGTAATTTATGATGCTTTGGAACAATCTAATCTGATGGTAATGGTAAATGTAACTTATATGAACATGATACACTTTTAAATGGTATGATGATATAATTAATCATGGGGTGTAATGTGTGAACTTTGAATGATTAGTGGAACTGGGGTGATGAAATTTTTGACATCTGAAATTGGGGTAAGTGGGTCAGAAAGTGTATACTTTTGAAGCATGTTGTGTGAGACTTGGCATTGTTGTTTCTTTGGTGATGGATTTCTATGAAGACTTGGCATGATTGTTTATGCCTGACAATTTTAACTAAAATTTCATATGAATGCACGTAAAGTGTATGATAAAATACTATGAAGTGTGTGATAATTGGAAAGTACTTGGTTCATATTTAAAATGTACTTATATCGTGTTTAACATATACTCACTTTGTGTTCCAAAAGTACACGTTTTTTGCGTTGAAAAATAGTAGTATATAGTTGGAAAGTACTTGGTTCGTATTTAAAATATACTTATATCGTGTTTAACGTAGACTCACTTTGTGTTTCAAAAGTCCTCATTTTTTGCGTTGAAAAGCAGTGATATATAGTTAGAAAGTACTTGGTTCGTATTTAAAATGTACTTATATCGTGTTTAACACATACTCACTTTGTATTTCAAAAGTACTCGTTTTTTACGTTGGAAAACAATAGTATACAGTTGGAAACTACTTGGTTCGTATTTAAAATGTACTTATATCGTGTTTAATGTAAGGAATCCAACATGCATAATACGTAGCGGAATAAAAATTTGGATTCCATCCAAGGACCTATACGAGTGTTCATAACGGGTGTTGAGAATTATACCTTTGTAGCGTGTTTGATGCAGATTCTCCGAGCAAACACGTTCTCGAATCAGGAGCAAAACTTTTCTAGTTTTGTCTCTACGGTATCCACACGATCAAATCGAAAAGAGACGTTGAAGATATCAAGTTGCTAGACTTGATATTCAACGAAGGAAAAAGGGAAGAGCAGCCAAATCTGACGGTCGCTTCCTTTGTTCGAAAATGTCTGATAGGGTTTTTGTTAATTCTCAATTAACGTGTAACCCTATGTTCGACCAGAACAAATATATATATACTGAAAGAGGAGGCTATTTTAATCACAGGCTTTCGAAAAACCCCTAGCCCAAAACCAACTCTACTGATTATATCTATCGCCTATTTTATATATATATCTTTATATATATATATATATAATTGGCTCGATATAATATATATATATATATATATATATATATATATATATATATATTATGGTTAAGACTCTTCCTAATCAAATTAATTCATCCAATGAATTTTATCTTCCCTTTATCGATTTAATCTTTTGTGCGACCCGTTATGATCTTGCAACGTTGGCAGTTATATAAAATGACATTTTATGTCATCAAGGTTACCCAAGTTACAAGAATGTCATTGACTCAACATAACCTATGGCCTGTGATAATATTCACCATGTAACTTAATCCCTTTGTCCTATGTGTTTAGATTAAACACGAGTCATGGAATAGTCATACTCGTATAGTTCAATATTTTATTTCTTGATCCACAAGTTGACTAGAATAAACGAATAAGCTCGATATCTCATTTCGACTCATTCGAGAATGGCCATGCATTTTAGTCTTACTTGATCAAGGGCCCAAACACTTCTCTTGTTATATAGGAGGGACAAATCCTATCTTGATTACTCAACATCCCTCTACATAATTTGTGGTGTATCCAATGATTGTCTTTATAGTTTACCCTGTTACAGGTAACGTTTGATAATATCAAGATACATGACTTCTTATGTTGGGATCTCTGGTGATCTCAGGTCGTAAGGATTACATACATTATTATCACTATGAGAATTGCTTATGACATTCATATAACTATCCATGTAGCATTCTCATGGTGGATCTGTCCAGTATATTGTTCTCTAACATGTACCCATGTGTTGATTTGATATCTCATATCCATGAACAATTCATCAATCAATACATACTAGTCTCCATGCATTATCATTATCCTAATTCATGATAATACCTGACTAGGGACAATCTTTAAGAATAATACAATATTATTCTAAGGACATTAACATATATATATATATATATATATTCATATTACACAGATATTATAATAATATATAATAATGAATTGCCTTTATTAAAATCGTATTACATTGTATGCCAAAATCAATCATCTAATGAGTTGTCTTAGAGCATATCCCAACAAATCTCCCACTTGCACTAAGACCAATCAAACATGTACTTAATGTCTAAAGATCTAGTATGACGATCATGCTTCTGCTGTGACAGAGGTTTCGTCAGTGGGTCAGATACATTATCATCAGTTCGTACTTTGCATATTTTCACATCTCCTCTTTCAACGATTTCTCGAATGAAATGAAAGCGCCGAAGTATGTGTTTGGATCGCTGGTGAGATCTGGGTTCCTTAGCAAATGTGATGGCTCCATTGTTGTCACAATAGAGTTCAATCGCATCTAGTATGCTAGGCATAACCCTAAGCTCAGAAATGAATTTCTTGATCCAAACGGCTTCATTTGCTGCATCTGAGGCAGCAATATACTCAGCTTCAGTTGTAGAATCGGCTACTGTCTCTTGCTTTGAACTCTTCCAGCTCACAACACCTCCATTTAGGCAAAACACATATCCTGATTGCGATCGGAAATCATCCTTGTCGGTTTGGAAGCTTGCATCAGTGTAACCTATTACATTGAGCTCTTCATCACCTCCATAAATCAAGAATGTATCCTTAGTTCTTCTCAAGTACTTCAGGATATTCTTGACAGTGATCCAGTGACATTCACCTGGATCAACTTGATATATGCTCGTCATGCTCAAAGGATACGAGACATCGGGACAAGTACATATCATGACATACATGATAGATCCAATAGCTGACGCATATGGAATCTTACTCATGCGCTGTCTCTCATCTTGTGTTGAAGGACACTGATCCTTCGAGAGATGTATCCCATGTGTCATAGGCACGAATCCTTTTTTTGATTCTTGCATGCTAAACCGTTTTAGCACTTTATCTATGTATGTACTTTGACTTAGGCCAAGTAATCTTCTTGATCTATCTCTATAAATCTTGATACCTAACACGTAGGTGGCTTCACCCAATTCTTTCATAGAAAAGCAATTCCCTAGCCAAATCTTTACAGATTGCAAGGCAGAGATATCATTTCCAATGAGAAGTATGTCATCTACATACAACACTAGAAAGATAATTATGCTCCCACTGACCTTCTTGTAGACACAAGGTTCATCTACGTTCTTGATGAAACCAAACTCTTTGATTGCATCATCAAAACGAAGATTCCAACTCCGAGAAGCTTGCTTTAATCCATAAATGGATCGTTGTAGCTTGCATATCTTTCCAGCATCCTTTGGATCGAGAAAACCCTCGGGTTGTGTCATGTACACATCCTCAAGTAAATTTCCATTAAGGAAAGCTGTTTTGACATCCATCTGCCAGATTTCATAATCATGAAATGCAGCTATAGCAATTAAGATCCTAATAGATTTAGCCATGGCAACTGGCGAAAAAGTTTCGTCATAGTCAATACCATGAATTTGTTTGAAACCTTTAGCAACCAGTCGTCCTTTAAAGGTTTGTACATTACCATCCATATCGGTCATTTTTTCTTGAAAATCCATTTGCACCCTATGGGTCTTACCCCTTCAGGTGGGTCAACCAAAGTCCATACTTGGTTTACATACATGGATTTCATCTCAGATTTCATGGCCTCTTGCCATTTATCAGAATCAGGGCCCATTATAGCTTCTTGATAGGATGACGGCTCATCCTCATCAATGAGTAGTAAGTCACCTTGTTGAGTCACAAGAAATCCATATCTCTGTGGCTCCCAGTGTACTCTTACGGACCTACGATGGGCTTGTGTCTCTTAAGCAGACATTTCATCCACAACAACTTGTGGTACTACTCTGTTTCCATCTCAATATCATGTTCAGTGTTTTCTTGTGGTTGTACTTCACTAAGTTCTATTTGTCTCCCACTAGTTCTTCTAGAAATAAATTCTCTTTCAAGAAAGACACATGTCCTAGCAACAACCACTTTGTTCTCGGTGAGATAATAGAAATAGTATCCTCTCATTTCCTTAGGATACCCCACAAATAAACACTTATCAGATTTGGGTCCAAGTTTATTGGAGGCATGACGTCTCACGTAAGCCTCACAACCCCAAATCTTCATAAAAGACATATTAGGACGCTTCTTAGTCCATATCTCATATGGTGTCTTTTCAACTGATTTAGATGGAACAATGTTCAGTATACATATTGTTGTTTCTAAAGCATGTCCCCAAAAGGAAATCGGAAGATCTGCATGACTCGTCATAGATCGAACCATGTCCAACAAAGTTTGATTCCTCCTTTCAGATACGTCATTCCATTGTGGAGTATACAGAGGTGTGAGTTGTGGGACTATCCACACTCCTTTAGATAGTCATGAAACTCTTGGTTTAAGTATTCACCTCCTCGACCTGATCAAAGGATTTTGATACTTTTGCCAAGCTGGTTTTGTACTTCATTCTTGAAATCCTTGAACTTTTCAAAGTTTTCATGTTTATTTTTCATTAGGTACACATACCCATATCTACTAAAGTCATCAGTAAATGTAACGAAGTATTTAAAACCCCTCTAGTTTGTGTGCTTATTATGCCACATACATCACTATGTATGATACTCAATAAATCACTTGCCCTTTCAACATGTCCCTTGAAAGGGGCTTTAGTAATTTTGCCCATTAAACAAGATTCACATGTTTCATATGATTCAAAATCAAATGAATCTAAAGCTCCATCCTTATGAAGTTTTGATATGCGATTCTCGTTTATATGGCCCAAGCGACAATGCCAGAGATAAGTTGGATTAGAATCATTATTCTTAATCCTTTAAGTATTTATGTTATAGACAGGCATATCAAGATTTAAAACATAAAGACCATTAATCAATTGTGCAATAGCATAAAACATCTCATTCAAATAAATTGAGCAACATTTGTCCTTTATAATAAATGAAAAACCAATCTTGTCCAAACAAGAAATCGAAATAATGTTTCTAGTAATCGGCGACACAAAATAACAGTCTTGTAAATCTAATATTAAACCAGAAGGCAAAGTTAATGAAATCTCCTATACCAATGCAACAACTCTTGCTCCATTTCCCACTCGGAGGTCAACTTCGCCTTTTGCCAAAACTTAACTCCTTTTGAGATCCTGCACATTAACACAAATGTGAGAACCACATCCATTATCTAATACCCATGATGAAGAAGTAGATAAATTGACTTCTATAACAAAAATACCTGAAGTTGAAGTCACACTTCCCTTCGTCTTCTTAAGATCTGCCAGGTATAACTTGCAGTTTCTCTTCCAATGTCCGGTCTCACCGCAATGGAAGCAATTTCCTTCCTTAGCCACTCATCCCTTAGGCTTAAGTGCAGTAGCATGAGGCCTAGGTTTGACAAAGACTTTCTTGTTCCTTTTAATGCCTTTTGCTTTAGTCTTTCCCTTGCCCTTATTCACAATAAGAACAATTGTGGGCTTAGACTTCTTTGAGTTTGCTTCGTAAGTTCTCAACATACCAAGCAACTGTGGTAGAGTCTTCTCAATTTCAATCATATAGTAATTCAGAACAAATTGACTGTAGCTATCAGGCAACGATTGCAAGATCACGTCAGTGGCCACCTCTTGGTCCAACGGAAAACCAAGTTTCTCAAGATTCTCTATGTATCCAATCATTTTGAGTACATGAGTTCCAACAAGGGTTCCTTCTACCATTCTGCACTGAAATAACGCTTTAGAGACGTCATACCTCTCGTGTCTAGCTTGTTGTTGGTAAAGTTGCTTTAGATGCTCAATCATATTGAACGCATCAATTTCCTCATGTTGCTTCTGAAGCTCAGAGTTCATGGTTGCAAGCATTAAACAACCAACATCAAGTGCGTCATTTTGATGCTTCTTGTAAGCATCCTTATCGGCCCTCGCGGCCGTAACGGGGGGCTCCTCAGCAGGTAAGGGTCCCTCTTTCTCTTGTTTAAGGAATATACCAGTCTAGGAAATTTGTCCCATTTAATTTGTCCTTCTCAAGGATCGATCGCAATGAAAGTGTACTAGTAACGTTGTTTGATGCCATGGATATCTACAATATAAATATGCAAAATAAGTTTATGATTTTAATCATTTAATAAGGTCTTATATTAAATGATACTCCCACTATTTAGTTAAAACATCAACCCTCAAAACTATTAGTGGGCCAAGATCCATATTTCACCTAACTTTGAGTTAGCTTTGGCTAATCACCCAAGACTCGGTTATTTAGGTAGACAACGCTTTGTCAATTACATCACATGTAACTCTTGGATGGTTGGCGAACAAGAATTTGTTCTAATTCATCTAATGAATTATTACCCAACCATACGCCTCTAGGTTCCCAATCCTATTGAGATAACCCTAGTTAAGTCGAACCCAATTTAAAGTAACACGGATATCACTTTTATCCTATCGCGCCTTACTAAGATTGTCACGGTACTTTGCTTTGGCAAACCCACAAATGTTCAATCGAAGTCTTGACGAGTACGTTTAAGTGGAAGGCATCTTGATTGACTTAATATTATTAGAGGATTTAAAGATCTCATGATTTTATTAATATTGAAAATATGTCTGGTACATATACATATATACATATATGTATATCAATCATCAATATTAAATATAAAACGATAGACATGCATCACATACATCAACATAAAATAAACGTGACATGGTTATAACACCAACTACTGATTTTCTCAAGCCAATGAGAAAATCTAAAAGGTTAACCTAAGGGTAATTTCTCCAAGCATCTCTTTGGTTCTTTTGTGAATGGCCTTCTCGTCCCGGCACCATGGTCCAACGGCATTGATCTCCATCAACAAACTTTAACTATACCATATAACAATTACATGATTTAGAGAAGTCCTCGAGTTACATTCGAGGGGAGCATAGGGGAGGGAATACATTCAGAAAAAAAGGAGAAGGCACGACTCGCAGGCTGTATTTAAAATTACAGTCATTCACAAAATTCCTATCTAATAGGTCATTGGGCTATAACCATGCACCATGCTCAAACAACACATAAAACATGCCTGGACATAAATGAATTAAATTCTAAACATTTTAAAATTTAATTCTAAGTTAATAAAACTGTAAAATAAAATAACGTAAATTATCGTACGGACATCAAATGTCTCGGACCCCGCGCACGATAGGGGCGCGGACGCCCGCCCACCATGGGCGATCGCCCGCCCACATAGGGGCAGTCGCCCGCCTCTCCTTGCGGGCGGTCGCCTGCCCACATAAGGGCGGTCGCCCGCCTCTCCTTGTGGGCGGTCGCCAGCCCCCTTTTGGGCGCGGTCGCCAGCCCCTTGTTGGGCGGTCGCCCGCCTTCCGAACCCTGTTCACTTGACTTTTGAGATACAGCCGCCTGCCTTGCGTGCTACGTTTGCCCGACTATCGAGCTACGTTCGCCCGCCTTGCTACATCATTCGCGGGCACACATGTATCTAATACATAAAATTCATCAATATATCATATATATATTTTTACGATGATTTCCACAAGGTTATTATAACATATCATATCTGTTTTTACAGTTTATAATTAGCATGAAAGCAATAACTCATAATCTGATAAAATAATTTATCATGCAACCGCGATATGAGCTTCGTACAGGGCTATGATACCATTGTAAGGAATCCAACATGCATAATACGCAGCGGAATAAAAATTTGGATTCCATCCAAGGACCTATACGGGTGTTCATATCGGGTGTTGAGAATTATACCTTTGTAGCGTGTTTGATGCAGATTCCATGTATCTATGCTGTGGAAGTACGAGCCGGATCCGTCGCATGTATTACAGCCCTCCGAGGTTCAGTTGGATTCTGATGTATCATATGAGGAATGGCCAGTCAGGATTTTGGATAGGGCTGATCGCAGACTCCGGAGCAAAGTGATACCGATGATCAAGGTTCAGTGGGATCGTAGGGGTGTCGAGGAGGCCACGTGGGAGACGGAGCGGCATATGATGCAGCACTACCCAAAATTATTCTCTGGTATGTGAATTATGTTTGGTTTTGATTTGGGTAAGTGCATGCGATTTCGGGGACTAAATCTTATAAGTAGGGGAGTATTGTGATATCCCCGAAATAATTATATGCAATTTGGGCATTAATTATGTTATGTGATTTCATGGTGATAATTAATATATGTGTTGAGACTAATTATCTTGGTGAAATGCTTGTCACATGGTAGGCGTGACCCGGTAGAGCATTTCAGGGTGCATGTTATGCATGTTGGGTGTTTGGGTATTTAATGGCTTAAATGAAGTGGGTTGTGTTTATTTGGTAAAGCATGATTTTAATAGGGATTTTGATGCATTGTGGTAAAATACTTTTAAAATATCATGTTGGGGTATTCTATACACCATGCTTTTGTTTAGATGAACATTTAAATCTCATAACATGGCAAGGGAGCCACTTGCACACACCTTTACATCCCATCACTCCTCTCTATCAGCTTTATGTCCCTACAACCCCCTCCATTATCCAAAAGCTTCCATTTTCGTTTCTGAAGCAAGAGAGGAGGAGAAAGCTTTGAAAAAGGAGTCTTTTTGGGAGTTCTTGCTAAAAACTTAAAGCTCAAGTGGTAAGCTTTCATTATGGTGAAGTCTTGTTGAGTTTTGGTTGAGTTTGTAGCTTGTTTTTGGGGTTAAAAGGGTGGATCTTGGTCCAGCATGTTGTTTATGTTTGGGGGATGTATTTTAAGGTTGTTTTGTGGTTAACTGTTGAGAATGGTGGTTGATCTTGGTTGTATGTGAGTTAAGGTGTTGTTGGAAGGTCATACTTGAAAGTTTCTCGCAGGAACAAGACTGCTCGATCGATCGAAAAATGGGTCCGATCGATCGAGCAGGGCAGAGCCTGAACAAGGCTTGAAACGAGCTCACCGATCGATCGGGAAAAAGTTCCGATCGATCGAAGTGTGATGTCTCGATCGATCGATAAAAAGTTTAGATCGATCGGTGGAGGCAGTACTTGGATGCCTATTTTTCCTCCACTTAGCGATCGATCGGTGCTTGGGGACCGATCGATCGCAAGGCATAAAATGTGGGGTTATTTAAAAAAATTACCCACATTTAAAAAAAATTTAACAAAATAACCTAAGATATAAAACTTTAATTTTTTGACCCAAAACGCCAACTGAGTTGGCGGGACCAACTTGAAAAGTTGGTCACGCCAACTTAGTTGGCGTGACCAACTTTTGTCTTTTTTTTTTTTAATAAAAGTTGGACACGCCAACCAAGTTGGCGTGTCCAACTTTTTTTTTTAATTTTTTTTAAATATATAAAACATAATTTAAAATAAAAAATATATAATAAAAATATGTCTCACCTTATCATTATCCAGAAAATATATCAACTCAAATATAATTTGACAATTTTAGACAAAACCAAAAATTTACATGATTTTGTAAGTTAATATAAATTGTTCCTTCAAAAATATATTACCAAACATACTTTTATTCTTTAAAATCACTTCTCAAGTTGGCATGTCCATCGTAGTTTTTTTTTTAATAAAAAAACAAATAATTTATAATAAATAAATATAATAAAAATATGTCTCATCTTATCAGGTAAATTGTAAAAACATCGTCTATATTTTTAAAATTTTATTTAAACAATTTTTTTATTATCAAATTCTAAAAAAAATTGCGGCATGGAATGACCGTCGCCGAAATGATGCTGCATTCGTTCTTTGGTTTGAAGTGAAACCATGTGCAATGTTTCACGTAATCAATTGTTACAAGGAAGGTGATGAGATAATTATATAAATGTTCCGCGACGGCCATTCCGTGCCGCAATTTTTTTTAGAATTTGATAATAAAAAAAATTGTTTAAATAAAATTTTAAAAATATGGACGATGTTTTTACAATTTACCTGATAAGAAGAGACATATATTTATTATATTTTTTTATTATAAATTATTTTTTTTTTATTAAAAAAAAAACTAAAATGGACATGCCAACTTGAGAAGTGATTTTAAAGAATAAAAGTATGTTTGGTAATATATTTTTGAAGGAATAATTTATATTAACTTACAAAATCATGTAAATTTTTGGTTTTGTGTAAAATTATCAAATTATATTTGAATTGATATATTTTCTGGATAATGATAGGGGGAGACATATTTTTATTATATATTTTTTATTTTAAATTATGTTTTATATATTTAAAAAAAATATAAAAAATAAAAAAAAAAAGTTGGACACGCCAACTTGGTTGGCGTGTCCAACTTTTATTAAAAAAAAAAAAGACAAAAGTTGGTCACGCCAACTCAGTTGGCGTGACCAACTTTTCAAGTTGGTCCCGCCAACTGAGTTGGCGTTTTGGGTTAAAAAATTAAGGTTTTATATTTTAGGTTATTTTGTTAAATGTTTTTTAAATGTGGGTTATTTTTTTAAATAACCCTAAAATGTGGGTTTTGGGATTTTGTTCTAAATGATGATGTTTTTGGTAATGGTTCATTTATTGGCTTCTAATATGGATTCATGTGATTGTGTAGAACCATCCCAGGTAGTCACACAAAAAAGGAGATAAAGTCCCACGACGAACTAAGGTACGTAGTGAGACGTACGGGCATCGGACGGTAAAACGTATTTATTACGCTTTGAATCGGTTATGCATTATGGTTGCACACATGGAATTGATTATGCATTGTGGTTGCATATGGGGTCTTGTTTATGCATCATGGATTGCATATATGGTTGGATATGCATTACGGTTGCATATATATTGTGAGTCGAGATTATATTGCAGTGATGATAGAATACTTGCCGCCGTCATGTCGAAGCGATGATAGAATACTTGCCGCTGTCATATTTAGCGATGAAGAATATTTGCCGCAAATATGTCGAAGCGAAGGATAATGCCGCTGTCATATTGATGCGAGGGATATTATGCCGCTAATATGTCGAAGCGAGGGGTATTAATGCCGCTGTCATATAAACGCGAGGGGTATTATGCCACTGATATAATAAGACTGGAAATTGGCCATTGGCATACACGGAATGGATACATGTCGTGACATGCATATTGGCATTATAATCCTTTGATTATTATTGTGATACAGGGACAACCAAGGGAGCTTTTAAATGTGTTAAATACATGAAGTGAATTGCATTTACGGTTTATGCATTGAATTATGATCATATTATTGTGGATATGATTTATATACACGCTCATGGTTTTGGGGTTGTTCCTGTAGGTACTTTTGGGCGGAAGGGGCTAAGGCGGGTTGATGCGGTGAGCTAGTGAGGAGTGCTCTTGGTAGCGGGCTTGATTCTTTTGTATAGTATCTACTCTAGGAGTAGTGTAAAGCTATAGGATTAGCATTCATTGGTTGGGAATGTAACTAATCCCTTTTGGAACTTTATTTTGGTACTGTAATTTAATAGCTCAGGGCATCAACACAACCTTTATACTCTGTTTATGCATGGAAATTTTTATTTACGCCTTAATCCGCACTTAAGGAACTAGGGTCCTTACATTAGTGGTATCAGAGCAGTGGTTAGAGAACCCGGGAAGGAGTGAAGGGTAGCCTTAGCATGGTTAGGTAAGTGTTTACATTTGAGCATGTTGATGCATGTGGCGCATATTGGTGTATAAACTATTATACTAACATGCTTATTATCGTTCATGTGATCTAACGGCATAACATGTATGTTGTATGGAATTGTTATTAACCATTGTATTACAGCATGGCTGCTATGAATGCGGGGAACCTTAATGAAGAGGTTGGTGATGTTGGGAGCGTGAACGCTAGCATCGGGCAGGCAAATCCTTTACCCCCACCTGTTGTGGGCATGGAACCGGTTGCTCAATTGCTACTACCAGGGGAGCTTAGCCTGACACAGTTTCTGACCTTCCACCCACCTATGTTTGAGGGAACAGAAACAGGAGAAGAGGCCGAAGAGTGGCTAGAGATATTGGAACAAATCTTTGTATCTGCGCCGTGTGCTAGGACGGCATGGTTGAGATTGGCGGAATTTCAATTGGCAAAGAAGTCTTCTATGTGGTGGAAGACGACTGTGATGGAGTTGAGGGCTCAAGGCATGGTGGTCGACTGGACTCTATTCATAACTCGGTTTCTAAACCGATACTTCTCGGCTGCGGCTAGACAATCAAAAGAGGATGAATTCACGAACTTGAAACAAGGGAGCATGGCAGTTTCGGACTATGCCATGCACTACTCGTCCTTGTTGAGGTATGTTCCACACATTGCCACCAATGGACATGCAAAGATGAGGAACTTTTTGAAGGGGTTGCGACCGGAACTATTTGATCGGGTGATTTCTAACAACCCGACATCCTTTGATGATGCACTTGTAAGAGCGGAGTTGGCAGAGATTGGGGTGAGTGCTTATCCGGATGCCGCACCCCCACCAGTCTCATCACAGAGATCCACATCAGAGAATCTGAGGCCACGGGGAGGATCTTTTAAGTCACGAGGGACTTCTTCTTCTTCTTCCCGTTTTAGCGGAAAGCGACCGGATGGCCGGAAATAAGGTGACCGGAGAGGTGGTGCATCTACTTTTGGAGGACCTGGTAGAGTTGGAGAGGTTAAGTGCCACTTTTGCGGAGGGCCGCATTTGATGCGTGAATGTTCTGCATGCTACATATGTGGCAAGTCGGGCCACATTGCTCGGCGTTGCCCTAATTGGGAAGGCCAGACAGATCTCAGGGAAGGTCGAGGGAGATTTTCTAGTGGTACAGTTCAGCAGAGGCCACCGATGGTACCTCGACATGTGGGAGGACAGGCGATGGGGCCACCTCAGGGACAGGTTTATGCATTAACCAGGGAGCAGGCCGATGCAGCTCCAGAGGAAGTGATAGATGGTACGTGCCTTCTATTTACATATTCCGCCTTTATTTTGATAGACACAGGTGCTTCGCACTCCTTTGTGTCTGCGGACTTTGTGGCGAGACATCATATGTGCACGTCTCCGTTGCCCACGTCTCTATTGGTCTCGACACCCACTGGAAGGAAAATTGTTGCTGGTCAGTCTCTGATGGACTGCCTCATTTATTTTGAGGGCAATGAGATAAAGGCAGATTTGATTATTTTGAGTATGTCAGATTTCGACTGCATTGTGGGCATCGACATTCTGAACAGATATCAGGCGGTGGTAGATTGTCGACAAAGGACAGTACGGTTCAGATCTCATTTGGGAGTTCAGTGGATTTTCTATGGCAACGGTTCTCGTGCGAAGATTCCGTTGATTTCGGCAATTAAAATGTCCCAATTATTGGAACGTGGACACACAGGTTATATCATATATGCCGTGGATATGTTGGGAAAGAGCAAAGAGTTAAGAGTTGAGGATATACCAGTGGTAGCGGAATTTGCCGATGTGTTCCCGGAGGAGATTCCAGGATTCCCACCGGCTAGGGAAGTCGAGTTTGGGATTGAGTTATTACCGGGGACATCCGCTATCTCTCGTGCACCTTACAGGATGGCACCGGCAGAGTTGAGGGAATTGAAGGAGCAGTTACAGGAGCTCCTTGATAAAGGATATATACGCCCTAGCGTATCGCCTTGGGGCGCACCGGTTCTTTTTGTGAAGAAGAAGGATGGTTCGATGCGGTTGTGCATCGATTACCGGCAACTGAACAAGGCCACGGTGAAGAATAAGTATCCTCTCCCAAGGATTGATGATTTATTTGACCAGTTGCAAGGTACGAAGCTGTATAGTAAGATTGATTTGAGATCCGGGTACCATCAGATACGGGTCAGGGAGGAGGATGTACAGAAGACAGCATTTAGGACTCGGTATGGGCACTACGAGTTCTTGGTAATGCCGTTCGGTGTGACGAACGCCCCGGCTGTCTTTATGAGCTTGATGAATCGGGTGTTCCAACCCTATTTGGACCAGTTCGTCATTATATTTATTGACAACATTCTCATCTACTCCCGGAGCGAGGAAGAGCACGTGAAACACTTGAGGACGGTGCTCCAGATCCTCAGAGATCACCAATTATATGCCAAGCTCAGCAAGTGTGAGCTTTGGTTGAGTAGTGTAGCATTTCTGGGGCATGTCATATCTAGCAGTGGGATTTCAGTGGACCCCAGGAAGATTGAAGCGGTGATGGAGTGGGCTGCACCCACTTCTGTGCCCAAGATACGAAGTTTTCTTGGTTTGGCTGGCTATTATCGACGCTTCGTCAAGGGATTTTCTAAGATTGCTAAGCCACTGACACAGTTGACCCAAAAGGGAGTACCCTTCTTTTGGTCAGAGGCTTGCGAGGAGAGCTTCCAAGAGCTGAAGCACCGGTTGACCACGGCCCCTATATTGGTAATTCCCACGGAGAACAAGAGGTTTGTTCTATATACTGACGCGTCACTGCAGGGCTTGGGTTGTGTATTGATGCAAGATAAACATGTGGTAGCTTATGAATCGAGGCAGTTGAAGCCGCATGAGGCTAGATACGCGGTCCATGATTTGGAGTTGGCGACTATTGTCTTTGCCCTGAAGATTTGGAGGCACTATCTGTATGGTACATCTTTCACCATATACACGGATCATAAGAGCCTGAAATTCTTGTTTACTCAGGCGGAGTTGAATATGCGTCAGAGGAGATGGATGGATTTACTCAAAGACTATGACTGTGAGATTGAGTACCATCCGGGGAAGGCGAACTTGACAGCAGACGCCTTGAGTCGGAAGGTGAAGAGTACTGCTGAGGAGGTCATGCATTTGTCGGCTATGATGACTTCATATTGCCATATGGGCTATGACTTCGACGTAGATACATCGCCTGTGCATGTATCGACCTTATTGGCTGAGCCAGATATCTATGAGCATATCAGGAGAGCTCAGAGGACAGATAAGGAGATTCAGAGATGGTCATCATTGGCACTTCAGGGGCAGCCATCAAAGTTCAGAGTGGCTGAGGATGGTTATTTGAGACTTGGTAACCGATGGGTAATTCCATGTACGCCGGAGTTGCGTAGAGGAATCTTAGAGCGAGCTCATAATAGCCGATTCAGTATCCACCCAGGAGGGAGGAAGATGTATAAGGACTTGTGTGATCAGTTCTGGTGGAAGCGGATGAAACGTGATGTGATCTCATTTGTTAAGAAGTGTTTGATCTACCAGCAGGTTAAGGCACAGAGGCAGAGACCCGGTGGCGAGCTAAGGAGCTTAGAGATACCAGAGTGGAAGTGGGAGCATATATCTATGGACTTTGTGACCCACTTACCGAGGACTACTTCAGGTTGTGATGCCAATTGGGTGATCATTGACAGGCTGACAAAGGTAGCTCACTTCATCCCCTACTGTATGACGTACACATACTTGAGGATGGCTCAATTGTATGTCCGGGACATAGTGAGACTACATGGGATTCCAGTATCTATTGTTTCTGACAGAGACCCGCGGTTCACATCTCATTTCTGGGGAGGTCTTCAGTCAGCATTGGGTACTGAGGTGAGATTGAGTACGGCATATCATCCCCAGACGGACGGGCAGACTGAGCGTACTATACAGACGCTCGAGGACATGCTGCGAGCTTGTGTATTAGAGTTTGATGCCTCATGGCAAGATTCCTTGCCTTTGGTAGAGTTTTCATACAACAACAGCTATCAGGCAAGTATTCAGATGGCACCGTTTGAGGCTTTGTATGGTAGGCGCTGTAGGTCGCCATTATACTGGGATGATTTGACCAGTAAAGCAGTAGGAGGACCCGAACTGATTCGGGAAATGGAAGAATAAGGTAAAGATTATCCGTCAGAAAATGAAGCCAACCCAGGACAGGCAGGCAGCCTATGCGAACAAACGGCGGAGACCGTTGGAGTTTCAATTAGGAGACAGGGTCTTTTGAAGATCTCACCCTTCAGGGGTGTTGTTCGGTTTGGTATGCGTGGTAAATTGTCTCCGAGGTATGTGGGACCGTATGAGATTTTACAGCGCATCGGTACCTTGGCTTACCGTTTGGCACTGCCACCGTCGTTATCGGGTATTCACGACGTGTTCCATGTATCTATGCTGCGGAAGTACGAGCCGGATCCGTCGCATGTATTACAGCCCTCCGAGGTTCAGTTGGATTCTGATGTATCATATGAGGAACGGCCAGTCAGGATTTTGAATAGGGCTGATCGCAGACTCCGGAGCAAAGTGATACCGATGATCAAGGTTCAGTGGGATCGTAGGGGTGTCGAGGAGGCCACGTGGGAGACGGAGCGGCATATGATGCAGCACTACCCAGAATTATTCTCTGGTATGTGAATTATGTTTGGTTTTGATTTGGGCAAGTGCATGCGATTTCGGGGACGAAATCTTATAAGTAGGGGAGTATTGTGATATCCCCGAAATAATTATATGCAATTTGGGCATTAATTATGTTATGTGATTTCATGGTGGTAATTAATATATGTGTTGGGACTAATTATCTTGGTGAAATGCTTGTCACATGGTAGGCGTGACCCGGTAGAGCATTTCAGGGTGCATGTTATGCATGTTGGGTGTTTGGGTATTTAATGGCTTAAATGAAGTGGGTTGTGTTTATTTGGTAAAGCATGATTTTAATAGGGATTTTGATGCATTGTGGTAAAATGCTTTTAAAATATCATGTTGGGGTATTCTATACACCATGCTTTTGTTTAGATGAACATTTAAATCCCATAACATGGCAAGGGAGCCACTTGCACACACCTTTACATCCCATCACTCCTCTCTATCAGCTTTGTGTCCCTACAACCCCCTCCATTGTCCAAAAGCTTCCATTTTCGTTTCTGAAACAAGAGAGGAGGAGAAAGCTTTGAAAAAGGAGTCTTTTTGGGAGTTCTTGCTAAAAACTTAAAGCTCAAGTGGTAAGCTTTCATTATGGTGAAGTCTTGTTGAGTTTTGGTTGAGTTTGTAGCTTGTTTTTGGGGTTAAAAGGGTGGATCTTGGTCCAGCATGTTGTTTATGTTTGGGGGATGTATTTTAAGGTTGTTTTGTGGTTAAATGTTGAGAATGGTGGTTGATCTTGGTTGTATGTGAGTTAAGGTGTTGTTGGAAGCTCATACTTGGAAGTTTCTCGCAGGAACAGGACTGCTCGATCGATCGAAAAATGGGTCCGATCGATCGAGCAGGGCAGAGCCTGAACAAGGCTTGAAACAAGCTCACCGATCGATCGGGAAAAAGTTCCGATCGATCGAAGTGTAATGTCTCGATCGATCGATAAAAAGTTTCGATCGATCGGTGGAGGCAGTACTTGGATGCCTATTTTTCCTCCACTTAGTGATCGATCGGGGCTTGGGGACCGATCGATCGCAAGGCATAAAATGTGGGTTTTGGGATTTTGTTCTAAATGATGATGTTTTTGGTAATGGTTCATTTATTGGCTTCTAATATGGATTCATGTGATTGTGTAGAACCATCCCAGGTAGCCACACAACAAAGGAGATAAAGTCCCACGACATCTCCACTTTTGGAACTAAGGTACGTAGTGAGACGTACGGGCATCGGACGGTAAAACGTATTTATTACGCTTTGAATCGGTTATGCATTATGGTTGCACACATGGAATTGATTATGCATTGTGGTTGCATATGTGGTCTTGTTTATGCATCATGGATTGCATATATGGTTGGATATGCATTACGGTTGCATATATATTGTGAGTCGAGATTATATTGCAGTGATGATAGAATACTTGCCGCCGTCATGTCGAAGCGATGATAGAATACTTGCCGCTGTCATATTTAGCGATGAAGAATATTTGCCGCAAATATGTCGAAGCGAAGGATAATGCCGCTGTCATATTGATGCGAGGGATATTATGCCGCTAATATGTCGAAGCGAGGGGTATTAATGCCGCTGTCATATAAACGCGAGGGGTATTATGCCACTGATATAATAAGACTGGAAATTGGCCATTGGCATACACGGAATGGATACATGTCATGACATGCATATTGTCATTATAATCCTTTGATTATTATTGTGATACAGGGACAACCAAGGGAGCTTTTAAATGTGTTAAATACAGGAAGTGAATTGCATTTACGGTTTATGCATTGAATTATGATCATATTATTGTGGATAGGATTTATATACATGCTCATGGTTTTGGAGTTGTTCCTGTAGGTACTTTTGGGCGGAAGGGGCTAAGGCGGGTTGATGCGGTGATCTAGTGAGAAGTGCTCTTGGTAGCGGCTTGATTCTTTTGTATAGTATCTACTCTAGGAGTAGTGTAAAGCTATAGGATTAGCATTCATTGGTTGGGAATGTAACTAATCCCTTTTTGAACTTTATTTTGGTACTGTAATTTAATAGCTCAGGCATCAACACAACCTTTATACTCTGTTTATGCATGTAAATTTTTATTTATGCCTTAATCCGCACTTAAGGAACTAGGGTCCTTACAGTTCGTATTCAAAATATACGTATTTTACATTTCACATATACTAAGTTTTGGTTCAAAACTCATCAATAATCCTCAACAGTATTCATCATCTAAAATATAGATTCGTCATGCCTCATATCACAGTCAATCATTATTTATTCCCAAACTCTATAATTATTGATAAGCTCCAATAATTACCTCCAAATACATATTCATAATTTATGTCATAATTCAAATGCTTCATCTCAACCATATGTTAATCCAATAATTATGACTCAATCATAGTTTTCAACAACAACCGATTTATCTCAAAACTGAGCCCAATGCAAAACGATATTCATTATAATTATCTTTTCATTATCACTTTAAACTCCATTTAATTAAAGTAATTAATTTTCAGGCATCACAGTTACTCATTATGGATTTAAAAAGTACTTGGTTATTATTTAACATATACATATTTTATATTTCATATATACTCATTTTGTGTTCAAAAGGTACTCGTTTTGTATCTATTTTACAAATGAGTACTTCTGAAACACAATTGAGTATATGTGAAATGTAACATAGTTATGTTTTAAATAAGAACCAAGTACTTTTTAAATTCGTATTGGGTAACAGAAGAATCCAAGAAATTTCCTATATTGGAAGGGCCACACACCTTATACAACATATTATGTTGAGTGGTGCATGTGAAATTTAAAAATAGTTGGAGTGTTCCATTAAGTAAGACAAAAAAGATGTCAATATATACATTAGTATATGTTGACAGTTAAGTGTCAACGCACACTCGATGACCAGTAAATAATGCAATTACCTTTTTTTAATTATGTACATGTTGAATACGAACAAAGTACTTTGATATTAGCTTGCATTGTTTGACCATTATTGAGACAATTGTTTTTTCAACACCCAAGGAATACTTGTTGAATGCAAACCGAGTACATGTAAAATGTAAAATATGTCCATTGTGAATACGAACCAAGTACTTTGAATTATCATTAATTTTGACCCCAATTGAGACAATTCATTTTTAAACATATACAATAAGTACTTTTGTAATGCCTTGACTTAACGATTATACTTGTTGATATGATTATTTTGTCATTATGAAATAATGACGATATGATGTGAACTCGGGTTCGGGTTGAACCGAGTATGAATGATTAAATGAAAGACTGAACTATTTATGAGATTTCAATGAGGTTATAGCAAGTAAGGTATGACATAAAACAAGAAACATAGGATATATGCGAATTGAGAACAAAGATATCTATGTTCTTGAAATTGTGATGCATGTCTTATTGTATATACAAGAGAATGGAGATGCATGAAGTGTGTGAAGTGTGTAGTAGGAGATGACCTTGTTATGCATTTAACATGCATTTGAGAGGCATTAGAATGTGCATTTGAGGTGGATGTTACTATATAAATGTAAAATCAGATTTTTAACACATACCACACCTTAGTTCACCTAGTAATCTCTACACACTCTCTCTAACACTCCTTGAGTTAATTTTGGAGTTGGACTTGCAAGAACAACAAGGAAGTGCATAAATTGGTAAGGAAAGTAGAATTTCCATGGTTTGTTATCCTAGTTGATGGATATATGTGATTAGTTTATCCAACTTGAAGCATGTGAAGTAAATACTTGCATATGTATTACAATGAGATTAAAGTACTCATTTGAAGTATAAAATGATGGAAAGATGTATATATGATGCTAGGTTATCTAGTGTCCATGTTTTTATGGTTTGAATTGAGGTGTAGGAGAAGAACCATGAAGATAAGCATCAAAATCGCCATTGTATTCAACTTCTGTTGTCGATCGATCGATCGCTAGGATCGTACCGATCGATCGGTGAAACAGGGGAAAGTAAGGTGGTTCATGTAGTGACCGATCACTACAAATGACCGATCGATCGCTAGAATGTTGTAGCTTTTGTATGAAATTCAGATTTAATACCGATCGATCGCTAGCTTTGTGCCGATCGATCGCTAGGAACAGAGTATGAAATATGTTGTATTTTCTTAGTAATGCTTGCATAGTATGGTTGATGACATTATACATTGTTGGTATTTATGTAGCATCATCACAGGGGACGGGACAACGAGGCGGGTAAACATCGACGCCTGATTTCTATCTGTTGTGTCGCATAACAGGTACGTGTTGACGTACGAGTATATGCTATTATTGTGATGATGATGTGAGCATTATATTATATGATTAGTGGTATCATATGCATGTACATTCATGATATTCATATTTCTGAGATGGATGCAACGATAGATATGTAGCATATGCTTTGGCTGAGATCAGTGCCACGATAGGTATGTCAGTATTGGCATATGATTTGGTTGGGATTATTGCCACGATAGGTATGCTGCATATGCTTTGGCATGAGAGGTATACGCCGGTTGGGTAAATGCTCTGGCTGTTATACTTGTGAAGACGATACTATGATATGTGCTGCTAATATGAAGATGTGAGGAGGTTCGACTGGCATATTGAGCTGAGATAGGCATATCATATCGGTCTCGTTATAACAGGATGATGGATGAGACAGGTCATGATATATTTGCATTTGATGATGCATGATACAGAACAATCACAGTTGATGTTTATGATAGTGCTTTATAGTTTTATATTTCTTATTGATATAGCACTGAGATGGTTGTTTATCTATACTCAGGTTGTGTGATTGTTTTTGTAGGGACTCATAGACGTGGGAGGACGGGATTGTGAGTCTTATTCCGCTGCGAGCTGAACCACTGCTTAGGAGTTGTATTGATCTAGGTTGTTTTGCTGTACATATGATGTATATTATGACAGGGTTTTGTCAATATTGTAACAACCTACATAGTAAAACTCTTAATCAGTGTATGATTTACTTAATTCTTACTCACATATGTATAATGAACTGATACATAACGGATTAAGTAATGAGGACCCCACAACTTTTTGAATGCAAAACCGAGTATATCTCAAATGTAAAATATGTACATTTTGAATACGAAATAAGTACTTTCCAAGTATCATCCATGTCCCCAATTGAGACAAATATTTTGCAACACACAATAGTGCTTTTGGTACACGAACCGATTATATGTTAAGTAGAAAATAAGTACATTCTAAATACAAAGCAAGTATTTTTCAATTATCATCCATGTTTGACCCCAATTGAAACAAATGCTTTTCAACTCACAAAACTAGTGCTTTTGGTACACGGACCGAATATATGTTAAATATAAAATAAGTACATTCTAAATACAAAGCAGATACTTTCCAATTATCATCCATGTTTGGCATCAGTTGAGAAAAATGATTTTCCTCACAAAACGAGTACATTTGGAGCAACAACCGAGTATATATTTAATATAATATAAGTACGTTATAAATATGACACAAGTACTTTCCAATTCATGTTTGGTCCTAATTGAGACAAATGTTTTTCAACACACAAACCTAGTACTTTTGGTACACGAACCGACTATATGTTAAAGCATAAAATAAGTACATTATAAATACAAAGCAAGTACTTTGCAGTTATCATCCATGTTTGGCCCAATTAAGACAAATGCTTTTCAACTCACAAGACTAGTGCTTTTGGTACACGAACTGAATATATATTAAATATACAATAAGTACATTCTAAATGCAATGCAAGTACTTTCCAGTTATCATTCATGTTTGGCCCCAATTGAGACAAATTCTTTTCAACTCACAAAATCAGTACTTTTGGTACACAAACCGAGTATATGTTAAATATAAAATAAGTGCATTCTAAATACAAAGCAAATATATTCCAGCTATCATCTATATTTGACTCCAATTGAGACAAATGCTTTTCAACTCACAAAATTAGTGATTTTGGTACACGAAAGTATATGTTAAATATAAAATAATTACATTCTAATTACAAAGCAAATACTTTCCAATTATTATCCATGTTGTTTCAGTTGAGACAAATTCTTTTCAACTCACAAAATGAGTACATTTGGAGCAACAACCAGTTATATGTTAAATATAACATAAGTACAATCTAAATACGAAACAAGTACTTTTTTATTCATTCTAAATAACACATTTACATTTCTTTTAGGACCTATGATCCAAAATATCAAGATGTCAATGACTGACATGCTCACTAATGATAAAGAGGACAAGAAAACATGACAACATATAGCTTCAGCTCCGTGCATTAGCAAAATTGTTACGCGCCTGAATTTATCTTATGAATGCCCATGCTTATTTGACAGAGGTAGAATTTATTTCACCACAAAGACCTTTGTCCGAAGATATCGTCACAATGACATTCTTCTTGACAGCAACACCTAAGGATTAAAACATGTGGGTAGATAAGTACGAACATAGTGATTGTCTTGGCAGATAAAGAACATAAATACCACCCAACAAAGTAGTCAAAGAAAAAGCTTATCATATTATTCGACAATGGATAGCCAATATTCTATCGTGAAACAAGAAGAAACCCACAATAGAATCATAGAAGGAATTAATCATTATTTTGATTAGTTTTTAATTCAGAGTTAGTAGGAAATTGTAATCCATTGGGAATGTATCACACTTTATAGCATTTTATCATACACTTTACGTGCATTCATATAAAATTTCAGTAAAAAACCATCAAGCAAAAACAACCATGTCAAGTATTTCTAGAAATCCATCGGGCAGAAACAACCATGCCAAATCTTCACATAATCCATTCACAGTAAAAAAATCAAGACATAATCGGTATTAATATAAGTAATACAAAAACAATCACATATCTGCTATGAAATTTATACAAAAACCTTGAATTAGAAAATGCAATGAAATAAAAATTTCCAAAAGCAAGACTGCAAGAGGAACAATTTGCCCATAATTGTAAAAATATTTGCTCATAAAGCATTCGGAGAGACCAGAATTTACAGCTTCACATGAGGGATCATAATTTGCCATGGAAGTTTAAGCAAAAGTCAGGTAAAGAAATCAAGAAAAAGGTTTTATGTTTTCCCGGAACCGAGCTGATCCACCATGATCCTACACAGACCTTGGGCGATTTTATAGGAATCAAGAAGCATTTTTGCAGAAAACATGGGGAGCAAAAGTGGAAATGCGATAAGTGCTCCAAGAAATATGCAGTTCAAAAAATAAATATGTTCACAAAATTAAAGAAATTTGATTCACATAAGAAGAAGATTAAGGTGGACAAATGAATGATTTGTGTCTATGAAGAATGGGCTAGCAAACAAAAATGGTGAAAAAACGATTAAAGAAGAAGAATATAGAGAGAAATGGGTCGAATGGTCAATTTCATCAATTAGGGAGTTAAAAATAAAATATTGTTGAAATAGAAGTGCAGAGTTTGACATCGATGAGTAGGGACTGATTGCAAAATGAAAATATGCTTTTGAGATTTTAGTGCAAGTCTCCCTTCATGTTTCTAAAATTAATATATATTTAGAAAAGTGTCATCTTGTAAAGTGTGGATTAATCTTGGGGCAAGACCTGCCAAATGCCATCATGCAATATATTTTCTTATCTAAATTTTACTTAAAAAAGGGCCATCTTGCAAAGGGCGGATTAATCTTGGGGCAAGACGGGCTAGGGGTGTTTATTGGCCCAATCCAGTCCGGCCTGATCCGGAACCGGTCGGTTTCGGATCCGTTAATTCTGGAATCGGTCCGAATGGATCGGACCGGGTTTCGGTTCTACCGGCTCCGGGTTGGACCGGTTCCAACCCGGAACAAGTTATTAATAAAAATAATAATTTTTTTTTAAAATTTTCATTTTTTCTATTGAAGTTACATTTAAATTTTTTTAAATTTCTACCGGTTCCGGTTCCAATCCGGAACCGGAACCATTTAAAAATCGGAACCGGTAAGCACCGGTTTCGATCCATTAGAACCAATCCGATCCGGTTCCTAACCGTTTTGTCCGGATCCGATTTCGAACCGGGTTGAACCGGTTCCAGATCAACCCAGTCCAATAACCAGCCCTAGGACGGGCCAAGTGCCATCTTGCAGTAATTTTTTAATCTAAGTTTTGTTTAAAAAAATTGAATTTTCCCCCAAAAGTTACAATTTTTCTATTAAAAGTTACATTTTACCCTCATATTTTCTGTATTTTATTTTAGTATTTTTTATCATCCGTCCTAAATTTTCCTCATCCACCCTCTCGCCAGTGCTGTAGATATGTATTAAAACTCACATGCTTTATTGCAATTTTGACACGTGGCAAAACTAGTACTTTCCGAACCACCATCCTTATCCCGTCCTTTTCCATTCCCCGAACGGCTCCTTACTTTTTGAATAAATAAATCTTTATTTTTGTAATAAAAATTAACAATATCTGAATATTCAGAATCTAATAAAGAGATTTTCCCCATAATATATATATTAAACCGTTTAAAAAATAATAATAAAATAATAACAAATACCGTATCCTATAAATTAATTGAAACGAAACCCATCTCTCGGATACAGTGGATTGAAACGCAAGCTCTCAACATTTCTATATGTTCCCTTCTATACGAACTTGCTGCGTGTCGAAAACTTTTTCACTCTATTCCTCGTGATTGATAAGGCCTTCACGGAAAGTACGGGGAAATAACTTCCTGTTTTTTCGTTTCTGTTCCGAAATTGTTGCATCTTGGTAACAAATTTGTTGCTATTTTCGGTTTCTTTCTCCTTTTTGAAGTGCGTTTGTTTCTTACGTTTTTCTTTTATGAAATTGATGAATGTGCACTGATTTTTGTCGTGTTTCGAGTAGTGCTGAAGAATTTGCGAAGTGGAGGTGGTTGTTTTTGTTTTCGTAGTTTTCAATTTGAAATGGAGGTGGATAATGTGTTGCGAACGAAAATAACGGTTGGAGTGTGTGTGATGGAAAAGAAGGTGAGTATCTGTTCCCCTTTCTTAAATTTTTTACTTTTCGGTACCATGCATTTTCAGCTTGAATGGTGTTCGTAAGTAATGATTTATTTGTTTTTTGACAAGTTTTTTTTTCTTTGTTACTCGACATTTCCTAGGCATTTTTGGGGCCGATGTTGCAGATATTAGAGCGACTACAAGCTTTTGGAGAATTCGAGGTAGTTAATCTCTAAGCTAGTTTAATAATAACAACACATACACACACACACATGTGTATGTTTTTGTATGTATATATATTTGTGTATGTTGTTGCATGTTCAAAGATAAAGTTGGCATTATTACTGTTTAATGTAAAGTTTTTATTTGAAATAATTAAAACGGTGTAGGTTGTGCATTTTGGGGACAAGGTTATCCTTGAAGATCCTATTGAGAGGTGAATGCTACCTGATCAGAATGCACTGAGTGATGCTTATCTCTATGCTACTTACAAATTAGTTCTATTTTCTAAGAGCATATCGTTAAAGCTAGATTTCTTGATGATTAATTGTACACTTGTACCTTGTGGATGATTTTGTTGGTCTTATACTTTTCAGCTGGCCAATATGTGATTGCCTTATTGCCTTCTATTCCACTGGTTATCCTCTAAAGCGGGCTGAAGCCTATGCTGCATTAAGGAAGTAAGCTTCATGTCTGGTATTTTCATATTCTTCTGCACACGTTATTATCCCCGGTCTCACATAACGTGCTTTGGGAAGTAGTTTTAATTAGACTTTTGATTATGTATGATATGTGCTTCGCATATGGTATCTTCTTTTGTGTTGGTTCTTGCATGCGCCATCATGGAAGAAATGTCGACTAAAGAGTAAACCATGTGCTGGAACATTCACAAGATACAGTTGTCATATTAGTGCAGTAGTCTTTGTGGTATAGTTACTGATGTACTACAGAATTATCAAATCTCAATGATTAAACATGTTTACATACAATAATAAACAAAATTGATTAAATAAAATCTAATTTTGATGCTTCTCTCTCTCGGCTAACAGTTTTAGAGTAATCTAAATCTTCATGGAAAGATAAAAAGTTTACCTAACGTGATCAAATAATGAAACGTAGATCTATTTTTGTGGATTGCTGATTGAGGTAAAGAGAATATCGGCATCCAAGTTGTACAGACATTAATTTTTTTAAGGTGTTCTGCGTCAACTTTGGTGTTTTGTATGTGAAAGAGGATTGTATTAGAAAATGATAAAACTATCGGTTGTGTCTCCGTGGAGAAGTGGATGAAGGGGAAAACTAGGTGGGTGGAACAGTTGGAAGACAGTGGCAGCTGCAGTAATTAGATACTGTGGTGGTTTGTGGAAGGCCAAAGTCTGTCCCTTTTAACTGGGCTTCTGATCAAATATTGACTTTCTCATTCTACAACTTAAACTCATTGCTATGGGGATATTGAATGGGAAAGTGTATCCTGGCATGTTTAAAAGACAAAGGATTCCTTTCTTGAGAAAGTGAACTGTGCCATTGAGAAGCAAGCCCCTGCTTGATGTTTTATCTTTTCTAATAATGTTTACCATAAAACTATTATATCGTTGACATCATGTCACTTTCACAGTTCATAAAGTAAGCTGTCACCCACACTGATTAACTGCTCTATTTGTTGTAGGCCTTTTCTTGTTAATGAATTGGAACAACAACACCTTCTTCATGATCGAAGAAAAGTCTATGAGGTTTGCATCTTTAAGTCTTCAAGAGAATCTAATACGTGTACAAATGCCTCCAAAACTCATATACCCTTTGTTTGTCGGTCATAGATCTCCATGTTTGTGAATAGGCAATACACCTTTTTCTTCTCATTCCAACTTTCATCCCATATACCTTTTTAGGTTTGGCATTGGCTTCGCAGCTAATCGTGAGATTCAGTTATGTAAACATTGATCAATCAAAATTTGTCTCTGCTAAGTCTAAGCATTGTATTAAATTTCTCATGTCTCTCTAAAAATGATGCATGTCTTTTTTGTATTGTTGTATCATTCCATGAAAGTACTTTGGTGATGTGGTGATGATATTTGATGGCAATTTCAGCGTCTTGAAATGCATGGAATTCCTGTTCCTAGATATGCCTTAGTGAATAGGGAATCTCCAAATCAAGAGCTAGACTTTTTTGTCGAGGAGGAAGATTTTGTTCAAGTCCATGGGAACCGATTCTGGAAACCTTTTGTGGAGAAGCCCATTGATGGTATGATATTTTAAATAACAAATATTAAATTTTGCTTCTATGTCTTTGGGTCTTTTTTGTTTAATGGTTGGAATGTAGTCATCTGATCTGCTGACCTGGTGTGTTAAGTTAAAACATGAGTGCACATTCCCAAATTTGCCCTTAGTTAAAATTGAGTTCTTAGGCTTAGGGATGGCAATGGGGCGGGTCCAGATCCGGACCCGCATTGAACCCGTCTTGCCGGGGCGGGTCTGGACCCGCTTCAACCGGGTTTGGAAGCGGGGCGGGGCGCGGCCTGGGATTGACCAGACCCGCCCCGCTATACATTTTTATTTTTATTTTTAAAATTTAATATTGAATATTAATTTCACTTCTTTGATGGAACAATAAATTGTCATTATTTAATTTTATATCAAAACTAATGTGTTCATGTTAAAGAAGTTGGACATTTTGAAGGGAATGAGAGCAAATTAATAAATATTTGGTAGCTTAAAGATAGTTTTACAATGCTTATTATAAATCTTTACTGGAGGAAAACATGAAATTCAATCACAAAACTCAATTTTTGTGTTTCAAAATTGATTTCTAGCTAATTTTTTTAAAAAAAAAAAAAAAAAAAAAAAATGGTCCCGGGGACGTGTCTAAAGGGGCGGGGCGGGTTCGGGTTTTATGTGTAGCGGGGCGGGTCCGGGTTTAATGTTTAGCGGGGCGGGTCTTGGGATTGGGCAAACCCGTCCCAAACCCACCCGTTGCTGTCATTGGTGTAACCATCCCTGCTGAATGCCTTGCCAAATTGTGTATGCTAGCTCATATACTACTTTTCTGCTAAAATGGAATTCATGGACTATTTTTTGTCTGCATACACATCTACTTTCTATTCACACAATGTTATGTGTCAAGTACGTGTGAGGTGACATCAATTACTGTGATGAGTTACCTTTGCACACTCCTACAAGTTTCAGCCTTTGCCATAATAGAAAAATATGCAACACCATTTGATCTTATCTAACTGTATGAAAATGTTTAATTTGCACTCGTGGCCATTTGGTGTGTGAGCCTGTATCAACATCCATTTCTGAAGTTAGTGCACCAGCATTTCTCTAATTTGGTGCACGTCCATTTAGAATTTTCAAGGAAAAAATGATACCAGAAGATTTCTTTTAACAAGAAACAAGAAAGAGAAGGAAATCATTTGGTGCTGGAAACCTTTTTGCATAATGCTTGTTTTGTGTGTATGCGATAAAATTGATAAATTCTTGATGTTCATATTATAGCAATGAATGATGGTGACCTTTTCTTACTTCATTTATAATGATTAGTCATGGTGCAGTTTCTAACTGTGAGTTGAGAATACACATGCAGCTACAGTTCAGTTCCAATATTTTTTGTTGATGCTTTTACTCTTATTATATTTTATTCTAGAAATGCTTACCAGTACTCAAAATTTGTTTTCATAAGGTGATAATCACAGTATAATGATATATTATCCTAGTTCAGCTGGTGGGGGAATGAAGGAACTGTTTCGAAAGGTAAGAACTTTAAGATATTTTAGTTTGTTTTATTTTATAATGGTTTTTGTTTAACATCATCTTTCCTCTAAACTATTGTGTCAGTATGAGACTCTTTGGGTGCTCGTTTTGGTGACACTCACGCAAACAAAGAATTTTAAACCTTGAAAGCTTTTATCATACTGAAATACTATATGTTTAATTTTGCATGCCATAAATTTCAAATTTGACGAATTGATTTATGTAATTGTGGTACCAGAACAACTATCTGATTGTTCGGCCATGGTATGCTGCTGATGGCCTGATCCTGATTTAGTCGTAGGCTGATACCATTCTTAATTCATGAATTTGAATGAGTAAAATTCCATAGGTTTTCATTTTTTCATGTATCATTGACTTTTTTTTTTGACCGGGCAAAATAAAATATTATGTAAAGACTACAAGTACGCACAAAAGTTGTCATTACAATAAAAATAAAAAAACGAAAGAAAGCTTGAAACACTCAAGCTAAAAGACAAACTACTTGTTCCCTAATCTCAAGCCAAACTCTCAAACTAGACGACATACTCCTTGTTCCCTAAACTCAAGCTACTAAACATACTACTGGTTCCTAAACCAGTCTGGAAAAGAGTAATCAAAAGTATTTTTTCTTCTCGACTTGATCCATAACCAACTTCTGTATTTAACCAGGTCCAACATATTAACCATCTGAGCCTCTAAAAACCATTCCGTTCCTTTCCAGCAAAATCGTCCAGATCATTGCAAACCAAATAGTTGCCCATTCCTTGTTGCTAGTAGTATGAGTCCAAAGGTTATTATGAGTGGGAAGGTGAGTATCCGGTTCACCAGGTAGAGCTTCAGTCCTAGCCAATCATAGCATTCCATTCACGCTGAATATGCTCGGAAGAACAAAACAAGTGTTTTGTAGATTCCTCTTCCAAGTTGCATAATTCGCAGTTATCTGAGATTGGACCCTATCTGATATTCCTCTATCTGAGGTTCTTGTTGAATGATAGAGTTTACTTATCAAGAACTCTAGATAAATATTTTTATTTTAATATTCATAGGAGTGTTGATAAGTTTGCTAGGAGTTTTAGTTTATCTAAAATAGTATACTAGTTTATCTTTTTATTTAATTAGATTTATCTTCCTAGATTTTAGGCTTAGGAGTCTTCTATAAATAGAAGACATATGGTTGTATTTATTTTAAGATTGGAACAATCAATAAGGAGAAAACTAGATTGAGCCTCAAATAATTCTTTTCTTCAAACTTACATGGTATCAGAGCCTAGGTTGAAAAACTAGGGTTAAAGTTTATCAAACCCTAGCCGCGGGCGAGTTGTTGCTATCTCAATTCAACCGCCGGCGGCTAGGCCTTCAAAAGTAGCTGTAGTGTAGACCGAAGATGAGGAACCAGGAAGTTTTCAATTTCTTCCCCAAGGCTTGGAATCAAACGACCCGGCTACATGGACTTGGAAATTTTTTATGCTTCTGCGAATGGGTGGTGCATTTTTTATCAATGGTGGCGCAACAATACCCTTTCTCTCCATGCTGGCCTCATTCAACTAAAAAAGACCGATGCTAAAGTTTTCCAAAATGTTACGTTATTCCCTTTCAACACATCTCCATACAATATAAAGCTTTGTCTTTTCTCAACGACATCTTCCGATTCAACTGAAGCATTAGATGAATACGTCGAATTGGCAGGTATGGGTGCTAAAACTAAACACTCTTCTGACATATTGGGAGAATGGGGTTGTGGTGAGGATGATATATCCAAGTTTTTTGCACGAGGTACATCTTACGTAAAACAGATCCCAAAATACTTCAGTCCAAGTGCAATACCCATCGTGAAATTTTACCTTTTCTGTTCCAGAGCAGTCCTTGTTCCCATCACAGCACTCAATTTGTGCAATCAACGGTGAATTTTTTTGTTCTTTTCCTCATAGGCTGTTTCGTCCAAACCACAACCCCTCAATCACAAGTCTGCGATTTTTTATTGGGTTCTTTATGCCACTCTTTTCTCCCTAAATTGATCTTGGATTTTCCTGGAAATATTTTCCCATCAGTGTCGCTGCAAAAGAACGAACTTGTATAAACCGAGGCAGTTTCAGCAGTTGAGACGAGAGAAATTAATTAATTCAAGAAAACAATTTGAGGAATGAGCATGTGGGAATTGTGAAGCAATTACTTGCTATTGCCTTGGGAATTCATCGAAAAGATATCAATCCATCTAGATGTGATGAAACCAAGAAAACCGACAATGAGCTTGTGTATTTCAACCTCAACTGTTCAATTTATCTGTTTACGTAAAGTCCAGAATTTCTAACTTGCCATCCAGTTTTTTTTTTTTCAGGCAAATCACAATATATTAAAAGAAGTACCAGAGGTACTAAAAAAGTTACAAAAAAGCAAAATAAAACACAACTAAATTGCACTACTACCAAGATTATCCTTAACCACTACTACGAAAGAGCTAACAAACAAATGATTGGCTCATGTCGCCAATCCAAAAACGAGTTCCACAATCTAAGACGTCCTCTATTACTAATCCAAAACCATGATCTATAAATGATCAATTCTAACAAGTCTCCCTTGAAGTCCTCCGCTTCTTTGAAAATCAAATGATTGCGAAGAAGCCAAATGGTCCAAATGATTGCTTCCCAAATAGTCATCCACTCCTTCTGTCCCTTTGCATGCTTCCACAGGCCCTTGTGTTGCAATAAACGATCCACGGGGTCTGCCGACAGGACTGTTGAGATTCCCAGCCATTGATAACATTTCATCCACAACTTATAAGATTCCGGACAAATGAACAACATGTTGTGTTGTCTCTTGATTTTGTTTACAAAGAACACATTCTTCCGAATCCGATCCAGCATATATATTTCTTCGACGCAGATTTGTTATAGCCGGAATTCTGTCTCTAATCACCCTCCACGTGAACGCCGCCACTTTTGTTGGTGCACACTTCCTCCATATTGAATTGTAAGTCGTCGCCGTGTTACCTTCCGCATCTGATTCGTCTTGTATGCGTGCATAAGCCGATCGGACCGTATAAATTTTAGACTCGTCCGCTGTCCATGTCCAGAAGTCTTCGCCCTCCGATTGTGGCCGCAACCTGTCCAACAAAGATAAAAGATCAAGTAATAAAGATTCCTCCCAATCAAATAGATCTCGTCTCCAATCCCATCTCCAAAACCATGAACCCCCTATCCACTCTCCCATATCTCCCACGAAAACATCCCTATCTCTCACTATTAATACCAATCTTGGGAATCTATCTTGTAAACTTGCCATCCAGCTTGATACTGTAAATTGGAAACGTTCAAATGTTCTTGGAGGACTTTGCAGGCAGTTAGTTTTCTGGCCACATTTCCAGGTTCTCACTGTAGGGTCAAGGTTGAAGAGTTGGTTTTTCTTGGTAGAGATAATATTCCTTCCAAACATCTCATTTTGTCAATGGCAGAGACGCTGGTCAATTTTCTTCAGGATGATATCTCATCATTCCAAATTACCGACCATTGAGGAAATTTTATGCAACAGGCAATTAAGTGTCATCTGTGCCTGTGGAAAGCTCGGGTGAGAGGGTATATCACTATTGAACTCTCATCTCCAGCCTCAATCAATCCACAGTACCAAACTTGACTATTGAGAAAACCATCGCTCCTTCATAGTAGCAGCCGCCACGACCTATCCTGGGTAATTTCCAGCAGCCGCCGTGGTTCTCCTACCTCAAACCTTAACAGTTGCTGCCTCAAATCGCTTTTGAAAGCGATACCTCACCGATCTGTGCCTACATCTCATCAGCAAGCTTGGTCTCATAAACATCTATAGCCAAGCTTGAGGGGGAGTAGATAATATCAACTCTATTGTTAAAGGCTCAGTCTCTCAAAAGAGGAACAGACGCAGACTCCCAAAATAAAAGAGGTGACGTAGACTAGCAGACACAAACTCCAAAAAGAGGAGGAGACGTAGCAGACGCAAACTCCAAAAAGAGAAGGAGACGTAGACTAGCAGACGCAAACTCCAAAAGAGGAGGAGACGTAGACTCGCAAAAAAGGAGTAAACGCAGACTCGCAAAAGAGGAGCAGACGCAGACTCCAAGAAAAAGGAGCAGACGCAGACTCACAAAAGAGGAGCAGACTCAGACTCCAAGAAAAAGGAGCATGACTCTGAGAAAGAGAAGGAAGTCTCAAACAAAAGTTGATAACATCTTGACAAAGGCTCTTCACTATCCTAAATTTGAAGACCTGAGTTCCAAGCTGAGCATGATGAGCATGATAAACATATATGACTCAGCTTGAGGGGGAGTGTTGAATGATAGAGTTTTACTTATCAAGAACTCTAGATAAATATTTTTATTTTAATATTCATAGGAGTGTTGATAAGTTTGCTAAGAGTTTTAGTTTATCTAAAATAGTATACTAGTTTATCTTTTTATTTAATTAGATTTATTCTTCCTAGATTTTAAGATTAGGAGTCTTCTATAAATAGAAGACATATGGTTGTATTTATTTTAAGATTGGAACAATCAATAAAGAAAAGACAAGATTGAGTCTCTCAAATAATTCTTTTCTTCAAACTTGCAGTTCTTTTTTGGGAATCCGGTCTTTAATGATTTTCTATGCTAGCGCTGCCACTTTATTGGGGGCTAACGAATTCCAGATATCTTCAAACGTACTCCGCATGTGTACCCCAGGCTCGACATCGTTTTGTATTATTTGATACGCCAATGAGACCGAATAATTATTGGACTGCTCATGTCACCACTCCCAACTATCCTTCTTGTCATGATCAAATGCTGACCTGTCAATAAGAAGAGACAACTCGTTAAATAAAACAACCTCCCACGAGAACAATTCTTTTCTCTAGTCCCACTTCCAATGCCATTCGCCCCCCACCATGTATCCCATATTACCCACTAATATATCTCTATCTCTCGAAATTGATGCCAATTGAGGAAACGTGAAGTCCAGTCTCTCCTCTCCCACCCAGAATCTCTCCAGAATTTTATATCCATACCATTCCCTACCTTTCTATACACTCCATCCCTGAACCACCCCGTTAAATCTGTGAATAATGTTTTCCTAATATCTCTCCACCAGAAAGATCGATATTTCTCTCCCTCGCCGTCCCCTTTGAAAACGGACAATCCCAATTTAGGGGACCATATTTTGATCTAAATATTTTCACCACCAACCTGTCCCCCCATTTATTAACCCCCACCCCCGTTTTCCCCAAAAGAGCTTTTTTAAAAGCTTCCAAATCCCTAACCCCAAGACCCCCATTGAATTTCGATTTGCATGTTTCAGACCATTTAACTCAGGCTACTTTCCGGCCTCACTCCCCACCCCCCAAAGAAAGGCTATCTGTAACGATTTCAATTTTGACAAAACTTTCTTTGGTTGATCTTTTGTTCCCTTTTGGTTCTGTCAAATCATTCAACGGAGGCCATGCTTAATTTTTCAATTTCTTTTGGTATGACGTAGGATATTTGTGGCCATTTCATTGAAATCCCCTTATTTTTTGGATAATGGTTTTTTTTTTTTCTTGTTACTTTGGAGGTGGAGTGGAGGTTGAGCTGGGAGTGTAGAAGTAGGGATATTTCACAAGGTTTTATCTATACATATTTTCTCCATCTCAACAGTTCTTGATTTTACTTACTGATGATGTAAAATGCAAGGTGATTTAATCAGGTCTTAATCAAATTCTTGTAAATGCTGCGTTGCTCTAGTGATGTTTTTTTCTCGATTGTTTTCACTCTGTATAATTCTTGGATTTATCGCTACTTTCTCAGGTCGGAAATCGTTCAAGTGAATTTCATCCAGAGGTCAGAAGAGTAAGACGTGAAGGGTCTTACATATATGAGGAATTCATGCCCACCGGGGGCACAGATGTGAAGGTTATTTAATCCTACATTGTTGGAAAATTGTCCTTATTGACGTTCGCCACCCCATCTCCCTTCCCGAGAAAAGAAATATAACTACATAATAAAGGAAGAGTGGGTGGGGGAAAGATACTTCACATTTGTTTGACATGCATCAAGTGCTGTTCTCTTTAAATTTTTTGATCAATTCATGTTCTCCTTGTGCAATAGGTGTATACAGTGGGCCCTGAGTATGCTCATGCAGAGGCGAGGAAGTCTCCCGTGGTTGATGGTGTTGTTATGAGAAATCTGGATGGGAAAGAAGTAAGTAAATCCGAAATAGCTTCAGTACAGGTTTTACGTAATTGTCTTATTTATCTTTTAGGAAACAGAATTCGGAAGCAATTGGGAACTCATCCCTCTTTAGTTTGTCGGTTTCAGCCTTCATAATAGTGAGCTAATTAATGGCTTTTCAATCACATTTCTTTCTCTATAATCCCTCACGTCCAGTAACTTTGATTGAATACTTCTTAACCTGCTTGATGTTCCTTCTCAACTTGCCCATATATAAGCTTTCTGCTTTTGTTATAAGCTAACTTTCATGTTACTCTACACTTATATCGCAAGTAAATCACGGAATTCAACAGATGCCTTGTTATTTACATAATCGAGAAATAGGCACTCACATTAGCAAATGATTCTTTCAATAATTATGATCTTAACTTTATAGCGTTTCTTACTTGCAAAATACAAATCAAGTTGCTGATTTGCAAACTTCTTTACTTCAGATTTGATGCATTAGATTCACTTAAATTTCCTCTCTTGACTTTGGAATCACCATATGTAGATAAGATATCCGGTTTTACTGACTCCTACCGAGAAGGAAATGGCAAGAGAGGTGTGCTGCGCATTCAGGCAAGCTGTAAGTTATGTGATACCTCAAATGTTTATTCCTTTGCAAAATGTCAGGCATTTTCTTGTCACGACGTTTGGAAAAAATTCATCGACAGTCAACTTATTGTGCATATTTTTCGTCTATCTTTCGTGCCCCTGCAGCTGGTCGCCACCATATCTGTTTCTCCATTAAGAAGATCCTTTGGACTTCTGAATGGGCTTTAAATAATAATGTGTACAGTATCACTCCATTGAACCATGCTACATATATACCGATTTTGAGAATGATACACTCTTTATATATGAGTCAAATACTAAGTTACTATTGTTTTACTTCAGATGACGCTATACCATTTACTCTTCGTCACCATTAAACATTTTTGCCAACTTTTTCCTTGGATTCATCTTCAAGATTTTTTTCCTTCTCTCGGATAAAAATCTGATCACCCTTGTCGTCTTGGTATTTGAGTGGCAGGTAGTCTTAATATCTATGAGTATGACGTACTGATTGAGTGTTTCTTAGTATTATCTCACCTTCAAAAACTTTTATAACTTCTGTATTTTCTACTTGAACCAGCTTTGTGTAGGCCCGTGGTACAATAAGTAAGCCAATGCTTGCTTACCTTTCCTGGCAATGTTTTCATTAGCCGGAAGCAAAAACAATCATATGCATATTACTTTATAACATTTTCGTAAAAATACATTTTCAACTCACTTTAAAATTCCCCTATACGATCAATTTTCTATCTTTAACTTTTGATCAGTCTAGAAAATAATTATATCATTATATTATAATCTTATAGAGTACTCTATATTTTTAAAATTTAAAATAATCATATAGTACTAAAAAGGTAAATAATCCATATCTTACACAAGATGGCATCTACGGTAACAAATGTCACATTTTAAAAACACAACCAAACATACTTTATATTCCACAATTTATCTTCCAGAAATACATTATGAAACTTTTTCCGGAAATACTGGAAATATAACCAAATATACCCTAAATGTTTCTATGTGGAGTGTGACAGCTTAAGTGAAAAAAAATTTCTCTTGCTGTTATTTCAGGTTTGTGGCTTCGATCTCTTGCGTTGCGAGGGACGTTCCTATGTGTGCGATGTTAATGGATGGAGTTTTGTTAAGAATTCTTACAAGTAACTGTTTTCATTAGCTGCTTTCTTTCTCCGTTGTTGTTCCAAGACATGATGAGTTATTAGATGGATTTTTTTTCCTGAGTTATTCTAAAGAACGCTTAATTCCGTTTGTTAAGCTAAATTTGACATGCTTTCATTTTTTTTGGTCTTGTTTCTCACATTAATTTTTATTATCTCCTCATTTTTTGTTTTAAATTTTCCTCTTCCTATTCTTCATATTGACTTCTGAATTACTATAATGGTTATACTTGTTAAATGCAGATATTATGATGATACTGCTTGTGTCCTAAGGAAAATGTTTCTTGATGCAAAAGCCCCACATCTTTCATCTACAATTCCTCCAACTTTACCATGGAAGGTCAATGAGCCAGTTCAGCAGTCTGAAGGACTAACACGCCAGGGAAGTGGGATAATTGGCACCTTTGGGCAATCTGAAGAGCTTCGATGTGTCATCGCTGTAATCCGTCAGTAAGATACATTACCTTTAGGTTCTGTTTCTAGTAATTATTGATTGCATGGTTCTCCCTTGAAATTTTCACTTAACAGTGGTGACCGAACTCCAAAGCAGAAAGTGAAGTTAAAAGTTACCGAGGAAAAACTTTTAAATTTGATGTTAAAATATAATGGGGGAAGACCTAGAGCAGAGGTGAAGTTGATATTTCTTAATCCTCATTTTGTTGATTTTCTCAGTACCATGTTAATGTGTTCCAGCTTTTAACTCTTTTTGACCATTTTGCAGACAAAACTGAAAAGTGCTGTTCAATTGCAAGATCTTTTGGATGCGACTCGTATTTTAGTACCTCGTACTAGGTTTGGGAATAGTGCCTCTTAAATGAATTATTTGTGAATCATATTTATTCTCAGCTAATATTGATGTGCTTCTTGTACAATAAATTTGTAATATCCTATTGATTTTAGGATCTGCATTTGATTAATTTTACCTTTATCAGACCATTTCTGTATGTCGCTAGAATGAAAGTATTCGGACATTCTATTGCGAAAATGTCTGTTATGCTAGTTTTCATGTTTTTGGGAAGTATGTGCATTTGAGTTTGTTTAGGTTCTCTGTGTGGATGGAAATCGACTCGCTCTTATAATTTTCCTGTTTCCTTTGTCCACCCCAAAATAGCACACCATGTAAGAATTGTGTTGCCAGCACAGGTGCATATTCTTGTGGAAAGATTTTGACCTCATATACTTATTACTTTGTGTGGACCCTGTTACGGTTAGAAAACGTTGTTGTATCAGTGGAACCAAAACTAAATTGTGTCCCTATTCTGTGAACAATTTGAATCCTTCCACTAAAATAGCCAGAAAGCTTTTTCTTTCTTTACAGCATTTAAATGTTTCATTTATCATGCTGGCAAAATCTTCCTCTACTTTCCTTGTTTATATTTTATGCTGACAAGTTTCTTAGACACTTCATGTGTCATTCCCTTTAAGGTGCCAACTCCTATTTCCTCTGGCAAGCCTGCCTTGAAACAGTGAGAGCTTTGCTGTTGTAAACAGATGTGTTGATAAATTTATATTGAGGGCTTGTTTCTTTATTTTCTTTGTTATTCTCAAAAAAATTATTTTTCATTATTGATACATTGTTGAAAAATGAGAAATCGCATGGTCTAGCCTTGTTGAATTTGCTTTTAGATTGCTGTGAACTGATGAGAAAATTATTATCCAGACCTGACAGAGAGAGTGATAGTGAAGCTGAAGACATTGAGCATGCTGAAAAACTTCGCCAAGTGAAGGCTGTTCTTGAGGAGGTTCATTCAAATAATATCGTGGATTTTAAATATTTTATATTCATTTTTTTTTTGTGAATTCAAACTTCCAACTGATTAGTAAGTTTACTCTGAATATTATGTGCATGTTTTTATAGCTTAACAAAACTGAGGAACACAATGGATCCACAATCAAAATTTTCCAGCCTGTTTCATGTGGAAGTTGTGGCATTTCCCTTGCAATCCATGAAATTTAATTCAAAGGATTGCATGGGATGAATTCTTCTTAAAAGAAGAAAAAATGTTCATTTTCTTTTCAGTTCTCTAAGATTATTAGTCACGTGGCTCAAAATTCTTAGTGTGATACCTGACATAGTTGAGTGTTGGAATCAGTTTCTTTTTTCTTCCTAAAGCAAAAGCTTTTTTTTTTTTGGCTTTTTTATCTTTTTTTATCTTTACGCTTGTGGTAGTTTCTGTATTGGGATTGAATGTTTGTTTTTACCCTTTTGCTCTTCTTTTACTAAATTAATCTATATGGTAAATGGCTTCTGAAGGCTGTTGATGCTTTGGTTTCTAGGGAGGACATTTCTCTGGGATTTATCGGAAAGTCCAACTCAAGCCATTAATGTGGGTCAAAATTGCGAAAAATAATGGGGATGGGGAAGAAGAAAGGCCTACAGAAGCCCTGATGATCCTTAAGTATGGTGGTGTTCTTACTCATGCTGGCAGAAAGCAGGTGGCAGCTTTATTCTATCATGCATGTTTTTCCTTTTTGTTACAAGTTGATAATTGGTATGATTTTCATTTGTATATGAAAATACCGGGAGTTTGTGCTAACTTGTGCTAACGAAGAATACTCCCTCCTGCTCTATGCTCACGAATTTCATTGGCAGGCTGAAGAGCTGGGAAGGTATTTTCGGAATAATATGTATCCAGGTTAGCCATTAGTTGTCAGCATCTCCTGCCATGTACTTTTCCTCCCAGCAGAGCATGCGATCAATTCTTTTTTTTTTTTTTTAAGTTTTATTTATGTTGTCTACAGTTATAACTTATGTATTAATATGTGTGAGCTTGTCCTATGAATACAAGTCCCTCAATGTTAGGGGCAACTTTCAATTTTTCTCTTATTGCATTGCAGTGAAAACATGAGGACTTCATTTTCTTCACCATCATTTCTCTATTTCTTCTGTGAAAGTATAGTGTGGACATTCTTTTGTTGTCTGTTACTTTGTAATGCGTTTTATACTTAAACTTGTGGAGCGTGATCCTTCTCTTTGATGTGATTGGCAACTTTTTTATTTATTTATGTTGAATTGCTGACGTTTGGTACTTTTTTAAAAGTGTTCTGGATTTCTCTTCTCAGGTGAAGGAACTGGCTTGCTCCGACTTCACAGTACATATCGTCACGACTTAAAAATATATAGCTCAGATGAAGGACGTGTTCAGGTCATGCTTCCAAATAAAATTTATGCATCACTTGAATTCGCTAGCTCTATTTTCTCTTGGGGAAATTTCTCTCAAACCCATCATAAAAGTTTTCACATCCAAAAAATCTTGTGCTTTTTTTTCTTCTTATAAACCCATTTTACATTTTTTTAATGAAAAAACAAAAATTTCAAAAATTAAATTTTTTGTTCACAAAATATCTCTAACTTATATGTTGATAAACTATCAGTTATATTTTACTTTTTTACTCATTTATCTATTCCAAAATTAACAAATTAATTAAATATATGTTTTACTTTTATTATTGAATGTATTATTCGCATGTACACTAATTTGGTTGTACACATTTATACGCACTATTTATTTTGCTTATAGCTAAGAAAATTAAAAATATAGTCTACAATCATTAGAAATGTTATTTTTTAAATGTATAAAAAAAAAGAAATTGTTATTGTAGATAAACTTAATTTTATATAAGATAAGTTGATTTGTAAAATTTAAATAATTTTTAGTACCATCATAACATGTTAAATTTTCAAAATCATTTTCTTTTGATTTAATTTAATTTATATAAAATAATTTTATAATATTTTTATTAGGATCGAAGTTGTGCTTAGAGGACGGGTTTGCGATAGAGCTACAATAGCTTTTGTTCTTGAAATGTTCAAACTTGAACCGAGCACCGAGAGATTATATCGAGTTTGGTTTCTAAACGAGCGGAAAACACTCGACATAACCTAATCTAAAACCGATTAACCATTTTGTAAATCATTTGAAAAATAAGCAAGAAGACTATGTAAAACCAGTTTGGTTGAAACCGTTTAACAAACACTTAGTGAGCTGCACTTGGTGTTTTATCAAGCACCAAAATGCTTCAACAATGCAAATCAAAATAGTATGCAATAAAGTAAATACACAAGCATTTGTTAATGGAAGTTCGAAGGTAGTGTAATCCTCCTTCGTTTCCACTTCTTCCATCAAATGAAATGATACACTAGAAGACTAATACCATACAGATAGCCTAAACTCCTAGCTCACACAGCCACACAGAGCATGTTCTTTAACGCCTCACATGCAAAGACCTTCTCACCCAGTTGTGATAAATCACCAACTGTTACAATGATGTTCACTTTTCTATTTTAGCTCACAAATACAATGAAAAAAGTGATACAAAGGCAGAAATGATCTCGTAGCAGATCTGATATAACTTTCAAAGAGGTGCCAAAGGTTTGAGGAATGTTATTCATTTAGCAAACTTTGCCTTTGAACTTCCTCATTAAATCCCAAGTGAGTTTGCTTTGGAATGCTTGGATTGATATTCAATATCATGTTTTTGAGCTTCCAAGTCTTGTATATATAACCCCAAATAATGATATATACGTTAAATACAGGAATATACCCTTTGGGAGAGTTTTGGCAAGTTTTCAAACAATGTTACGGTCATATTCTGCTTTCTGGGCTATTTCTAGATGTTTGCTTTTTTTTTGGTTCCAGTAGAGGCGACGTTTACTGGTTGAGTCTGCTACTCAACGTCGAATGGTCGAATGATCGAACCCCGCTGGTGGAAGCTTCGAGGTCTGCTGGTCGAAGGTCTATTACTCTTTTTTTTTATCGGTAAATAAAGTTGATTACTGAATCAAAATGTACAGTACAAGCAAGCCTGCTACAAAACGTCCCAAATCTTCAAAATGCAAACTAGATTGTATCCCTAAGTATACATCATTAGGAAACAACAAATACATGATGCGATAGACAAAAATTTGAATTGCAATGAAAGTACGGCAATAATCCGTAGTAACATCTTCGAACTTCTGCATCATTCCGAGCAGACCAAATATGGTACACCGTGGCACCCAAGGCGACGCTTCTAGCCTTCATGATACGTGTGTTACCACGAAAATATTTCTTAAATTTCTTTGTCAAGAAAATTGAGAAATGAATCAATAAATAAAGACATTGACTAATTTATAGTCTCATCTATTTTCTTGGCATAATGAGGTCAAACGAGACTTTCACTGGTCCGATAGGTCTTTCTACTATACTAGTAGTAGGGTGCTTCAAATGCATTAATTTGATCGGACAAGCTACTGACTAATACATAAAAGCTCTGATACCAACAATCAACATTTATTAATGACAAGCAACGATACACGCCTTCATGTATAAAAATAAATATTAATTTTTTTTACCGACTTTTAAAGTTTCTTAATAAATTGGGGAATGATAAAATTTGCACGTAGATTTCATGGGGGGAAATCACATGAAATTTGACTTATTTGAATAAAATTTTTTGAAGGTGGATTTGGTTAAACCTTTCTTCGTACGAGTATGAGTGTGCCTTGAATTTTTTGATTTAATTTAATTTAATTTAATTTATATAAAATAATTTTGTAAACTTTTATTAGGATTGAAGTTGTGCTTTAGAGGAGGGGTGAGTAAGCACAATTTAAAACTTTTTGCGCTAGAGCTACAATAGCTCTTGTTCTTGAAATGTTGAAAACTTGAACCGAGCACCGAGAGATTATATCGAGTTTGGTTTCTAAACGAGCGGAAAACACTCGACATAACCTACTCTAAAACCGATCAACCATTTTGTAAATCATTTGAAAAATAAGCAAGAAGACTATGTAATCAAACACTTAGTGAGCTACATTTTGGTGTTTTATCAAGCACACAAAATGCTTCAACAATGCAAACCAAAAAAGTAAGGTAAAATAAATGCAATAAAGTAAATACACAAGCATTTGTTTATGGAAGTTCGAAGGTAGTGTAAATCTTCTACGTCTCCACTTTTTCCATCAAATTAAAGGATACACTAGAAGACTAATACCATACAGATAGCCTAAACTCCTAGGTCACACAGCCACACAGAGCATGTTCTTTAACGCCTCACATGCAAATACCTTCTCACTCAATTGTGATAAATTACCAACTGTTAGTGTTCACTCTTCTATTTACCTCACAAATACAATGAAAAGAGTGAATACAAAGGCACAAATGATCTCGTAGCAGATTTGATATAAGCTTCAAAGAGGTGCCAAAGGTTTGAGGAATATTAATCATTTAGCAAACTTTGCCTTGAACTTCCCCATTTGAATCCCAAGTAAGCTTGCTTTGGAATGCTTGGATTGATCTTCAAAATCATGTTTTTGAGCTTCCAAGTTTTGTATATATAACCTCAAATAATGATATATATGTTAGATACAAAAATATAGCTGTTGAGAGAGTTTGGGTAAGTTTTCAAACAATGCCACGGTCATATTCTGCTTTTTGGGTTATTTCTGGATGTTTTTTTTTTTTTTTGGTTCCGGTAGAGGCGACGTCTACTGGTTGAGTCTGCTGCTCAATGTCGAATGGTCGAACCCTGCTGGTTGAAGCTTCGAGGTCTGCTAGTCGAAGGTCTATTACTCCTTTTTTTTTTATGATCACTGAGTCAAAATATACAGCACAAGCAATCCTGCTACAAAGCTTCCCAAATCTTCAAAATACAAACTAGATTGTATCCCCTAGGTATACATCATTAGGAAATAACAAGTACATGATGCGAGTGACAAAAAATTGAATTGCACTGAAAGTACGGCAAGAATCCGTAGTAACATCTTCGAACTTCCGAACATTCCGAGCATATCAAATATGGTACGCCTTGGCACCCAAGGCGACACTTCTAGCCTTCATGATACGTGTGTTACCACGAAAATATTTCTTAAATTTCTTAAGTGTACAGCGCAACGTAGTCATAGAGAACCGCATCCCTAGCCACCCACGAACTTTGCTCCAAATAGCAGAACTGAACGAGCAAGAGAAAAACAGATGATCGAGGCTATCTATTCCTGAGTCACAGAGCATACACGCTTTGTCTTCCACAAATGGCAACCGATCTGCGGTAGCCAGACAGCCTTGTGCCCCAAGCCAAAGTATGAAAGAGTGCTTGGGAAGAATGAATGGTCTCCAAACCACGCTGGCCCCTGGCATAGGATGGTGGCGAGACCGACACTTGCAGACATGTTTTCGTCAAGTAAACCTTCGAATCTAGTCTGCTGGCCTGAAATACGACTTGTATTAAAATGGCCCTTTGAAATCACGCCGTTTCGATAACCAAGCTATAAGATATGATCGATTTAGTCATCAGCGCTCGGGGTCCAATGTGTCTTGGGCACAACAGTAGGTTGAGTCTACTGGTAGTGGCTGCTTGTAGTGGCTACTGGTCCAACAGACCCTTGCTTGTGTCTACTGGTCCAGCAGACCTTTGCTTGGGTCTAGCAGCTCGGTTTCTTCAACCCATTTCTATGCTAATCATCAAGCTCATAATCATGATTCATTCACTGCACATTTGATGAAATACGTTAGCAACACAATAACAAGTTTTGTTAACATCAAAATCAAGATTATTTGGGTTCCCAAAACCCAACCATTTTATTTTTTATGCAAGTATTTTTAAAAGATATCATTAAATTAAAGAATTTGTGTTAACATTTATCTTTTAAACAAGTTGAAAAATGTAATTTGAGAAGAAAAATCTTCTATTTTACGGTTTTTGGATATGAAATATTTATAATGGTTTTTTTTAAAGAAATTTTCCCCTTCTATTTTCATTTTTTTGGGTTACTCTATTTAGCAGTTTCATAATCCATTCTGGCTCACTCATGTGTTATTAAATGTTAACGTGCATGTGGACTGATGATTGTTTACTTATCTTTGTCAGATGTCAGCGGCTGCTTTTGCTAAAGGTCTTCTTGACTTGGAAGGACCATTGACACCTATTTTGGTGGGTACATGAATTCTCTCACTGTTTTTTTATTTGGTTTCTGTAAGTGGCATTTTAGTGCATTCTTTGTTTTTAAGGTTTCACTAGTCAGCAAAGACTCCTCAATGTTGGATGGGCTTGAGAATGCTAGTATTGAGATGGAGGAAGCGAAGGTTTGTCTTGAAATCTTCTCTTTGGTTTTATGGCAAGGTCAAAATCAGCTTGTTGCATTTAACAGAACTTATTTAATCATTTGAATTCAGCCATTGGCATCGATGCTATGTTCAATATTACGCTTAATGTAAGCCATGTGAATATTGTAGGTTGAGTCTCAAGTTTTGGTTTATTTAGCTTCAAGGACTACATGAAAAATCTTGCTACATTCATGTAGAAAATAAAGTTAACCATCAGCCTTATCTAGTTATTCTAGGACTTCCGCTTAATCGTTTGACGTAGCTCATGGACCTTAAGAATTTCATGTTTTTTAATGTTAATCTGATGTCCTGATGCTGGATGATTCATGATTTTATATGGATAACAGATCTTGTATTAGATCCCATGATATGGCCCTTGAAGACCATTCCAAATGGAATTTTTTTTCCATATTCTGTTAGTGATTTTCTTTTTGCCTTCTGTCATCATTTACATGTGATTATGTATTTTAAAGCATTTTACTCTTCCAATGCAAACCAAAAAATATAAAAGCTGCTTAATTGCATGGTATAATTTATATACCCATGTTATGGAAAGTAATGTGAATTGCATTAGACAAAGAAACTCCGAGTTTTACGACCGAATTTGTCGGAAGGAAAACAAGTTTCTAGAGTCATGAAATTTTATGTTTTCGTATTGACGTGTTTTTTTTGCCTTACAGGCTAGGTTAAATGAAATTATAACTTATGCAACAAAAGCTGATCCCCACAGTGTCTTGCCAGAAAAACCTTGGATGGTTGATGGGGCTGGAGTTCCTCCAAATGCATCCGAGCTTCTACCCAAATTGGTATAAAGTGCTAGCATCCTATACAAGTTATTGGAATAATCCGCTACATGCTTTTTCTCACCAAGCTCTGCTCTCAATTTTTTTTTGTTTCACTAGCTGCTGCACTCCTTGGTGTTCTGGGAGCTTCGTTTTATCTTTATTTTTTTGTTTTAACTTTCTTAGCACCACGATCACAATTATTAGGTGGAACTAACCAAGTTGGTCACCGAACAAGTTAGACTTCAAGCCAAAGATGAGGATGAGGAACTTGCAGATACAAGCTCATATAATGTATGCCTTCCATATGATCAAGCTAAGGCACTTGGTAAAACCAATATAGATGTTGACCGGATTGCTGCGGGATTACCTTGTGGTAGTGAGGGATTTCTTCTCATGTTTGCTCGATGGAGAAAACTTGAGAGAGATCTGTATAATGAGCGCAAAGAGTAAGTTTTCTGTTTAAATTTTTTTCCCTCTCCTTCTTGCCTATAATGTAATTTTTGCAACTCATTCCTTCTTACCAGATTTGGCCAATATCTCCCCATTTGTGGGAAGTTTAACCAACAATTTGTTAACTGCAGGCGTTTTGATGTACCACAAATCCCGGATGTTTATGATTCATGCAAGTAAGGATATATGTCGTATGATCATAGTATCACTGGTATCTTATGGGTAAATAACTGCTTTGCCCGCTGACACAAAATAATGACCTAATATGCTTGTGATGTGTGAAATTTTTGGGTTTTATTATTTTTCTGATCACTGCCTTTCTGTCATTTTCTTGTATCTTTTGCTTTCCATAGGCTACCATAAATAGAGGGGGGCTGGGGTGATGGGAATTTGTTATTCATATGGCTTTACTCCTATATAACTGGAGTTCATTCTGATTGTGCATGACTATGAACAACATATTCTTTCTGCGTGTTTGGGATTCATCACAAAAAATTTCTCCTATTATTTCATATATATATGACTGCCTAATCTGAAACTTGCTGATCATGTCCCTCCTGTGGTTCTGATTTTTTCCCTTTGTGACAGATATGATCTCCTACACAATGCACATTTAAATTTGGAAGGATTAGACGAGCTTTTTAAAGTTGCCCAGGTGTGGAATTGTCAATGAGTCTAATGTGTAATAGCTCTAGAGGAAAATAAACTCCCCAGTCCTGTCCCCCAGCCCCGAAAAGAAATATATAAAAAAAGAAAAGAAAAGAAAAGGGCAGGAAGTATCTCTTCCTTCTGCTTATGCCCATAGACTTCAGACTGTTAACCACACCCTCTTTTATCTCTCTGTGAAGGCAGAACATCTATCGATTTTGTGTCGCATGTTAAAAATTATCAGAATTTCCCGAGTATTGCTAGAGTTTCTGTAGGCTTTTATCCGTAGTTCATTACCCATGTTATTGTTAAATGAGTTCTGTACAACATTTATTCTTTTGGAGCATGCGGGGGTTGTGATACTCAAATTTTTTATCATTCGCAACTGTTTTTCACAGTTACTTGCTGATGGTGTTATTCCAAATGAGTATGGAATCAATCCAAGGCAGAAACTAAAGATTGGATCTAAGGTATTTTTAGTGTGCATATTTACCTATTTCAATATACTTTCTACCTTTTCCTTTACTTCAAATTTCATAGTTCTTAAGATATAGAAAATTCTGAATAAATTCTATAAAGCTGGACAAAAACCAGTTTTCATAAACCTGGGTTGATGTAGAAGAGAATGGTGGCAGGTTTTGGTTGTTGCTTAAATTAACTAATTTAGTTTTCTGATAAAAATAGATATTTCTGCCTCAAAACATGCTGTGCGTGTTCTACTTCATTTCTTTGCAAATCATACATACTAGTAAAACTGTTCAACGGAATTTCAGATTGCTCGCCGTTTGTTGGGAAAAATTTTGATAGACTTGAGAAACACACGTGAAGAAGCAATCAATGTTGCAGAATTGAAGAACAATCAGGACAATAATCCCACAGTTCCTAGCATTGGAACAGAAGATACAGATTATCATTCAAAGTGTAACAATAAAATTCAAGGCGCCAGAAGAGCTAGTTTTACTAGTGACAGATCACTGGATCAAGATGATGATGATGACAAAGAAACTAAATACCGTTTGGATCCGAAGTATGTATTCTGATGGATTTTATTATTCACATGTTTGTCCAGGAGAATTGAAGCTCAATTTTGGAATGTTTTATGATAGAGATAGCTTCTCTCCAATTTATTAGTTTTTGCTTCATCTTCAGATACGCGAACGTGAGAACACCAGACCGCCATGTGCGAACACGGCTCTACTTTACGTCTGTGAGTGAATTATTCCAGTTGTATGACTATTTTTTTTTGTTTAATTGTAGTTATCGATTCATACGTATAGAAGTCTTCGAAAGTGGAATAATGTTATATATAAAGTCCATTTCAATAAATGCTTTATGTGAAAATAGTGTTGAGATCCACTGGTTTAAATTCAAACATCAATGTGAATCCCAAGTACCGAAGTCTACATCATGAATAAAATGAATTTGTGAAAAAAATATGGCCAGGTGTGATGTGATTTAACATGTGAAAAGTTGAGGAGAGACTGAGTAAATGTTGATGTTTTTCTCTGTTTCAATTGGATTAGTCCTGGCATGCTGTTCACCAATATTGTTCATGGGGAGTGCAGTGAGCTGCTTGAGTTATAGCATCACAGTTGATGTGGATCTAGATGTTACTTTTTAGCATAGAGCCATTATTATGATGCATATTCAGTCATTTATTTTCTTTTCTGTGAGGCAGCTTCTGTTCGAGACTTGCATGAGTTACATCCAAAGAAGTTTTATGTTATAAAAGATTGGTTCAGTTTCTTTTCTTTTTCTTTTTTATCTTCCGTTCAAATTATATTAATTGTTTTATTTGAAATGGTAGGAATCCCATATCCATTCCTTGATGAATGTTCTTCGTTATTGCAATCTGGATGAATCTCTTCAAGGAGAACCTGGCATTGTTTCTGATAATGGTTTGGAGCGTTTGTGTAGGACAAAGGAGCTTGATTACATGAGTTACATTGTTTTGAGATTGTTTGAGGACACGGAGGTTGGCATATTGAATCTAATTTTTTCTTTTCCTTTCTTGCAAATTAAGTGCAATTCTACTCAACCTGTTTGTATGTCATCATTTCATTTCATGAAGTAACCTCTGAATTTTTTTTTCCTCGATGGAACTTTCCACAAACCGCTTTCATTTTGGTGTATCAAATTTGTAAGGTTAGATGAGTGCTTCATTGCTCTGGTAATTGTGACACATGTTCAGAATTGTGTATCCTTCAAAGGGATTTAAGATGGTAGAAGTGATTTACAAACAATTCCCTGTCCAGTCATGACATGGTTTGACAGCATTCTCTGACATTGTAGACTCTGAAAGTGACAATTTCTTTCATTCAGTTTGAATTGGATTTCATAGATCTGATACTGAATTTCTATGGTGTTGATCAAATGTCATTCCAGAAATTGCACTTTCAAAACTAGTGTGTTGGCAGATACAGTATCACGATAGTTTGCTCATCTGATGTATATGTATCGAACCTTGAATGTAGGTGGCGTTAGAAGATCCCAAGAGATTTCGGATAGAGATGACTTTTAGCCGTGGTGCAGATTTGTCCCCTTTGGAGGTAACGTTAAATAGTGCCATTATTATAGAAATCCTTTTAACAATATTATGTTTCTGTTTTGCACTTCAGGTTATGGCATGGGCAATTGGCAATTCTTGGTGAATTGCCCATTCTTGGAGTTCCTTCGTGAGTTACCTTTTTTGTTTCATTTATGTCAGAATGATGATAGCGAGGCAGCTTCACTGCATCAGGAGCACACATTGCCGATTATGGGTCCTGAGAGGCTGCAAGAAGTTGGATCATGTTTGACCTTAGAGATGATGGAGAAGATGATTCGCCCATTTGCTATGCCAGCCGAAGATTTCCCCCCTCCATCAATTCCTCAGGGATTCTCAGGCTATTTCTCCAAAAGTGCTTCAGTTTTAGAACGCCTTGTAAATCTTTGGCCCTTTCACAAGTATGGAAACGCTAATGGAAAATAGTATACTTTTAAGGGTTGTCGAATATGGTCGTCCGAGGTTCATCTAAATGGAGTTTAAACTTGACAGCACGATAAGCTGAAGGAATTATGAGAAGAAATGACGCCTACGAAGCTGATACTTATTGCATCTCCTTTTGCCTTTTGTCACAGTTAGCGTTCTTTATTCGTTCTTGTACATTATAATTCAGTAGTGAGACTAAATTTCGAGTCTCGTTCTCAATGGAAATCTTACTAGTAATAGGACTCACCCCACTTTATGGAAATCTTACTAGTGAGACTATTGAATATTACTCTCACGATGCACACATGCTTTTTTATCCATTATTTTTCGAAAAAGGATAAACCATTTTCAAGTTTAATTAATGCGCCTTTCACCTGACAATTGACTTTGCAGGTGCGAGCTCTTTTGCTCACAAGTAGGTTATACTTTTTTTGTTTTTGTTTTTCTTCAGAATATTAGGTTATTTTCTCTACCACAAATTCACACCTGTGTTTATATATATATATGTACTTACCAAGACACAAAGACCCAATCACGACACGGTTAAAGTAACTGGGCTGATAATGGCGTTATCTGTGTTTGATGGTTGGGCGAGGGCCATCAGTTTGTGGTATCTTGATACGAAAGAGTAGAGGTCATGATAGAGAGCAAATTCGAGATTGCCGGTCTCCTAAAGAAACAAAGGAAGAGTGAAGAAGAGAGGAGAGTTCAGAAGCTCTGAAGAAATCTCATTAACAATGTTCAATACCAAACTAACTATTTTATGTTCTGTTTATACACATTCCTGTAGTAACTGCTTGCTAAGTAACTTCTCGAATCGACTCTTGCTCTACTTACAAGCTGCTCCCTTATTCAACTAATAATTACATTATCGGATAAATGCTTTGGCAGTTTTCTTGATTTTTTAGCTTCGACTTCATCTGCATGTATCTTCCTTTCATTTAATCTCTTGCAGCTGCTCTTTATTTGCATCATTACTCTCCGGTTCGACAAACACATTGTCCTCAAGGTGAAATTAATGGTATGGTCTCTAAGAGTCCTCCAAGAACATAGACAGCCAGTACCGAGACATAAACTCAAGGCAGCATTGCTATTCCTCTTAATCACACGTGTACTTAATTCCAGTATCAAATAGAGACGTATTCCGCTGGACTGGACTTAATGCCCATCTTCTCCCTTACCTCCCAATACGCCTGTTCCTCGCATTCTCGTAACTACCACTTTTGAATTATAAATCTGCTTTGTACCATTCTGTATCACCAAAATAAGGACTCGGATTCACCTTACCAAAATCATAAACAACCAACTTGCTAAAAACTCCCAAAATACCCTGCATAATCTGAAAACAGTAAAAAACTTTGTATCCCACCCTTGACTTCTCAGATAAATGATATATCCATAGTTAATCTCCTGCAATTCCGAGGCAATGACAAAAATCACATTCTTCCCGGGTTCTGCTCTGAAGAAACGAAAACCGAACAATTTCTTGCATGTGAAATGTGACAAAGATACCGCGATTACTCTACTTCTCTTGTGACCCTTCCCTCCTCCGACCTTATTGTAACGTCGGGAGAGCAAGGCCTTACGACCACTGTACCTTTGAATTAATTAATTGACAATCTCAAAAACTGCATAGCAAAAGTCCGTCGCGACCTACTCAAAAAACTTGGCCTTCTCTTGTGTTGTCCGGAAGCGACCATGGTTTGGAGGATTTATCGACGAATGTCAGTGTGATCTCCTCCAGTGCAACTCGAGAAGACTGATTCAACAATGACTCCCTCAACAACCCTCGAGCCTCTGAAACACTTCGTTCTCCATCGTTCTCTTCTGCACTTTCAATCTGTCCATGTATCATTCCAGTGAACTCCATGCTCTTGTTGTTGGGATATGCCCTAAGACAAGTCATTAGATGATTGTTTAAGACATAAATGTTTATGGTTTTATGAATGGCAATTCATTATTATATATTATTCTTTTAACTGTGCATTGTGAATTTATATATATGTTAATGTCCTTAGAATAATATTGTATTATTCTTAAAGATGTCCCTAGTCAAGTATTATCATGAATAGGGATAATGTATTGATTGATGAATTGTTCATTGATATGAGATATCAAATCAATGCATGGGTACATGTTGGAGAACGATGTACTGGACAGACCCACCATGAGATTGCAACATGGATAGTTATATGAGCGTCATATGCAATTCTCATAATGATAATAATGTATGTAATCCTTACGACTTGTGATCATCAGAGATCCCAACATAAGGAGTTATGTATCTTGATATCGTCAAACGTTACCCGTAACAGGGTATACTATAAAGGCGACTATTGGATACACTACGAATTATGTAGAGGGATGTTGACTGATCGAGATAGGATTTGTCCCTCCTATATAACAGGAGATGTGTTTGGCCCTTGATCAAGTGAGAACTAAAATGCATGGCCATGCTCGAATGAGTCGATATGAGATATCGAGCTTATTCGTTTATTCTAGTTCTACTTGGGGATCAAGAAATAAAGATTGGTTATACGAGTATGACTATTCCATGACTCGTGTTCAATCTAAACACAAAGGACAAAGGGATTAAGTTACATGATTAATATTATCACAAGTTCTAAAGGTTATGTCGAGTCATTGACATTCTTGTAATTTGGGTAGCATTGATGTGTTGCTAGATACCGCTCAATGCTTGAGACATAAAATGAGATTTTATGTCACTGCCAACATTACAAGATCCTATCGGGTCGCACAAAAGATTAAATCGAGAAGGGAAATTAAATTCATGGGATGAATTAAATAATTAAGAGGAGTCTGAATTAATAATCATAATGATTAATTAAATCATGGGCTTAAGCCCATGAGGCTTTATGAAAGCCTTTAATTAATTATATAAAATATGATTGCAAGGTGTTTAATGAGTAAGACAACTTCATAACACAAAAACCCGACACAAGCTAATAGCTCTCGGCCGCATCACTTGAACTCTCGGCCTCCTTCAAAGTCGTGAGGTTCTTGGTGGTTTTCGAGCCATCTTTCGATTGTGAATCGAGTTAGCTTCGTGTATCGGTTTAATAACTTGTCTAGCAACTTGTTATTAAACCATCCCTTCACCCGATTTGATCGTGTGGATACCGTTGAGGCAAAACTCATCGAGTTTTGCTAGTGACTCGCAGAAGGCGTTGGACGTTTGTGCTGCTCCGTGGATTCTGCTTCAAACACGCTACAAGGGTAAGACCTTCGTATACCTTAATCCGATATGATAACCTATGTATAGATCCGGTGTTAGTAATCCATAAAAAAATTTTATTCCGCTGCGTTGTATGCTCATGGATTGCTTACAGTGGTATCAGAGCCGTGTACAAGGCCCATATCGGATTTATGTGATTAAATTGTGTTAATCATATTAGAATTAATATTGCATGCTATTAAAACTGTTTAAATTCATATATGATATGAAATTAATTTTAGTTTATGAAAATCATCGTAATAATTGTAATTGATATAATTTGCGAATAATAATATTTATTGAGCATCAATTTTTGGCCATCACCATCACAAATGACACGACGGCTAGCCACATGAGGGCTAGGGTTTTCGAACCCTTGGCTCGAGATGGCTTAGTCGTTGTGGCTAATAATTGTGCATGGAAGTGTCGAAAATTAATTAGGGTTTGGAACCCATTGGACGTGACGGCTAGCTCATGACGGCTAGGGTTTCGAACCCTAATAGCCGTGCATGGCTCGGCCATCATCGCCTTATTTTCTAAAGTTTTGATGCTTGGATAAGTTTTGAACTCCTTGACTCGATAATGGTTCACGCATGCATGGATTAGTAACTTTACCACATGAGAGCAAGGTTTTTCGAACCCTTAGCTCGAGATGGTTGAGCGAACCCTGTGCATGGCATTACCGTGACTCGTGGCTAACAAATTCCAGCGTTTGAAACAAGATGGCTCGATAAAAACCATAAGGGTGCGAGGCGGCTAGGGTTTGGAACCCTAGCGCCGCCGCCGCACGAGCCAAGGCTCGGCCATGGGCTAGGGTTTCGAACCCTAGGCCCATCAATGGTCCAGCCGAGTGCTTCATGGTTCGAACCATGGTGGTTCGTGTCTTAGTCGCTTTCGTTCGTGGCATGTGATGTCCCGAGCGTAGGATAATTTTTCAAAAATTATATTACAGTTTTAATTAGAATTAAATTTAAAATGTTTAGAATTTAATTAATTAAATGTTAATGCATGCTTTATGTGTTGTTTGAGCATGGTGCGTGGTTATAGCCCTTTGACCTATTAGATAGGATTTGTGGATTTTGTAATTTATAATACGACCTGCGTGTCGTGCCTTTCTCTATTTCATTCTAAATGTAATCCCTCCCCTATGTTCCCCTCGAATGTGAATCGAGGAATTCTATATCTTGTAAATAGTGTAGTTTAATTTTATTGATGGTGATCAATGAAGATGGAGCATCGTGCCGGGATGAGGAGGCCATTCACTAATTGGAGCCAAAGGAAGGTGCTTGTGAAGTTACCTTAGGTTGACTCATAGGATTTTCTCATTGGCTTGAGAAAATCATTAGTAGGGGCTATAACCATGTCACGTTTTAATTATGTATGTTGATGCATGATTTATCTTATGTTTTAGTTTGATAATAGTATTACACATATATGTAGATATGTATACAACTATATGTAGTGGACATATTTTAAATTATCAAATTAATCATGAGATCAATAAATCCCTCTAAAATATTAAGTTTTAGATGCCTTCCAAATAAAAGTACTCGTCAATAACTTCGATTGTACATGTGTGGGTTTGCCAAAGCAAAGCACCGTGGCAATCTTAGTAAGGCGCGAAAGGATAAAAGTGATATCCGTTATACTTTAAATTGGGTACGACTTAACTAGGTTATCTCAATAGGATTGGGAACTTAGAGGCATGGGTTGGATTATAATTCATTTGATGAATTGAACAAAGTGTTGTTCGTCCAACTATCCAAGAATTATATGTGATATAATTGACAAAGTGTTGTCTACCTAAATAACCGAGTCTTGGGCGATTAGCCAAAGCTAACTCAAGATTAGGTGAAATATGGATCTTGGCCCACTAAAGGTTTTGAGGGTTGATATTTTTTTAAACAAAATAGTGGGAGTATCATTTAATATAAGAGCATGTTAAATGATTTAAATCATAAACTTATTTTGCATATTTATATTGTAGATATCCATGGCAACTAACAACGTTACTAGCACTTTATCACTGCGATCGGTCCTTGAGAAGGACAAATTAAATGGGACGATTTTCCTAGACTGGCATAGGAACTTGAGGATAGTCCAAAACAAGAAAAGAAACAATATGTCCTAGAGGAACCCTTACCCGCTGAGGAACCTCCCCTAACGGCTACAAGAACCGAAAAAGATGCTTACAAGAAGCATCAGAGTGACGCACTTGATGTTGGGTGCCTCATGCTTGCCACCATGAACTCTGAGCTTCAGAAGCAACATGAGGAAATGGAGGCGTTCGATATGATCGAACACTTAAAGCAGTTGTACCAACAGCAAGCAAGACAAGAGAGGTATGAAGTCTCTAAGGCGTTATTTCAGTGCAGGATGGTAGAAGGAAGCTTAGTTGGAACTCATGTGCTAAAGATGATTGGGTACATTGAGAATCTGGACAAGCTGGGTTTTCCATTGGACCAAGAGTTGGCCACCGATGTGATCTTGCAATCGTTGCCTGAGAGCTTCAGTCAATTTGTAGTAAATTACAATATGACTGACATGGAAAAGACTCTACCACAGTTGCTTGGTATGTTGAGAACATATGAAGCAAATACTAAGAAGACTAAGGCCACAAATGTCCTTATTGTGAATAAGGGCAAAGGAAGGGCCAAAGCTAAAGGCAACAAGAAAGCAAAGAAAGTCTTTGCTAAATCTAAGCCAAAGTCTTCTGCACTGAAACCAAAGGGAGGGATAGCAAAGGAAGGGAACTGTTTCCATTGCGGTGAGACCGGCCATTGGAAAAGGAACTGCAAAGTATATCTGGAGGATCTAAAGAAAGGAAGTGTGACTTCCTCTTCAGGTATTTTTGTTATAGAAGTCAATTTATCTACTTCTTCATCATGGGTATTAGATACTGGATGTGGATCTCACATTTGTGTAAATGTGCAGGATCTCAAAAGGAGTAGGACATTGGCGAAAGGTGAAGTTGATCTCCGAGTTGGAAATGGAGCAAGAGTTGCTGCATTAGCTATAGGAGATTATCATTTAGCTTTACCTTCTGGTTTATCACTGATTTTGAAAGATTGTTATTTTGTGCCTTCTATTACTAAAAACATAATATCTATTTCTTGTTTGGACAAGTATGGTTTTTCATTTATAATAAAGGACAATTGTTGTTCTATTTATTTAAATGATATGTTTTATGCTAGTGCACAAATGGTGAATGGTCTTTATGTATTAAATCTTGATATGCCTATCTATAACATAAATACTAAAAGGATTAAGAATAATGATTCTAATCCAACTTATCTCTGGCATTGTCGCTTGGGCCATATAAACGAAAATCGCATATCAAAACTTCATAAGGATGGGAGTATTGGATTCATTTGATTTTGAATCATATGAAACATGGGAATCTTGTTTAATGGGCAAGATGACTAAAGCCCCTTTCAAGGGACATGTTGAAAGGGCAAATGTTTTATTGGGACTAATACATAGTGATGTATGTGGACCAATAAGTACACAAGCTAGAGGTGGTTTTCAATACTTCGTTACATTTACTGATGACCTCAGTAGATATGGGTATGGGTACCTAATGAAACATAAGCATGAAACCTTTGAAAAGTTCAAAGATTTCAAGAATGAAGTACAAAACCAACTTGGCAAGAGTATCAAAATCCTTCGATCAGATCGAGGAGGAGAATACTTAAGCCAAGAGTTTCATGACTATCTAAAGGAGTGTGGGATAGTCCCACAACTCACTCCTCCGTATACTCCACAATGGAATGGTGTATCCGAGAGGAGAAATCAAACCTTGTTAGACATGGTTAGATCAATGATGAGTCATGCAGATCTTCCGATATCGTTTTGGGGACACGCTCTAGAAACAACGATTTTCTTACTGAACCGTGTTCCATCTAAATCAGTGGAAAAGACACCATATGAGATATGGACTGGGAAGCGTCCTAGTATGTCTTTTATGAAGATTTGGGGTTGTGAGGCTTTCGATAGACGTCACGCCACTAACAAACTTGGACCCAAATCTGATAAGTGTTTATTTGTGGGGTATCCTAAGGAAACGAAAGGATACTATTTCTATTATCCCACCGAGAACAAAGTAGTTGTTGCTCGGACTGGTGTATTTCTTGAAAGAGAATTTATTTCTAGAAAAACCAGTGGGAGAAAAATAGAACTTAGTGAAGTTCAACCACAAGAAAACACTGAACCTGAGATTGAGATGGAAACAGAGCAGGCACCACAACTGTTGTGGAAGAAGTACCTGCTCAAGAGACACTAGCCCAGCATAGGTCTGTAAGAGAACACCGGGAGCCACAGAGATATGGATTTCTTGTGACTCAACAAGGTGACTTACTACTTATTGATGAGGATGAGCCGTCATCTTATCAACAAGCTATAATGGGCAATGATTCTGAGAAATGGCAAGAGGCCATGAAATCTGAGATGGAATCCATGTATGCAAACCAAGTATGGACTTTGGTTGATCCACCTGAAGGGGTACGACCCATAGGGTGCAAATGGATTTTCAAGAAAAAGACCGATATGGATGGTAACGTACAAACCTATAAAGGTCGGCTGGTTGCAAAAGGATTCAAACAAATTCATGGTATTGACTATGATGAAACCTTTTCACCAGTGGCCATGGTTAAATCCATTAGGATCTTACTTGCAATAGCTGCATTTCATGATTATGAAATCTGGCAGATGGATGTCAAAACAGCTTTCCTTAATGGAAATCTGCTCGAGGATGTGTACATGACACAACCCGAGGGTTTTGTCGATCCAAAGGATGCTGGAAAGATATGCAAGCTACAACGATCCATTTATGGATTGAAGCAAGCTTCTCGGAGTTGGAATCTTCGTTTTGATGATGCAATCAAAGAGTTTGGTTTTATCAAAAATGAAGATGAACCTTGTGTCTACAAGAAGGTCAGTGGGAGCATAATCATTTTCCTAGTGTTGTATGTAGATGACATACTTCTTATTGGAAATGATATCTCTGCCTTGCAATCTGTAAAGATTTGGCTAGGGAACTGCTTTTCGATGAAAGACTTAGAAGAAGCCACCTATGTATTAGGAATCAAGATCTATAGAGATAGATCGAGAAGGCTTCTTGGTCTAAGTCAAAGTACATACATAGACAAGGTGCTTAAAAGGTTTACCATGCAAGAATCCAAGAAAGGATTCGTGCCTATGACGCATGGCATTTATCTCTCGAAGGAACAGTGTCCTTCAACACCAGATGAGAGACAACGCATGAGTAAGATTCCATACGCGTCAGCTATTGGATCTATCATGTATGCCATGATATGTACTCGTCCCGGTGTATCGTATGCTTTGAGCATGACGAGCAGATATCAAGTTGATCCAGGTGAAGGTCACTGGATTGCTGTCAAGAATATCCTGAAGTACTTGAGAAGGACTAAGGATACATTCTTGATTTATGGAGGTGAGGAAGAGCTCAATGTAATGGGTTACACTGATGCAAGCTTCCAAACTGACAAAGATGATTTTCGATCGCAATCTGGATATGTGTATTGCCTGAATGGAGGTGCTGTGAGCTGGAAGAGTTCAAAGCAAGAAACAGTAGCCGATTCAACAACGGAAGCTGAGTATATTGCTGCCTCGGATGCAGCAAAGGAAGCTGTTTGGATGAGGAAGTTCATTTCTGAACTTGGAGTGGTGCCTAGCATTAAAGATCCGATAGAACTCTATTGTGACAACAATGGACCGATCGCATTGGCTAAGGAACCAAGATCTCACCAAAGATCCAAGCACATACTTAGGCGTTTCCATTTCATTCGAGAAATCGTTGAAAGGGGAGATGTTAAAATATGCAAAGTACCAACAGATGATAATGTATCTGACCCATTGACGAAGCCGCTGTCACAGCAGAAGCATGATCGTCATACTAGATCTCTAGGCATTAGGTATATGTCTGAGTGGTCTTAGTGTAAGTGGGAGATTTGTTGGGATATGCCCTAAGACAAGTCATTAGATGATTGTTTAAGACATACAATGTTTATGGTTTTATGAATGGCAATTCATTATTATATATTATTCTTTTAACTGTGCATTGTGAATTTATATATATGTTAATGTCCTTAGAATAATATTGTATTATTCTTAAAGATGTCCCTAGTCAAGTATTATCATGAATAGGGATAATGATAATACGTAGAGACTAGTATGTATTGATTGATGAATTGTTCATTGATATGAGATATCAAATCAATGCATTGGTACATGTTGGAGAACGATGTACTGGACAGACCCACCATGAGATTGCAACATGGATAGTTATATGATCGTCATATGCAATTCTCATAGTGATAATAATGTATGTAATCCTTACGACTTGTGATCATCAGAGATCCCAACATAAGGAGTTATGTATCTTGATATCGTCAAACGTTACCCGTAACAGGGTATACTATAAAGGCGACTATTGGATACACTACGAATTATGTAGAGGGATGTTGACTGATCGAGATAGGATTTGTCCCTCCTATATAACAGGAGATGTGTTTGGCCCTTGATCAAGTGAGAACTAAAATGCATGGCCATGCTCGAATGAGTCGATATGAGATATCGAGCTTATTCGTTTATTCTAGTTCTACTTGGGGATCAAGAAATAAAGATTGGATATACGAGTATGACTATTCCATGACTCGTGTTCAATCTAAACACAAAGGACAAAGGGATTAAGTTACATGATTAATATTATCACAAGTTCTAAAGGTTATGTCGAGTCATTGACATTCTTGTAATTTGGGTAGCATTGATGTGTTGCTAGATACCGCTCAATGCTTGAGACATAAAATGAGATTTTATGTCACTGCCAACATTACAAGATCCTATCGGGTCGTACAAAAGATTAAATCGAGAAGGGAAATTAAATTCATGGGATGAATTAAATAATTAAGAGGAGTCTTAATTAATAATCATAATGATTAATTAAATCATGGGCTTAAGCCCATGAGGCTTTATGAAAGCCTTTAATTAATTATATAAAATATGATTGCAAGGTGTTTAATGAGTAAGACAACTTCATAACACAAAAACCCGACACAAGCTAATAGCTCTCGGCCGCATCACTTGAACTCTCGGCCTCCTTCAAAGTCGTGAGGTTCTTGGTGGTTTTCGAGCCATCTTTCGATTGTGAATCGAGTTAGCTTCGTGTATCGGTTTAATAACTTGTCTAGCAACTTGTTATTAAACCATCCCTTCACCCGATTTGATCGTGTGGATACCGTTGAGGCAAAACTCATCGAGTTTTGCTAGTGACTCGCAGAAGGCGTTGGACGTTTGTGCTGCTCCGTGGATTCTGCTTCAAACACGCTACAAGGGTAAGACCTTCGTATACCTTAATCCGATATGATAACCTATGTATAGATCCGGTGTTAGTAATCCATAAAAAAATTTTATTCCGCTGCGTTGTATGCTCATGGATTACTTACACTTGTGTATGTTAATATGACCCTTAACCGAGCCTCTGAAACACTTCGTTCTCCATCGTTCTCTTCTGCACTTTCAATCTGTCCATGTATCATTCCAGTGAACTCCATGCTCTTGTGTATGTTAATATGACCCTTAACGCTCTCCATTTTGGCCACCAAAGTTGAGGTTATTTCTGCCGAATGTGACGTTTTATCAGAAAAATGAATATGAAGGGGAACAAATAGAAGAAGAATGGGACCGAAATGCAGAGAACAAAAGCACCAATCCGTTACATGATAACAACACCAACAATATTCCCTCAGATTGTCATGAGAAGAGAGAGAAGATTAGTTAGAGCTTAGCATGCATTATGTGATCTAATACACGTATGATTTACATGTGTAAATCCTTTTCTTTGTATATATATATATACTAGTTCAACTCGCGCCAAATTATATAAAAACCTGAACCAAGAATTTTATCATTCAGTTATACAAAAAAAATTATCACGTGAAACATTTATTAGTTGCACTTTCAAATATTGAATAAGATATCAACCATGCATCTAAATATCATTGTTATATGATACCTATTCAAGGTCATTTAGATTATTGTTATAAAATAAGCATTTAGATTTATAACATGTTGTTTCAAACAAAATATAAAGATCAACAACAAAACCTCATGTGGTTTCAATCAGGGCTAAATGAATTCAAATTCAAAAAAATCTTCGACATAAATTTTTAAAACACACATAGATATCTACAACCTATAATTTTTTTTAAAAAATACGAAAACCAAAACAATGCCGGTTAGTAATCCCAACTAACATTGAATAAGTATCAAATAACAAACTGAAAGCAAAAAAATAGATGATTTCACCATGGTATTGCAGGTCCAGCAATATAAAGAGAGAATTTCACCATGAGTTGTTTTACTCTTACTTTCCACCAGCTTATCTATTCAAGCAACTTTATATGTTGAGGGAAGATCATGTCATATTATAGAAAAAAATAAAGAAGCAAATGAACAACATGAAATTTATACAAAGTAATAACGATGCGTTCATGGCAAATAATTTATATTTCCTCCACATAAATAAAAAAAATTCCAGCTTGATCTAGCAATGTAAGTTGAAAGTTTCACAGCTTTGTTCTTATGGCATGTATTGTTGGCATCTGCAACATACCAGGAATTGAAGCTAAACCAGAAACAAGAATTTTACGATACGAAAGTAGAGTAAACAATGCCTTAATGATTAAAAAAACGGATGTGAAAACATCAAATCAAAGAATAAAAGAACGAGAAACATTTTTTGTCCGTAACTTCAAAAATTGAGTGATCACCACAATGAAGACCTGCATGTCATGTTAAATCCTTTGGCTGCATATTAGAAGGTACAAAAAAAAAAAAACAACTTTGCGTGCATGAGAAAGGCCAAGCAGAAACTAAAATGAGTGTCCATGAAACCAACATGAAAGAAAATTTTAGGAGTAGAATATACCATAGAACTACTTGGAGAGGGGCTTATTGGTAAGAACAACTCGTGATTTATCATCACATCAGCCAACCCAACTGCAATTCTTTTTAGTAAAATGAGATATCTCATGATGCAAATTTCCCATGAATTTTATGTTATAAGAAGATTCTAAGATAAAGGCGTAATGACAGATCTACTGAGATCCACTATAGAACTGTAATTCTGAAACTAAAACACAAAAAAGGTAATACAAGCTGAATCGATACTTGCGTTTTCAGATGTATCCAAGATTCATTATTACGAATTCACAGAAACTGCCCATAAGACCATACAATTCAACCATATTCTGATCCTTGAGAAGTTGCTCAACCTGAAAATATTTATTCTGGCACAAATAAATAGTTAGCCTCGAGCTTGAAATTGAAAAGAATATATCAACATATACTCGTAACAGCCACAAACTTAACATATGGTATTCGATATAAATGTAAAAAAATATAGATAAACACAATCAGCAACATCTACCTTCATCTCGACAACCATAAGGACATACCATATATTTTAAGGTGACAAGAAACTTGAATTTTCTGAAATAAAAAATCGTAGGAAACTTTAATAACACATAAATGAAAAAGATTTTCAAGAAAGGGAATAAGCGATTAAGATAATAACAGGGAATGTGACAGCTTAGGTACCCTTTCAAAGACAGTTTGATAATGGCAATTTCTGAGCAGCTCGGAAACATCTTGCCTCAAATGTTTAACAACACAGCACCTCTTTTTCTTCACAAGCAGACATTTACTGCATCAGTAAAGAAAAAAGAAGAAGAAAAAAATTAGCCAGAATCTCGATCATTTCAATTTATTCGAGTATCACATATCACCATGAATCTAATCAAAGAACAAATCCCATTCACCGATCCAAAAATACTCAGCATCAAGAGCATTCTTAGATGATATTCTCTGCATATATAGTTGAAGCAATAGCGAAAAAAACATTAGCACCCTATCTCTTGAAGTATGCTTATGTGAAAGTGATCATACAACACAGATATCAAGACAGAATGTGTACAAAAGTTCAAAAAAATAACGGAATATATCTGAGAGGGGTCGAGAGTAAGCATCCAATGAAGTAAATCCAAAGCGTCGATCAAAGCTATGAGAACCAATCCCATCAAATAAAGGGCCTGCTCCACCACCGCCACCGGTGCTTAGCCGTGGCTCTTCAGCTTCATCCTTGCCGGAAATGAAGGGATGATAGGGAAACGCTCCTCCTCGGACGGAGAAGGGACTTCTAGCAATGGTAATGGACAGGTGGAACTTAAGCCATTGCATCGGGATAAGGTGAATCCAGATGTTAAGCATTCAACAGTGTATTGACAAAGGATCGTTCAAGTAATGATTCAAGCATTCAATGGTGTGGGACAATATTGAACACTTACCTTTTTGTCATGTGAATGTTGGTTTGATGTTGATCTAATGGAAGCTCTCTTTGGATATGTTGCAACGAACCGAAAATCCCGTAGAGGGAATGGTACATCGAGTACTCCAAAGCTGGATAAATCAGTTGTTCCGCCACATATTTTCATTTTTGACACAAGAAAATCACAGAACACAGCAATAGTGATCAAGTTTGGATACTACATGGAGGTAGGCATCCACAAAGCTTACCTATACCATAGTGTAATGACATGATTTGTAAGATTAGCATTCTGATCACTTGAAAATGAGTCAGCAAGACCAAAAATCTGCAAGCTTCGAGTTCCCTTCATTGGCTATCAGAAGATTTGAATTGAAAGAAATCAAATAATCATGCAAAAAAGTAGAAAAACAGAAAGAAATCAAATAATCATGCCAAAAAGTAGAAACATCAACTGCTCTAAGATGATAGAGTAAAAGAAACCCAACAACCTACCACCAACCACAGAGCAAACAATAAATGCGAACGTACGGCCGGTCGAACCATCCTGACAGAGGATGAGACACGAAGGTCACATCGTGTTGCCAAAGAAATGCACCATCAGTCCAAAGCTTGTTTACATCATCGCAAAATGAATAAGAAACGTAGGTGGCGGCATGTTGACAATAACCCCAAGGCATGAAAAGGCACCAACGGTCCAAGGCTTGTCCAGCCTCACAATAACCCTAAGACAATAAAGGTCATCACCGTTCCAAGCAAATGCAAGTTGAGAAGTTACTATTCATTGGTATAGAAAAAATTGAAAAAAGCCCAAACCAAGGCCTATGCGTTTTCTAAAAGAGAAAAGAAAAAATTGAAATAGTGGGCACTATTCCCCAGGACGCGGGAATAAGACTCAGAACACTGTTCATAGTGTTGTGGACTTATTATATTGTAAAGACGTAGCTTTTACATTCATTTTTCAATGATTAATGCAAATTGCATTCCCAATATTTCTCTGTGTCTTTTCTCATCAACTTATTCAACAATCATTCATCATCAAATTCAGTAACAGGTCCACGTTATCAACCTTTTTAATATGGCATCAGAGATAGGTTGCGAAACATCATCGTGTTCCTCAATAATTTTGTTCTTTGTTTTCCATTCTTCTTCTATTTGAATATTTCATTCTACGTCTGTGCTTTTCTTACTGTCATTCCCATTTAATGGCTACGGAAGATTCATCACAGACACCTACAGAAAATAATAATCGACGTATGCTACACCCACCGAGGATCCACGACAGCCATTCTACCTTCACCCAAGTGATGCTGCTAATACTATCGTCATTTCACCCCCTTTAACAGGTCCGAATTACATCACCTGGAACATGGCATTCACTCTTGCTATTTCAATAAAAAAAACAAACTTGCTTTTCTTAATGGTATCATTAATACTCCTGCTATTGGTGATACTTTATATGTTCCATTGGTGCGTTGCAACAATCTCCTGTTATCTTGGATTCTTAACTCGGTTTCTAAGGAATCGCTTCTAATGTCTTGTATATTAACTCTGCAAAAGAAGTATGGGATCGTCTTCGGACTCGTTTCTCTCAGCCAGATAATGTTAGAATTTATCCACTTCAGCAGCAACTTAATGGCCTGGTTCAAGGACATATGTCTGTCAATGAGTACTTCACAAGCTTGACTGCCCTATAGGAAGAGCTACGCAGCTATAGGACTCTCCCTTGCTGCACTTGTGGGCAATGCACTTGCAATGCCCTTTGATCTGTTGGAGAAAACCTCGGATTATGTTTTCAAGTTCTTGATGGGTTTGAGTGATTCTTATGAAGGGATCAAGGGCCAAATATTACCGATGAGTCCCACACCCACATTGGACCACAGTTTTGCCATTATTTTACAAGAAGAACGACAACGCCAAGTCAAGGCATCTCTAGCACCCCTCATGGAATCTTCTGCTATGGCAGCTTTCCACAATGCTCAAAATTCATCTAAGAAGCCTGATGTCACTTGTGATAATTTTGGCAAAGCATGGCACACCCGAGAGAACTGCTATCGCCTTATTGGTTTTCCTACCAATTTTAAATTCACAAAAACAAAGGGTGCTGAGCCTGGAAAGAATAGAACCAAATTTTCTTCTGTTGTGAACAATGTTATTTTGCAGGATTCTTCCAAGTCCGAAGGAGATATTCCAACCTCCATCACTCAAGATCAACTTCAAAAGATTATGTCACTTCACTGTGCTGAGCCTGTACAGCAGAATCATACCAACCAAACTTCATCCACTCTCGATTCCTCCTCACCATCTCATCATCAATCAAACATGGCAGGTATTTCCTCTGCTGCCTTCTCCGCATTAACATTATGCTCTGAACCCGACACTTGTTCATGGGTCATTGACACAGGGGCAACATATCATATGATCTGCAACCCCAATCTGTTCACTTCACATCAATATATTCATGACACTTACATTCATCTCCCTAATGGCACTAAAGTCCAAGCCACTCACAAGGGAACCGTGCATCTCTCTGATCATCTCATCCTGACCAATGTGCTCTGTGTACCCTCCTTTTCTTTCAACCTTATTTTCGTAAGTCAGTTAACAAAAAGCTCATCTGTTTGTTTTGTTTTTCTAAACGATATTGGATACTTACAGGCCCTTCCTTTCGGGATGATGATTGGTTTAGCTAAATCCCACAATGGCCTCTATCATTTATGTCTTCCACCTAAGGCTACTGCCATCCATACTCCTTCGTTGACGTCTCATTCCAACTCGCAAGTCAATCAAGACATGAATCAAGACTTTTATTTGTGGCATTTTAGATTAGGACATTTGTCAAATCAAAGGATGAAGTTAGTACAAACAAACAATCCTGAAATCTCTTCTATTAGCTTTCCTGATCATTGCATATATGCCAACATGCTAAATAAAAGAAAATTTCATTTCCTAACATTACCAGTATTTCTCTTAAACCTTTTCATTTAGTTCATTGCGATATTTGGGGTCCGTATTCACAGCAATCCTTATATGGACATCAATATTTTCTTGCTATAGTTGATGACTATAGTAGGATGACTTGGGTATATTTAATGAAATTTAAATCAGAAGCACGATCCATTATGCAAATATTCACAACCATGATTCATACTCAATTTGATTATCTTATCAAGAAAATACGGACAGATAACGACCCTGAATTTCATATGCTAGACTTCTTTAATTCTCATGGAATTCTACATCAAACTTCATGTATTTATACTCCCCAGCAGAATGGTATCGTATAAAGAAAACACCAACATCTCCTCAATGTTGCTAGGGCTCTTTTGTTCCAAGCTTCTTTGCCATTGAAATTTTGGGGGAAGCCGTATTGACGGCTGCATACCTAATAAATAGAACACCTACCCCACTTCTGCATAACAAAACTCCACATGAGATTTGCTTGAAAACGTGCCTTCATATTCCCATCTACGAGTTTTTGGGTCATTATGTTGTATATCCACTCTTCAACACCAAAGAACAAAATTTGATTCTCGGGCTCACAAATGTATCTTTCTTGGATATCTGGTTGGGGTTAAGGGATACAAAGTATATGATTTAGAAACTGAAAAAGTTCATATATCAAGAGACGTCGTATTCTTTGAACATATCTATTCTTTTGCTCAACCCTCATCTATCACCAATTCATCCGAGACATCAAATAATGCTCATCTGCCTCAACCAGACGTTCATACTCCAGCATATTTTTCAGAATTCTTGTCATCATCCACACCACCTTCTACACCATCTTCTTCCTCAAATAACCCTCAAACTTCATCGCCTCTGATTCCTGATACTGAGATCCATTCTGAACATATTTCTAACCAACCTTCATCTCCTTTACGACGTTCAACTCATATTAGGAACACTCCTTCCTATCTTCAAGATTATCACTGTAACTTACTCACAAAATCATCCTCAAATCAATCTTCCACCTCACATCCCCTTAGTCATTTTTTATTATATAAACCTCTTGTATCGAGTCATGCTTCCTATGCCCTTGTCCTTTCCATTCACAAAGAACCATCCAAGTATGAGGAAGCTGTACAATCACAGCATTGGATGGAAGCCATAATCTCTGAACTTGATGCTTTACAGAACAATGGAACTTGGTCCATCATGCCTTTACCTCCAAATAAAAGAACCATCGGTTGTCGATATATTTTCAAGAACCAACTTCAATCTGATGGCACCATTGATAAGTACAAAGCACGTCTCGTCGCTAAAGGCTACACACAAAAAGAAGGTTTTGACTACACATAAACATTTACTCCAGTGGCCAAAATAACTTCTGTTAGAGTTCTATTAGCTCTTGCTTTTGTGCGTAGATGGCATCTCCATCAATTGGACATTCATAATGCTTTCCTTCATGGGGATTTAAATGAAGAAATTTATATGACACTTCCACCTGGATTCCAACCGAAGAGGGAGTATCATACGAACACTTCGTCACTCGTGTGTAAACTACATAAATAACTTTATGGTTTGAAACAGGCCTCGCGGCAATGGAATTCAAAATTTACAGCATCAGTTTTATCTATTGGATTTCAACAATCAAAATCAGATGATTCTTTGTTCACTAGGAAGGATGTTTCGGGTTTCATAGTGTATATGTCGATGACATTTTAGCCGCTTGTGATAATTTGGATCTTATCATTTCGGTGAAGAAATTTTTGCAGGGACAATTCAAGGTTAGAGACTTAGATGCTTCAAAGTTCTTTCTTGGAATAGAAATTGCAAGATCATCAAAAGGGATTTATATTTGTCAATGAAAATATGCACTGAAAATTTTGGAAGATGCCGGTCTTCTTGGTTGCAAAGTCTCTGCCACTCCCATAAAGTAAAACCATAGGTTATCTAGTTTGTCTAAAGACTACTTGATTGATGCAACATGCTATAGATGTTTAGTTGGTCGGCTTATTTATCTTTCAATTACAAGACCCGACATCACATATGCGGTGAATGTTTTGAGTCAGTTCATGACTAAACCTGGGAAGGAACATCTCTCAGCAGCATACTGAGTACTGAGATACATTAAAGGTTCCATCGGAAAAAGACCTTTTTTACTCATTGAAGTCCAGTATAGAGCTCAGGGCCTTCAGCGATTTGGACTGGGCATCATGTCCAGATACGAGGAGATCAATCACAGGTTTTTGCATTTTTCTTGGTGATTCCTTGATCAGCTGGAAGTCCAAGAAACAAAGCACAATTTCAAGATCCTCCGCTGAAGCAGAGTACAGAGCTTTGGCACATGCAACTTCAGAGATCATTTGGATGCATAAGCTTTTGACAGATTTTGGTTTGGATGAATTGCAAACGACACCATTGTTTTGTGATAATCAATCACGATACATTTGTCAACATTTGACAAAGAATCCAATATTTCATGAACGTACCAAACACATAGAGTTGGATTGTCATTTTATAAGGGAAAATGTGTTGGCTGGAAAAATCAATACATTATATGTTCCTTTGAAGGAGCAACAAACAGATATATTCACCAAAGCTTTGGGAAGTCCATTTTTTACGTTTTTAGTATCCAAGATGAACATGATAAACATATATGCTCATCTTGAGGGGGAGTATCAGAAAAATGAATATGAAGGGAACAAATAGAAGAAGAATGGGACCGAGATGCAGAGAACAAAAGCACCAATCCGTTACATGATAACATCACCAACAATATTCCATCAGATTGTCATGAGAAGAGAGAGAAGATTAGTTAGAGCTTATCATGCATTGTGTGATCTAATACACGTAGGATTTACATGTGTAAATCCTTTTCTTTGTATATATATATATATATAGCAATAGACAAACTTGTAAAGATGTAGCTTTTACAATCATGTTTCAATGATCAATGCAGACTGCATTCCCAATATTTCTCTGTGTCTTTTCTCATCAACTTATTCAACAATCATCCATCATCAAATTCAGTAACAGGTCCACGAAATCACCCTTTTTAATACGTTTCAATCAGAGGCACTTTCATACATAAATCTTTCTCAATAGCTTCAGACTCATGAATGACTTCCACCAATGTTTCAGATTCGGTTCAGGTACTTCAGTAGTTTCCTCGGCTGCTTTGAAGCAATCCGCCATTAATGCTTTTATCTCAAGGATGGATTGACACATCGATTTCAAGTTTTCCTTGACAATGACATTATTTTCTTGAACCGCTTATATTGAGAGTATAACGTCGAAATTCACTTTTCGCGACACTTCTAATCGCTTATACTTCGGTCGCTGAATTTTATATGCGGAATTCATAGGCTCATGCGACTGATATGTAGGATTGATATGTGATTGTTGTTGTAGATATGCATTGTCCAAATCGCTGCCATGGATCTCTAAAATCAGAATCGCTACAATCGTCACTTTATGAAAATTGCATCCAAGCGATCAGTTAAAGCAACGAACACAATACCCCTTGCAGATCGAAATTGTGCTAAATGCGATATGAATGTTTTATTAATGCATCAAATTGGTACGACTTTTCCTCAATTGAATATGAGGAATCGGTACTTCTAACCATAAACCATGAACAAAGGAATCGATGAATCCACAATCGACAAATCCACGAAGAACACATATCACAACTCAGAAAATTCCAATATACAAGAAAGCAACGATTCAAAGAAAATTACAGAGTACAATTCTCACAATTTGCAGCATACCACATGTAAGACGCAATCTGTTCAAATCTGCATTGGATTCTCGATCAAACAATTCACTGAAATTATGGAATTATGCTCTCAACAATATGAATTTTAGTGATTTTCTTCAATCGAACAGTGAATTACATGTTGTACGAGAACTCCCGAAAACAAAGTGTAAACATCACGCAAACCCAAAGAACACGAATATTTACGTGGTTCGATAATTGCCTACCTTCGGCATCCCCCTCCTTGCGGTTAAGGTAACGACTTCGGGCATGGCCAGCTCCCATAGTGTGACGAGCGGTGTGTACAAGGCCCGGGAACGAATTCACCGCCGTATGGCTGATCGGCGATTACTAGCGATTCCGGCTTCAAGCAGGCGAGTTGCAGCCTGCAATCCGAACTGAGGACGGGTTTTTGGAGCAAAACATATTTATTGATATTTCAGATGAGAATTACAAACTCTCAAAGATCACCTCACAACTCACATATACTGGTATAGAAAGCTTAAAAGCTTGTTATATGAAGAGTGATTTCAGAATGAGTGATTATTTTCAGAGATGGAATGCAAGGCTTTATATAGGTGCAAATTCTCAAGGTAGAGGTTATCATTTTGAATTTGAAGTCTACCAATTCTTGACAAATGGCTAGCAAGGTGTCTCAACCATTTGGCACCTTGCAAGCCACCTTTCACCATATCAATGGAAGAGCTGCCTAGCCAACTATCTCCACCTTGGCAATTTTTCAATAATATGTGCTGCATCCTTCAATATGCCCTTAGGCATTGGATACTGGATACTCGATTAATGTTGATCAAGTCCAAGCAGTGTTGAAACCTGATCCATGTTACCACCTTTATTAACATGTATGATTATTTACATTCCTGATTTTGCATAGTAGAATATCTCATTCTTCTACTATTTTCAGAACAAAATGGTTGCGAATATGATGGATTCGGTTCCTTGCTCAGATATATGAGCCTATGACTATAGTAGAAAATCTCAGTATTTTTCTAATGAACTTGGTTCTTTGCCAGACATATTGCATTCCGACTGCCATATAAAATTTCTGTATTTTTCTGCTTGATACCCAAGTCTTTCATCAAATTAAGCAACCAAATGCCTTCTGTGATCGCCATGTATTCTATCTCTGTAATATACGAATCGACTATGGATTGTAGCATAGATCTCCAACTCACTAGTATTTCTGTCACGATCAGCACATAACTAGTAGTTGATATATGCTTTCCAGGATCACCAGCATAAACTGAATTGACGTATCAAACTAGACGATTTACCATTATATCATCTTTCTGAGTCTGTGTCATACAGACCGTGCCATTCTTCTTTGCAAAGACACATTTACAGCCAATCCTTTTGGGAAGTGGAACCACCTTCCAAGTTTTATTATGATGAAGCGATTGCATATCTTCATCCATCGCCATCTTCCACATGGTTTTTTCCACACTACAAACCACTTTTTTGTAGTTTCACGGAATACCATCTTGATCAATTTGAAGAGTGAGTGATACCATATCACTAAACCGAACAAGTTTTTTGGAAATTTCACTTCGGTCTATTGATAGCAACATAATCAGGTACTGATGCTGAATCCGTTATCTCCATTTGGATCCATTCTGATCGTCAAAGTCTTCTGGAGTTGTGAGAATCACGAACTCCACCAGCAAATGAGAACTTCGATCTTGGTTCTCTTTCTTTGACTGGTTCAGCACAAGAGATTTGTCAAAGGTAAAGTCTCGGCTCAAGACAATCTTCTTTGACTCAGGGTTCCATAGACGGAATGTCTTTACTCCTTTACTAAAGCCCAAGAAAGCGGCTTTCTTGGCTCTAGGTTCCAGCTCTTATTTTCCTGACTTGAAAGTATGCGGGACACCCAAATATATACAGGGGATCAGAAATGGGTTGTCCAAGTCATACATCCCTGGGAGTTTTTTCGTCTAGTACAGAAACTGGTAGCATGCTGAAGATATAAGAATCATATGACAAGGCTTCTGCCCAGAATACGTTGCTCACTCCAGATTGGGATAACTTGAAACGAAGCAGAGTATAATTTATCATTTTTGCTTCACCATTCTCCCGTGGTGCGCCTAGTTCGGTGGAATGTCAGACTATCCCTTCATTTTGGCAGGTTATCTGAAATGGTCAACTTATATTCTTCACCATTATCAGATCTGAGCCTCTTAGTCTTCATTCATGTTTGGATATTGATCAGCTTGTTCCAGCTGAGCAAGATGTCTAGACATATTCAGGTCGATTTGTGGTTTCGACGGATTCAGGCCAGTTCAGCGATGCAGACATAGTTTCTGTTTTTCCGACGATGCAGACAGATTCAGAGTCGGTTGTGTGGTTCCGACGATGCAGACAAATTCATGGTCGGGTTTTGCGGTTCCGATAGTTCAGACAGATTCAGGTCAGTTCAGCGGCTCCGACAGTGCAGGCAACTTCAGGTCGGTTATGCGATTCCAATGCAGACAGATTCAGATCGATACGTGATTCCGACAATGCAGACAGATTCAGATCGGTATGTGATTCCGACTATGTTGCACCGATACTCCAAAAAATTTTGCGGTCAAGTATCAGATACTTCTGGGATACGGATACGGCAGGATACGGCACCGATACGTATCGGATACGCCACGTGGCGTATCCGAGGATAAAAAATAAATTTTTATTTCGGATACGTTTTGGATACGGTCAAGATACGCCGTTGACCGTATCCGATACGGGTAGGATACGGCAAATTCGAATTTTTTTAAAAAAATAGGGTTGAAACTGAAATTAAATTAAATTATTTAACTAAATCCCTATTTCCTAACCACTTTAATGTGTTTATGTCGATTATATGCTTGAAATTTTTAGATGTCCTGGATTAATATTTTACCATTTGTCGTGAAGTTGGTGAGTTTGCAACTTTATTCTGATTTCTAATGTGTTTAATGTTGATTATATGCTTGAAACTTGATTGATTACAAATATTATTAATTATATATTTATATATATATAAATAAATTAATAAAATTTGCCGTATCCGGACGTATCGTATCCTACAAATTTTGAAAATCCCGTGCAGCCGTACCCGTATCTGCGTATCCACGTATCCGCGTATCCGTATCCGTGCAACATAGGATTCCGACAATGCAGACAGATTCAGGTCGGGCTCTACGGGTCCAATGGTGCAGATAGATTCATGTCGGTTGTATGGTCCGACAGTATAGAAAGATTCAAGTCGAGTTCTGCGGGTCCAACGGTGTAGACAGATTCAGGTCGGTTGTGTGGTCCGATGGTACATACAAGTTCAGATCGGTTGAGCGGCTCTGAAGTGCTGATTGAGACCCTTGTTCGACCAGGTTCACTCCAGTGCGACCTGTTCATATGGCTCCAGCGGTTCGGAGCGATTCATTTGGCTTGAGCTGGGCCGGCTGACATAGTTTCACTCATCAGGTGACATATCATTGATACCATTTGTACTTCATAATGTCACATGCCAAAGTTGTTGGTGCCGTCAAATTTCTCCACATCGAACTTTGCATTTGATATCCATTATTTGACCTTTTTTTTTCTTCTTTCGGTAGCATTTTAACAGATCTTTTGGTAGCTTTTTAACAGAAACAGATGTTACTATTGCGTCTGGAAGGGTCAAAATAGTAGGGAATTAGTCCTGAATCGGCAGAAACTGACAAAAATCGATCGAAACGGGCAGTTTTGTTTCAGATTGATCCGGGTCGGGTGAACAGTACCCGTTTCGTTAATAGTAGCAATAAAAGGTTATACGAACATCACCCGTTTCGTGTACAGTAGCATGAACAGTATCCGTGTACAGCTACAGTATCGAATAGTGCTAGCTACAGTACTCGAACAATGCCTATCTTCTCCGCCAATTTATGCAACTTTTTATCAAAAATTATAGAAATGCCATCGTCTTTGACCGCAATTGCCCGTTGACTCGGCTATCCAAAATCTGTAATGGCTGGTAAACGGACTCCCGACGACGAGACGAATCTCATGGTATAATCAGAATTCAATTGCAAACACTTTCAATTTTCGAGCATTTTCACGAACACATGGCTCTGATACCATTTATTGTGCATAACACCCAAAAACAAAGTGTAAACAGCACACCCAAAGAACACGAATATTTACGTGGTTCGGCAATTGCCTACTCCACAGGAGCAACACACATATTTATTGATATTTCAATTACAAAGTCTTCAGGATAACCTCACAACTCACATATACTGGTACAGAAAGCTTAAAAGCTTGTTATATGAAGAGTGATTTTAGAGTGAGGGATTACTTTCAGAGATGGAATACAAGGTTTTATATAGGTGCAAATTCTCAAATAATGCTATCATTTTGAATTTGAAGTCTAATATTCTTTACAAATGGCTAGCAAAGGTGTCTCAACCATTGGACACCTTGCAAGTCACCTTTCATCATATCAATGGAAAGAGCCACCTAGCCAACATTACAAATTCCCAAAAATTTACCGCAAAATTTTAGAAATGATTGCCCGATGCAGTATTGATCGAGATTTTTTCCCCAGAAGAATAGGCCAGGAACAACAATCATTGATGAAAGATCGAAGAACTCAACGAGAGCACCAATGATAGAGAGCAAATTCGAGATTGCCGGTCTCCTAAACAAATAAATGAAGAGTGAAAAAGAGAGGATAGTTCAGAAGTTCTGAAGAAATCTCATTAACATTGTTCGATACCAAACTAACTATTTTATGTTCTGTTTATGCACATTCCTACAGTAACTGCTTGCTAAGTAACTTCTCTAATTGACTCTTGCTCTACTTACAAGCTGCTCCCTTATTCAACTAATAATTACATTATCGGATAAATGCTTTGGCAGTTTTCTTGATCTTTTAACTTCAACTTGATCTGCATGTATCTTCCTGTCATTTAATCTCTTGCAGCTGCTCTTTATTCGCATCAGGTCACTCCCCATATCCATCCCAAATAAGCTACCGAACTTTTCTGCTTTTACGAATAAACAAAGCTTGGGATGGATTAGTCAACAGATGATTACAAAGTGGCTTGGCTTCTTAAAAATGGGTTGATCATCCGTCAATAATTTTGGTAAATCCAAATATAAATGACGTTATGAATCTTGAAGCTCGAACGAAGGAGATTACACTCAAGTTATTTAGCTTCAAGAGAGTTCGGTATATAATAGAAAGACGAACTAATGCTATGGATTGTAATATGAAAATAGAGTTATTCTGATCTAAGGTTAATCGGCAAGGAAAAAAGATTACATCGCTATTAATCGACTTGCTTGTTGTCAGTTTCGATAAGATTATTTGTCCCGAAAGAGATGACAATGCGTTAATCTCAATATACAAAATGAGAAAAATAATTTTATAGTTTGGTCTAAATTTCATTTTGAATTATTATTTGAAAAATTAAAGTTTACGTTATTAACTTTCATAAATAGCAACACTTTGTATCTTCTCGACTCAATTGTTGTTTTTATTGAAATCTATTGCCATGTTCCATCATCGATATATATCCTCAAACTTTTAAAAAAATCGAATAAAAATATATTGTGGTGCCAAAATTTAGTTTTACGAAATAAAAGAATAGAGACTTTTGATATCCAAAATATATTTTTATTTTTTTAAAACTTGCAACAACTAATTTAAGAGGCTCTAAGTTCAATGATGTAAGGCAATTGTGGAATGCACCAAAGAATCTTCATTAAAATACAAAACCGTGTCAAGATGCTTCCATTATACATGGGCCATCAATTGATAATGACCACACCATATTTTGCAGTATATCAATATATTCTTACAACAATTTAGGCCAAATCATATGACAAACCTTCACAACTATCTAATATTAGTAGAATTAATCTTTGGCTTTTAGAATATTTTGTTTATCACATTTGAACCACAAAACAAAAAAAGTTTCCTTAAAATTGTGTAAAGTTGGCGATTCAACATGAGAACCAACGGAACCAATTGGTTCCCCTAAATATTCGCAGAGGTTGTCTTCCGTTGCCATTGAATCCTGTATTTAAACATATACGTACATCATATCTTTAAGATATATTTAATCTCTTAACAAAAGGGTCCTACATTTCATTGTTCTCGTAGACTAAAATAAAGGGTCTGAACCTAAGAGCTAAAGGGTTCGACCCCAAAAAATCAAGAAAAAAGTATGCAAATAGGACATACCAAGATGCATGGAATTAAATTCAACCCGTTGATCGTCTTGTTTATCGCTTTCGCTTCAATTCTTTCGACCCTCAGAGCTCATATAGCAGAATTTGATGTAGTCTGGCAGAGACGAGCTGTGGAGGCATGGAACCGGACCCTTGAATCATACGAGGAACGACCTGAGAAAATAGTTAATCACTTGAACATGCATGTTCACAGGTAAATAGCAAGGATTTGTTTGCTTTCTTGGCAGTTGAAATCTTTTTGGTTCTTGTATGTGTAACCATGATATACAAGGTAGGGTGATTGATTGAAGAGAATCTTTTCTATCATTAGATTGAAACAAATGTAGCCAATATTCTGAAATAAACGGAAATGATATTTTTTTTTTAATTCAATATTTTTAAAAACTGCAAATTTCACTCTCAAAACTTATTGAATCGCCCAACAATCAAATGTATTTAACACCATTCATTCAGGGATGGAGCCAAGATTCAAAATTGCTTGAAGCTGGCCAGGCTAGATAAGGCTAAGAGCAATCACGATTTAAAGTATTTTGAGCTAAAAACCTAAACTTCCGAAAATTAACACGGGCTAGAGTCCACCCTAGCCCATATTGTGGTTCTCCCCATGAGTGCATTGCATGGTAACAATATGTGTGCATTGATCATTTTAACAGGACCTTAAAGGAAATAGGAGATGACCATTTGAGCTTGAATAACACAAGAAGGCAGCTAGTCGGAAGGACGCAGTACAATGGTCCATGCATGGCCACCAACCCTATCGACAGGTGCTGGAGATGCCAGCCCAACTGGGAAAGCAACCGGTTCAGGCTAGCGGATTGCGTGTTGGGCTTCGGCTACAAGGCCAAGGGTGGAAAGAATGGCAAGATCTACGTGGTGACTGACCCTTCAGACAGTGACATTTTGAACCCCAAGAATGGAACCCTACGCCATGCAGTGATCCAAAAGGAGCCATTGTGGATCATATTCAAGCGTGATATGATCATCAGGCTCACACAAGAGTTGATCATGCAGAGCGACAAGACCATCGATGCACGTGGCGCCAGGGTCCACATCACCAATGGCGCGGGGATCACCATTCAGTATGTGAAAAATGTGATCATACATGGGCTGAGGATTTCAAACATTGTACGTGGGAGTGGTGGACTGATCAGGGACTCTGTCGACCATTTCGGGTTGAGGACTATGAGCGATGGGGATGGGATTTCGATCTTCGGGTCGCAGGATATTTGGATCGATCATGTATCAATGACAAATTGTTACGACGGACTCATCGATGCTATCCAGGCTTCAACTGGTATCACAATCTCCAACAGCCACTTCACTGACCACAACGAGGTACAGATTAGCAAATATTGGATCAAAACGTTGGGTTTATATTAGGTCACATAAATTTATAGCACAGAAAACTTAATAAATACGGTGTTAAAAAAATTAACTACATGTATAGGCAATGCTTTTTGGGGCGAGTGATAGCCATTCTCAAGACCAGAAAATGCAAATAACAGTTGCATTCAACCATTTTGGGAAGAGAATGATACAAAGAATGCCTCGTTGTCGATGGGGTTACATCCATGTTGTGAACAATGACTACACTCATTGGAATATGTATGCCATCGGTGGCAGCCAACACCCCACCATTATTAGTCAAGGAAACCGATACATCGCCCCGCCTCAAAACCTTTTCGCCAAGGAGGTATGTAACCAACCTATTTCTTCGTTATTGTACTAACACCAAACTTTAACGATTTGGAACCGCACGAATTTTATATTTTTTCTTCACTTTGTTTTTATTAATCTTGGGAAAAAATGCAGGTGACGAAGAGGGAATATTCACCAGAATCAGTGTGGAAACAGTGGACATGGAGATCAGAGGGTGATATGTTCCTGCGAGGTGCATTCTTTGTTCAATCTGGAGATCCAAACTGGACGAGCAAGCATCCACAGGTATACGATAAGATATCGGCTGCTCCAGCGACTCACGTGGCGGAGATTACAAGATTTGCCGGTTGGATCAACTGCAAGCCCGGGATACCCTGTTAGGTGGTTGTAAGAATATGGGAGATGAGGAGACAAGAAGGAAAAAATAATATATAAATAATGTTACATTTGGTTTAATGATTATTTTTGGGATTGAGGGGGTTGGATATAACAGTTATAAAAAAGACTAATGAAAAATATTTATAAAAAATAATATATATTAAAGAAGAAATTCCAGTAAAAAATTAATCTGTTTTAAGTTCTGTCGTAGAGTTGATTTTTTTAGTAAGTAAATAGATTGTATCAATTTTGTTTATTTCCAATTTTTGGTAGTTTTTTTAAAATATTTTTAATTGAATGTTAAAAATAAGACAACTAAAACTCATCTCGAGCATTTAAAAAATTTAGTTAGTCGAGCATATTGAACCATTAAAATAAAGTAGTTAATAAATTTAAGTTGACCATATTAATTTGCATTTATAACGAGGAAGCGGATGGTTAAGTGTTATGGTCTTGCCAGAACGATTATTGTTATTATAAGAGCAATTTTCATGAATTTAACATGGAAATTATTCTGGTCAGTAACATTTTTCTTAAATAAAGGGACAAGAAAAGTCATTCCCTTTAGAAAACTACGGTAAAACCTCTATAAATTAATATCCTCTCTAAAATAATATTTTTCCTCGGTCCCAACTTGGGATAGTTTGAAAAATTAGTAATTTTGATAAATTAATAAGATAATAATTTTAGGAAGACCCTTATATAAATGAGTGCTTCATTTCGCGTGATTTAGTATCGAATGTACTAAATTATCATCAGGTTTTTCAATTACACTAGCCACAATTTCTTCTAAGATTTTAGATCTCCGAAAATTCATCATATCACCCAGATAATTCAACATTTGATTGACATCTATTTTATTGCGGTAATCGAGATCATTGAATATATTCTCAAGCTCATGAAAGTATTCTTCACAAGTTGGTTCATTTAAATTTCTTGAGGCTGCTTCACTATTTAACTTAATAAATTATTAATTAATTAATATCTCTCCAAGGTTTTACTGTAAATTATTTCCTACATAATTGCTTATCAACGGCAATCTTCGTAGACAAAAGAAATAATGATAAATAATTTCTTTATTTAGCCAATTCTAAAGTGTTATCCTACAATGCGCGACTAAACGATATGGACACGGCACAATATGGACACAACGACACAGATTTTGAAAATTTACAGGATACAATACGGCTGTGGCACAAATATTTTTTTTTATATTTCTATAGATATTATACATTACTATATTAGAAAATATTAAAATTTGTATTTTTAAAATTCTAAAACCATGTAAAAAAAAAAAGATATTCTTAGCAAATCCAAGAAGTGTATAAATAAATGTATGTCACTAGAATTATCACAATATCACAACTACTAACATTAAATGCATACTAATTCAATTAACACAAAGTTTAGCAAGCACGTCCAAATAAAATATAATACCAAATATATTCTTACCAAATTGAAAAGCACACAAATGAATGAATGTCACTAAAATCATTATAGTATCATTGATACCAATACCAAATGCATATTACTTCAATTGCCATAACACATCCAAATTTTATTTTAGTCAAAAACTTTTAAAAATTGTACAATTAACCCCCAAAAGAATAATTTCCTTGTCGAACACGCCTCTCGGAAGTGTCCGACATGGGTGTCCTAATTAATTTTTATTATAAATTAAGGACACGTCATGTATGTTGGAATCGAAGAGGGGGGGTGAATGAGATTCCTTGGCTACTTTAGCTTTTTAAAATGAGTTTGTAAAATAAAAATATTTTGCGCTTTGCGGAAGCCTTGAGTCAATCGATAAATAAAAAGAATAAAAAAATAAATGCGTAAATGAAATAAAGCAATAAAGAACAAAAGGATTTGTTATAGAAGTTCGGCGATGAATCGCCTACGTCTCCTCTTCCCGGTTAGATAACCTCCAACCGAGGTTCCACTAGAACAATAGATCTTGGCCTTGAGGGCTCCAAGTTAGCCACACAACAAACAACTCTTCCCGAGTTTACAACGCTCTTCCCGAGCACACTACTCTTCCCGAGTACACAACGCTCTTCCCGAGCACAATACCCTTCACGAGTATACAAAGCTCTTCCCGAGCTACCAACACTCTTCACGAGTCTTCTTGGCCTTAAGGGCTCCAAGGATAGCCACACAATTGCACCAACAAGACTTGTTGATGTCTTTACAATATTCCAACTTGCTTTGGTGTTGGAGGACCTTTACAATGAATTGTACCAACAGAAACACCTTCACGGTGTACTCACACGAAGACAACAAGACTCAACAAATGAAAACAATCACAAGCTCCAATACAACAACAATGTATGGAGAGTATGATATAATTTGAACCAACAATTGATCAACACTTTGTATGAGTTGTAGACTTGTTCCTTAGCTTCAAAATGCTCCAAAGCATCAATATTTATAGTGTAGAAGGCCTCCAAGGCTCCTACTAGCCGTTGCACTTCAAAAGGCTGAAATCACTCCTGGATCGCCTCAGCCATCGCCTCAGGCGATCTCCATCGCCGCGCCCCAACGGACACCATAAATCAACGCATCGCCTCAGGCGATCGCTGGATCGCCTCAGGCGATCCAAGTCAAATCCCAATGCCGTAGCTTCAGCACCCTGAAATCATGCATCGCCTCAAACGATCTCCACATCGCCTCAGGCGTTCCAGCCCATCGCCTCGGGCGTTCGTGCCATCGCCTTGGGCGAACTCCCTGCGCGCATGCCCGCGCCAAGCCTCGGCGTCGCTTCAGTCGATGTGCGGGGCGAAGTGTCTTGTGGCTGCCATCGCCTCAGGCGTTGATCACCATCGCCTGGAGCGATCTGTCTCGCATGCTCGCCTAGCCATCGCCTCTGTCGATGTGCGTGGCGATGCCCCTCCTGGCACCCATCGCCTGGGGCGATGATCACCATCGCCTGGGGCGATCCTGGCCAGATTTTGCACACTTGAATTTCTTCATTCCAATCTTCTTTTCATCACTTAATCTGCACACTAAGTAGATGCATTAGTATAACAAACACAAGTTTTGTTGATCATCAAAACTCAAAGATTGACCGGGGATAATTTAATGCATTAAACGCAACCATGCGTTTAAGGCTCAACAATCTCCCCCTTTTTGATGATCACAAAACTTGATAAACTTGAATAAGTAATATGAATGAAATGTGAGTAAAAATAACTCCCCCTTAACAATTGCATAACACAAACAAGTTATCAAGTAAATCAATAAACAATTAACTCTCCCCCTCAAACCATGCATACATAAGCTCTCCCCCTTAAACTATGCATCTTTTAAGGTTCAAGTTTATCACAAAATTCTCCCCCTTTTTGTGATAATCAAAAAGCATAAAATTCAAATAAACATGGCATAATTTAACAATTTTCACATGTCCTTCATGAAGCATATAATAGGCATAACAAGCCTAAGATTAAGTCATAGAGATGAAACATAACCATGTGTTTAAGGCACTTAACAATTAATTCTAAAGATTGCAAAGTGTGAATTTGTTCATGCATTCATGCCCAATACAAAATAATAAAGATATCAATGCATTAAAACAAATTATATAATTGCACATAGCATATTTCAAATTTGAATACAAAGCATATCATGCTACTTACTATAAAAAGATAAGCATACATCATGCACTTAACAAATATGCTAAGGGGTTATGCATTTTACTCAAATCAATATTGAGCTTCATAATTTATTGAACACAATTAATTTGTGCCAATGAATTTTGAAATTGCTCTTTTAACATTTAAAAAGAATAAATTTTACCCTTTATGACAAGAGTTAGTTCTTGTCATTGGACCAATGCCTCTTGCTTCTTCTATGGTTGTGAACAAGACAAACTCCTCCTTTGAGTTGCTTGGCCCTTCATCCTCCAATTCATGGTTGTCCCTACAAAATAAATTAACAATAGGGGGGTCTTTGGTACCCATTTGATTTTTGGGTCCATGATGGTTAGCTACCTTAGGCACCTTTGGGATCCATTTCCACCTTTTGTTAGGTTGGTATTTGATTCTAGCAAATCTACATTTGTTCTTGGTATGACCATTTTTACAACAATAGTTACAAGTAGGAGAATCATGCTTTGCTTTGGCCAACAAGCTAGAAAAGGATTTTGATTTGCTTGAATAGCCTAACCCGGCTTTGTCAAAGCTACAACGTTGTAAGCCAAGCAATTCATTCATCTTTAAACTACTATCACTAAACTTGGCAAGAGAAGTCTTTAAATCAAGCACTTGATTTTTCAAAATAGTATTTTCTTCTTCTTTCTTAGCCAAGTCTAGCTTTAGTACTTTGTTGCTCTTTTTGGTTTTACCAAGGCAATCAATGATATCATTATAAGCATCTAATAAATCATCATAAGAAGGTACCTCATCATCCTCCTCTTCATCTTCATCTCCAAGAGCCATTAGACATAGATTTTGGCTTCTTCTTCATCGGAGTCGCTATCACTCCATGTTGCTATGAACGCCTTCTTCTTGCCTTTGTCCTCATTCTTCTTCCTAGGACACTTGTTAGCATAATGGCCTAATTCTTGACAATTATAACAAGTTACCTCATTTTTGGAATCTTGTTTGGTAGCATTTGATGTCTTTGACTTGCTATGCTTGGTGAAGAGCTTCTTGAACTTATTTGTGAATAGCCTCATCTCTTCATCATCATCATCTTCTTCATCATCGGATTGGTCTTTCCTACCAACCAAGGCGATCCCATTCCTTTTGGATCTATCCTCCTCCTTTACTTCTCTTCTTGTTGCAACTTCTAGCTCATGAGTCACCAAGGTGCCATGGAGCTCATCAAGATCATAGGAAGCACTCTCCCCTTTGTTGGACTCTATGATGGCCGTCCTCTTGGCATCCCATTCCTTTGGTAAGGCCCTTAGAGCTCTCCTCCATATTTGCTTTGGAGGGTACTTCTCTCCAAGTTGAGCAAGCTCATTTATAATTTGAGTGAGCCTCCTAAACATTGAATCCACATCTTCTCCGGAATCCATCTCAAAGGTTTCATACTTGAGTTGTAGGAGATCTATCTTGGTCTCCTTCACTTGATTAGTGCCCTCATGACAAATTTGTAATTTGTCCCAAATTTCCTTTGCCGTTGAGCACATCGAGATCCGGTTGTACTCCTTCATATCTAAAGCACAATGTAAAATATTAATCGCTTTAGCATTTTGAGAAATTAATATCATATCCGCTCTAGTGAAATCGTCCATCTCTTTGGGAACACTAATTCCCCCAATTTCCTTTAAAGGAATGTGTGGACCTTTCACTATGATCTTCCATAGGTCATAATCTACGGATTGGATATATAGAGATATTCTATTTTTCCAATAACCGTAATTATCACCCGTGAAGAGCGGAGGGCGATTCGTCGATTGACCTTGTGCAAACTCATTTGCTAGATTAGCCATAAAAAGATTTTGATTTAAAAACAAAAATCAAATGGCTCTGATACCACTTGTTGGAATCGAAGAGGTGGGGTGAATGAGATTCCTTGGCTACTTTAGCTTTTTAAAATGAGTTTGTAAAATAAAAATATTTTACGCTTTGCGGAAGCCTTGAGTCAATCGATAAATAAAAAGAATAAAAAAATAAATGCGTAAATGAAATAAAGCAATAAAGAACAAAAGGATTTGTTATAGAAGTTCGGCGATGAATCGCCTACGTCTCCTCTTCCCGGTTAGATAACCTCCAACCGAGGTTCCACTAGAACAATAGATCTTGGCCTTGAGGGCTCCAAGTTAGCCACACAACAAACAACTCTTCCCGAGTTTACAACGCTCTTCCCGAGCACACTACTCTTCCCGAGTACACAACGCTCTTCCCGAGCACAATACCCTTCACGAGGATACAAAGCTCTTACCGAGCTACCAACACTCTTCACGAGTCTTCTTGGCCTTAAGGGCTCCAAGGATAGCCACACAATTGCACCAACAAGACTTGTTGATGTCTTTACAATATTCCAACTTGCTTTGGTGTTGGAGGACCTTTACAATGAATTGTACCAACAGAAACACCTTCACGGTGTACTCACACGAAGACAACAAGACTCAACAAATGAAAACAATCACAAGCTCCAATACAACAAGAATGTATGGAGAGTATGATATAATTTGAACCAACAATTGATCAACACTTTGTATGAGTTGTAGACTTGTTCCTTAGCTTCAAAATGCTCCAAAGCATCAATATTTATAGTGTAGAAGGCCTCCAAGGCTCCTACTAGCCGTTGCACTTCAAAAGGCTGAAATCACTCCTGGATCGCCTCAGCCATCGCCTCAGGCGATCTCCATCGCCGCGCCCCAACGGACACCATAAATCAACGCATCGCCTCAGGCGATCGCTGGATCGCCTCAGGCGATCCAAGTCAAATCCCAATGCCGTAGCTTCAGCACCCTGAAATCATGCATCGCCTCAAACGATCTCCACATCGCCTCAGGCGTTCCAGCCCATCGCCTCGGGCGTTCGTGCCATCGCCTTGGGCGAACTCCCTGCGCGCATGCCCGCGCCAAGCCTCGGCGTCGCTTCAGTCGATGTGCGGGGCGAAGTGTCTTGTGGCTGCCATCGCCTCAGGCGTTGATCACCATCGCCTGGGGCGATCTGTCTCGCATGCTCGCCTAGCCATCGCCTCTGTCGATGTGCGTGGCGATGCCCCTCCTGGCACCCATCGCCTGGGGCGATGATCACCATCGCCTGGGGCGATCCTGGCCAGATTTTGCACACTTGAATTTCTTCATTCCAATCTTCTTTTCATCACTTAATCTGCACACTAAGTAGATGCATTAGTATAACAAACACAAGTTTTGTTGATCATCAAAACTCAAAGATTGACCGGGGATAATTTAATGCATTAAACGCAACCATGCGTTTAAGGCTCAACAATGTAGCATGTCCGATACATGTCCGAGGAGTGTCGGTGTCCTAGAAATTATCTCAATGACCGTGCTGGATGATGTTTCATGTTTTGTCGTCCAATGAAAGATTCATTATAGTATTTTGTTCAACTTGGATTCATTATGCATGCTTGCATTGCTCAAAGATTGGTTAGATGCTAAGCGAAAGAATGAAAGAGAATGAGGAGTCGACGAGTTCGGCAACCAAAGTTCGGAAGATGAATGAGAATATGCGAATACTAATCAATTATGATGAATAATGTAATTTTTTTATTAATTTCAAATGCTGTAGTTTTTACCTCATATTTTTCATATTCAATGAAATATATATTTTTCCATCACAATTTATGTATTATTTGAACAAGATATTTAGTAATTAAAAAAATGCAAAATTTCAAAAACATTTTTTAAAAATAATTTTTTTTTTCAAAAAAAAAAATCCCGACCTGTTTCGGTATGGGACTGGTCGAATTCGGAACCAATCAGGGTCTCCGATCCCGACCACTGGATCCGATTGGTTCCATGGCTTTGGCCATGGAACCGGAACCAGATCAATCCGGTTGGGAACCGGATTGATCGGGTTCCAATCCATTTCGCTCCGAGACCAATTGGATCCAATCCGGAACCGATTCATAAGCACCCTGAGCCAAGATTGAACATGGCTGCATTGTTGCAACCAGCTACTCTCCTCCAAATGCCAATCAAAGATCATTTCTTTTTCATCATTCCTCGTTTAAATTTGCTATTCTTCAAAGAATTAACGTGGAAATAAAGGAAACTTATTTTTCTAAGAGGGACGGAAGTATAATAGGGGCTGGGGTGGGCTTCAACCCATCCCAAAATTAGTATATAAATATATTTGTTTAGTCGCACCACAGCCCATCCTAGAATCAATGTATATACATGTATATGTTTGTTTAATCTAAATAAAATGGAAGGAGTTTGGTGTAGGTGTTAAAAGCAAGTATAAGCTCTTTTGGTCCGGTTTCGAATCTCACTCATTCATTTTCATTAAAATTTTGGATTTACCGCCACAAAATAATTGATTTTATTTTCCCATGATATTTTTTTATTACCCAAAAAATATTTGTTTTTAAAAATTATAAAGTGAAAATAATTTTATTTGTCCAAACTTCTCATCTTTTTAAGTGTATTTTTTTAAATATGTAGGTATACATCATTTTTAATAAAAAAAATTATTATTTTTATATATTATTTTCATATAGTGAAACTTTTTATCCATTTTAATATAAATTATACATATTAAATAAAATTTATTTTTTATTGCTCAGCCCCTACTTTTACATTACTAGCTACGCTCTGTTTCTAAGCCGATTTTTATTGATTATAAACCCAATTTCTGAACCATTTTCTTCTCTACGAAAGCAATGCATGCTAGTAATTCAGGAAAGAATCCACTGTGGATATGATGGAGAAGAAAGAAGCTATGACCGTCGCCGTAGCTAGGGGCTGGAATATTCTCATCTTTCATTCTCACCGCCGTGAACTCGCCGTTGAATGGTCCTGTAAGCATGCATCGCCCTTGTACTGAATTTTGCTAAAATGATTAGTCAAATGTGTAAATGTTACAATATTCTTGACAAATGACAATTGTATACACTACTGAAAACTAAAGGCAATTAGTGATATAAATCCATTTATTACACGTTGCAGCTATTGCAGTAATTTGTCCTCTTTTCATTGAAGATGGCAATATCTTTGATGGTGGTCGCAAGAAAGTTGCTACTTACCTGGAGATCTCTTGACCCCATGAACTGGAGAAGCTACGATCATTGAAGAAAGAATCAGAAAAAGTCGTTAATCTCCTGAATTGGCAGTGAGCATATCAATCTTAACCCAGCCTAAGTAGACAATCATTCTTGTGCCTACGAACATCTGAATTGTATCTGTTGCATTTACATGCAAATTAAAGCATCCACCACCTAGTGTTCTCTGATAATATTCTCTCGCTAGCTAAATGTGGTAATATCTACTATATGCTATGCATATTTATCTGTGGTACAAGAAATGTACTTACAGAATCAATAATCTCATCTTGGTGCTACACAACCAACCTCTGTTGTTAGTATAGGGTTATCCAAAACTACATCGCAGGCTAGTAGCGGGGAATTTTTGTAAATTGTGAGAGAACTTAGTAGTCCCCCATCGTTGCTTTCTATCAGTATGTTTATTAAATTGCGGTGCGGAGTTTGGTTTTTCCTTGCACAATTGGTCTCACTCGTATATGTCTACTATGTCATACCTGCAGAGAATATTGTTGCGACAATTCAAGGCACTCAAAAAATAGTATTTTCCATCTCAAAGTCATATGCTGAAGCTCAAATTTTCCTTGAGGTAGCCTCTGATTCTGAAACATTGGTTACTTATGCTCGGCTCTATAACTATTTCACCTAATATATCTATCCTAGTAGGCATTGGAGCATGGTTTGGGTGGCGTAGAAGTTTTGAAAACCATGGATGTTGAATCCATGCTTCAACTGAAGGTAAAAAAACTTATATATAATAATGATAATGCTCACTATATAAAGCTGTGGACCTTATGATGTGCATATCATCGGGACTATCTTGATAGAAAGTATGAGGATGATAGCCTTTTTGAATTAACAAAAGCCACGGTAACTAAGGTACAAATGGCTGGGATGGGCAACCGTGTCTATGTAGATCTCTGCAATATTATGAGACATGGTGAAGGCCTCCTGGTTACACTCATACTTCTTTGCTTTGATTTCAAAATTCTATTTTGGATTTTTCTCGAAAATGTTAAATCATTTATTGTGCGGTTCTGCTTAAGTTTAAAAAAAAAGGTAAGGCAAAAGCGAAAGTGAAACTACGAGCTAAAAGCAGGCGCGCCCTATTATAAGATAATATGATACCATCCCCAACCTTTGGCCCACTTGTTTGATGAGCTAAGCCTAAGCGCCCAATAAGTAAAAAGCTAGCCTTACAACTAAAAGCAAGTTTTTCATGTGCTTTACTAGTAGGGCTAATGAACGACCCTTTGATCTATGTCGTTCCAAGTTCAGCCAGGTCTGATTAGTTGTTCAAAAATGAGTGGAGCGAAGGACCGCGGTCATTCGCGAGAGGGCTTTTCCTTGTTCATGAGTCGAATTACATTTCCAGCAGACGTTTCCCAGTCAATGCTGTGAGTACTAGTAAATATATAAAATTTTATGAATTTTGGAATCATCACTTGGCTTTTAAAGGACACTTTAGTGCATTGTCTGCTTTCTATTAGGAAACAATAAGGTTTGCTCAAATTTTGAATGGTACATGATCCGGTACACGCATATGTTGCTGTTCCAGGGTGGAGACTAGCTACCTGTCCGAGTTAATCAGGAAAAGAGGTTATTGTTGTTTACCAATCAGGGTTGCAACGAACAACAATTGTTGGTCGTGTACAGATTGAAACTAGACAATTAATCCTCATTGAGGCCGACGTCTGTATATGCCATGGTGCTCTTGAGTTGTCTAGAATCTAGTGTTACCAATTTGCTAGGGGTAATAACTGTCTTTACTCTCCTGTGTTATTGTCAATGTCCCGAACGCATCAACACATGGTTTTTAGGCTAATAAAATTTGAGTTGTGCTAAACTAAGCCATTTTTTTGGGAGATTAAGCAAACACTCATGTTTTATAATTAGTACAAGAGCAAACATTTACATCTTCGATTCTTGTAAAATGCAATAGAGCAATTTGGAGCGATAATTGCCCTCAATGTGCTGTCTGATTTCTTATTTGACATAACTACTGAATGTAATGTTTGTATTTGTTGGGTTTGTTGGCCCAATACCTATTCATTATTCTATTGGGCTTTGGCCCTTCTCCCTACTACCCTAAACCGTGCCCCCCCATTCAATTCTCAGCCTTTTCTCTTAATCTCCCATGCGTCCAGAAGCTTCCTCCTTACATGCCTCTTCGGCTGGCCCACTTGGAAATTGCTCAATCCCCTTCATCTCCCCTTCGGTGCCTTTATGTTGGCCATGGTTTATGATGAGTGGTACACCTCTGAAACCCGAAAAACCAGAGTGCAATTTCGTCCCCCCTTTTGTCGTTACTGTGTGTGCGGTGGGTGGTGGTGCTGTGTGCGCTGCCTTGCGCTGAGGGTTGGTGCTGTGTGCGCTGTGGTGTGTGTGGCCGTGAGTGGTTTGGTGCTGTGTGCGCTGGCTTGTGGCCGTGAGTGGCTTGGTGCTGTGTGGCCGAGAGTCCACTGCTGGTGCTGTGTGCTCCTTGTGCTGAGTGGGGTGCTGAGCGTGCCTTGTGCTTGTGTGGTGCTGTGTGCGCCCAGTGCATGAGTGGTGCTGTGTGTGCCTTGTGCTAAGTGCGGTGCTGTGTGTGCGCCTAGAGCCTGGTGCTGTGTGCACTTTGTGTGGCCGTGTGTGGTGCTGTGTGTGAGCCGAGTGAGTGGTGCTGTGTGCACTAGTCTGCCTTGTGTGTGTCCAGGCTGTGTGCTTGGGTAGTGGGGTTCAGGCAGGGTCTTCGGGTAGTATCTTAGGGCAGTGTGTGTCTCCCCTTTAGGATACGATACCTTGGTTCCCCGGTGACGACGTTGGAAGGAAACCAGCTGGACTGAGCCCTAATTCTTTACTCTTGCTTTGCATTTTCAGTTTATAGTTTTATTTGTTGAAACTGTATACTGTGATCTGTTTTTGTTTCTTGATTGCAGGCATCAATCGGGATTGGAAAGCGGAACGAAATCCTTACAGTGGTATCAGAGCGTTCCGTGCCTGGTGGAGTGCTCGGTGGACTTCGGGCAGCAGCAAGAGTGCTCGGGCAGACCTCGGGCAGCGGCTGGAGAGCTCGGCTGGTCTCGGGCAGTGCTTGTTGGGCTTCGGGCAGCAGCAGTAAGGTTTCGGGCAGCAGCAGGAGGTTTCGGGCAGGAGCTGTAGGCTTCGGGCAGACCTCGGGCAGCGGCAGTGGGCCTCGGGCAGCGGGCAGGAGGCTTCGGGCAGCAGCTGGAATCTCGGGCAGATCTCGGGCAGATCTCGGGCAGTGCTTTTCGGTGCTTCGGTCAGTGTTGGTTTCGTCACCCCAGAGCTTTGTCTCTGGGTAGTAAGTGATTATTTACCCCTTAATCATTTTACTATCGTGTTTCTAGGTGTAATTGTGTCCCTTACCCGTAGGAAAATCTCTATCGGAAGCCCCATGCTCGTACACCGTTGAGTGTACTGTGATCTTGTGGGTGATAGCGATTCTTCCTCCCTTAGCTTGGTTAAATTCTTTCATTGTGTGTTTTGTGCCTTGTGGTCCTTGCTTCTGCTGATTGGTTGTTGAAATTGTGTGTGCCTACTTGCTTATGTGCGATGGCTTCAATTTCTGGATATAACCTTGAACCGTTTAATGGAAAATCTGATTTTTCTATATGGCAACAAAAAATGAAAGGAATTTTAATACAACAAAAGGTATTTAAAGCTATTGATGGTAATTGGGCTGAGAACGTTACAACTGCTAAGAAACTGGAAGATGACGAATATGCTTATTCTTCTATTATCTTGAACTTGTCTGACTCTGTGCTCAGGAGGGTGGTAAACTATCATCTGCTAGAGAACTTTGGGAAAAATTAGAAGGAATGTTTACTGAAAAATCTTTGCCGAGTAAACTTTTCTTGTTAGAAAAATTTTTCAGATTCAAGCTAGACTTGAACAAAGATGTAGATGAGAATTTGGATGTGTTTACTAAATTAATTCAAGATATTAAATTGACAGGAGATAAGAACATTGACGACTATTCACCTATTTGTTCTTTTAAATGCTATTCCTGAGAATTATAGTGATGTAAAATCCGCCATTAAGTACGGTAGGGATTCTGTTACATTGGATACTGTAATTAACGGCTTGAAAAGCAAGGAATTAGATTTAAAAGTGAACAACGGCGGTAAGCAAGATTCAGGTGAAGTTATGCATGTTAGAGGTAGATCTCAACATAGGTATAACAACAATCATAGATCTGATTATAACCAATATCAGAATAATGATAAGAACAAGTGGAAAAGATCTAAGTCTAGGCCTAAGAATAGGAGGTGCTTTAATTGTGGTGATCCTGATCATTTTATTAAAGACTGTCCTGAAAAGAAAAACAAGAATCAAAATAATAATAACCAATCTAATGAACAAGTGAATCATGCTTCTTTATCTGGTGAAGACTCTGGTGATGTCTTTATGGTGACTGACTTATGTGATTCTGTGAATTATGTGCATTCATCTACTGTGTGTGAAAATGAATGGCTAATTGATTCTGGTTGCTCTTATCACATGTCACCTCTTAGAAATTTGTTTTCTAATTATAAAGAAGTTGAGAATGGTTCTGTTTCTATTGCTAATGAGAAACTTTGTAAAGTTGCTGGCATTGGTGATGTTTATTTGAAATTTGATTCTGGTTATTCTATGACTCTAAAAGATGTAAGACATATTCCTGCTTTGTGCAATAATTTGTTGTCTTGTTCTGGTTTAGAATCATGTGGTCTAGAGGGTAGATGGGGAAATGGTGTTATGAAAATCATAAAGGGTTCTTTGGTTGTTTTCAAAGGTAAAAAGAAAAGACATCTTTATGTTTGCAAAACTGAATCTGTATATGATAATGTGAATTCTGTGACTGATGACTTGACTAATCTGAGGCATAGGAGATTAGGTCATTTAAGTTCTAAAGGTCTAGAGAATTTGCATGAAAAAGGTTGCGTTGGTAAAGACGTGTTGTCTTGCATGCCTTTCTGTGATTCATGTGTTTTTGGCAAACAACAAAGAGTGAAATTCCCGGATTTCCCTTCCCCTAATGTGACTATGTGTCCTGTGCATGTTGATGAGTCTGTGTCCAGTGCTATTCCCTGCGAGGTGGAGCATTTAACTGGTGTACATGATTCGTGTGTTAATGAACCTGAAATTCATGGAATGCCTGTAAATCATGGTAGTGTTGTTGAACATGAACATGTTGTGCATGATGAATTGGTTGCGAATGAACATGAAGATTTGCATGATATAGCTTGTGCTATTAGTTGCTTAATGTATTTGATGGTTAATACTTGGCATGGTATAGCTTATGTTATTAGTTGCTTTAGTAGGTATATGACTAATCCTAGCTTTGTGCTTTGGAATGTTATTCAATGGTTGTTATCTGTAGGTGATAATCTAAGTGATTATGTGTTTAATCCTGCTGATATGTGTACTAAGTGTTTGTCCCTTAGTAAATTTCAATCATGTTTAAATTTTTTTAAAATTTGATACTGATGATTGATGCATGTTTGGTCCCTTGGTTAGTGTTTTGTAACCTGCTGTGTGCTCGTTATAAAACTGTTACCCTGGTTATTTTCCACTTTAACTTGCTGTGTGCTTGTTATTGGTTTTCCTTTGTCTGTGCTGTGTGCTATGACAGGAACTTGGTCCACACAATACTGTGTGTGTTGTGGGGACCCTTTGGGCGATGATGAGTCATCTATGGGTTTTCCTTACGTCGAGGTGGAGCCGGTATTGTGCCAAGGTGGAGATTTGTTGGGTTTGTTGGCCCAATACCTATTCATTATTCTATTGGGCTTTGGCCCTTCTCCCTACTACCCTAAATCGTGCCCCCCCATTCAATTCTCAGCCTTTTCTCTTCATCTCCCATGCGTCCAGAAGCTTCCTCCTTACATGCCTCTTCGGCTGGACCACTTGGAAATTGCTCCATCCCCTTCATCTCCCCTTCGGTGCCTTTATGTTGGCCATGGTTTATGATGAGTGGTACACCTCTGAAACCCGAAAAACCAGAGTGCAATTTCGTCCCCCCTTTTGTCGTTACTGTGTGTGCGGTGGGTGGTGGTGCTGTGTGCGCTGCCTTGCGCTGAGGGTTGGTGCTGTGTGCGCTGTGGTGTGTGTGGCCGTGAGTGGTTTGGTGCTGTGTGCGCTGTGGTGTGTGTGGCCGTGAGTGGTTTGGTGCTGTGTGCGCTGCTTGTGGCCGTGAGTGGCTTGGTGCTGTGTGGCCGAGAGTCCACTGCTGGTGCTGTGTGCTCCTTATGCTGAGTGGGGTGCTGAGCGTGCCTTGTGCTTGTGTGGTGATGTGTGCGCCTAGTGCATGAGTGGTGCTGTGTGTGCCTTGTGCTAAGTGCGGTGCTGTGTGTGCGCCTAGAGCCTGGTGCTGTGTGCACTTTGTGTGGCCGTGTGTGGTGCTGTGTGTGAGCCGAGTGAGTGGTGCTGTGTGCACTAGTCTGCCTTGTGTGTGTCCAGGCTGTGTGCTTGGGCAGTGGGGGTTCGGGCAGGGTCTTCGGGTAGTATCTTAGGGCAGTGTGTGTCTCCCCTTTAGGATACGATACCTTGGTTCCCCGGTGACGACGTTGGAAGGAAACCCAGCTCGACCTGAGCCCTAATTCTTTACTCTTGCTTTGCATTTTCAGTTTATAGTTTTATTTGTTGAAACTGTATACTGTGATCTGTTTTTGTTTCTTGATTGCAGGCATCAATCGGGATTGGAAAGCGGAACGAAATCCTTACAGTATTAATGTATGGTTTAAAATGTTTTGAGTTTTGTATCACTATCAGCTATAGCGTTTCATACAGCTACAAATATTAGTCCTAAATGATGTGTATATATTGTTTCATATTTCAGTTGCTCGATTCGAAAGAGGAAGCATGATATTTGGAAGTTTTTTATTGAGGATTTGACTAACAGACGTCTTGGGGGTATGCAGGGAGATCAGGATAACCAAACTTATAGCATTCTTTGAAACGGTTGCTTTAGTCTCATTCAACACTTTGTTCTTAAATGCGAACTCAATGTCACTACATCAAAAATTTCGATGGCATCTCCTCTGTTTATATAACATTCGGAGACACGACAATAACATCAATATATATAAAATCCATATCACCATAAACAACATCGCATATAAGAGTCACAATCATACTATTTACATATCATTTTTTTAAAAAAGTAAAATTCTCAAAAGATAGCTCTGCTGATTTAAAAGCCAAAACTTAACAAAATATCCTAAGAAAATCACATACTTTTCAAAAGATAAATATGAAGACTCAAAAATAAAAATAAGATAACCTCATAGCCCATCGTCATCCATGTACAGTGGATCTCAGAAACTCGTATGAGCTCATCACCCTGCTCAGTAAGTCCAGGCCTCAGATATCGTCATACTCACCTTACAATCAGTGGCGGAAGCAAGATTTTTGGGAGGGGCCAAAAAAATTTTTAAAATAAATTTTTTTTTATGGGTTACAATATAATTTAGGGTGGGTGCGTAAAATGTAGTTTTTAAGGGTAAACTACAATTTATTTAGGGGTAAAATTGCATTTTTTTAAAAAATTAAGATAAATTTTTTTTTTGGGGCAAGTGATGGCACTTGCCCCTTAGTACATCTGTCCATGCCTACAATGCATGAACTATGTAAGCTAATGTCCAGTAAGTAAAAATCAATTTGCTACTATAATGCATGAACATAGTATTTCTTGTTATATTAATTATGATATTGATATTTGAGTATATGGGCTATTTATGATATATATTATTTGATGTATATAATGTTTGAGTGATGTGGAATAAATAATTGTTGCATTAATTTTTTAAAAAAAATTGCATGATTATTGATTTTTTGTGGCAGAGGGGCATGAGCGTACTTCATTTCCATTTGATCTCACTAAAAGTAGGCAACGAAATTTTGTTGAGAATAGAGTGGTGCTCGGGCGATACGCCTTAGGTTTTTTTGCAAGCATGGAAACCCAAGTAGTAGGATTAATTATCATAAGAATAATAAATAAATATGTCAAAATCTTTTTATGAAAATAATCGGATTCAAAATTTAGTGTCCGATAGCACACTGGGATTAAAATACAAGAGTTCATCGTTGAGAAATGAATTATAGAGGAAAATTCGAATTTTATCATGTTATTATCGGATTTAGCGAACGTATCAGTCGTGTGCTTCTAGCCTTGCTAAACGTGAATATATGTTCGATGTGATTGTATATTTATACGCGAATGCTCTTGTTCCTAAGTTTGACGGCTAATTTAATAAAATATTGTAATTTAAAAAAAAAATTAAAAAAGAAGTTTTTTATTTTATTTTATCAAAGTATGGTAATACACATTTCACGTATGCGTTTTTAAAAACGCATTCCTGGAATGCTTTTTTATTTATATTTTTTAAAAAATGTGCAAGCTTTTAAATTTAGTTTTGATTTTAATTTTTTGTTTAAAAAATGAAGTGGGTCACATTGGTTACTTATGACCAAGGAAAGAATTATATTCTATAAGCTAGAAAATCTTTTTGAACGACTCCATACATATTTTATTATTTTCAAAAATATTAATTTATCTACTAATATATCTACCAAATTATATACCAAATAATTATTCAAAAATAAATTATACATCAATTTCACCAAATAACAATAATATTATGTAGGGGTGAGCATTCGGTTAATTCGATTACCGGGCGAACCAAATTGTGCTGCTAGGTTAGGGGTGCAAAGCTCCATCATTAGAGCATATGATCACACTTGGCAAAATTGTTACTAACAAATATATAATAACTGATTTAACCGATATCGATTTTGATTTTAAAAATATAGGTTAACTGATAACTGATTTAACCGAATGGTCACCCTAGATAATATTATTGTTATTTGGTGAAATTGATGTATAATTTGTTTTTGAATAATTATTTGGTGTATAATTTGGTAGATATATTAGTAGATAAATTAATGTTTTTAAAAATAATAAAATATGTATGGAGTCGCTCAAAAGATTTTCTAGGCTATAGAATATGATTCTCTCCTAGACCATAAGTAATCACTGTGACCCACTGTATTTTTTAAACAAAAAATTAACATCGAAACTAAATTTAAAAGCTTGCATATTTTTTTAAAAAAAATAAATAAAAATGCATTCTACGTATGCGTTTAAAAAAAAAAACGCATTCTTGGAATGCATTTAACATACTTTGGTAAAAAATAACATTATTTTTTAATTTCTTTTAAAAATAACAATTTTTTTTTTAAATTAGCCAAGTTTGACTGGTTGTATTTAAACAATTGCTTCAGGATGTTTGATCATTTAGGTACCATTTGGTGTTATGGATGAGATGAAAGAATGATGAGCAATAAGTGTGATAATGAATTAAAAGATATGGATGAATAATATAGAGATGTGAGTAATAAGTTGTTTAATATGTTTTTAACTAGTGAGATTATTTGTGTTCATATTCTATAATGTCTAAAATGTCATTGCCAGATGTACACAACTACCTAAGTTGATAAAAACCCACACTTTTTATTTAAAATTATGAGTGACGAAATTGTTTGAAGAATAAGTAAAAATTGATTTAATTATGACTGCTACAAATTTATTTGGCGCTGAGATAATTTTTTCCCAAAGTGGTATCCAGCTTTATTTTTAGTAGTAATATATTAAATAAAATATATTTATATGCGGAATTTAATAATAATTTAGTGCAAATATAATTTATTTGTAACCAAAAAATTTTAAAACAAAATATTACTTTGCACCCAAAAAAATTTTAAACATAAATCAAGCATTATCTTAAAAAGTAATCAAAAGATAGCAGTATATTAGTGGCAAATCGCATTTTTATCAGCTACATTCTTTGCTCATCGACCAAGAGAAGAGGATCGATGTATCATGTGGCCCACAACCCATGTCATCTCGGACCAGATAATAAACCCGAAATGATAAAAAATGAGACAAACGTAGAACCCGAGATGATAAAAAATGAGACAAACGTAGAATGACCAAAATATTAAAGCTCATCCGTTTTAATATCTGCACCAAATAGTGCCTTACTGTAGAATATGTGAATCTTGATGGGAACCTTCTAAGATTGACTTTACATATCATATATTTTAAAAGCTATGGTAAATTTTTTTTTTTTTTTTTTGATTTACAAGGTATCCAGGCTTTCGCCTGACTAATCCTTGGGTGACGGAACCGGCCCCTCAACGCCGCCACCAGGTAAACCGAGGGATGTGCCCGAGCTGACAGACATCTGTGGGAGAGGACCTACAGGCCACGACCCCAGAGCACACCCCCACAATATTTCAGCAGGGAATGCGCTCCACACGGGAATCGAACCTGGCGTCGAGGGGTTCCCCTACATCACCACAGACCTTACCAACTCGGCTATGCCCCTGGGGGCAGCTATGGTAAATTTTAACACTGATAGATGATAGACATGGCCCCAAAATGGTGGAATTGGAACCAATCCATATTGTGGTTTGCACTAAACTTTACTTTTTAAAATTTTATAGGAAGAAAAAAACAAAAGAACAATATGTTTCTTGTAAGATTGTTAGACTAATTATTGCATTACTGTGTAAAAAAATATTATGAATATTTCATTTTTTGTTAAAAAATAAAAATTAGATTAGAATTTAATTTAATTTATAGAAATCAAGTGGTTGATAAATTATATAAATCAAATTGTTTAGCTAATAAATGGGTGGATAATTTTTAAAATAGTCCAATAGAATATATCTTTTTTCAATACTAGTCTCAAACTTTTAGGACTAATTAAATATAGTCAAACATAAATTGTTTTGAATCAAAAATAATCTCGTATAAATGTTTTAAACAAATTTAATCCAACAGAAAATTTTTTTTTAACTAATGTGGTCTTATAATTGAATAGTTGCATTTGAGACTACTTTTGATTAAAAACAGAAGTTCGAGACTCGTATTGATAAAAAGAACAAAAGTTTGAGGTATTTTTTGATTAAAAATAATTTTTATTGGACTATACTTGATTAATTTTAAAAGTTTGAGATTAGTATTACAAAGATTCCATTTATTTTTAAATTTATTCTAATTGGGTTTTTAATAATTTTAAATTGTAATTTTGTTTTCAAATATTTTATTGTGAATTGACTTCCAGTGCACAGTGATGCAATTGGACAATTGGAAATGCAAGAAATGGCCCATGCCAGAGTAGACTACCAGAAATCAACGGCGGACACGTTTGTATATTAGCAACTAACATGGATCACTAATTAATAAATGAATAAATAATGATCATCATTTTTTTAATCTTTATTTTGCAATCAAGTATTCCAAAACATATATATATCAAGAAAATCAAAATTAAAACTGGTATTATCAGTTCCTGATCACTTCTCTATTAAAAACAAAAAACAAAGAAAAAAGTGCGTAAAAATATATAAACCTTTGGTGTATAATCCATGATAAAACCACTTTCCCAATTTTGCATTCGATTAATGTGATAAATTTTGCTGTTCGGGCCAGGACCAAAATTCTGGGTTTTCGTCAATGCTACCAAAAACATTGCAAAAGCCTTCGTTTGATGCTGCCGGCGGGAGATGATCTTGCCTTGATATGCTGTGGAGTAGTACCTGCGTCAAGCTACCAGAAGGAGGTACAACATTTGATGAAGGCAAAACTACAGTGTTTAGGTTGCCTGTACGAGGATAATATGTGCTGTCGTTTGGTATTTTATTAAGGTTAACATGATCACACGCGTTCTCATTTCCACGGCCCCAAGATTTTTCATCGTCCTTGTTGAGGTTTACGGGACCCGAACCAATTGAGTCTCCACTGTTGAGAGCAAACAACTGCAAATATAATCCAGTATCCAACCAAGATTGATTATGCATGAATTTCAGTTGCTGATTGTCCTAAGAAAGCATGAAGGTCCGAAACAAAATCATCTCTAAAATTGCATGAATCGGTTATGTTAAACTAAGTCTCCCTCGTTTGAATTTGATGGTGTGCGTACGCAGTTTCTTTCACTATAACTTAATTGGTAGGATAAACAGCTGTTATAATGAACCCCATGTGGTCTCCAAATAGGTATACTACACCCATGGTTGGAAAATAGACAGTAAGCAGTGATTTTCAAAATAGTTCCTCTATAGCAGACCATATGAGTATAAAATGCATATTTTGAAAATCACAAGGGTAATATTTACAAACCATATGGTGGAGGTACCACATACCACGGGTAAAATGAACGTGACAAACCATATGAGGATAAAGTGTCTATTATCAATGCTACATAAATTGTCACTAGCTCAAACATAAAGCGGCGAGCGTAGGATTTTGGTCCAGATTGACTCCATTGTTTTGGCCTTTTTGGGTGGCAAAAATACACATGTAATTCCAAAAAAAAAAAAAAAATCCTTTGAAGAGGAATATTCGTCCTCGTTTACAAAAAAAATAGTATTATGATCATTAAAAGGCCATATAAGAATGTGATGCATTTGCAATATAAATTAAACCTGAGCCTGAAGCTTCTTGTTCTGAGATTTAAGGGCATGATTCTCAGCTTTAATGGCCTCAAACTGTTTCTGCAAGACATTATAGTCCTTCTCCAGTTGCTTAGTTTTCAATCGGGCCCTCCTGTTTTGAAACCATATAGCAATCTGTCTGGGCTTCATCCCCAGAGCCCGAGCAAGCTGCATTTTCCTCTCGGGCTCCAATTTGTTTCTCGATTCGAAGCTCTTCTCCAGGGCCTTCACCTGGTCTAGGCTCAGCCTCCTCTTCTTAATCTCTCCAAGCGAGAGTGATTCGTCGTCTGACATGTCATGTTCGGCCTGCAATTCATCGGCCCGATCCATCCCCGGATATGAGATGGATGTCCTCATCATGAACTCTGCAACACCTACAAACAATTTTGACAAGATTTAGCATGGGATTTTGGTTTCCAGTGAGCAAAATACTGTCGATAAATACCATGGTAGTCTTGTGGAGCAAAAGATGATGATGAGGCCAAATGGCTTTCTTCGTAGTTTCCAAACATGGATCAAAGCCTTGGTACTTACGAAGAAAACCACACTTTTTTGTGTGTGAAAGTTAATTATGTAATCTGAGGGAAAATCATCTGAGAATATAAGGAGTGATTCTGAAGTGGGAACATGGGTATCCAGCGATAATCTCTGTTGAGACAAAGCGATAGAGAGAAATGTGAACTGTTAATTATATAATGCTCAAAATAATGTTCACTTTCATTATAAAATAATAATAATCATGTTTACTTTGCGTAATATTATTTTATTTTATTTTATTTTATTTTTAAAATTAAAATGTCACTACATAAGATACTGTTGCATGTGAGTTCGGATTTTACACCGTATTTAACACTATAAAAAAATGTGAGGTCGTAGTTGAAGTTGAACTTAGGATGTGATTAGGATGTGATTGCGATTGTTTATCTAAAGCACTTTTATATTGTTTTGCTTAAAATTTAAAAAAAATGCTTTTAAACAAAAGAATTGAATAAAAAAACAATTTAATAAACTCCAATTAATTTCAAAATTGGACTTATTCAGGTAAACAAAACATCTGCAAACACCACCTTAAGGGCGTTGGCTGGTCGGTCTTAATCTTACAGTCACAAAAACCATTGGGTTTGTAAATCAGAACCAAGACGAGATGAAACTGAAATTTGTGATTTGATTTTGATTTAAGTTCTAGGATTTTTCCCATTTTGACATTTTTAAAAAAAATATTCAAGCCAAAACTGCATTGCATTAGGTTGCATTTGGACTCGTGGATTTCAAATTCTCAAATCGAATCCATTATATATGTTTGTTTGATCTTCTTTGTTGGCATCTCAAAAACCTTGTACACAAAGCCGTTGTTTCGCAAAAAAAGATAGAAATATAGGGGTGATAAAAAATTGGTTAAATCGAATTAAAAGACCGAACCGAATTATTGGTTAAATCGAATTAACCGACCGAACAGAATTATTTAGGAAGTTCGGTTCGGTCAAATCGGAAATTCGTTTTTTTTTGTGAAAAATCGGTTAAATCAGTTGGTTTTCGGTTATCAATTTTAAAAATCGGTTAAACCGATTTAATTTTAAATAATACTTATTTTTTAAAAATATGTTTAGAATAATAAGGTTTTGGCTTTTAGCCATTGGGCCATGCATTTTAATTTTGAAAAGGGTCTAATTGCCTCCTTGTCCAAAACTCCAAAATGCAAACTGTCCTACACATAATTTGTAAAACTCTAATTATGGATGATGGATGATTCGGTCAAAATATTTGATTTTAAAATATCATTTTACTATGATGTATACTAAAAAGATGAGCAAAGTCTTGTATAATAGTGCTGTAGATTTTTTCAAATTTTTTTTTTAATAAAAAATCGGTTAATTCGATTACCGACCGAATTAATCAATTTTTATTCGATTTCGGTTAACTCGATTTTAGCATGATAATAAATCGGTTCGGTTTTCTCCAAAATAATTAGGTTATTTCGATTTTAGTCTATTCGATTCTGTCGATAACCGAATAGATCGAATGCTCACCCCTTGAGAAATATGCATAATTTAAGTTATTGGAGCGATTCATATACACACAAAGAGTCAAAGAGAGACAGAAACCCTAAAAAAAGTGAACCCTACGAAAATTGGGTGAGGCCTAACGAAGCCAAACTGGGAATAGAGGAATATGGATTGACTGAATATTAACCACCAATGTCTCTATCACATGAATTATTATGTTAATGTTTCTCAAACTACGGTTTAAATAAATGTATCCTTTTTTGAGAAATTTTCATTTACAAAAGTTGGCTTGATTCAAAGAATTTAATCACTATCATTTCACTCGTACAAATTTGTGTTTATCAACATTCAACAATATATACTACTTTCTAGTTGCTATTTCATTTTGTGTGCATGATGTTTGCTTGGCTTCCAACTTAACTCAATTCAAAATTGTATAGAATATGTTGTTTTAACACAATGCTTTAAATTTGGTGTGTGTGCAAAACTAGAGAAAAAGATTTGTGGTTGTGTACCAATTATACTTTAAGTAGTTGATTTGTAATGGGAAATAATAATACAGTTAAACATCTATAAATTAATTGATTTGGATTGGCGGATTAAAGAAGCTCATAAAAGATACTGTGTATGTGCACGACACGACTTGATTTTTTCTATGGTTTATATAGCCGCCCCAAATCAATATGAATAAAGACCTAATCATTGTTGATTTTTACACAAAATGCTGCATCTTACAAATGTAAATTATGTTTGTAAAAAGTGGGATTATAATCATTTGGTGCAACTCGAACTCTTGTAATTGATTGGCCAAGGATTCTTATCCTTACCTTTGGACTAAAAGCATTGCAACCTTTAAATGAAATTCAGATCCATAAACTGGGCCCTGAAGTATAGAGTAGGACTAGTTTGTTAAAATGGCCCAATGGGTCCTGTGAAATAAATGCAGTCGAATACATCATTGGTTTTATTTGCCAAGTTTGTATGGTGGGCCTCGAGGCTAAATGAATTGTTATTTTAATATGGGATAATTATAAGGAGCTACCAGTTACAAAACATTAATTTAATTAAGTCTAAGCAAAAACAACTTCCCTTAAAAGTTAACATTTGAAAACATTTATTCACATATGTTCATTTTTAAAACTTATAACAGATTATGTCCTTTTTTTCCTTACAAAATACACATCTCAACCATCTCCCAAACTTATTCTAGATTCTTTTCTTCCTCGACACAATGCGTAGGCTACACCTCTCTCATGTGTCGGAGCTCCTATGCCGACTGCACCTCCCTCTTGTGTCGGAGGTCCTCCGCCACCTCCATCGACAGAGAGCAGGCCTCGTCAACGAAGGCACGAAGCTCTCAAATGTCGCCACACGCGGTGGTTGTGTGCCGCCCCCATTAGTAGTCGTAGCCTCAACGGAGGCGCGAAGCTCTCTGTTCATTAAAAAAGAAATTAAACTGGAATAAGGATCTGAACACACAAAAAATGAAGAAATTGAGCTTGTAATTTTCCATTTTAGACAAACAAATAGTTGGCCGCCACCTTGGTCTTCTATCTCTTCACTGCCATGGGCACTGCTGCTACCTGGGTTCTTCGATACACTAGTGCCCATATTCATGATACAATACACTATGTGAATCTTCTTCTTCCTATTCCTTATTTCCATTCTTCATCGATGCATGGTTTTTTTTTTCTTAGTTTTTTTTTTTTTAATTTGTCTGCTTTTTGAGTTTTGAGCAATGGAGGATATCAGGATTTGAGTAAAAGTGGGATGATGTGAAGAATGGTGCACGCGTGCAGCACTTCACAATCGTGCATCATGGGTAAAAAATCGTGCATCATGGGAAGTTTGGTGCATGGTTTCACGTTCAAAAAAATCAGACTTATTGGGGTAAAATCGTGTGGCACTTGACAAAATTTTAAGAAATTTTGGGTCCAAAAAATCGTGCATCATGGATAAAAATATCATGTATAATGGGAAGTTTGATGCACAGTTCAAGTTCAAAAAATGCAGACTTGTTGGGGGCAAAAACTGCAAGGACCCCGCGCCCTTAACCCGCTATTAGTGTATTATCACAATAATGGTGCATGCTTTTATAACATTAGGGAATCCTCATATTGCCATCTATAAAAAAATTCGACATTAATCCATATAATATTCAATTCCCAATACCGTCCCATTAGCATACACATACACCTCATAACACACTAACATGTTCTCAATTCATAATGCAATTCTCTTTAACTAATTGCATGCCAAACATAAATGAAAAGAGAAACCTCTAACCTTTATACAATCCATACACACATATATGAATGCTCACATGCGAGCATTGAATGAATATTGTGTATCTACTGTATAAACATGCTACCCAATACCGTCATTGGTACGTCAGCCCTGTAGGCATATCCAATCAATAGCTCGAACTCAACTCCAGAGCCATTACTATACTTGTTCACATGTCCCAACAGAAACAACCGCCCACACGGGGTGAGCATACCAATCCACCATCTCAATTACCGCAATATCACAATTCATAATTTAAAGAATATAAAACTGTAAATGTAAAAGATACTCCCTGTATAATATCGTTATCATATGGGATCCCCCGTGCTGTTCCTGTTCTCACAATAGCCAAAATTATCAAATCCCCAAAATCAGTTAATCATTACATTGATTAACTACGCACATACTCAAACCATTAATTCCATGATCAATTACAGTTACATCATTACACTAATTATTCACAGATATCCATATGTCTTAACAATAATTCCAAAGTTCTATCATATCATGACTCATCGCTCGCTCTATAGCGGCGACATTCCATCCACTCGCACGCTCAACAGCGGCGGCATCATAACCGATGTTCGTTCAACAGCGACAACATCATAAATATTGCTCGCTAATAGCGGCACCACATAATTCTGAAATGCATATCAAAATGATTGCAACAACCATATATTATTCATGCACATGACAATAATATATCCAGCTAGGCTCGTATGTCATACGTACCTTATAATCCGATAGCAAGATCCAATCCTTGCCTTGCCCAAAGATTCAGTGAATTATTCGATGTATACAGTTAATAGCTCGCAATCAATCATAAGCACACAACTACATGCACAAGCACGTACACAACCCCCAATTACATCATCATACCATGATGATTAATTACTAATGAATTATGCGTACTACTCAAGCCATCCCAGCTTAATGTCCAATGAGTTAGCGAGTAACTCGAACGAGTAGTACGTCTTATGAAAGTTCAACCCAAACCATTTTATTTTAAAGCGTAGTATTCCCATTAGAATGTAGACATCGTCCCGAAAATCTACCAAACAAACCCCAATTCCGAAATCTCGACATGTTTCCAAAATTTTGAAAATACAAAGGAACAAGGGCCGCGATCGATTGTCATTTCCCGCGATCGATCGGCGCCCTGCGATTTTCCGAAAAAAAAACTTTGCTTTAATGAATTTTTTACACCCAAAATCAAAACCAACATCCCAACACCTTCACGACCCCAAATACTCCATTTAAAGTCAATAAAAACGCCCAAAACGACACTTTAACATTTATACTAAAAATCCCCAAAATTCAAAACCATTACCCTAAACAACCAAACTTAACAAAGCTACGACCAAAACGAAGATAAAGACGAGGGGAAGGATCTTACCCAATTATCTTCGAGAAATCTCGCTTCGAAAGCGAGCCTCCAACGATTTTCCTTCCAAGAGGAAAAGGAAAGGGGAGAAGAGAAGGGGGAGGAGAGAAGACGTGGAGAGAGGAGAGAGGGAGAGGAAGGGGAAATGACTGAACACTGAGTCCACTTGGTATATATACTACCAAGGCTCCAAAAATCCGAGTCTCACTTACTCGCATCATAACCCGTTATAAATCATCTGTGTTCAATAAATATCTCACACTCACTCAATTATGTCACAAACCTCAATCCAAAGCACTCCAGACTCCAGATCCCACTACCAACACAAATCCAAAGTTTATCACCTTAATGAGAATAAATCTCAACCCTTGGACCCAACGACCCCGATACCGTATTAAATCCCCGGGAGTCTCAACACAGTAATTATCTCATAATTACTCCAATTAAAATCCATTAAGGATCATCACCACTTCGGGATCAACACAATTAATTTCTGGATATCACTTTATCCCCCACTAAAAAATTTCGTCCTCGAAATTTACACACGCGTACTCCACGTACCGTCGAGACTACGCAATCGAATTCGGGTCCACAACATCGATTCATGAATACATCATGATTTCTTAGTATGAACAATGCAAATTTACTATTCATTTCCTTCAAATCCGCAATAAACATTTAGCAGTATAATAATTTATAATTCACCAATGAACAAATATAAAATATCAATAAATTACCAAAAAATATCAACACAAATCACTCTCTTACCATCTCAGCACTTTTATAACTATCTCTCATAAAAAGAATGAGTCTATTAAAACATATAAAGAACTTGCTCTCGTCTTTTTTAATACTGACCAAGTCCATATCCTTAAATATCAATGAACCAACCATCATAATAATTATATTGTTACAATTAAAATAATCACGTTATTATTTCGTGAAATCAAGCAAGTCAATCTCTTGAAATAATTGTATTGCAATTACTTATCTAATAGTTTTTACTTTTTGACTTTTAGTTTAATTTTTATATAATTAATTTTTGCCCTCCCTCAATCAAATTTTTAGATTTGCCATGCTCGTAAAATAGAGAAAACAAATATACTTTAAAATAAAGACTGTTTAGTTCGAATTTAGAACATGGGTGGTGAAAAATATATGAGAATTCTAAGAACGAGTTTGAAATTAAATAAAAATAAAATTTAATGCTCTCTCTTTTTCTCCTCTTATATTTTTTTCTTGAATTCACACTTACAAAAATCAATAAATTATTATTCACCAACCTGACGTCTTCTTTGTATTTCAATTTGTGCGGCACCACTCATTGCAGTCATCGCTGGGCGCAAATATTAAAATATTACAAAAAAAAATAAAAAATTCGAAATTAACGTAACACGAAAATCATTTACGGAATTATGAGAAATCGTTATTTCAAGTAACGAATTCAAGTTACTTTTTTTTTTTAAAAAAAAAAATTAAAGGTGAATTCGTTACTTGAAGTAACGATTTCACCTTTTTGAAAAAGTTGAAATTGTTTCTCAAAGAAACAATTTCAACTTTTTTACAATTATATATATTATATATATATATAATAATTATATAAATATATATATATATATATATAATAATTGTAATTATAATTAAAATTATAATAATATAATTCTAATAATAATGTTATCATATTGCTCAGGGTACACATATTCGGAATGATTACCCTGCACATCATTGTTAATAATAATAATAATAATAAGTTAAAGACCCCCTGATATATTTTCGGTGCCATGGAGATAGATCAGTGAGCTATTACGCTTTATTCAAAGGATGACTGCTTCCAAGTCCACCTCATTATGTTATCATCGCTCGATCACAACCCATTTGGAATATGCATATCATGAGCTTGTGTTTTCAAAATCGGGCCGTACATAAAATCGGTATCCTTACTAGGTACAGAATCGATCGTCTGACAATAACAATAAAAAATAATAATAATAAAATAATAATAATAATAATAATAATTAATAATAATAATATTATTATTATTTTAATACAAATAATAATAATAAATTCGCGGGGTATGATCTGTCCACGATCATGGCCCGACGAGATGGTAACGAGGTGTCATCTGGGTATACATGTTTGGAATGTGTTGCCCTGCTCGGCAAGACCCGGACATTATTATTATTATTATTATTATATAATTATTAATTTTATTAATAATAATAATATTAATAATAATAATATAATTTACACGGTATATTCAAATAAAAAAAATTAACATAGATATTATATTATGTTGTGGTTCAACCGGCCAAGTAACGATTGCAATTGATTTTTTTTTTTTTTTAAAAAGAAATCAACAAGCCTGGATCCTTTACTCAAAGTAACTAATTCAAAATATAACATAATATATATATATAGTCGCGGAAGCAGGATTTTTGGGAGGGGGGGGGGCAAAAAAATTTAAAAATAAAATTTTAAACAAAATAAATTTTAGGGGTCAAAATATAATTTAATGTGTGGCAAAATGTAATTTTTAAGAGGCAAACTACAATTTTTTATGGTAAAAATGTTTTTTTTTGGCAAGGTGGCACTTAACCCCTTGCCCCTTAGTGGCTCCGCCACTATATATATATACACACACATATATAATAATAATAGTAATAATAATAATAATTGTGTATGGGTCTTGATGGGAGGACAACACATTCCTGCCCGATATATTAGTGCCGAGCAGGACAACTCATTTCGAGCAAGATAACTCATTTCTGGCATTTCGAGACGTCATCGGGGCACACATGTTCGGAATGGATTGTTATGCTCGACACTGATTATGTTTGATGTGAATAATGAATGTGGATTTCCCGGGCACATTACCAACTCGTCGGGTCATAATCATGGATAAATCATGCCCGGGCACATTATTATTATTATTTTTTATTGTTATTGTCAGACGATCGATTTTGTACCTAGTAATGATACCGATTTTATGTACGGCCCGATTTTGAAAGCACAAGCTCATGATATGCATATTCCTAATGGGTTGTGATCGAGCGGTGATAACATAAGGAGATGAACTTTGAAGCAGTCATCCTTTGAATAAAGCGTAATAGCTCACTGATCTATCTCCACAGGGGGTCTTTAACTTATTATTATTATTATTATTAACAATGATGTGCAGGATAATCATTCCAAATATGTGTACCCTAAGCAATATGATAACTTTATTATTAAAATTATATTATTATAATTATAATTACAATTATTATATATATATATATTTATATAATTATTATATATATATAATATATATAATTGTAAAAAAGTTGAAATTGTTTCTTTGAGAAACAACTTCAACTTTTTCAAAAAGGTAAAATCGTTACTTCAAGTAACGAATTCACCTTTAAATTTTTTTTTTTTTTTTAAAAAAAATTAACTTTGAATTCGTTACTTGAAGTAACGATTTCCCATAATTCCGTAAATGATTTTCGTGTTACGTTAATTTCGAATTTTTTATTTATTTTTGTAATATTTTAATATTTGCGCCTCATCGCTGTATGGGGTCTTTTCAGATATCCCATTTCTTTACAATTCCTATTTCGTATTCGTCTACAGCGATGAAAAAGTAAAACAAAAGGAAGGTGAAAAGGAACAGGTTGCTGGGATAAAGAGTCCGTTCTTCATCAGCTTCTTGTTTTGAATTCCAATTTTGTTTTTCTTCTCGGTTCAAGATTTTAAATTTCTGATTCAGCCTTCTTATTTATTGTCCATTGTAGAATTGTTTTCTCAAACATCTCCCGTCTTCTTGTTGATCGAGCTCTAATGTTTCTATTTTTGGTGTTTGACTGAGTTTTCGTTTTTTGTTTTCTTGGTGTGACCGAGTTTTCGTTTTCCCATGATGATTACATCATTCAATACCGTGTTTTGCAGAGAATTGCCATTTCTCTCTCTTTAATGGGTCTAATCTATTGAGTATTTTATTATTATTTCTTTCTTCATCTTTCAGCTCCAGGCGCGTAAATCTCTTGTTCCCAGGATTTTTTAAATAAGGTTTGTCGGAATAGTTAACAAATCCATCGCATACAGATGCAGCCAGCTCGTTCTCATTTAATATTTTTGCTTGAACACCTTTTGATAAGTAAAGCATTTTTTTCATTGCTTTGATCTGTATTGTTGTGGGATTTTTTGTCTCTTACTTATTTTCTAATAATGGGTTGTGGATCTTCGAAAGAAAAGGTCTGCCGGCATTGCCAAGCGCCTTATATTCCGGTGAGGAGGGCATATTCATTGCACGTGCGTGGCCACCCAGCTAATGAAACAGGGGATAGCTATCATCTGGTGGCTCTTAAGTCATCCACGGTGGGTTCGTTAAATCTTGATCCTTCGATTCAGAATCGTATTGTAAACGTTGAAAACGAGGATCAGGCTCCATTGATACAGAATCATAGTGTTATAGCGGATAAGGCCTTGATCAGCAATGGGCCGAATGTGGGTAAAATTGGCTCAGAAAGGGCAGCTAAAGATGAATTTGCAATGGGTATGATTGAGGTCAAGACTTGGTCTAAAATGATCGATGAAAAAATCCCCAAATTTATTCCTAAAACACCTGTTAGAACGCCTCCGGGGGAGCCAGAGAGGATCAATGTTTGGGAGATGATGGAGGGTCTTGAAGATATCAGTCCTCTTCGCCCGGTTCATCATTTTCGCAGCTTTTCGTTCAATGGCCCTCGAAATTCTAGTTTGTCTTCTATGGATGATCAGCCCACTCCTAGAGTGCAAGAACATGGTATTGCATCACCTAAGCCTTTGTGGTTGGACTTGGCTGATACCGATTCTAATTCTAATTCCAATTCCAATGACACGTCTATAGTATCTGAATTCGATCCGGGGGTGATTGCCGAATTCAGAAAATCTCTAGAGGATCTGCCTCCGGCCAATCCATTTTATCTCAGGTCATTGGATAGTAAAAAAGATCATGTTTCGGATGATAAAAAGAATGAAAAGGTTGTCTTTTTGAACAACAGCATGCCTAGTGGTAAACAGAGGTTGATCGTGTATTTTACTAGCCTTAGGGGGGTGAGGAAGACGTACGAGGATTGTTGTCATGTTCGAGTGATTTTAAAGGGATTAGGGGTTAAAGTTGATGAAAGAGATGTATCAATGCATTCAAGATTCAAGGATGAGTTAAGGGAGTTGTTAAGAGGGGAGTTTGGTATTGGTGTTAGCTTGCCTAGAGTCTTTTTGGGGGAGAGTTACATCGGCGGGGCCGATGAAATACGACGTTTAAACGAGGAGGGAAAGCTCGAAAAGATAGTGGAAAAGTGTGAACATGTAGATTATGGTACTAAAGGAGGTGGTGGGAATGGTCATGTTTGTGAAGCATGTGGAGATATTAGATTTATTCCCTGTGAGATGTGTTCGGGTAGTTGTAAAATATATTATGAGGGCGAATATGATGACGATGATGAAGAAGAAACCGAAGAAAACGAGCACGAGTACGGTTTTCGTAGATGCCAAGATTGTAACGAGAATGGACTTATACTTTGCCCGGTTTGTTGTGATTGAATTCTTGTTTATTGAATGAGATTTTTCAGTACCCTGTTGTGAGTTTGATTGTTGTACATAGCGGAGTTTTGATTGATTTTGGAAGGAGATTTCAGTGAGAGATTTTGTTATAAATCTAAAGTTTCTTTGAGTTCTTGATTGTTATATAACCCTACTTGAGATAATTTCTTTCATACCATGTTTTCCAGTTTGAGAAGCATGCTTTATTTTCTCTCTTTTATATTAAATTAAATGCATATGATCAGAGCTAACAAGACAGGTAAGTGGGAAAAAAAAATCACATTTTAAGTTTAATATTTCTCCCTTTCTAAATTTATAGAAGTTTACTCTTTGTTAGAATGTAAGAAGTTGAATATATGTATCTAAAACTCTAGTATATGTTAGAATATGGAGACAACTTAGCAACAAACTTTGAGATTTCAAAGTTGTCGAACTATCATGCATAATTTTCTCATTTCATATCATGATATTTTAATGATTTTACACATTTGGCTCTAAGTAGACAAAAGAATAACTTCACCTATATCACAACATAAACTCAAAGTTTAATAAGCTATGAGAGAATAAAGAGTGATAGACGGAGTTTGAGTTGAGTTGAGCAAGTTCGCTCTTTCTCCGAGAGTCGGGAGTTTTTATCCTCTTGTAGTCCTTTATTTGATATAGTGAAAGTTTGTGTACTCCGTGGATATATGCGATTTTGTCGAACCACATAAATCTTATTTCTACATTTGTGTATATTTTATGTCCTTTATAACTCCCGGAGATTTCACAAGAATTAGCAACGCAATAACCTATGTACTTTAACGGTATATTTGTGAAATAACAAGACATCGTAAAATAAGATTAGTTGGTGCGAGTTTTGTGATAAAAATGAATTTATAAATTCTTGGTTTTTCATATTCTTCATATATATATTCAGTTTCAAATGTTTTAAGAATACAATCTTAGTTTTTCTCTTCTTATGTAATACGAAAAAATATACAATTTTCTACAATATTTGGGCGTAGGTAGGATTATTTATTCTTAAATGAATACTATACATTTTAATGAATAAATTCATCCATCACAACCCACACACACATTATAGTTAAAAGGGTTGTTAACAAGTCAGGTTAAAAGTAAATGTCAAATAAAGTTGTCTATGTTTTCAATAGAAATTTCCCACCAAACCACTGGATCCAACTCAAAAGTATTAAATGAAAATGTAAATCATCGAATAAAAATTAAAATTTTAAGATACAATCATTATCTTCACGTGAAACGCAATCGTACAACAAGCTTTTAATATCTTAATAATTTGATGTAGACTACATGAATAATAAAGAAAATAAAATTGGGTTGGACACATACGTCAATCTTCTCCAAGCGCTTATATCGATCAGAATATCATCTTTAACCACATTGAACTTCAAGTCTTTGCGTATAACTTCGAGACATGACTTCTTCGGCCGTTCTATCACTCTAATAAAATGACCGAAATCCATGGACTCCACTCAACGCATAAGTGCATTTATGGGCATATGTCGTATGTGGCCAAATCAAAATGAAACGCAATAATATTACATAAAAAACTTTATTTGATTACTCCATCGTTAGATGCAACAGTTGTGTAAAAGATATAGCAAACTCTACGTTTGAGAAAAATGAGATCCGCATTAGAATTGAAATAGGCATTAAATAAATGGCATGACTAGGAAAACAGAACCACCCATTATCATTATCACGAGGCACCAAATAAAGGGAACGGCTTCTTATTGTGCCTTATATTTCATCCAGCTACCACATTTATAGACCTTGATTATAATTATTATCTATATCAATGATAGAGTTGTTTAAACAGGATAGGTTCGGTTGGGACAGTATTGATAGAATCGTTAAAACGGGTTAGATCCTATGAGCTCTGGCTCAATCGGACACGTCAAATAGATTGATTGGGCGAGAATTTCCATCCCATCCGGAGATGGCTAAACGGGCAAGCTGTTGGTTTGTGGGTTGGACCTATTTGGGTCGGATTGGCCCGTATATTAATCAATTAACTAATTTACAATAAAATATATATTAATTAATTAAAATATGATTTATTTAATAATTTTAATTTTTTAAAAACTAATACTATTTTTTTATTTTATTTTTTTTGGTACGGTTGACTCAAGTAGCATGCAACCCTCCTTGAGATGGGGCCAAAAGGGCTAGGCCAGTTTGGGTTACAAGTAGGCGGGTCGGCCTGTTTTGGATCGTGATGACATGTTTTAACTCATCTGATCATTCAAACATTGTGTTATAAATAATTGAACAAGAAAATTGTCAAATTCGACATGTTTTTTTTACCATCTAATTTGTTAAAGTCGGGTCTTAGTGCAGTAGCTTTGCTGCTTCTTTTATTTGTTGTTAGTCATATTTCATCGGAGTGATTAAATGTTGCTAGAGAATACTGACGGGGTATTGAAAATTTGCTGATTTATCATGTTAGATGACGGAAACAGAAAACTTGACAACTTAAACAACTAAATTAGTTTTTTGTCCCCTTAAATCTTCTGATATTCATTATAAGTGTGTGACTTGAATCTATGGGTGTTCATTAGGTTCATTTTAAACAGAATCAAACCGAAATTTTGGTTAACCAAAATTTCGGTTTTGAAATTTCAAAATTGAAAACCGAACCGAAATTGTTCGGTTCAGTTTCGGTATGACCCGTTTTTTTGTGTGTGGTGAAATTGGATGATTCAACGTAAATACAAACACTAATACATCATGCATTAGATTCAAAAGAATCTTGAACCTTTGACCTTTTAGTTTTAAACTTCTAATATTATTTTGAAGCTATTTATTCCAAAAAGTTGAGTTTAATTTTGAACATTTGACCTTTTAGTTTTAAACTTCTAATAAGCTATTTATTTCAAAACATTGATTGTAAAGGAGACAACAAAATAAATTATATTATACTTGAAAACACATAGATAATTTACATGTTCGTACTCATACGGTCAGGAGCGAAACCCTTAAATATTTAAAACATAAAAAATTTAAAAATTTAATTTTTTTTAAATTTTGATTTTCGAATCCTTGTTTAATGGTTTTAACGACCATCTTTTATTAAACCCTGAAAGTAATGTGAAGGTCTTAATGAATTTTGTGGTATTATCAACAGGACTAGGATTGAACCAGAAACAGGATTTGTATGGACATACATACATACATACGAGTATATAACTCATCAACAATTATATAAATCATGTGAGATGTTATGTCTATTTTTTTAGAGAACTTCTAACAACTTTTAAATATCATAAAGGTTCTCTAGCCTAATATTTGCATATTGCAAAGGTTTTCGATTTTTTGTTTGGATTTTTTTTAAAAAGTTTTGAATTGGGCCTTTTTAATAACTTTAGTTTTAGAGTTCTTTTTATTGGGCTTATTTTATTGAATATTTTGGATCTTATAATGATAATATCAGGGCTTGTCCAACATGGACTTCCCCCCTTTTGTATTTAAGATATTATTTGCAAAAGCATATCGGGTGTATGTGTTGAGTGCTTGTATAGTCTTTTTTTTTTGATAATTTTATCTTTGAATTATTTTAGTTTTTTGTTAAAATTGGAACACTATTGTAGAATAAATCATTATGATGATTATAAAGATTTGCCAATGAGTAACATGATAATTATAATGTTTCCAAGGCCAAACTGATAATTGTCAAAACTATAAAATGGTGCATGTACAAAATGATGATTATTAAGATGAATGGGTAAATGATAATTATAACATTTCCAGGGGCAAACTGATAAATTTAAACATCTAAAATATCCATCCAAAATGGTAAATATTAAGGTGATTAGTTGCATTATCGGTAGTTGAAAAAAACCATACCACCAGACTATTAGATGTCATTATCATGACATCTTCCTTTATTAATATATATGTATAGATAAATATGAGCTTCCGACTCGTGCAGTGCGGTGCGTAAAAAAATCCACCCCTCCCCCACTAAAAAAAAGGTATAGATAAAATATCATTTGGAAAATTTCTTGAATTCAGTTCACCTTGTTGACTATTATTTGGATTTGCTCAATTATATTGAATTTATTCACGATAAGAGAAGCATTAGTTGTATTTTCTTATGTACATAGTAATAAATTAATGGCTTTTCAAATATTATGTAACACTTTATGTTAATTTTCAACCAAACACATCAATAATTTCACTAAATTATCAAAGTCTGGACAAAAACCCTAATTTATGAAATATTATATGCTTCCCCATGGGTAGTGCCCCATGGGATACATCCAACCATTCATTAGGAATATTCTCAATAATGTTAAGTGAGAATATTCCCAACGAATGATTGAATATAATCCATGGGACACTACCCCATGAAGTAGCATAGATTAAATCCTAATTTAGATCATTGCAATCATCCAAAACCCAACCCATGCTTAATTCTCATTAAATACCCACAGTTCAACTTAGCTTATCCCGTCATTTTCAATCCACGAAACCAAAAGGGCAGACACTTAATATAATTTCATGTCATCTTCTTCCTCAGGTGACCATAATAGATAAATATCCATAAATTCTACAGTAAAATGTCCACAAACTGTAACCACTCAATTCATGTTTCTAAACTGTCATGTTTTATCAAAAGTTGGAAACTAGTGGTACGGATGCAACTCAAAATTTTTAAAACAGTATAACAGTTCATACTTTTTGCAATCAATGATAATCTGATACCAGACGTAGAATCAAGAGTTTTTCGTTCTACCAAAAATTATAGCTAACGGTAATGGTGTAACTCAAATCTTAAAATGTATGACAACTCAACCGTCACGTTTTGATCGTTCTCCCAAAGAGACACTTATTGCTTCCTAACATGTTTAATGGCATTTTGATTATTAGAATTAATCATGATGCCTGTTTGATTAAGACACGAATTTAAGCCAAAAGGCAATTTCCTTCTCTTTCTAGTTAGGCTATATATTTGTCCAGGGAATGATTATGCGTTAATTAATATATATTGTTACGTAAAGAAAGCTGGTATGATTTGGCATCAACTTTTTACATTAGTCTGTGTTAAGTTATATTTTATATTGGCATGATTTTTGTGATTTATTCAAGAAAATTAAAATTATTGGGTTGCAAACTTTGGAATAATTTTTTATGATTTTTAGAAGATTTGAAGAAGATATCTGTTTGGAGATTAGAAGGTTATTTGTATTATTTTGAAGATATGATGAATATATAAGACGAGCGGAGTCACAATTATAATTTAGAATGACAAATTTTTTTTCTAAAAAGAAAAGTTAACGGTAAAACATAATTTTTTTTAAATCGCCACCTATGAATCTCTTGCTTAACACTGTAATGACAAAACTCTAGAAGTACAAATTTTGAAGCTTACTATAATCTTGATCTCGAAATGTTCTTGGGTGGATCCATCATTTTATTGAGAATATTTCCAATGACACAGTTACAAGAAAAACAGAGGTTTCGAATATTAATACGACATAGTTACAATTTAACATTTAATTACTTAAACATTGAAATTATAATAATAAAAGATAAAAATACAAGTAACCTTGGTTCTAAGGAAATTTCAATTAATATACTTTATATATATATATATATATATATTATATTCCAGATATATTAATTAAATTAAACTCCTAATTATTTCTGCCTCCGGGCTGTTAGCTTCTATAGTAGACAGTAGCTGGGATAGCCTCCCGCTCAGATTATCCACTTGTTTGTTAAGATTTCTAATATGGTTGCAAGTCTCCTCGAGCACCTTATTAGCTGATGCCTGCTTAAAAACAAATAGATCAAATCGAAGGCGCGTAAGAACATGAGCATTGATTAATATATAAATCAAAATTGATAGATCGTGATTGGATGTATAAAATGTATCCAGACTGAGGTGGTGCATTATAAGGACGTGATAATTCGGATGACGATACTCTGAATAAGCTATAGGTGATCTCTGTTTCTCATTACGGAAATACATGATTATAAAGAACGTTAGGACTTGTAGCTAAACGGCCTCGCCGATTGAGAGAAGCTGTGGAAACATTAAAAAAGAGCTACTAGATTGAAATGGAATGGATCAAATTTATTCAAATTGAAGGGCAATTCATGACTAAGGGATACAATTTGCATGCTAGAAAAAATCAAAATTCGCCTTTGGTCATGGTTGGTAGTAAAAATAGAGAGACTAGCATAATACTCGATCATTGATTGGTTTCGATTTCCTCTCATTTGTTTGTATTCTGTTTAGTGAGGTTGACAAATTTGGTTTGTGTATCATTTGTAACTTTGTATTTCTGAGCACATGTAGTGCTCATTTTCATATATTTTGGCTTATAAAAAAAAAAACAATTTGCACGCTAGATTGTGATCGAGCATATGTGATTCATTGGGGTCCAAAACCCTTGAAAACCATAATAACATCCCAAAATTCTTCAGATTTATGCCATTGCATACAATTTCATGTACGTACAAATTTTCTCTTAGTGTTTGTTTTCTTATCGTATCTATAAAGATAGTCAATAAACACCTAAATTCGAATATCTTCTGATTTACAGTGTAATGCCATAAGAGCAAATAATCATTTTCATAGTGCGTGGATCAATATTGTCTTAACAAAAGTTGAATTATTGTCTCAAACTGTAAATCGATATCCTGCCTAAACTATTATTTTCATTGCTAAATTCCATCTGCAAAAAAGACATGTCGGAATGATAAGAATCGGAATTTAAATAAACCAAAAAAGATAATTCGACACTTTAAATTAAATATTTTACTTCTTATGTGACTGAAAAGCAGGGATAGACAGTTTTTACACAAAATATTTTACTTCTTATGTGAAAAAATGTAGATGAGAAAAACCAAAATAAGCATTCTCATTTCTGCACTTCACAAGTCGAATATATTTGCAGATCCTTTTTGGATCGTATCCGGTGCTCGATAAGAGGTCGATAAAACAATAAGCGAGGTCGATAAAACAATAACTAAGTCTGTAATCTGACGTGACTTTGTTTACACTAAGGGTTACAGGTCTACCGTTATACTCCACCTTTTTCCTAGCTCGAGACAATAAGCGAGAGTGCTTGTCTCGCACAACACGTAGAAAGTGAAAAAGGGTTTAAGCAGTCTTTGTTGAAAGATTTTTGTGTACGTTAACCATTCTTTCCTTTATGGGAGGAACAATAGTGACTTATCGGAAGGACTAATATTCATGAATTTATTTGACTTCCATAGTCCAACATGATTTATCTAATTAAACATTCTGATGAAATTAACACTCAAAACAATGAAATCTAAGACAAAATAATTAAAATATCGACCTAGCTAATTTGATCCTGATTACTAGTTTCAACTATTTATATAATGTATGGAAATATGTATAATTAATCGAACTAGAATGTGTATAAAATCTTGATATAGTTTGTCGGAAAAATAATCCGATGACCGTACAAAGGGCTTACGAAAATTATTAGGTAACTCATTATATTGTTGTTATTTTCACTTGAAAAATTTTAGGTTGTCATTAATTCTTGTTTGGTTGGAGTGCAATAATTGTATATGCTTGGAGAAAGATCAAAGCGTGGTGCTTGAGCTGCTATACGGTTTAAAGATTAAAGTTGTATCATTAACGTCAGCTATAGTTTTTGGTAAAGCGGCAAACGTTTGATCCAACGATAATACTAATAAATTTCATTGATAGTTGTAAATCAAAAAAAGGTCTACCGGTCTTACCTATCTTTGCTCTGTGCTCACATCGTGACTACAGAAGTAGTACGTAAACTGGGTTCAAAAAATATATATACACACGCACGTACACATAAACCCTAACTGCAATCCAATGTATACCTTGTTGAAGCGCCTAGTGTTACGAATCTCAGGAATCAGTTGATGCAATTTGGGCAAAAGTTCAATGATCTGCTCATCTGTTATCCTCGAATTCGAGCTACTCGGCTGCCTCGACCTTGTCTCAGACATTCTCACAATATGTAACTTGTGGGATGTTTTAAAAAAAACAAACAAAAGGCAATATTATAAAGCAAGAAAGTGATTACGAGACTCGGGAGAAAAGTTTCAGATTGGTATGTGAAACAAGAAGAAGATGAAGCATGTATATATACAAAAAAAAAATATGTTCTTTAAGATCATATATTAGCTTAGCTTGGCTAGGTGATGAGGAAAATAAGAAAAGGATGTGTAATGAACAGGTGATAAAGTGGAAAGGACCACATGAAAGAGATTAATTACTAAAGAAAGGAGAGAGAGATGAGAGAGTACAGAAAAACACAGAAAGTGACAGTGGATATGAAGAAGACAAGTGTATTGGGGAAAGATGTGGTCTACACTACACACCACCAAATTGGAAATTCAATTGTAGTGCTCCAAGGCCGACCCAAGAATTTCGATTAAAGATCCTGTGAAAATATGAAGAAAGGTTGGGGAATTTTCTCATATATTATTCATACTTAATTTGTACTATACAAGCTGTATATATACACATTTGCTATTATATTGATGAGTCCTAAGATTGCTCTCATTCATTAGAAACAGCCTAAAGTCATTCCCATAATTAGTCATTCCCATAATCATCGTACATGGATTGCTTGATCTAATACAAGAGATTTGTCTTTCCTTTAATACTCCCCTTCAAGTTGGAGCGTGAATGTCAAGAACTCCCAACTTGCTGAAGTGTTCTTGAAAAGTTGCTTGTCCCAGAGGTTTAGTAAATATGTCGGCTACCTGCCTCCCTGTTTGAACGTAGGCAGTTTCTATCTCCTTACTCTCAATTCGTTCACGTAATGTGTGGCAATCTAGCTCAATGTGTTTCGTTCGTTCGTGATATACTGGATTTGCAACGATATGCATTGCTGCTTGATTGTCACAGAACAATTTGGCAGGTTCATGATGTTCGACATGTAAGTCTTGTAAAAGGTATCTCAACCAAGTGAGTTCACAGGTTGCAGCTGCCATAGACCTGTATTCGGCTTCTGCCGATGATCTTGAGACAGTGGTTTGCTTTTTTACTTTTCCAAGATACTAGGGCTTTCCCAAGAAACATACAATACACTGTCACCGATCGTCGGGTAGTCGGACATCCAGCGCAATCTGCATCACAATACTCATTTAATTTTAGTTGTCCATGTGATGGAAAAAACAAACCTTGACCCGGTGATTTCTTTAGATATCTGAGAAGGTGATGAACTGCATCAATATGAGGTTTTCTTGGTTGATGCATGAACTCGCTGAGTGTAGAAACTGCATATGTGATTTCTGGTCTTGTTATCGTGAGGTAGATCAGTTTTCCCACTATCTTGCGATAATAAGTTGGATCATTGAGGAGATCTCCGTCACTTGAACTTAATTTGGCATTTTGTTCCATTGGAAAATTGGCAGGCTTTGCACCAAGTAAACCAGTTTCTTCAATTATGTCTAATGAATATTTTCGTTGGCAAATAGAGATTCCAGCTTTAGATCGTGCAACTTCAATTCCAAGAAAGAACTTCAAAGAGCCTAGATCTTTAATTCGAAAATGGCTGCCAGAAAACTCTTGAGATCACCAATCATTTCGTTGTCATTTCCTGTGATAATCATGTCATCGACATAGAGTAATACAACAATGAAAGAGTTACCATGAGTTTTTGTGAATAAGGAGTAATCTGCCTTTGATTGTTCAAAACCAATGTCCCGAATTGAAGCAGAAAATTTATGAAACCAACTTCGTGATGCTTGTTTGAGTCCATACAACGACTTGTTGAGTCGACACACGAATTGCTCCCCTCTTCGACGAAGAACAGGTGGTGTTTGCATGTAAACTTCTTCAGCTAGTTCCCCATGAAGAAAGGCATTTTGGACATCCATTTGATGGAGACTCCAATTGCGAGCAGATGCTATGGCTAAAAGGCAACGCACAGTAGTAAGTTTTGCAACTGGGGCGAAGGTCTCGGTGTAATCGATCCCTTCTCGCTGGGTGTATCCTTTTGCCACGACTCGTGCTTTATATCGTTCAACAGTGCCATCCGACAAGTATTTTATTTTGAAAACCCATTTGCATCCGACAGGTTTGTGGCCAGAAGGGAGAGGAACCAAGGTCCATGTGTTATTATCTTCGAGAGCCTTGAGTTCTTCTCTCATGTCGTCAACCCATTTTGGATCCCGGCTTGCCTGCTCATATGAAGCTGGTTCGACCAAGTGAGAGATGTTGTGCACAAACTTTTGATGAGCATTAGAGATGTTGGAGTAAGAAACATACCTATTGAGTGGATATTTTGTAGTGGACATGGCAGAAGTGCTTGCTCCTGGGGAAAGCAATATAGAATGGTTGACTTGATAGTCTTGGAGATGAGCTGGGGTTCTAGTTGACCGATTGGAACGATGAACAGGAAGAGATTGTTGAGACAACAAGTTTGGTGTTGGTTCGGTGGTGAGAGAAATATCCATATTATGTAGGGAATCATCTGGTGATGGTTCATGATGTATAGTGGCTGGAGTGTGGGTATCAATGTGAAGATATGGTTCCTCTTGATCAAAAGGTGTGGGTAAAACTGAAAAATCATGTTGGTCCTCTTGTGGAGATTTAAGAAAGGGAAAAACATGTTCGTGGAAAATAACATCACGAGAGGTGAAAATTTTCTTTGTGTCAAGATCATATACTCGATATCCTTTCTGACCAAGAGGATAGCCAAAAAAATACACCGTCGAGCACGAACATCGAATTTGTGAATAGGTGTGAGGTTGGTCGCATAACATAGGAAACCAAAAACTCGAATATGTGAATAAGTGGGCGGTTCTTTGTGTAAAACTTCATAGGGCGATTTGTGAGATAATAGAGGTGTTGGTAATCTATTGATGAGATAACAAGCTGTTTGTATGCTTTCCCCCCAGAATTTCAAGGGCATGTTAGCTTGAAATCGAAGTGCTCTACCCACGTTCAAAAGGTGACGATGCTTTCGCTCAACTACACCATTTTGTTGGGGTGTATTTGTGCAAGAGTGTTGAAAGATAATTCCATGATCGTTAAAAAAGGAACACATGGATGTGAACTCACTCCCATTATCAGATTGAAAAACTTTAATCCCGCGATTAAATTGGATTTTGACCCAGGAGTTGAAGTTTTTCAATAAGGATTGTGTTTCAGATTTAAAATTCATAAGATGAATCCATGTGAAACGATAAAAATCATCCACAATAGTCAAAAAATATATTGCCCCGGTATGAGAATTAATTTTGTGAGGTCCCCAAATATCACAATGAACCAAATCAAAAGGTGCAATTGTTGAAATAGAACTACGAGTAAAAGGCATACGTGTTTGTTTAGCTAATGGACAAACATCACAAGCTTGTTGAAAATTAAACAATATTTCTGTAATTTTCTTTGATAGTTCTTGTAGAGGAAAAGATGAAGGATGTCACAAACGTTGATGCCAAAGACTTGAGGAACGATTCACATTATTGGTAAGGTCTGGATTTTGGGCTGATTTTAGGTAGTATAACCCATTATATTGCTTGCTCAGGTCAATCATCTTCTTCGTAACCACGTCCTGTATCACACAAAAATCAGGGTAAAATGTTACACTGCATCTCAATGCCTTTGTGAGTTTGCTAACATATAATAAATTGACTTGAAATTTAGGCACATGTAAAACTTCATCAAGGACTAAATCAGAAGATAGTTTGGTGGATCTCATTGATTGGACTTCCGTTTTACCACCATCGGGCAACCCAACATAGTCACAATGGGTATTTGATTCATTGTATGTTGGTGGTAATTTGGATATATGATCTGTTGCACCGCTATCAACAATCCAATATAATGTTGAGAACTGACCATTTTGAGTGATGTTGTAAGTGATTGTACTTGCTACGTTTGCAAGGGGTTGGTCATTACCATTTCCTTTATGAACCAACGCCATGAGTTGATTGTATTCCTCGATGGTGAACGTTGCTCCCCATGTAATTGGTGCTTTAAATGGTTCAACAACATCAGATTGAATGTTGTGGGCAGCAGGTCTTTTTCCTTTTGGTTTCACAGTCTTCCCATGCAATTTGTGACCCACCGGGAATCCATGTAGATAGAAACAACTATCAACAAGATGTCCATCTCGATCACAATGGTTGCATTTGAGCAACCCCTTTTGAGAGTTATTTTCCTTTGTTGCAAAAAAACGATTCTTTTGAGGTGCAAGAGATGATTGCATGGTGTAATTGCCAATGCTTGTCTCACGTTTGGCTGCAACATCGACTTGTCGCTCTTGTTGAAGTACAAGAGCATGAGTTTTGCGAGTGTCTGGAAGTGGCGTCATCATCAAAATTGATCCACGAATGGTTGCATATGATTCCTTAAGTCCCATAAGAAATTGCATGACCCTATCTTTTTCTTCACGTTCAGCAAGGGCTTTTAATCCTCCACAACTGCAGCAAACAGGCACATGATATGAGTTCAATTCATCCCAAAGGGCCTTCATCTTGGTGTAGTAAACAGAAACTGATTGTTGTCCCTGTCGGTGTTCGACAATTTCTTGTCGAATTTGAAAAATTCTGGAGTCATCTCCTTGGGAAAATCTTTCTTTGAGATCTTTCCAAACTTCGACCGCCGTCTCGGCATAAATAACACTTCCTGCTATGTCAGGATGAATTGCATTCAGGATCCAAGACAAGACCATGTCATTGCATCGTTGCCATATATGAAATTTCGGATGCGTAGACGTTGGTTTTTCGATGGATCCATTAACAAATCCAATTTTGTTCTTCGCACTAAGACTAATGTGCATAGTACGGCTCCATTGTCTGTAGTTGTACCCTTCAAGTGGTTTAGAGACTAAAACCATACCCGGATGATCCGAGTGATGCAAAATTAGGGGGTCTAAAACATCGAGGTGTGTCACTGTGTTTCCTATCAGACTTATAGTGCACCGTGGTTTTTTTTGGCGGAAGGTGTTTAGGTCACCAGTTTCAATGCTCTGATACCATGTGAAAATATGAAGAAAGGTTGGGGAATTTTCTCATATATTATTCATACATAATTTGTACTATACAAGCTGTATATATACACATTTGTTATTACATTGATGAGTCCTAAGATTGCTCTCATTCCTTAGAAACAGCCTAAAGTCATTCCCATAATTAGTCATTCCCATAATCATCGTACATGGATTGCTTGATCTAATACAAGAGATTTGTCTTTCCTTTAATAGATCCATTTAATATAATGTAGCTGGTAAAATTTGTGTTTTTAAACAAATTAAATTGATGTTCACGGACAAATCTTTCTAATATATGTATTTCGATGGACGAAATCATATTCCTGTTGAACCCACTGAATTATGATTATTGTTTAATAGTTTTGCGTCATGATCCTGTATATACAAACATATAGTGGATGCATAAACTTTTCGGCCAAAGTTAGCACTCAATACAATCCTTTCAACTTATATATCGCGATTGAATCTTTCGTCAAGGCTACAAAATGAATTGAATAAACCATGTCTTCAAAAGTATCATAACTTGATAATACATGATTAGCAACTCTTTTTTTTTCTAAAATATTTCTCACGTAGTCATTTGACAGAAAACATGTGATATTCGCATAATCGCATGCATAATATACGATTGAAAGATCTCCATCTACAAATCACAAACTTATGTCCGGATTACAATACGTCAAACATGCCTCATTGTAACCCTCGTGGTACCAAAAAACAAGTCACGGTGTGGTGCTTCTTGAATAATGCTATAATGGTGACTTGGGTTTTTCTTCTTCTTCAATGGTGTAGTGCTTCTGGAATAATGCTATAATGGTGACTTGGGTTCTTCTTCTCCTTCTCCTTCTCCTTCTCCTTCTTCTTCTTCTCTTTCTGCTTCTTCTCCTCCTTCTCCTCCTCCTTCTTCTCCTCCTTCTCCTCCTTCTTCTTCTTCTCCTTCTTCTCCTTCTTCTTCTCCTTCTCCTTCTCCTGCTTCTCCTTCTTCTTCTTCTTCAATTAATGGTGTAATAAGTTAGCACTAATATTGAATATTGTATGAGGCCATGCACGTCTCATGGAAGATTTTTCATGCATGCTAATGTGTACCATTTATGTTTTTACTTTTGCCGACTGTTTGTCACTGCAATATATATTTATATTTTTAAAACTATGATCTTATTTAGTAGAAAGACGAAATAAAAACAAATTAAATGAAATTCATTAAATTTGACAAAAAAATGCAATTATGTGGTTGTAGAAATTAAAGGCACAACTTTTGACATATATTCATCTATTTCACTATTCCATTGTTGAACATCAAATGTAACATAATGAATTTAGAGAAAGATAAGAAAGATTTGATGGGGGAAAACATTTTCATTTTAAATTCAGTTTTTGGTTGGTGTGAGCAAAATTTCAATTATAACGAATTAACCGACCGAATCGAATTAATTCAGAAATTAGTTTGGTTAATTCAATTTTAAATTTTTAAAAAATTGATTAATTTTCAAATCCGGTTCAGTTTTGGTTTTCATTTTAAAAATATCGGTTAACCGAAATAATTGAATTTTTTAATAATTTTTTTTAAACATACTTTTTAAAAATTGTTTAAAGTTTAAAATCAATATATCTCATTCTTTTATTTATTTTGATTTTTTTAAAAAAAATATAAAATCAAATTATCTTATTTTTCAATTATTTACTTATTTTTTAAAAAAAAATATCGGTTAATTCGATTTGTTCGGTTTTCAAAAAAATTCAGTCGGTTTGATTATTGTTTAAAAAAACTGTTTAATTCGGTTTTTGGAAATTCGGGATCGGTGAGCGAAACGATCTAATGCACAACCCTACTTTTTGGATATAATTGCATGTGATTGAAATAAATGATATTAATATATGAGTACATGTATGTGGTATAAGGTGAGTTGAGCCAGCTTGTTTGAAGCTCAAGCCCAGGAGATCCAACTTATATTATTATTTATTATATTTAATACTATAAACTACAAATTAATATTATTTTTTTCATTTTATTTTTTAACGAACAATTTAATAAGCTCAAACTTTATGAGTCCAGCTTAGATACGTTGATACAAAATATTATAGACGTATGCAAAGCTCTCGAGTCTCGAGCGAGCTGGAGCTTCTTTATTAAGGGCTCGACAAGCCTGGGCTCAGTATCTTTTGGTTGAGTTTAAGCTTGAACTTTATCAATTTACACCCCTAGTTTGGAAGTAATCAATCATTGGGAAATTGTCACAAAAAATCGCTCACCCCATATATATTCCATATGGTATCTCTAATAGATATTTTACCACGTGTGATTCTAAATAAACATTTTACAATCCTGTGCTTTGGAAAACTTAACACAATGCCCTCACACGTGATACACAGCAGGGTTGTTTGTATATTCACAAATTACAATGGGTAAACTGCATATTTCGAACTATGTCAAACCATACGGGCGACCTACAAGAAAAAACAACCATAAAAGTCGCAAATCCCCCCAAAGGAAACCCATGTTCCCTCCTTACAATTTCGATTATACGGCTGGGTCTTAAACCAAAAAAGTCATTTGAGATTTTTAGGTTCTTTCGCAAGGGTCGAGATCAACTGTCTATTTTGAAAACCAGGGATAAAAACGTATTTTCAAACCACATTAATGTAAATTGTCTATGAGGGTTTGTTGCCAAAAACCATAGTACATAATATATAACTATGGTTAGAGCAATGAAAAAAGTAGTGGTCTAGGTTTTATATTTGAAAGAAGCTAGCAATTGGGATCTTTAAAATTTAATTTCTTTGTTTGCAATGTTGGGGTTGATAGGTCAAGCTGGCTTTCAAAGTTAATGCAAGGTGCTTGTGAGTGGGTCTTTATGTGCATGTCTCGAAACACAAGACCTTGTGATCATTCGAAACATATCACACCTTATTATTATTAACCCACCCTCAATCAAATTTTATTTGGTGTGCCACTTGTGTTTCATATTAATACGCATCATCCAGGGTCGGGTTACAATTTTTTATGAGGGGAGGGGAAAAATTTCAAAACAATTCATCATCGCAAAAATTTAAAAAATAAATTTATAATTTTTTACATTAACTCATAATATATTTGCATATATTTATACGAAAAATTTGATTTTAAAGAATAATCATGATTTAGTATGATGAAAAGTTAAGAAATTAGAAAACAAAAAAACATAACAAATTAAAGCTGTTGGGTTTTGGAAATCAGAATAATCTTGGTTTTGATGTTAACAAAACTTGTTATTGTGTTGCTAACATATCTAATTAAGTGTACAGTGAGTAGACCATGATTAAGAGCTTGATGTTAGCAAATAAATGGGTTGAAGTAAACTGGACCAGTAGACACAAGCAAATGTCTACTGGACCAGTAGACCCAACCATTAGACTCCGAGCATTGCTGACTAAATCGATCATATCTCATAGCTCGAATATAGGAACGACGTGCTTCCAAATGGGTTGGATAGCCAACTAAATTTACTACAATTCATATCTCAGATTAGCAGACTTGATTCCAAGGTTTACATGACGAAAACATGTATGCAAAAGTCTGCTGGTGCAAAGCTGAAACAGCAGCAAACAGATTGTAGCAGCTGTGGTATATTGGACATAACTCTCAGCTCGCTTATCGAAACGAGACGATTCAATATGGGTTGGAAAGATAAGACAAAGATCTACAAGTTATATACAAAATTCAAAGCCCGAATCTGATCCTAAGATGGAGAAAAATCATCTGCAAATTTCGAGTTCTGGTGCTACAATCATCAGACTTACAGCAGGAGTATTGCCTTGTATTTCGAGAATATCTCTCTCATACAAACTCAAAATCGAGCGATTCTTGATTTCCTGGAAAGCTAAGATAAATGACTACAACTTTCATGTTGATAACTTTGCCCAAAAATCAACGAATCAAGAGTTATAACCAATAGAACAGAACAACAGATTTTGGACAGCAACGTTGGCAGCAGACTTCAACCTTGAGCAGTAGACCGTCGACCAGCAGACCTCGAAACTTCAACCAGCAGGGTACCAGTAGATATTTAAAATTAGACTCAACCAGTATACGTCGACCATCGTACTCGACCAGTAGACTACCCTACCGGAACAAACAACAGACTTCCAAAAAAGCCCAGAAAGCAGAATACGACAGATGCAAGCTTGGAAAACTTACCAAAACTGTAAGGCCTTCTCTACCTTAACCCGCTATTGGTGCATTATCACGTAAATTAGTGTAAACAATCATACCAGTAGGGAATTCTCGTACATGCTTCACTAGCAATGTCCTGACAACTATAAATTTTTTGTCATTAATGCATTTCTCATTCAATTCCGTAAACAATCCAACTGACACTAGTATATACTACATAGTGCACCAATCTCACATTCTCAATTCAGCATGCAATTCCCTTAATTAATTGCATGCAACACATAAATGAAAAGAGAAAAGCTCATAACCTTTATACAACCCATATACGCATCAGAATGCTCACAAACGAGCGTTAAATAAGTGAATGTGCATCTAATGTATAAAGCATACATCTCAATACCAACATTGGTACCTCATTCCTAGAAGCATTTCCAATCAACAGCTCGGACTCAACTCCAGAGCCAATGATGTACCTGTTCCACCGTCCCAACAGGAATAGCCCATACACGGGGTGAGCATAACAATAACACCATCTCAATAACAGCAATATCACAATTCAGTATTTACATAATATAAAGTTGTAAATGTAAAAGATACTCCCTATATAGGATCATCATCGTATGTGACTCCCATGCTGTTCCTCTTCTCACAATAGCCAAAACCATCAAATTCCCAAAATCAGTTAATCATTACATTGATTAACTATGCCCATATTCAACCATTAATTCCATTATCATTTATAATTAAATCATTACACAAATGATTTACAGATATCACATATATCTCAACAATGATTCCATAGTTCTATTACATCATATCACATCGCTCGCTCAACAGCGATGACATTCTATCCTCTCGCACGCTCAACAGTGGCAGCATCATAACCGATGTTCGCTCAACAGCGACAACATCATAACCTTTGCTCGCTAAATAGCGGCACCACATAATTCTCAATGCACATCAAAATTATTATAACAACCATATATTACTCATGCATATGACAATGATATATCTAACTATGCTCGTACGTAGGGGTGCTTATCGGGTCGGGTCAAATCGGACCCGGCCCGGATTCAGACCGTTAAGTCCGGTCCGAAACCGGAACCGTACTTAACGATTCCGGTTCGCCCCGGAACCGGTTAGAAACCGGTCTGGGCGGTTTCCACAACCGGAACCGGTAGTTTTTTTTAAATAAAATAAAAAAAGGAAGAAGGCAACGGCTATACAGTCGTTGCCTCTTCAACGTTAATTGTTAACGTTGGCAACGACTCTTAGCCGTTGCCAACGTTAATATTTTTTTAAAAAAAAAAAAAATTAATAAAAAATAAAAACTATAAATAGGGGATGTTGTGTTGTGTATTTTTTCATAACAATTCTTGTAACGAAAAATACTTCACTCTCATATTTTTCTCTCAATTGTGCTATCTACAATTTACTTATAGTCTTATATAATAATGGCATCTTCATCTAGCAGTGGTGCTGGTCGTAGCCGGGGTTGCAGTCGGGGTCTCATTCCGGGTCGTCTATCACTGAGTTAATCTTCTGCAATGAATTTGCCTGTACCAATTCCTGAGTTAAATGAAAGTTATGCTTTTTTTGCTGACCTCAATGTTGATGGTTCTTCTATGAATGTCGAACCACAACAACCCCAACAACCTGTCGAACCTGTTGCTGCCCAAGCCCAAGAAAGACAACATGTGGAGTCATCCGGAGCCACTACAGCAGCTAGTAGACAACCGACTCGTGCCAAAAGAAGTAAGATATGGGATCACTTTGAACTCGCTCAAAAAGAAGGTACTAATGAATATGTTGCAATATGTAAATTATGTAAGATCCAGTATTCATATAAAGCTGGTGGTTCCAGTGGAGGCACTGGAACATTTAAAAAATACTTAGTAAAAAAACATAATTTTGATGAGACAACATTACAAACATTAGGTCGAGAAGCAACACAAGCACAAATTTAATCTTACTGTCACGAATTTTATTTTAACTGCTGAAATTAATCGTAGGTCACTTGTTAGATATGTGACCAGATGTGAACTACCTTTTATACAAGCTGAACGTGCTGGTTTTATTGAATTTGCTTCGTCTATACAACCCATGTTTAAACATATTTCCAGGCACACACTAAAAAGAAATTGTATGGACGTATTTGTTGAATATAGAAATACATTGTTTCAACATCTTTCTAGTTTGCCTTGTAGGGTTAGTTTAACAACTGATATTTGGACAAATATAAATTCTGACATATCTTGTTGTCACTTGTCATTGGATTGATGATAATTGGTGTATGCAAAAAAGGATTTTGTCTTTAGATGAGTTAGACTGTGCACATACTGGTTATGTAATTGCTAAATATGTATTCAACACTTGTAGACATTATGGAATTCAGGATAAGGTATTTTCAATCACATTAGACAATGCTGCGAATAACAATGCTGCGATGCGTGATTAAAAGACCTATCTTAAACCAATGCTTGATGGTATTTTTTTTCATGTTAGATGTGCATGCCATGTGATTAATTTGGCTGTTAAAATTGGTTATGAGGACAATCACCCAGCATGTATTGAGAAAATGAAATACTGCTCTAAATGGTTACGCACGAGCCGTGTTAAGCGTGGTTGGAAACAATTATGTTTATCTAATGGTTTAAAGCATCTTCTTTTTCCATCACCAATAGAAATTAGGTGGAATTCGTTGTACAATATGTTGAATGCTATGTTACCTTACAAAGTTATTTTAACTCCATTTTATAATTCATATCAAATGCCTGATAGCGATGAAAGTATTTATTTGACTAATGAGGATTGTGAATTTGTTGAAAATTGTGTATCATTGTTAGGTACTTTCAGAGAAGCGACGGACCGTTTCTCTGGTGTTACTTATCCAACTTCCGTTTATTTTCTTCCTTTAGTATTTAACATGTTTGATAAATTTATAGAATTTAGAGATGACTATGACTTGCATGCTTTTGTTAGTGCAATGGAAACTAAATTTATAAAGTATTGGGAACAAATCCCACCGTGCACTGCATCGCAACATTGCTAGATCCTAGTCAATGTTTATCTTCATTTGAGATATTTTTTGAATATTATGCTAAATTTTTGGGGAAGGTTGTTGACGATCAAAAGACGTCTACAATGCAATCTCTCCAAAATATGTTTCAATTGTATTATAATCAACAGGCAAGTGAATCATCGCAACAAAGGCATGTTGAAGAACAACCCCAAGCTCAATCTAAAGGTGGGCGCAACAATTTGCTTAGAATGCTGGGCAGGAAAAAACTTAAGGGAAAATGACATTCTACTAGCACGTCGACAGAGTTGCAAATTTATCTGAATTATCAATTTCTAACCGAAGACAACTTCGACGTCTTACAATGGTGGAAGTCCAATGCAGCACAATTCCCTATCTTAGCCAAAATGGCTAGAGAGGTGTATGATGTACAAGCTTCAAGCGTCGCTTCTGAATCGGCATTCTCAACATGCGGCCGTATTATTGGAGACTACAGAAGTAGTCTATCAGCTGATTCGTTATGCATGCTCACGTTACTTAAAGATTGGTTTGAAGCAGAATGCAAAAATAGAAGAGATGGGACGGTTGACGAATTCGTAAATCATTATGACGAGCAAGAAGAAGAGAACGCCAAAACAATACTTATCGATTATGAAGACTGCTAAATACTAAATTGTAATATTTTTTTATTTAGATTTTCAATTGTCATGTCTTTACAATTATTTGTATGCATCTATATTATGAAATGAAGAAGAAATATATTGAATTTGTGATGAACATCATTGAAGAAACATTTACAACATAAAAAAAAAGAAAAAAAATCGAAAAAACCGTTAAGGAACCGGACCAAACCGGAACCGGTTCGATCCGGTTCCTTAACGGACCGGACCGGTTCCGTCCATAACGGGCCCGGAACCGGCCGGCTCCGGTCCGGACCGGACCAGTTCGGACCGGTAAGCACCCCTACTCGTACGTCATTGTACATTCTAATCCAATAACAAGAGCCACCCCTTGCCTTTGCCCCGATATCCGGTGAATTATTCGCTAAACACAGTTAATAACTCGCAATTAATTGCGTGCACACAATCACATACCCAAGAACGTACTCAACCTCCAAATACATCATCAAGTCATGATGATTAATCATTTAAAAGACTCGGGCGAAGCATGCATCGATTCCATGACAAACTAAAATTTTTCACCAATCAAGGCCTCTCGATCGATTGGCCATAACCTCTCGATCGATCGAGGGCTGCAGAAGAGTTGCTCGATCGGTCAGTCATTTTGCTCGATCGATCGAGCACACTGTTCATCGCCTTCCACTTTTATTTAACGACGCGCGATCGATCGAGCCCACTTTCCAATCGATCAGCGAGCTCTGTAACAACCAAAAATGGTGTTTTGAGAGCCAAAATCTCCTAAATAACAATCCCAACAACTATCCGAAAATCCTCAACAAAAACACCATAAATCCTCCCCAAAACACTACAACCCAAAATATCTAGATTTCAAAACTCATACCCAACTCTAAACATGCTCAAACACTACAACGCTACAATAAAAAACGAAAGTAAATGTGAGGGAAAGAAGATTACCAAATTATCTTCGAGAAACCTCGCTCCGAGATCGAGCCTTGCTCGATTTTTGCTCCAAGGGGAAAAAGGGAAGGGAAAGGGAAGTGGGAGAGGAAGAGAGAAACGTGAGGGAGAGAGAGGAAAAACTAAATGCCAACTGATTTAACATCTAGCCCACTTGGTATATATAGTACCAAGGCTCCAAAATCCCGAGTCTCATATACTTGCACCCCGACTCATTAAAAATAATCTGTGTTCAATAATTATCTCCCACTCACTATTTTCATCACCAACCTCAATCCAAAGCTCCCCAGATTCCAGATCCCACTACCAACACAATTCCAAGGTTTAACACATCAATGAGAATACATCTCAAACTCTGGGTCCAACGATCCTGTTGAGCCTTAAACGCATTGTTGAGTTTAATGCTTAATTTATCTCTGAATTATTTATGAGTTTTGATGATCAGCAAAACTTGTGTTTGTTATACTAATGTGTCTACTTAGTGTACAGGATGAGATGGTAACAATATTCGACGTTCGATGATTTTGGTATCCATGTGTAGCTAAGAGGATAAGCTACAACTTTGATGGTTACCACAAGTTCGAGAAACAAGATTAGGATGGTTGAGAAGTGGATTGGTTGAAGGAAATCAAAATATGCAAGAACTGGGCAGATCGCCCCAGGCGATGGTGATCATCGCCCCAGGCGATGGCAGCCAAGAGGGACATCGCCATGCAAGTCGACTGAAGCAATGCCGAGGACCGCGAGCATGGCAAGATCGCCTGAGGCGATGGGGAGAACGTCTGAGGCGATGCAGAGTTCACGTGAGGCGATGAAGTGATCGTCTGAGGCGATGAATTTTTCTGAGCAACCGAAGCTACGTCATTGATTTTTGGTATAGATCGCTTTAGGCGATCGAGACATCACCTGAGGCGATCAGTGAAGATTTTGACCGTTGGTGCCCGGCGATGGAGATCACCTGAGGCGATGCAGGAGTGATTCAAGCCTTAAGTGTAGCAACGGCTAGTAGGAGCCTTGGGGGCCTTCTTATGGATGTTTTGGAGCTTTTTGAAGACAAAAAACAAGTCTATAAACTACAAGAAAGCTTTGCTCATTCAAATTTATTCTAGCATTGCAAAATTCATACATTTGTGTTGTATTGGAGTTTGTAATTTATTTCTTGTGTGAAGAGCTTGTGTTCTTCGTGTCGTTACATCGTGAAAGTGTTATTTGATTTATTGTAAGGTCCTCCAACACCGACGCGAGTTGAAAATTGTATAAGTCATCAACAAGTGAAGTTGGTGCAAGTGTGTGGCTATCCTTGGAGCCCTTAACCCGAAGAAGACTCGTGAAGAGTGTGGGTAACTCGGGAAGAGTTTTGTGTGGCTATCCTTGGAGCCCTTAAGGCCAAGAAGACTCGTGAAGAGTGTGTTGCTCGTGAAGAGTTGTTTACTTGGGAAGAGTGTGTTGTGGCTAACTTGGAGCCCTTAAGGCCAAGATCAAAAGTTATTCTAGTGGAACCTCGGTTGGAAGTTATCTAGCAGTGAAGAGGAGATGTAGGCGATTAATCGCCGAATTTCTATAAAAAATTCTCTTGTTCTTTATCGCTTTATTTAATTTACGCATTTATTTATTTCTTCGATTTGTTTATTTGTCGATTGACTTAAATTCTTCCGCGGCGCAAACTAGACTTTTTGCAAATTCATTTTAAAACGCTAAAGTAGCCAAGTAACCTCTCACCCCCCCCACTCCGGTTCCAACAAGTGGTATCGAGTCATTTGATTTTTGTTTTAAATCAAAAAAATTTCTATGGCTAATCTAGCAAATGGGTTTGCTCAAGGTCAATCGACCAATCGACCTCCGCTCTTCACGGGAGATAACTACGGATATTGGAAGAATAGAATTTCTCTATACATCCATTCCGAGATTATGACCTATGAAAGATTATTGTAAAAGGTCCACACATTCCTTTAAAGGAAGTTGGTGGAATGAGTATTCCCAAAGAAATGGACGATTTTACAAGAGCGGATATGATTTTAATTTCTCAAAATGCTAAAGGTATTAACATTTTGCATTGTGCTTTAGATATGAAGGAATACAACCGGATCTCGATGTGCTCAACCGCAAAGGAAATTTGGGACAAATTGCAAATTTGTCATGAAGGCACAAACCAAGTGAAGGAGACAAAGAATTGATCTATTGCAACTCAAATATGAAACCTTTGAGATGGAGTCCGAGAAAACATTGATTCAATATTTAGAAGGCTCACTCAAATCATCAATGAGCTTGCCCAACTTGGAGAGAAGTATCCTCGAAAGCAAATATGAAGAAGAGCACTAAGAGCCTTGCCAAAGGAATGTGATGCAAAGAGGACGGTTATCATTGAATCCAACAAAGGAGATAGTGCGTCATATGATCTTGATGAACTCCATGGAACATTGGTGACCCATGAGCTTGAAGTGTCAACCCGGAAGGGATTAAAGGAGGAAGATAGATCCATAAGAAATGGGATAGCCTTGGTCTGGAGGAAAGAACAATCTGATGATGAAGATTATGAAGAGATGATCTTGTTCACTAGAAATTCAAGAAATTCTGCAACAAATACAACAAGCCAAAGACCTCCGGTGCCACCAAACATGATTCAAAACAAGAGGTAACATGTTATAATTGTCAATATAAAGGTCATTATGCTAATGACTGTCTTAGGAAGAAGAATGAGGATAAAGGGAAGAAGAAAGCTTTAATGGCCACATGCAGTGATAGTGACTCCGATGAAGAAGAAGCAACAAACTTTTGTCTCATGGCCAAAGATGACGCAAATGACAAGGAAGTGGAAAGCGACGATGAGGTATCCTCTTATGATGAATTACTTAATGCATATAATGAACTCATTGATTGTCTTGGTAGAACCAAGAAGAGTAATAAATTGCTTAAACTAGACTTGGCTAAAAGGAAGAAGAAAATATTACTTTGAAAAATCAAGTGCATGATTTAAAGACATCTTTTGCCAAGTTTAGTGATAGTAGTTTAAAGATGAATGAATTGCTTGGCTTGCAACGTTGTAGCTTCGATAAAGCCGGATTAGGCTTTTCAAGCAAATCTAAAACTTTTACAAGCTTGTTGGCTAAAGCTAAGCATAATTCTCCTACTTGCACTTATTGTTGCAAGTTGGTCATACAAAGAACAAATGTAGATTTGTTAAAAATCAATACCAACCAAACAAGAGGTGGAAATGGATTCCAAAGGCATCGATGAAAGCTAACCGCAAGGACCCAAAAATCAAATGGGTACCAAAGATTCTCCAATTGTTAACTTGCTTTGTAGGAACAACAAAGAAATGAAGGATGAATGCACTAGCACCTCAAGGTAGGAAATCATATTATGCACCACAATAGAAGAAGCGCGAGGTATATGACCAATGACAAGAACGAACTCTTGTCATCAAAGGTAAATTTATTTTGTGCATTTAAAAGGGCAATGGAAAATTTCATTGGCACAAATTAATTGTGACCAATAAATTATGAAGCTCAATATTCATTGATAGTAAAATGCATTTCCCTTTAGCATATGAACATTTAAATTGTTTTGATGCATGATTATGCATATCTCTTTATGGTAAATATCTTGATGTGCCATGAGTTCAATTTGAATATGCAAATGTGAAAATCAATAAAATATGATTAAGCATGCTTTAAGTGTTTAGGTGCTCTATCTTGGATCATAGAAATATGACCTAAGAACTTCATATATTGTTTCTATGGCCTCGATGATTTTATTTAACTTATCAATATCTATAATGATGCTTTGAGAAATTTTATCTATTGGGCATGAATGCATGAACTCTTGGTAGAATATATGCACACTTTGCACAAGTTAGAATTCATTGTTGTATTGCCTTAACGCATGTTTGTTTTTCCTCTCAATGATTTAATCTGATGCTTGTTATGGCTATTACATGCTTGATGAGGAACATGTGTAAATTGTTAAAATATGACTATGTGTCAACATAATTTTGTGCTATGCTTATTTGAACTTTGTGCTTTTTGATTATCACAAAAAGGGGGAGAATTTTGTGATAAACTTGAAGTTTAATACATGCATGGTTTGAGGGGGAGAGTTTTTGTATGCATGGTTTGAGGGGGAGAGTTTTTGTATCATGCTTTACTTGTTTGTGCTATGCAATTGTTAAGGGGGAGTCTTGTTTACTCATATTTCATGCATATTACATCTTCAAGTTTATCAAGTTATGTGATTATCAAAAAGGGGGAGATTGTTGAGCCTTAAAAGCAATGTTGAGTTTAATGCTTAATTTATCTCTGAATTATTTATGAGTTTTGATGATCTGCAAAATTTGTGTTTGTTATACTAATGTGTCTACTAGTGTACAGGATGAGATGGTAACAATATTCGATGTTCGATGATTTTGGTGTCCATGCGTAGCTAAGAGGATAAGCTACAACTTTGATGGTTACCACAAGTTCGAGAAACAAGATTATGATGGTTGAGAAGTGGATTGGTTGAAGGAAATCAAAATATGCAAGAACTGGGCAGATCGTCCCCAGGCGATGGTGATCATCGCCCCAGGCGATTGCAGCCAAGAGGGACATCGCCATGCACGTCGACTGAAGCGACGCCGAGGACCGCGCGCATGGCAAGATCGCATGAGGCGATGGGGAGAATGCCTGAGGCGATGTAGAGTTCGCTTGAGGCGATGAAGTGATCATCTGAGGCGATGAATTTTTCTGAGCAACCGAAGCTACGGCATTGATTTTTGGTATAGATCGCCTGAGGCTATCGGGACATCGCCTGAGGCGATCAGTGAAGATTTTGACCATTGGTGCGCGACGATGGAGATCGCCCGAGGCGATGCAGGAGTGATTCAAGCCTTAAGTGTAGCAACGGCTAATAGGAGCCTTGGGGGTCTTCTACACTATAAATATGGATGTTTTGGAGCTTTTTGAAGACAAGAAACAAGTCTATAAACTACAAGAAAGCTTTGCTCATTCAAATTTATTCTAGCATTGCAAACTTCATACATTTGTGTTGTATTGGAGTTTGTAATTTATTTTTTGTGTGAAGAGCTTGTGTTATTCGTGTCGTTACACCGTGAATGTGTTATTTGATTTATTGTAAGGTCCTCCAACACCGACGCAAGTTGGAAATTGTATAAGTCGTCAACAAGTGAAGTTGGTGCAAGTGTGTGGCTATCTTTGGAGCCCTTAAGGCCAAGAAGACTCGTGAAGAGTGTGGGTAACTCGGGAAGAGTTTTGTGTGGCTATCCTTGGAGCCCTTAAGACCAAGAAGACTCGTGAAGAGTGTGTTGCTTTTGAAGAGTTGTTTACTCGGGAAGAGTGTGTTGTGGCTAACTTGGAGCCCTTAAGGCAAAGATCAAAAGTTATTCTAGTGGAACCTCGGTTGGAAGTTATCTAGCCGGGAAGAGAAGACGTAGGCGTTTCATCGCCGAACTTCTATAATAAATTCTCTTGTTCTTTATCGCTTTGTTTAATTTACGCATTTATTTATTTCTTCATTTTGTTTATTTGTCGATTGACTTAAAGTCTTCCGCAGCGCAAACTCGACTTTTTGCAAATTCATTTTAAAACTCTAAAGTAGACAAGGAACCTCATTCACCCCCTCCCCCTTCTTCGGTTCCAACAGACCCCGATACCGGATTAAAATTCATGGGAGTCTCAATCATGCAAAATTTCTATCCATACATCCCTAGGCCATTCAACAGCCCAAAAGAGCAAACCACCTATGATGCCACTAATGTAAGGTCCTCGCTACCTTAACCTGGTATTAGTGCATTATCACGTAAATTAATGTATACAATCATACCATTAGGGAATTCTCGTAGATGCTTCACTAGCAATGTCCTGACAACTATAAAATTTTTGTCATTAATGCCTTTCTCATTCAATTCCCTAAACAATCCAACTAACACTAGTATACACTACATAATGCACCAATCTCACATTCTCAATTCATCATGCAATTTCCTTAATTAATTGCATGCGACACATAAATGAAAGAGAAAAGCTCATAACCTTTATACAACCCATATACACATCAAAATGCTCACAGACGAGCATTGAATAAGTGAATGTGCATCTAATGTATAAAGCATACTTCTCAATACCAACATTGGTACCTCAGCCCTTGAAGCATTTTCAATCAACAGCTCGGACTCAACCCCAGAGCCAATGATGTACATATTCCACCTGTCCCAACAGAAACATCCTCCACACGCGGTGAGCATACCAATAACACCATCTCAATAACATCAATATCATAATTCAGTATTTACAGAATATAAAGCTGTAAATTTAAAAGATACTCCATGTATAGTATCATCATCATATGGGATCTCTCATGATATTCATGTTCTTACAATAACCAAAACCATCAAATTCCCAAAATCGATTAATCATTACATTGATTAATTATGCCCATGTTCAAACCATTAATTCCATAATCAATTATAATTAAATCATTGCACTAATGATTTACAGATATCACATATATCTCAACAATGATTCCACAGTTCTATTACATCATATCACATCGCTCGCTCAACAGCGGCGGCATTCTATCCTCTCGCGCGCTCAAAAGCTGCAGCATCATAACCGATGTTCGCTCAACAATGACAACATCATAACCATTGCTCGCTAAATAGCGGCACCACATAATTCTCAATACACATCACATGATTGTAACAACAATATATTATTCATACACATGACAATAATATATCTATCTATGCTCGTACATACATACCTTATAATCCAATAGCAAGAGCCAACCATTGCCTTTGCCCCGAGATCCGAATTATTTGCTAAACACAATTAATAACTCACAATTAATTGTGTGCACACAATCACATACCCAAGCACGTACTCAACCTCCAATACATCATCAAGTCATGATGATTAATCATTTAAAAGACTCAGGCGAAGCATGCATCGATTCCATGACAAACTAAAATTTTTCACCAATCAAGGCCTCTCGATCGATCGGCCATAACCTCTTGATCGATCGAGGGCTGCAGAAGAGTTGCTCGATCGATCGGTGGTTTTGCTCGATCGATCGAGCACACTGTTCATCGCCTTCCACTTTTAGCCAACGATGCGCAATCGATCGAGCCCACTTCTGATCGATCAGCGAGCTCTGTAACAGCCAAAAATGGTGTTTTGCGAGCCAAAATCTCCTAAATAACAATCTCAACACCTATTACTCCGGAACTCCTCAACAAAAACGCCATAAATCCTCCCCAAAACACCACATCCCAAATCTCTAAAATTCAAAAACTCATACCCAGCTCTAAACATGCTCAAACACTACAACACTACAATCAAAACAAAGGTAAATGAGAGGGGGAAAAGATTACCAAATATCTTCGAGAAACCTCGCTCAGAGATCGAGCCTTGCTCGACTTTTGCTCCAAGGGGAAAAGGGAAAGGAAAAGGGAAGTGGGGGAAGAAGAGAGAAACGTGAGGGAGAGAGAGAAAAACGAAATGCCAACTGATTGAACACCGAGTCCACTTGGTATATATAGTACCAAGGCTCCAAAAACCCGAGTCTCAAATACTCGCACCCTGACTCATTAAAAAACATCTGTGTTCAATAATTATCTACCACTCACTATTTTCATTAACAACCTCAATCCAAAGCTCCCCAGATCCAGATCCTATTACCAACACAATCCCAAGGTTTAACACCTCAATGAGAATAAATCTCAAACTCTGGGCCCAACGACCCCCGATACCGGATTAAAATCTCTGGGAGTTTCAACACCGTAATTATCTCATAATTACTCCAATTAGAATCCATTAAGGATTATAACCACTCAGGGATCAACACAATTAATTTCCGGATATCACAAAAACTCTCCCAACGGTTATATTCTTTTATATGACGTACATATCATTATTTGGGACTATACATTCATGATTGAAAGCTCAATAATAGCTGATTGAAGATCAATATAAGCATTCCAAAACAAACCTACTTGGGATTCAAAATGGGTACTTCAACGACAAAATCTGCTAAATGAATAGCATTCCCCAAACTTTAGCACCTTTTTCAAGTTCATATAAGATCTATTAGGAGATCATTTGTGCCTTTATATTCACTCTATTCATTGTATTTGTGAGCTAAAAAAGAGTGAATCCCAGTGTAACAGTTGGTGATTTATCACAACAGGGTGAGATAGTCTTCGCATGTGAGACTCTAAAGAACATGTTCTTTGTGATCTGTGTGAGATAAAAACTTAGGCTATCTTTGTGGTATTAGCCTAAGTAGATTGTATACTGAAAAGTGTAAACTAAAAGTTTTATAGTCTATCCTTCCATGAGATGGAAGAAGGGGGGCGTAGAAGCGTTAGTGCTTCGAATTTTCAGAAACAAATACTTGTGTTATTTACTTTATTGCTTATATTTAACTTATTGTTTTGGTTATCATTGTGCTTGTTAAAACAGCAAAGTGTAGCTCACTAAGTATTTGATAAAATGCTTCGACCAAACTGTTTTTACATATTCACTTGCATACCTTTAAAATGATTTAAAAATGGTTAATCAGTTATAGATGGTGTTATGTCAAGTGTCTTCCGCTCAGTTTTGAAACCGAACTCGATTTAATCTTTCGGTGTAATTATTTCAAGAATACGAGCTATTGAAGCTCAAGTTGGTTGAACTCGCATGTGGATTGGCAACCAACCCCGAATCGGTCCTAACAAAAGCACATAAACTTCAACCATCAAATCATAACATCAATAACTTTAAACATTTATTTATACATAAGAAAATTATTATGATTAAGCTCAAAAAATAAAAAAAATATTTCTTCTTACTAAAAATGAAGTTCTCAAAATAAAAATAAATAAAAAATTTATTTACAACATTCACAGTGAAAGAACTCGAAACAATGAATCAACAATTTTTTTAATCTATAAAATAAATTACATTAAAAGGATAAATGCAAGTTATGCTCTAACTAATACACAATAAATTAGCAAACTGAAACATTGATTCTTTTAAAAATTAAAATTTACAACTTAAACCCTTGAAATATTTAATTTTATAATTAAAGACATTGCAAATATATAAAGATGCGGGAAGATTGGGTGGGTATACGGGTGGAGATGCGATAATCCACTGTCTGCCCACATAAATGCGTGTTGCTTTGCTCTTTATTCGAATGTTAAAATGGGTGGGTGAATGCGGGTTGTACGTGTGAGTTGGATTGTGCGATTTTTTATACACCCCTACATCCATCTCATATGTAGTGATTTGAAAGTCATTCAAATTTTTTAGTGGGAATCTACAAGGAGATTTATGGTAAGATTTTTATCCAATATTTTACATATGGTGGGGCCATGTATAAAACAGAAGAATTATGGGTAAACTCACTTAAAATTCTCACATCCAAACATAACTTTAACATTCCTCCATATATCAAAGATTCTTTATTTAAACTCCATATTATACTCCTTTTTTTATTTCAACTCCCTACCAACCTTAAAAGACCTAAAAACCCTAACTTTAATTGCATAAAACTCCTTAAAGCTTTTAGGATTATTACAAAACACCCAAAATCCCATTTTTGCTAATAAACAACTCCTATAAGGGTGCGTAAATGCAGGTGCCTTTATGAATATGAGATCCTTCAGTTTCTGTCATTCTGAGAGAACTCAATAGCATACTTTTGCAAGGGATTTAGCCCTAAAATTCCCTTATGAACAATTGAAAATAAATAACAGGCTCATCATGCTTCTGTATTATAATAAATTTTTAACAAACTGAAATATACTATTTTGACCATAACGGCACCGGGTGAGGTGGGTTGCAAAGCCACCAGTCGAAAAGTTACTTGCCTCCAGACTGTTTTACGAATGGCTCATCACCATCCAACATCAGCCCTCAGGCGAGGTTAGTCTGCCAGTTATCCGTCTCCTTTAGAAACCGCACAACGCATCCCTAATTTGTTCCCTACCTTAGGGCGTAAGGTATAATCAAGATATAAGAAAAATTTAAAGAAATCTGGGAGATAGATGGGCAACAACCTTCCTTTTATTCTGGAAATAATTGTAATATCTATTACATTAAAACGTCTCCTTTTGAGAGGAGACAGATTTGTTTAGCCTCTCATAAAGAGGAGTATTGACTTAAGAACACATAAACTAAAACAGAACAATATTACAGATGTTTACGAAAAGAAAGAAAGAAAGGAAAAAATACCAAGCTATGAAAGTCGAAAGATTACAAAGTTTGGAGACTACAATTTTTATTCTCAGAAAACTATGGAGAATTTTCGATGTCCTTAGCTTCCTGAATGAGTGCCCTTATATAGGCATGAATCCAGACTTCAACTTCGGATTCCAAATCTTGATAATTGTTGGGTGCGCCCGTGAGTGCGCCTTAAATTTCACATGGTTTGGCATCTTTGTCTGGTTATGCCAACTTTTCTCGTGAGTAGTCCATTATTTTTGTCTAGGTGTGTTGAACAATTACGGCACTAATTTTGAATGGTCCACCCCTTTTTCCTTTGTCAGGAAATCTTTACATTATTGGTTTTTGTGGTCCCCGAGCTTTAGGAAAATGGGTCCTTTATCTTTTCCTGCCTCCGATCTGTCGGGTTTGGATCGGAATCCTTTCCCAAACTCGGGTCCTTTCTGCTCTGGGCATGCTTGGCAAATTCGATCTATCCATCGGCCAACATGTGTCATGTTGCAGAATTTTTGATAAGTTTCTTTTCCTGCCGGAATCATGTTTTCCCAAATAATTCTCGTCTTTGTTTCGAAGAGTTCTTCAGCAAATCTCGTTGTTATTCCCGTCATTGAATTCAGCATGAAAGTACCGAACGTGAATGAATATTTGACTTTGTCCATTTCGGTTAGACAAACCCAAAGACCTCATGCACGTCTGGTTGAAACTTCATCTTCTGTGATGTTCCAGCCAAAACCGGTATGCCATCTGGTAGCGCCATTCTTATATTTTTTAAGGCGTTCCCATCTGGTCGTCTGAGCTTGATAAAATGAAAAGCTTCAATGAAGCCCTTCTTCGCTGGTCCTGGAGTAGCACTGATAAAAGATAACTCCAAGATATCTCCTCTGGCCAAATGTGGATTATTGGCCCATGTCTCGTGAACAGCTTCTCTGATCCATTTGCTAATTTTGAAATTTCAGAGAATGTTGGTGCCACAGTATAAACCGAAGCAAGAGCTCCGAAATGATACCATTCTTGAACTTCGTTTGGATGGCTTCCTGGTTTCATCCAAACCTTGGATATTTTCTGGAGATATCAACAATAGTTTTGTCTGGGTTGATACCCCATCTGATTATTAGTTTCTCCCAATTGTGTTGGTAATCCTAGAGGTGCCAGTCATTGGCCTAAGGTTCAACTCTTCATCTTTTACCCAGAGGTGTTGGGTTAATTTGACGATTTAGATTGTGATAACACCTGACCCTCAATATTCGCTACAGCTTGTACATCCTCAAGGAATATATCATATATTGCACTCGTGACAGGGGTACTTGAATCCCTTGCTTCCGGGTTAGATGAGCCAATTCTCTAAACACTCATTTTTGCACCATTGTAGGTGCGACCTGGAGGATAGACCCTATCAAGACTTCAAACAGACGTTCATGGTCCGCTGATCCTTCATCTTGGGTGTCAAAGTTTTCCTTCATCACCAAGCTTGCTAAACTAATGGGGAAGTTTCTGTGAAACACCTCATGTAGTCTCTGTACAATAATCTTATGATCACAAAGGGTTGTGAAAATAAGTCCCATTGTCTCGTTCTCCTGAGTGAATCACTTGAATGTCTGTAGGGAATTGTTTCTTAGCAGCATTCTTGTATCATGGAAATATATAGGTGGAGTCTTGACTTTGTACCATGGGGTACCGCCCGCTCCGCCGATAATGATTTTTCGTTTCTTGGATTCCTTCATAATAATAAGGGTCCGTTTGGAAAAGTCTCTTCCTGCAATAGCTGGTAATTTCTCACCAACTTCTTTGGGGAAGATATCTCGCCTAGCAGTACATATTCCAGCTCCTGAATCAATGTAGGCTGCAAAATATTCTGCCCGATACTTCGCATATAACATCCCGACGGAGATGTATATGGAGAATGGACTTGTGGTCATCTGATCCTATATCGCTTTCCTTCCACGGTGAATTTCATTCCATCTTGTAATCTTTCCCAAGGTATGTTCCTCGAGAAACTCAATCCCAAGAATGAGTTGTTCTGGGATCATCCCTTATGGATAATCTGATGCTTCATACTTTGAAGACCAATCATATCCATAGCTTTTTCAATTGCTCCAATTGTAAACCCATCATACATCTGAAGTTTTGGCTTTTCCTTCATGATCCTCATAAGAGTTTTATGAGAAATAGTGGTATGAGAGAAAAATCCCGACGGCTCTTCTCTGATCACGTGTTGAAGGAGCTCTCATTTACTCTGATTCTGAACTGGATTCACATCCATCATCAGAATAGATCTCTTCGTCATATATGTTTTCATATGAGGGAATATCCTCAAATTGATACACCTGTACCAAATCCTGGAAATAGACGGCATCATCAAATTCCTTGGTATGCTCAAACCGTCTTACTCCCACAGCTTTGGTTTTCTGGACAATCTGTAGAGATATGTCTTCTTGCTCTGCATGTCCATCAGTTACAATCTTTGAAACTCTCATTTGCACGAGTATGTATGCGTCTGAAAGTTCTCTTCATTGATGCTCTGCTAGAACTTGCTTGATTAGAACCCGTTGACAAGGTTCTACTCCTGGTTGGTCCTGATCTTTTGCCCATATCTGTAATTTCAGGCTTTCTGCTTTGACCGGAACTTTCTAGGTCTCCATGAAGACCTACTTCTTCTTGAACTACTTCCGCAGGCATAAGGATGAGCTCTGTGCTTCTTCATCTTTCGCATTTGAGGATAGTTCCCAATGATCGTAGGGATATCATTCACCATACAACAAAGAGAAGCTATTTTGTTGATTCCTCTAAGCTTCTTGTAATTATTTTGGAGTTTTGCTTGGTAGCACCACTCCGCGAGTTTTACCTTAAGAAATGACATTCTCCTGGACACCGTTTCGATTTTATGAGGTGTATATTCCTGGATAAGCATTTCTGTCCATGGGCTTGGCATTTTGGCAAAGAACAGTTCTGCTGCATCCTTGTCTTCTATCTTTACCTTCCATCTATATTCTGTAAAGAGTTTGATGTACTCATCTATAACAGATATCATGTAGTTTCAGGCTAATTAGAGCTTGTCTATATTTTTTAGCCTTTTCTTCTCCATTCCCTCGAAGTAGCTTACTCCAATGAAACAGATTTTAAAGAATTTGCCATCTTGTCCACAATTTCTTTTAGGGACTCTCCGGCTAAAACTTCTTCCTTGGTACCTCGGTCTCCCTTATCCCAGGAAATCTTGACTGGTCCTTCTAGACTCATTTTAGAAGTAAAATGAATCCTTCTTTACTTAGATCAAGCGTTCCTGCTGTTATCCTCATTGCTGAAGCCCATTTATCAATAAGAACTTCTCTGTTTTTGAAATACAAGATATACATGTTGAGCATAAGTCCATATGGATGGATTGGATCTAACTGCAATTTCCTGTAAGGCGTTTGATGTATATCTGGCCTGCGAGAACGGTTCCTTGTTCCAACTGGGGGGGATCCAAAGTTGCTGAGGTGAAATCTTCCATGTGCGACATACATTGATCACCTTCGGGTCGTCTTGACTTCTACGAGATTCAATCCCGCAAACGAATAAGCAAGATCACATTGATCTTTCAGGTTGATTCTTTCCGTTACTTGGTGGGAGTTACTGGTTCTCCTCGTAGGACTGCAATCATTTTTTCATTCTCCGTCAAAGGTCTTCGGACCTCCTCCGCTTTCCCTTTTTGGTGTAAAAGGGGTTATGTTCCATAGGACGGTGGTAACCATCCTACGTTCCTTCTTCCTATCGGACTTGGTCTTGACTCCAACTCCTTAGCTCGATTTTGAACATCTCGAAGGTTTTCCAGAATTTCCTCCTCGTGTTTAATCATAATCTCCATCTGACTCTGAATCTGATGGATCTGTGCAGGCACATGGTATTGTAGGTAGCCATAAGGCTGCACTGTCTCCTGGATTTCTCTGAGATTTTGGGATATCTTACAAGAATATGGTTCGATTTCTAGAAATGTTAGTTCTCCCATCCTATTCGTCTGTTCCGAATCCTGTTAAGGGGTTGGGATCTGGAATCATGTGATTGTGCTCAGGATGATATCTCCCCTGGGCCTCGGTTAACTCGAATTGTTGTTTGAGGTTCATCTTGTAGAGGTTCATCGCCACCTTCTCATGTTCTTGATACTGGGATATGCTAGATGGGCTAACACCAATTTCCAGTAGAATATTCCATTTCTGGTTGAAGTGTTTAGCTTCAGCCAGATATACTTGATTTAGTTCTTCCAATTTCTGGAAGTACCACCTATATGACTTGCACCACGAACATTCGTTCGGATCCATAATAATTTCTTGAATTGTCTCCTCCCTATATGTTACAAATTAATATTCAAAATATTATTATAATATTTTCAGAATAAACCTAGGTTCTGATACCATTTTACGAAGATGGATCGCGAAGGAAATGATTATTAGAAAAAATGGTAAAACTTTGGATGGGATTTGAAAAGTATTTAAAACTCTATGGTATCATGCAATTAATCCATTTTAACTTTATAAGGGTAAAAATGTAATGTGTTGTGGGGTAGGGAGTTAGGATGAAGATGAAAGTATGTTTGGGAGGTTAGAATATACAATAATGGATAATGGGAGTTATGCTAAAGAAAGTTTGGGTTTAGGGGTTTTAGGTGAGTTTACCCAAGAATTATTAGGAAAAAAATTATTATTAGGAAAATATTATTAGTTGGGCAACCCAATACAATGATATTTTTTTATAAAGTTTGCATATAGGCTTGTTCCCATGACATTATGATATGTTTTTAGAAATATTTCAGCAAGTGCTAGCCTTGCAAAATCAAGACAATGGAGTGTAGAATTATCAACTCCTGTATCATTTTCAGGATTTGGTTGATGATGCCCATCTTTAAGGGGCAGCTTAGTAGCTTAAACCACCTTGATTATGTAATAACAAATTCGTACACTCTAAATGCATCTGATGATGTCTGTTTCACATTTTATTCATTTACTCAATTTATCACATTTAATTTAAACACTCTAAAACTTTTTTTTACTTGAAAGATATAGTTATCTTGTGTCATTCTATTATTCATTTTTTACTACGACCTGCCCATTTGCATTTCACATGGACCTTCGTTCGCATTCAGTTCATTCATAGTAAAATAATCAAATAAATTAAATTAAATGTCAAAAATGAATAAAAGAACAAAAAAAGTGAAATGCACAATATCAAATGTATTTAGAGAATGTGAATTTGCAAATGCAGAATCAAGGTGGTTTAAACTTATGTTTAAAAATACAGGGTTTTAAACTTATATTTAATAATTAATATTATAAAGGGTTTAAATGCTTATGTTTTAAAAAACACAGAGATTGAAACGCTAATTTATTTTACATATAGGTGTTTTGTGCCATTTTTGAATTTCATAAGTAGGCTGTATGCACTTTGCCCTCCTTGGATGTGAGAAAAGTTTCTGGACGAACAGGAAAGAAGATTGATCAAAATGAATCATAATTTTCCTTCAGTAATCTATCGATCGTAACTATCTGACAACTACGAATTGTATTAGTTTCTCCATATTATATATGCTCTCGGTATATACTAAAATCCTGCCTAACGGAGAAATAGTTGGATAGGTGACAAAACATATAGTTTACGTTACATAACCAAGAACGAAAAAATATGGATTATTTTGTAAAATAATTTTTGGGATCGCCTAAACAAAAAATGTCAATGCTAAATTATTTAATTAGATTACATCCGCATATTTGATTTTATTCATCATAATCAAATAGAGAACTTATTTAAGTTTCCTTTTCTTCATTTAAAAAAAAAAAATAGAGAACCAGTTTTATGTTTCACAAAGATAATAAATCACTTTGAAAATACAACCCTAGCCCGATACAGATATTGGGCTAATATGGGTTAGGCCTCTCAGCTTTAACTGGGTTGGTACAGAAACCCAGACTATCCAATAGTCAATCATGTGCCCAAATATTTGTCCATTAATCTCAAGGATTTCAAACATCGATCTATATTTTGTAACTAATATTACTCGAAAGTGATTTTCTTGAACTAATTGATATGTTGATTAAATTATACAATGAACATAATGTATTGTATTCATAAGGTAAATTGCATTCGCTATCACTGGGGAAAAGTTAAAAACATCATCTAATCCTTTGATAACCGCTTGTTTCGTAGAATGTGATAAGTGAGTGATATAACTTTTGAGAGATGAAAAGGGCAAACCCCAGTGCACGAATTGTAGTTTGTCCCTCAAAAAATTATATTTACACCTATTTTGATCATTTTCAATTTTATTCAGATGATTTAATAATATTATAATTTTTAAAAACAAATTTTTATATAGAGGATTTCGTGTCAGGGCAACGAATTCAATTAGTCATTAGATCTTGTGATTCCTACAAACTCTTATCACTAAATTGAAGTTCTATTCACCAATTATTGGTCACACACAGAGAAATAGAGGCGAGAGAGAGTACTATGAAACAGTATTTCATCACTAGCAAACAACGCAAATGGGGTAAGAAATAGACACGATCATTTAGGAGAGTACTGGCAATCTGGTGAAGCAATAGTCAAAAATTGTGGCTCTACCCCCACAAAACAATAACTGAAACACCTTGAATTTTAACTGAGTCCTTGGAAATATCAAAAGGGTCCACCTGAATCGCTACACATGATGGCCAATTTGGGGGTAGGGGCTCTTTTTCCACCATCAAATCTCCACGTGAATTGTCCTTTCCCTGGGACAATATTTTTTTTAAATCATGGAGATCGGAGTTTTGTTACTTACGAAAATCGGGGATTGTGACAACCATTAGATTAAGCATTTGGTTTCTTCCCTGATACCATATTACCCACTCTCAATCTCACATACATACTTAAATAAGATACCAAAAAAAAAAAAAAACTAAGGGTGCGCTTGGTTCGTGGATATGATAAGTGAATGATAGATAATCTGGTGGATAAAGAGATGATTAATAAAGTAAGGATAAATAATCTTGTGTTTGGTGTCTATGATTAGTAACACAAGGAATAATAATAATGTGTTTGGTATAGGTGATTAAATATTGTATAGATGTAAAATAGATAGTAAAATGACTGAAATACTCTTGAATGATTTTGAATTTAATCATTATAGTATTCCATATTATTTTATTTAGAATAATTCTTTGATTCGATAAAATATTTATTTATAAATTTATTAATACTAATACTTATTATTATTATTATAAATCTATTTCTTATTATACATTATTATTATTATTATTTTAATTCATATTATTTGTTAGTATTATTTTATTATTAATTCGTTTCTTATTATTAATTATTATTCTATAAATTTATGTTGTTTTTATTATTTATTATAAATTTATTTATTATTATTTATTATAAATTTATTTCTTATAATTTTTTTTCAGGGATTCACCTACTCAAAAGGGTATAGGCGTAGAACCACCTTCTCAATCTTCATTACTGTATGGATTTGCATAGACATCACACCACCATAAAGGGATGCTACAACCATGGCTTATCCAATTAATCACGAGCTTTCTTGATTTTTCGGGCTTCTCAATACATGAGAAGAACAAAGGATGATTCAGGATAATTAATTAAACCTAGCTTAATCCTATGAACAGAACACTGCCTAAGAGTATAATTGAATATTTCATTTTAATCTTCTCATACTCAATAGTCTCTTATGCTCAACGATATCAGAAGTTTAATAAGACTCCTACACCTATAACGAAAAGAGGTATATATGTATTTCAAATTAGTGCATTTATCATCGAAAAGATGATCCCTTTTTCCTTGATGAAAACTGTACTATTGTTTTACTATTACTATTGTAACTACAATTTTTTGATAACCGTACTAACTGGAAATACTATATCTAGGTGTATTGGGATATTGGTGGCACTCCCAATTTTTTTTTAATACATTGCATATAAGGATTGGTGACGAGGTCTGAGGCTCGAAATCGAGATATCAAGCTTCTTTTTAGAGCTGGTGCATGTTGGGACAAAGTCCTGTGTTCCCAAAATTTAATTAGGTTGCATATATGTATTGGGGACTGTGCTATAATATTTGCAAAACAGGTCAAATGTGAAAAGATTTTTTGAATTTAAATCATATAATATATGCATAAATGAGCATTAAAATTTGAAAAAGACCATTCTAATTAAACTAATATTAAAGGTTGTGGTTATTTCACACTCACTTTCACGTGAAAAAGGCCAGTGCAGTACGGTAAGTGGGCCAAGCCCAGTATAAGCTATAATTATTGCTCTCTTTATACATGTAAAAATCAGTGCTTGATGTCGGACCATTGGGGGCCCATTGTTCCTCCTAATTTTTCTACCTTATATTTATTTATTTTTAATTTTTTTACACACTATCTTATCTGACTATTCTTACTATATTATAATAGCTAAACACCTTAGTGGTATGGTCATTTTGCAAATCCAAAAATACACTACTATTATATGCTAAATAACCGCAGAACCCTTGCTAATTTAGATAACCACAATAACATCAAAAAAATATTTGGGAGGGTATTAAATTACAAAATCAATTAAAAAAAATTTGTTACATCCCAAAAGCAAAAATTAAAAACTAAATTTATAATTACCACTTCACTTTACAAAACAAATATCGTATATGCACGCAACGTGTGCAACGGAGCACTAGTATTTATAAAATACATAACTTTCCTTGTTTTTAGTTTTCAACTTTTACGACAAAAATTCTCCGAATTTTATTTTATTTTCATTCATTATGAAGCTATTATACGCTAATGTTTTGGCAAACAACAAACCAACCAAAAGAAAAAAACATACCAAGAATTGGCTGAGGATGGAGAGTGTAATTCTGGAGATTGTTGCATTATTTATATACAGTTAAACTTCTATAAATTAATAAATTTTAGATTGACTAGCTCCTATTAATTTAGCGAATATCAAATAATCGATAAATTAATTATTATTAATTTATACATTAATTACACAAACTTAAATTATTGTAGTGGGAATGGATGTCAAACATATCTTGAACAATCCTGAAAAAATAATACAGTTGTAGAGATGTTGACCGACGAGCAGATAATTGTGAGCGTCATGTGAAACTGAATATGACAATTGAGTCATTTTTATGAAGTCTTCGTAGATTAGTCATAAATGTACTAGGTATTAAGGATCTATTAATTTATATATTGCATGGTGTCTAAATAAATTCTCAAATATGTATGATGTTTTAAGTTTTAACAAATTATTAATTTAACATGTCTCAATGTCGAGATCAGACACAAATATTATTTAAGCGAAGTTATTAATTATCGAGGTTCTATTGTACTATTATTTTGCCACACGCATTGTGTGTGTAGATAGTGGAAAAAATAGAAATTTATATAATTTAATTCATATTTAATTTCTATAATATAAATCGTAGTAAAAATAGATTTTTTTTTTTTTAAAAAAAAAAAAAAAACTTCAACTAACACGCCAAAAACAGTTTCTCAAAGGTTTATCCCTTAATTAATAGTAAAAGATATATTGTCGGTGTGTGTATATATACATATATTTGATACAATCATATACTATTCATTGGCAGGGGGTGAGGAGATGGGTTTTTTATTAAATTAATCGAAAAAACAAATTAATTTAACAAAATATCCTAATTTTAAATTCGTTTTTAAAGTAACCCAAACCGCCATCTCAGATGGCGCCTTCATGTAAAGGCACCATCTGAGATGGCGCCTTTCGTATCTGATAAAAAAATTAATTGAAGGCGCCATCTTGGATGGCGGCTTCAAATAAAAAAATTTTTTTTTTATGAAGGCGCCATCGAAGATGGCGCCTTCTCGGGTATAAATACCGCGGCCGAGCCCTTCATTTTTTCATACCGAAGCGAAAATCACATATCATCATAGTTTCTTATCTTATTTTTATCGTTAAAATTGTTCAATCTCCAATCTCAATTAACCACTCTCGAAGTATTTTCAGGTAAAAATGTTGTTATATTATTGATTTTATCTTATTGTTTTTATCATATGGATTTTATAAATTTATTAATTATTTGTAATATTTTATAAATTTTTCAGATATGTCGATTCAAATATTATTATATTGTGGAGGTAATATATTACAGGATTTGGATACCATTAGATATGATCGTGGTCCAATAAGAGTTACCACAATATCTCGCACAATTAATTTTATGCAGTTGTTGACCGAAATATATAATATCACGGGCATCGATGGCAACCAGTTTCTTCTGAAAATACATGTAAGACATATGTTTAGAGATTATGCCGGGGTACGACAGACAATTTTGCCAATCGATAATGATTATAATTTAGCATGGCTATTGGATTCAGAACAAGGTCTTAGTTGCTTGGAACTTTACATAGAAACGGAACAAAGAAACTATGATTATATTCCAGAAAATGTAGATTGTTTGCCTGTAGTTGCAGAACGACCGACTGTCTCCGGTAGACACCACGATGACGATCCAATAGATGCTGATGTTATTGCTCCTGAGCCACTAGCAGACAGTTTCGCTGAATTGGGAAATGATATTCAGTCAGAACCAGATGATATTCCGTCCGAGGATGATGCTGATGACGATGAGGTTGACATTTGTGTCATGTCAGAAACAATTGCAGATGAAGATGAAGGGGTCCCAATCACCCAGGAAGTGTCAGTTAATGTACCGGAGACAACCACGACAACTAGTCATGTCCTTTATCCAACAATTCCATTCTTCTCAATGACACATCCTGAAGTATTTGCAGACTCAGTAGACATTCCAACAGGTAAATGGGGTAGTTATTACGATTACTCCAAAGGGGATCTGCATGTAGATATGGTCTTCAAAAATAAAGCACATCTGCAGGCAGCTGTGAAGGATTACTCTGTACGTGTTGCAAAACGAGAGTACCGCGTTGTGAAAAGTACAAAAAACATTGTGGAAAGTTGTGTGCAAACACAGTACAGAAGATGCACCTTGTAGATGGTACATGCGCGCCTCGTTGAAGAAGAAAGTTGGATTATTCAAAATAAACAAATATGGAGGTTCTCACACCTGCCTTTTGAGTGAGCTGTCTATCGATCATGCAAATTTGGACAAAAACATGATTGCTAGCTTGTTAGTGGGAATTGTTCGGCGTGATCCAGCTTTCGAGATAAAGTATGTAATTCAAACAGTCAAAGACAAATATGGATTTGAGATCTCTTATGCAAAAGGATGGTTTAGTTTGCGACGTGCTGTTGAGAATGTGTATGGGACATGGGAGAGCTCCGTTCAGAAACTGCCTTACTATACGGGAGCTTTGCAAAAATGGAATCCCGGCACCGTCATTGAGTGGGTTCACCTTGACAATGCCAGACCAAGAGAGAAGACATTGAATTACGTGTTCTGGGCCTTCCGACCATGTGTAGAAGGATTTCAACATTGCCGCCGGGTAATAAGCGTGGATGGAACACATCTGTATACGAAATATCAACATAAGATGTTGATTGCCGTGACAATGGACGCTAATAATCAAGTGTTACCTTTGGCATTTGCAATTGTTGACGAAGAAAAGTTTCTGTCATGGAGATGGTTTTTGGAGATGATAAGCCAGCATATTGTGAGAAGATCTGAGGGTGGTGCATGTTTGATTTCTGATCGTCATCCGGGCCTCATTGCAGCAGCCGATTGTATTCCTGACTTCAAATCACCGCGTGGAGTACATCGATTTTGTTTGAGACATGTTTGCTCAAACTTTAATAGTCGTTTCAAATCCGTTCATTTGAAAGACTTATGTTGGAGAGCGGGATCAGAAAATCAACTCACAAAATTTGATCGCACAATGGAAGAGATAAAACTTATAGAGCCAAGGGCTTTTGATTACTTGAGTCGTATCGATAAGTGTCAATGGTCTCTTGCTCATGACGGAGGCTGGCGTTGTGGTATCATGACCACAAATATGTCAGAATGCATAAATGGAGTTTTGAAAGGTGCTCGTCGGCTTCCAATCACCGCCATTGTGCAATTAACTTTTGATCGTTGTGTACTATATTTTGTCGAACGGATTAAGAAGATGGAGCGAATGATTGAAAATAATCAAGAATGGCCAGATTCTGTGTTGGAAAGATATGGTCGTGCCGACTATCATTCCATCCATCATGATGTCCAGATATTCGATCGTAGACACCTTACAGCTTCTGTTATCACAAGAGTACGACCAGGACGTGGGGGTAACACCCATGTTGTGCATCTAAAATCAGGAGAATGTTCTTGTGGAAAATGGAAAGAGTTCGGAATACCTTGCTCACATGTGATCCAAGTTTGTCGAAAGTATGGCCTAAATGCAAAAACATTTGTGAAGGCATATTACAGTATTGCCGGACGAATCAGGAAACAAAATTCCACCAAACATCAATAACACACAGCCCCTAGTATAACGGACTACATCTTCTTCCGTACTGTGCTCAGTAAGAGCATTATTCACCAAATGATTGTTTATGGCAGATAAAAATAACTTTGCACCTTTAAAGTGTGCAGTATCCGGTACAAATCCCAAAAGCATATGGCAATATGCTTGCCAGTCAGGTATACTCCTATCATAATCAATACCGGATACTACATTACCATCTACTGGCAATGCCCATATAACTGCAATGTCTTGCAGTGTGATGGTCGCCTCTCCGGATCTAAGATGGAAAGTATGTGTTTCACGGCGCCATCTCTCAGCTAAAGCCGTGATGAGGTGAAAGTCAAGTGTAATTCTACCAGACCTATAAACACCATAAAAACCAAAACTGTCCAACAAACTCGCAACACGAGTATCGAGGGGGCAAAGATCCCAAAAATACTTATCAGGGTTTCTGCCTCGAAGTGTAGAATCAATATCACCTGCCCAAACAGCTTCAGATCGATGACCTGACTGCAATGATAGCAGATGACTGTCAATCGGTCCTGGTCCTCTTTGTAAATCCATCCTGAAATATTACACAATAAATATCAATATAACAAAATATCAACATGGCAACCACCACCCGCCCCTACGGTGACAACACGGCAACCGCCGCCGCCGCGCCGCCGCCGCCGCCGACGCCGACGCCGCCGCCGACGCTGACGCCGCGCCTGCTTGCCTGCCGCCGTGCCGGAGTACAAAATTACGGCAAAAACTTAAAATTTGTAAATCATCCGACGGTTTGACATTATCTCGAAACTATAATTAATTTTTCAATAAAAACTACCAAACAACAAAATTTAAAAAACAACCAACAACATATTTCAAATTTTACAACTTTCAAAAATTTAAATTCAAACTTGTAATGTTACCTGAAATTCAAAATGTTGAACAAGCAAGCTCCAGAAATGATAAATCACGATGATTTTGTAATTTTTGCACAAAAATAAGCAAAGATCTGAGATGAGAATGAGAAATTTCAGAGAAAAGCCGATGAGAAATGAGGAAGAAGAAGAGGGGGCGGCGATTATTTTATACTGAAGGCGCCATCCAAGATGGCGCCTTCATAAAATATTAATTTTTATATGAAGGCGCCATCCAAGATGGCGCCTTCAATTATTTTTTTTTTCAGCTACAGAAGACGCCATCGCAGATGGCGCCTTCACCTGAAGGCGCCATCTGGGATGGCGTTTTGGGTCATTTTAAAAATGATTTTCAAATTCGGATTTTTTGTTAAATGTTTTATTTTTTTCGATTAATTTAATAAAAAAGCCGTGAGGAGATCTAGAATATGAGATCTTTTAGGTTTGTCGAAGCGAACGCTACCACTTGAGTTAGGAGCTCTAGGCATCATACATTTATACTTAAATTCTAATATAATTTTTTTTACAATCATTCTTTTAAATAATTGGTTATTTAAAAGCCATGATTTATATTATTATTTTCTAAGAAAATAATATTTAATTAATAATTCAAGCAAATGGATAAAAATGAATGCATCTCCAACATAATTTCACATTCACATTATCTTTACAAAAACTTTATATCCTATTCCATTGACAAAAGACACGATCAAATAATTCATGTAGGCCTCAAAGAATAAGAAAGTGGCTGTTTTCAAGGTACTTGGAAATCATATCCCACAATTACAAGAAAGTACTCTCAGACAATAAAAAAGTTTCTCAAAGCTGGAAAGATTCAGGCATGCTCACATGCTTTTCAAGTTGTTGAAAGAACTTGGACCTACAAAAAAGTTAAAAGAAAAAGAGCTATTAATCAATCTCCAAACAACATAAGTTCATGCATCAAAATTATTTATAATTTAGAACATAATTCTCCGATTATAATAGAGTTGTCGTGTTGAAACACTCATCAGAAACACTTATCTACAACTGTCATCATCGTACAGAAAGAAAAAAAGAAACGAAAACAATGGTTAATCGATTCATACTTGGTTTTATCAAACTTTTTTTTTTTCATATGCGATTGTTCTGTAGTTGCAAGAGTTTCGAATAGGCGCCATCGGGTCGACTGATTAGGTCACTATGGCTGCCTTGCTCTACAATGCGACCATCTTGAATGACGCCGATGCTGTCTACCCCACGTATCGTAGATAACCGATGGGCAACAAGAACGGTGGTTCGACCTCTCATAAGCCTTTCGAGTGCTTCTTGTAGCACGCACTCAGTTTCAGCGTCGAGGGCACTTGTGGCCTCGTCGAGCAGAAGTATAGATGGGTTTTTAAGAACGGCTCGTGCTATGGCGATCCGTTGTTTCTGTCCTCCCGACAGCTGAACACCTCGTTCACCAACTGGAGTATTGTAGCCTTCAGGTAATCCACTGACAAATGCGTGTACGTTTGCTGCTCGTGCTGCTTCGATTACCTCTGCTTCTGTTGCCCCTTCTCTCCCATAAGCAATGTTCTCGAGAATGCTTGATGCGAAAAGTGCCGGTTCTTGCTGCACCAAGCCGATTTTGAGACGAAGGGACTTCAAGTTCAATCTCCTAATATCTTTTCCATCGATCATAACTTTCCCGGATATAGGGTCGTAGAATCGCTCTATCAATGCAATTACAGAACTCTTCCCAGATCCACTTGCACCAACAAGAGCTTGGCTCTGCCCGGCTCGAATTCTTAGGCTAAAGTCCTTAAAAACAATCACATCTTGCCGAGATGGATAAGCAAAGTCGACATGGCGCAGATCAATCTCACCACGAATGGACTCAACCATCTCTGCTTCAGAATCGTCTGGATCTATCCTTGTGGGTCGATCAAGAATCGAAAAAACGGAACCAACAGCCTCTCCACCTCTTATAATTTCGGGAGCAAGGCTCACGGTTTCAGCAACAGAATTGGCAGTGATGACCAAGACTACAAACACCTTAATAACCTTAGAAAAAGTAGACACTCCTTTGCTAACGAGGTGGGCGCCGTACCATAAGATCAAAGCTTCGGATGCGTATAGTGCAAGCTGAGAGAGACCGAACAGGAAACCCGAGCACTGGCTGCGACGAAAGCTTTGACTTTGAGGGACACGTAGTTGTTGGCGAAACAAAGATATGATTTTTTCTTGGGCGTTGAACGCAGCGACTGTCCTAATGTTGCTCACTCCTTCGCCTGCAATCATACTAGTTTTTGCATGCGCTTTAGCAGTGTCTCCGGCAAATCCTTTGAGAGACAGTTGCTGTAATATTCAAAAGTAGCAGAATCTTACTGTTAAATACAGAATCAAGACACGTTCTTAATATATGTTTTGACATTAACATGATCGTGAACACTTAATTCAGGCGAATTTCGAGTTCATCATAAAAGATAATTATAACAACATTTTAAACCATTAACCAACCCTTTGTAGACCAATTATTCAAGAACTCAAACTTTTACATGATCATTTGAAAGCTCGTGAGCTGGCTCGCAAGCTTTTTCATTAATGTCATTATTTATTTATATTGAATATAATATGGTAAAATAAAACACATGTAACAATGATTTGTGTGCCATAATTTGGATCAAAAAAGTCCACCAACTCCTCCAGATATAACTCTAATAAATTCTCAGTGTCACAGAAGTTTGATGAGCAATAATAGAATCTTACATGCTTTTCCTCAGGCCTTACTGTACTACATTAATGCTTTTGTTTATTTAATGTTTTTAGTTCACACTGTGTGAGTTTCGAAGAGTCGTATAGACGAGGTGAAGGAGCACATGCAGATCACTATGTTGTAATTACACCCCTTGTCTTCTAGTGCCATGAAAACTGGATTCCAAGATTCAAACATCTTTAATAATAAATTTATCTACTCAACATAGCGTCCCTTCATAAATTTTATTCAAGGAATGGAAGATTTTTTATTTTTTCTCAACCTGCACCTGTCCAAACTTTTATGGTCATCCTATAAACCGGGCTTACTTAGCATCTTTTGCGGAAAGATGGTCTGAGTGCTGGAAAGCTATTAATGACATCAGAACTTGTACTTTTTTAAAAAATCTAATTGGGTTGGCCCCAAACTTTTTTACCATTCTATAGTAAAACAATTGTAGATGTGGATAGATTGAAAGGATTACCTGAGCAAAATTTGCTAGGACTAGAAGAGGAAATGTGGCCAGTATTAGCAGTGAGACCCTCCATTCGACTATGAAGGCGACAATGAACGAAGTGAGAAGAGAAGTCATGTTCTGTAGAATAACCGATATCCTCTCAGCGATGGCTGATTTTACATCCGCAGCATCGGCGGCTAAACGAGATGCAAGAAGGCTCGAATTATTCTCCTCCTCGTCGAACCAGCCAACTTCATTCCTCAAGATCGCTGAAAGAATTAAAAAGCAATATAACATTTCATAATGTTACAAAACTTAGAATCAAGGCAAAATGCTGTGTAAAGATCCCTTTTACCTGCAAGCATCATCCGTCTCACTCGGGTAGTAAGGTTCTCTCCCATTATACTGAAGAAGTAGTGCTGAATTAGATACGCAATGACGGCATAAAGGCCAGCTCCTATATATATGAAAACATATTCCTTTGTCTTTCTTTCCATGGCGGCAGGATTTCTATAGTAGAACACCTCAATCATATTACTCATCACTATGGCAAATGTTGGACCAATGAACCCAGAAAGCACAGATCCTACGGCACCCATGATTGAGTAAGGCCACTCGGGGGCGTTTAGCTTAAGCAGTCGGCAGAAATACCCGGCTGGGGCTTGACTTTTCCTATCGGTTTCAGCGTTTGATATCATCTCTATACGACCATCAGCGCCAGTGCTGTAGGAGTAGCTCAAATTTCTTAAACTCCCTGAACGGAGGCTTAGAGATTTAGTTGATAAGGAATGGCTAAGCCGAGATGAGCGTGTTCGACGAGTTGATGGGTTCGAAAAATCTCTTTTTCCTACAATTTCTTGGAATCGAATCAAGGAAGAATATGCCCCAGCTTTGGCAATGAGTTCTTCATGTGTTCCAGTTTCGACAACTTGCCCTTGTTGTATAACTGCGATAGAGTCAACATTTCTTATCGTTGAGAGCCGATGAGCAATGACCACCGTAGTCCTCCCTACCATCAGACGATCCAAAGCCTCCTGAACTATGCTTTCAGAGCCTGCATCTAGCGCACTAGTCGCTTCATCAAGAAGAAGAATCTTTGGGTCCTTCAGCATAGCTCTTGCAATAGCTATTCTCTGTTTCTGGCCACCTGAAAGTTGAACGCCACGTTCTCCAACCTGAATTCAGACAGAACGAGTTTATTTAATGCCGGAATAAGATAAAAACAGAAGGTGAAGAACCTAGCGCCAGCTGCTGTGGTTAGAATGCAACTCAAATAATAGCTCAAGTAGCGCGTTACCATTGCACATAGACAGGCACACAGGACAATAGGAGCTGAGAGGAAATTCTAATGAAATCAACCTGAGTATTGTATCCATTCGGGAGCAAGGTGATAAAGCTGTGAGCATTAGCAGCCGAGGCAGCGGCTTCCACTTCTACCATGGTTGCATCAGGTTTTCCATAGAGAATGTTTTCAAGTATTGTGGTGGCAAAAAGTGTTGGTTCTTGGTTCACCAAACCAATTTGATTCCGAAGCCATCTCAGCTGCAGCGTCTTGATGTCCTCACCGTCTAACAAAATCGCTCCTACGTTCCCATTTCATTATGACAAAGGACAATTGGTTTAAATCTTCTCTACGTATTCAGTCTCGAAAAAGTAAGAGTTAATTAGTTACCCTGATTCGGATCATAGAATCTTTCTAGCAAGGATACAATTGTGCTTTTCCCCGAACCACTACCGCCAACTACTGCCACGGTTTTTCCAGCAGGAAAGGAAATGGAAAAATCTTTGAAGATTAGGACATCAGGTCTAGACGGATAGCTAAAAGTTACATTATTAAACTCAATATTTCCATTAACATCAGTCAAACACTTTCCATTCGACACATCGGGAACTATCGTCGGTTTCTGCTTCATTATCTCCATCAACTTGTATCCAGCAGCTTTACCTTTGCTGAACGCCCCCAGATTAGAAAACGACTGCCCCAAACTCCTGTACAAATCAAATACATAAGAGGCCTCGATTTGCCTCAAAAAAATTTCAAGATTCAAGAATGGGAAAAGGTTAGCATTATCATATCTTACATGCCACCAACAATGGCGGAGAAAATAGCAGTGAATGCCTTGCCACCATCCGTCTGCCCGTTTCGTATAAAAACACCAGCATACCAGAAAACAAGAGCCCACGACATGCACGCTATACCGTATGTACATCCTAATCCCAGCCCTTTCGCCATTCCAGCCTTGTACCCCAACTTTAGCGTATTTTGTATTAAATCCGAATACGAACTCAAGGCATTTGTCTCGCCAACATAAGAATACACTGTCCTAACTTGTGCGATCGACTGCATTCACGGAATATGCGTAAGTTAGCGAAGCAGCGGCGATACAAGAAACGAAATATATATTTTACAGTCGCACCATTTAAAATTTTAGTTTTGACCCGGTAACAAAGGTTAACTGGTGAAGCTTTTACCTGCTCGGCGATTATTCCAGCACTTGCGTAGGATTCGCGACTCTTGGAGGTGAGTCCAGTGAGCGTATATGCATATAGACCTCCGGCGAAGGCGATTCCAGGAATTACAGCCACACTGAGTAGAGCTAGCCTCCATGAACACACAAAACCAACCACCAATCCCGCCAAAAATGTCGATAGATAATGAATGAAATTACCAACCTGACATCACACACACAAAACCAACACATTCAGCAGTATACATAGATGAATGAAACAGAAAAATTGAAGTAACTCAACTCTTATTATGGTCCTAAGACCTACAATTAGAAACCTATTAGTAAAGAAAGAAGATGGCGGCGCACGTTAACAGAGTTATGCTAACGTGTGTGGGTAATTAAGAAGCGAGAATTTTGGACAGGAGCCCGCAATAATGGCACCAACTAACTGCCCCGTCCAATGAATGATCCATTTTTCCTTCTTTAGTGCAACACTTGTCTAATACTAGATTACACCGTTATCTCTCAGAAAGCAAACTCCATGTTATTACACAGTATTCTCTCACTTTCTTGGACTGAGAGAAAAAATAACCACTTAGAAAATCTAAAGATACCGTGAAACTTCCGCAACTTTTTTACTCTGAAATGGAGTCAAAATCAAGAAACAGAACCTTCTCACTAATGGCATCTTGGACAAGTAGAGTATCAGTGGAGACACTAAATACGATATCTCCTGTTCTTGCATCTGTGTCAAAGAATCCAACGTCTTGTTTCAGCACCGCTTCCAAGTATTTCTTCCTCAATGCCCCCACTTGTCTTTCCCCAGTGTACATCCAACAAGCAATTTCTGTTTTTTAACATAAAATATACGCCACAAACAAGACTTTAAATTGAACTCCCAGAGAAGATAAATAAAGGGCTAAGATTTAATTTCAAAGCAAAAGTGATAGGGATGTGTGAATAGATAATAGAAAATAGGGAAACATTTAAGAAGTTGACAGGTGAAGAGGAAAACGACAGAGAGACGGTCCACGGACCACGTGCGACTGATTCTAAGTGAACTGTCGTAAAACAGTGTGAACCAAAAATAAATTGAAAATTAATTTCCATGATCTACCAAAGATTAAATTTTGACCCATTATTAAAATGCCCAAAAAAATTCAAGAATCAGAGTGAATTCAGCTGAAAAAACATAATCCCAGATCATAAATCTCACCTCCATAGGATGAAATGCACACAATCAATCCAAGGTAGACGAAATACAGAGCATACTGCATTAAATTACAAAAACCAACAGTCAGATCTGATGAATACTACACAAATCCATACTTTATTTTACATTGAGATGCATGAAATGATTTGAGAAAACAAACCTTGGAAACTTCGTGAGTCATCTTGGTCAAATCCATTTGGTTCTTGCCAAAACCATTGACCATTTCCCCAAAAAGCAGAAAGAAAACAGGCATCGAAGACCCGTGAATAATGGCCCCGATACTGCCAGAGATCATCAAAACATAATCATATTTATCAGCAAATGAAAACAGCTGGTAAAATGGAAGACTCTGCTCTTTCTTCTTCTCGGACTCCGGCATTGTTTTCCCCTCTGCTGCCTCCGCCATTTTCACAGAGTACTCAAATTTGAAATAGAAAACAAAAAAACAGAGCAGAAAAGTAGCAAGCTTGGAATGACCCTGGAAGAATCAACCTCACAAAAGGTGGAAAAATCGTTTCTTCACTGTGAGTAACATGTAAAACGGGGTATATTAAACATAGTACGCCGTCCTCAAGTACTTGTAGCTCTGTCTGTATACGTGTCTTTGTAAGAAATGGGTAATGAGTATGAAGATTGAATGGCCCTATTAACAAGCTCAGACAGAGGGAGGAAGAGACCAGAGAGAAGCTAGTGTGTGTGAGAGAGAGACACGAAGTGACTGTGTGAGTTTGTGTATGAGTGTGAGTGAGCGTGTTTTCTCTCTCTGTGTGTGAGATTTTAGAAGAGAGTGTGTGAAGGGAAAGTACTTATAGAAAGAAGGCCTAAAGCAGTCGAAATTATTGTATGGATCGTATATGTTATACATCAATATATATATATATATATATATATATATATATATATTTATAGAATATGATTATATAAGTTCTAGTAATAAAAATATATTACTTCATTCAGTTATTAAAAAATTAATTTTACGGTTTAATGATTATATATCAAATTAATTTAAAATTTATGTTTATTAAATATAATCAATAGAATATGAATTAATCTAATAAGATATTAAAAATATTAGAAACAGTAATGCTCTAATAGAGATAATAGACTAGAAAATGAACAAAATTATATTATTTGGTATGTTTATCACACCACAAAATATAATAAAATAAAAAATGGGAACTAAAAGACAATAAGTTAATTTTAAAAATTAGCATAATGCAGTTTTTCTTTCATGTATAAGAAAACATTTAATTTAAATGATCAAAAATTAATTTATCATTTATCTCTTTTATTCGACTGTTTATAAAAAAAAATAACACACCTTTTTTTTGAGTTTATAAAAAAAAACACAACCGTAAGTTTTATTCATTCCTATTTTAAAGGAAAAATGATTTAGTAAAAAAAATGTAACTTTTATTTACCAATTTAATTTCATTGTTGGTATACATTATTTCTAATCATTTTATTTTTCAAATTTTTTTTATATCTATTGAACTTAAATATTAAAAAAATTAAGTATAAATTTATATGTAAGGTATATGCGGGAAGTACTTGAACATATTAAGGTTGTGTTTAGGGTTGCTTATTTAAAACACTTTTATATTGTTTTTGCTTAAGGTTGGAAAAAGTTGAATTTAAACAAAAACATTGAGTGTTTGCTATTTAAATAAAAATTAAACTTCAATTAATTATAAAATTGCCACAAAACGACTTAAAGCAGTCAAAAGTATGTCATGGTCTGCTTCTTAACTTCTGTTTTTTATGCTTATTTTTATAAAAGCAATAACAGAATTAAGAAATAAAACACTTAAATTTTATTTTTTTATTTAAAAAGCTAATAACTAATTTGTAAAAGCATTTTAAGCCTAACAAGATTATAGCCTCTCTTGTTTACTTCTTATTTCAGATTTTTATATGGTTTTCAGTAAATTAGTTTCACGCTAACCAATGTGTTTGATGGAGATGGTTGGACTTCGGCCTAATTTCAAATTTTTTTAAAAAATAAAAAAGAAGGTTAATTTTTTTATTATTTTACAATAAAAAAGTAAGAAACACATACACCTCATGCGTTTCATAATTTTTTTTAAAGTATATTTTTTTAGGAAGTAATATTTGTTTTTCGAAAATAAGACACAAAACTATATCATCTTGTAAAAAAACTTGAATTTTTTATCAATTTTTTTTTAAAAAACATTTTTTTGAAACTTTGGTTTTCTGGCAATCCGTAAAATATACATTTGGGATATATTTTACTTGAGTTTTTTATTGGTTTTAATTTTTAGAAATTGGGTTGTTTTTTGGATTAGAGTTTTTAATATATATGTTTATGATTTAAGAAAAAATTTCAAACTAAAATTATTTTTGTGCACATGTTTTTTAAAACCAAATAGTGTAATTTTTTAACTTTTAAACCATATAGTAGCCCAAGCGTCACGCTTCGATCACTCTTCAAGTATGGACAATTATTAAACTCCAATAATTTCCCTCCTAATAATTGTACTACTTCACAACTTATGAGAATCGAACATGTGGCATTAACTCTGATACCAATTGCAGGATCAAACGCTTGCTCCTTTAACAAAAACTATAGTTTGTGGTAATGGTGCAATTGTAATTTTTAAACCATATAGCAGCTCAAGCGCCACGTTTCGATCACTCTTCAAGTATGACAATTATTACACTCCAACAATTGTCCTATATATCATTAAAGTAAATAAAATATGTAATTAAAAGTTTTAAAAAATATATAATTCAAAGCAAACTAAAATATAAGAAATTTCAGGCTTTCAATTTCACCATAATTCGTCCATCTTCATATCTAAGGTTTATTATCATTTAAAGATAATATAATTATTTATATTTTAGTGGTAGAAAATAACATGATTCCTTTATTATTTGAAATTAATATATTATTGCTTTTTAATACTATTTATAACATCAACTCACTTTTTGAATTTTTTTTAACTTTAATTAAATATGACATTTATTTTAGTTATGGTCATTCATTAATAACAATAATAATATGAATTTCATGAATCTATGCATAGGTAAAACATAAAGCAGATGAAACTAAAACATTAAAAAAAAAACATACAGATGAGATCCAATTTGACATAGAATATATATATATATATATATATATATATATATATATATATATATATATATATATATATATATATATATTATTTTAAATTTTTTATATACGTACTCCAATTCAAGGTATTATCATAAAAGATTAAGCCAATTGGCGACATCCTAGTTATGAACTAAGATCACCATAAATAAAATAAAGATAGAAGACATTCAATATAAGTATACGTGGTTTGTATAAAAGAAATATACAAAAAAATCGATTACGTTTATTTGGTCACGTACGAGATACATTGAGTAATGTACATTTACGTCCAACAGAGTCCATAGATTTCATCCCTTTTACGAGAGTAAAAGGTTGATCGAATATATATATATATATCATGAATTCAAATACTCTACTCTGTGTGGTAATTTGAAATTAAGATTAATTTAATAGGCTCGTGCAAGCCTCAATAGTACACTAAGACGAAGTAAAATTATGAGCTTTTTCCGTTAAAGCATGTGTAGATCATTAATGCCAATTGTCCTTCCACTATTTATTTATTTATTAAGTGAAAGAATTTCGTTTTATTTTTCCAATAATTGTAAGTATAGTGAATTGCATGTGCCGCAGCTTATTTTAAAATCAAACGGATAAAGAATTGGTAGTGATGCTAATCACGTAGTTTCTACAAGGTTATGTTTGCTGTTTGGAATGTAAATTTTGGGTTTCAAACTTTTAATATATACCCATTAATTATCCTAATTTCAAATCCATCGATTTTAATTTTAAGTTATTTTTTCCAACCCATTACAAGGAAGGTTGACTGCATTAGATCTACATTAATCATATCTCTTCCCAAACCTCGTACATTGTGAGAGCTTCATGCACCGAATTTGTCTCATTGTTCTAACTATAACATAACATTTCAAAACACACATCGAATAGAACTTTTACGCATGTGGTTTACAAATCTTTCTTTCACTGTCTGTACTTATAAACTCAAAAACGAGCACACATTATAAGTAAAAATTAGGAACAATCTGCTTAGTGTAATATTTGCATATACTGTCAAAATTATGAAGCAACGCAAAAGAAGCATGCACGTACAAGTGCAGAAGAGAGAACGTGAATGCACTCTGCATGATCATGCAAAGAGTGGGAAAATTAGTTAGATTGGCGCCTTGCTGATTCACATGTAAATTCTTCTGTATAGCTTTTCATTTTTGTCTTTGATAGTTTGGTATAAATAGTGAGGGATTGCTCATGTAAAAATTACAGATTTGATTTTTAATTAATACACGAAAATTCCCAATATCGTTCCTCTATGTTCATCTTTTCCTTTTTGTTATTGTTTATGATCATCAATGGAAGCAAGTTCATGGTATCGTGTTTTTGACATGGTATCATAACACCCATGAACAATTAATCTTCCTTATCTTTTGTTCCTTTCATCATCAATGGCTTCTTCCATATGAGAGGAGCCCTCATCTTCGCAAGGCACTCACGTTTACAATACCCAAACTGAAGATCCAAGTCAACTTTAGTATCTAAGTCAACTTTAGTATCTTCACCCCAGCGACACTGCTAATACCCGTTCATTGGCCCAAATTATATCACATGGAATAAGGCTTTTATAAGGACCCCGTGCCCTTAACCCATGATTAGTATATTAATCCATGTATTTAGTGCATACATTCATGTCATGAAGGGAAAACCACATGCAACCATATCATAATGCACCAACAATAAAATTTCTTACATTACTCCATATAATGTTCAAATCTCCCATACCACTCAACCCTTAAGTATGCGTCTTATAATACACTAACATTGTTCTCAATTCATTTAGTAATTCCTTAATTACTTGCATGCAACACATGAATGAAAAGAGAAAGACCCTTGCCCTTTTTATACAAACCGTATACACATATAGTAGTGCACACATGCGAGCATCTAATGAGTGAATGTGTATTAAATGTATAAAGTACCCTACTCAATACCGGCACTGGTACCTCAATCCTGAAAGTACCTCCAATCCATAGCTCGATCTCTACACCGGAGCTACCGCTGCACCTATTCCACCTGTCCCAACAGAGACAGCCCTCATACGGGGTGAGCATACCAATCCACCATCTCAATAACAACTGTAAGGACCCCCGTGCCCTTAACCGTTATTAGTGTATTAAGCCATATCATTAGTGCATATAATCATACTATCAGGGGAAAAACCATATGCAAGTGCAACACCATATGCTATCCAGAAAATTTCTTGCATTTAAACCACATAATATTCAAATTCCCCAACCATGATTATCCATATAGCATGCACCCTCATAATACACTAACATACTCTTAGTTCATTTAGCAATTCTATATCTAATTGCGTGCAAACCGTAAATGAACAGAGAAGAGCCGTAGCCCGTTTATACATTCCATATACACGTAATATGTACTCACGTAAGAGTACCCAATGAATGAGCGTGTATCTAATGTATAAAACACTCTGCTGGATACCGTTACTGGTGCTTCGATCCTGGAAGCACCTCTCAAGCGCAACTCGATCTCGACTCTGGATCTGAGCGCCTGTCCATCCAGCTCTGGTACCTCAATCCTGGAAGTACTTCAATCAACAGCCCGAGCTCAACTCCAAAGCTGCTGCTACACCTGTACCACCTGCCCCAACAGAGACAGCCCCCACACGGGGTGAGCATACCAATATCCCAATCCAATAACCACAACAATACAATTCATAATTTACAACAATGTAAATGCTATGAAATACAAAATATACTCCCTGGATGGCATCATCCTCATCCGGGGTTTCCTGTACTGTCCCTGTTCTCAAAACACTGAAACCATCAAATTCCCAAATGCTAGTTAATCATTACATTAATTAACAATTCTATGAGCCATATCCCAATGTCATAATCAATAACATCAAATCATTAAACAATGATTATAGACAATCCATGTTTCTCACTTATGGTTTCATAGCTCTATTTCACTGCTCGCTCTACAATAGCGGCATTCCATTTCCACGCATGCTCGATGGCAGCGGCGTCATAATCGATGTTCGCTCACAGGCGACAACATCCCAATCATTGCTCGCTCAAAAGCGGCACCATGCAATTCTCAATGCATATATAGACATTTGAAGCAAGTACAATAAACCATGCATTTCAATCTCCGTTTATCTCTAATACCATGTGTCATGCATTTCCACACACATTCATTGCAATACAGTGTACCAAGCACTCAACAATTGCAATTATATTAAAGGGCTATGCTCGTACGTCATACGTACCTTATCATTCCGTAGCTTGAGTACAAACTTTGCTTGAGTTCCTTACCTCGAGAGATATGTGCTAAAACACATAAACAACTCACAATCAAGTATAAGCATGCATAATACCCAAAATAACTCACTTTATAAGTTTAAAAAGATAGCCAAGCATTCATCCGAGAATTCCATTTAATTTACTTGGCTCCAACCAACCATTTTAAAAGTCTAGCATTCCCATTGGAATGAGAACATTGCCCCGGAAGCCGACCATTTAAGTCGTAATTCCAAAATCCCACGAAAAAAACAAGGAAACCACAAATCACATGCTGGCGATCGATCGCTATACCGGGCGATCGATCGCTCGATATAGCGATCGATCGCCAGACCTTACTGGCGCGAGGCGATCGATCGCTCCAAAAGTGGAGATCGATCGCCACAATGCTGAAAAGCGTACTGCCTGCATGCGATCAGTCGCCTGCTACGGGCGATCGATCGCCATGCCCTGCAACTCGAAACCCACCATTTTTAAAAGCTTGAAACCTCCCCAATACATACCCCAACTCCTCCCAACTCAAAACCACAACAAAACAACATCCAAGGACCTCCAAGAAGGGTGATAGACTTGAATTAAAACAAACCCAAAAGATTTCAAGATTTCATCAAAATCATCCAACCCAAACCAACCTCAAAACTCAACCAAAATCAACAAAACTACTATCAAATCAAAGCTACAAGAGAGGAGGAAGAGATTACCAGCTTTTCTTCAAGAGATCCGGCCCCTAAATCGTGTTCCCAACGATTTTGTTGAAGGGAAAGAGGGGAAGGGTTTTGGGGTGAGAGAGGCTAGAGAGAGGGAGAGGAGAGGAATGGAATGGTTCCAAATGGCGGAATCCCGAGTCCAACTGGTATATATAGCAAAAATGCCCCAGAATACCAATACTTCCACAAATACATCATGATTCATTAAAAATCATCTGTTTTCAAAAACTCTCTCTCCAACATCAAATCCCCAGACTGGCCCCAACATAAGGCACCCCGGAAGCCAAGTCCCACTAAAAACCCAACTCATAGGTTTTTCACCAAAATGAGAGTACAATCTCATCCTTTGGATCCAACGATCCCAAATGCCCGATTTAACAACCTCGGGAGATGTCAAACCGCAATTAATTCCTAATTGCCACAATTAAAATCCATCAAGGATTAATACCACACCGGGATTAACACCATAAATCCCCGGACATCACAACAACAAATATTACAATTCATAATTTACAGAACATAAAGCTGTAACGTAAAAGATACTCACTGTATAGTATCGTAATCCCATAGGATTCCCCGCGCTGTTCCTGTTCTCAAAATAACCAAACCATCAAATTCCCAAAATCAGTTAATCATCACATTGATTAACTATGCCCGTTCTTACCATGCCAATTTCATAATTAAGTATGAATAAATCATTCAACTAATGATTACAGATAGCACATGTATCTGTGCCATGATTCCATAATTCTATCACATCATATTTCATCGCTCGCTCAACATCGTGACCGATGTTCGCTCCGTAGCGACAACATCCTAACCATTGCTCGCTCCATAGCGGCACCATATAATTTGCAATACTTACCAATTTATTGCATTAACAATATATTATGCATTTCACAGTTTCATAATATAAAAGACTATGCACGTACTGACCGCTTTTATTTTAAACAATTAATTCCAATCTAGTGATTTTAGACCGCAAGTGCACGGTGTCAAGTTGTAGTATAGATAGGAAGATACGGATCGTCGAACCCACATGGACTAACAAGCAAGTACCAAATAAGATTTCTTTTAACTATATTTAACCTACGATAATCAATTAATAATTTAAACTAAACTAAATTAATTAAAATAAACTACTAATCCAACCAAGTCATCAAAAGTAAACGAGAAAAATCCACTAGAGAAGATTATCGAGACTTTGGCTCACCATAGCAATTCCCTACAATTCTCGATTGAATATTCAAATCTTTCTAAGGTGACGAGTTCTCCCAATTTATCTAATACACTCTCTCGAGCTATATTAAACCTAACACCGAATTGTAGTAAGTAACTCTCGTTCACTTATTTAACAATTCAATGTTGCATAAGATCCATGAAAACTCCTAGCTTTCAATTACTAGAATCTATGGCTATCACGCATGTATTTGACATCATCTCTCGATCTCGGTCTTAAATCCATGGTATGAGTTATTTATTCAGTATCATAAAATCATCTCTCGATCTCAATTACGATACTAACATCATTCAAAGGTGATCAATCCTCTAAAAGCATGAAGAACATAAAACATACGCAAAGAACTATAAGAATTCAATCATTAAATCATCAAATCGAAGGTTCATAACAAAGGATCGCCTAGCCTCGATAAATAAACTTAGTTCAACATAGTAACATGAAAAGCAAAACAAAACTAAGAATTAAAGACAAAGAAGAACTCCCGATGTCGACTTCGTTCGTAGATCCTTGCTTTCTCTCTCGCTTCCTTCTCAATCGTGTTCTTCAATCGCCTTATTGGAGATGTTCCAAAATCGTAGGGTGAAAGGTTGAAGGTTAGATGGATGGAGGCTGGACGTGTTTGGTGAGTGGAAGAATGATGGAGGCCTATATTTTGGATGGTTTTGGGAGTGAAGGAAGGCGTGGGTTTTTTGGATGGTGAATTGGGTGTTGAAGGAAAGGGGTTGTGAGATGTGATGGAGGCTGGACGTGAGTGTGGAGGCTGTGTTTCTAGGGTTCAAATCTGATGTTGGGGTGAAAATCTTATGTATAATATATAGGGGAAAGAATTATGGACTTCCCTTTTTCATCCAAACTCTACAAGGAAGGTATTTTTATGAAAACTCATCGTCCCGATCGATCCGAAAAAGTGGCCGATCGATCGAGCCTTCCAGTAAGAATTTCGCTCAATTTTCAGCCTTTCTCGATCGATCGAAAATGGTTTCTCGATCGATCACCCTTCATAGTAAATTTCTTCGCCTTTTTCAGCTTCTGGCGAGTTTCGTATTTTGGCCGTAACTTTCTCATACAAACTCCAAATTTGATGAATCAGCTGTCCACGCGAAGATAAGAGAAAGTTCTACAACTCTTATATGGACCACATTTCCAAAACATGGCTCGAACATATAGTAATTTGAGGAGAAAGGAGCAACATGTGTCTTGGATTCTTGTTTTTTCCTCTTTTCTTCAACTTTATTCATTTTTTCATCATTTTAGCTTGATTTCTCACCTTTCCCTACATTTCAACATTGATTCCTGAAACAGAGAAATATATACCATAAACCGTAAGATATTCCAAGAATCAACACGAAAACATGTACATATCATAGCCTAAAAACGCGTAATATTCAACCCTATCAACTCCCCCAAACTTATCACTTAATCGTCCTCGATTAAGCATTAAAATCATAAGGTAGAGTTCATTCTTGATATTTGAAACAATTATTTCATGACTTGCTTATTCTCAGAAATCTCATGCATAAATACAAAAGTTGACAAGACATGTTTTCTCCTATTTCAAGCAACACATCTCAAAATCGGAAACGTGTGTGTGTGCTCTAGTCAATCTCAAGTTTCATGCACATATTCAAGATCAAATCATGCTAATCAACTCAAAGTCGAGATTATCATCAAGCATTACATAGGCCTATTTCCAAACAACTTCTCCACTAATGATAGTTACTCCCTAGACTTGGATCAAAATGACTTTTTAAGCTTGTAATGTAAGGCCTTTGGTGTTGGCTTCAAAGAAAAGATAGGATAAGCGCAAAGAAGAGAGTATAATCATTTACAGTTCAAATTTTTCGCACACATCGAGCTTCTCTTCTTTTTCTTTTATAGCATTGGCCACTTTGGGTCTTATATGTTTCTTTTTTTTCTTTTCAAGGCTCTTTCTTTTTCTTCTTTTCTTTTTCTCATTCATCAATATTTTTTTATAAGCTCATTAAAATATAACAATTCAAGTGCATCGAATGATATTCATTATACTCCCTTAGGGTAAAGATAACTTTTTTCATTTAGGCTCAAATAAGGGTAAGTATAATGAGTTTGCCAAGAATGCCGAATGAGGTCTAATTATATGCAATGCATATACCATTCTTTTTCAATAAAGCTCAAATGGGACACTAGGGATTGATATAAATCATGGTAAGCTTGAAAGGCTCAAATGTTTCAAAGATCGCCTAGATCATTTCCAAGTCAAGTTTATAACTATAAAATTTCGCCTCAAAGTGTCATCATCAAATAAGTTCTAGGATAACTCTAAGATGCTCAAGACAAATCATCATGTTCACAATAATTATCACTATTCAACATGCAATCCACAAGATCATGACTCATTGTGCTCAAAGTATTCCTCATTCTTGACATGCTAACTCAAATTAGGATATTAATGTACAAGTCCAATCACAAATCAAGTTCATATGCATAGTGAGATCAAAATCCTCATTGAATAGTCACTACTATAATTCATTCTTTTCTCAAGTTTGAACTCATAAAAAAAAAATTTTAGCTCATAATAATCGGACGATTCAAGTGTCATTTAAGCACACAACATGTGGTTAAAACAAGTAAAACATGCAAGCTACTACTCCCCCAAACTTAAATCAAACATTGCCCTCAATGTTTAAAAGAATCAAAAGGGAAACAGTAAACTCCCATGATCAAGACGCTTGCATGAGGTTTGAGGAAGATTTGCTTTTGAAAGCTCCACTGTTGTAGGGGTTCATCGCTCCAACCAAGTACCTAGCAAGAGAAGAATGCATATGGTAAAATATTCGACTTGAGAGATAAACAAAACTAAAATGAAAACTGAAAAATAAAACAAAACTAAATAACAAAAGGATACGCTTGGGTTGCCTCCCAAGAAGCGCTGATTTTTGGTCTTCGGTTTGACCATCAGAAGCAACCATCAAAGAGCGGCTGCCGCCCATAGTAAGTATCGTATGATACCACTAATGGGTCTTCATTCAGTATGCCCTCAAGATTGGCAAGATTGTAGCAGTGTACGCTCGTCGCTCCAACAACATTCATCTTGAAGTGGTAGGAATGGGAGAATAATTCTTGACTCGGCTTCTTATCTTGGAGGATGTAGTGCGGTGAAGTTGGCATCGACGGAAAATATGGATCCATATATGGCATAGAACATGTCTCCATCGATGGGCTCAAATCGGAATCTTCAAAAGTCTCTTCCTTCTCCAACATCACACTCGATTCATCTTCATATGGGAACTCCTCGGATGACATCTCTGAAGTAGGCTCAAGTTCCTTTGAATCTTCCACAATAGGAGGATCACTCCACCAAACTTGGTTGGTTGAGTGATCATCCTCATATAACCAAACTTGATTTGTCGCCTCTTGATTTGTAGCTCTCGTCTCTTTCTCCTGGCAGCTTGTTGAAATTGTTTCCATAAGGACCGCAATTTGCTGTTCCAGGTGGCGCATAGAGTTGGTTTGGCACTCTAAACTGTTCTCAGTTGATGCCATGAATCACTAAGGTATCCTCTAACTGAGTTGTGACATCTGCAGAACTATCTTTCCTTTCTTCGTGATGTTCAAATGGTTGTGGCATATCAATAGGGTAGTGAAGCTCCGGTGGGTATTGGTGACTCCAACCTTGTAGTGAAGGGTCACAATACCAATGAAGATCGAAGTCCGCCATATCATTGAATAGGTGCACCACACTGTTCTCATCTCTATCAACCAGGGGACTCCCAGTCACCAGTGCTCCGCTCAATACCCATTCTCGTGTCTGTGCATCCAACCCGTTGTTGAAATATTGCAAGAGAGTGTAGTTTGAAAAGTTGTGATACCGGAATGTGTTGGCCAATTCATTGAATCTCTCCTAAACAGCGTAGAACGGCTCGGAACGTTGTTGGGCAAAGCTTGTGAAGGCTTGTTGATGTAGTATCTCCAAGTACCTCACAAGACAAACAAAACAAAAACAAAATAAATATATATAATTTTTTTTTCGAAATAAATAAACAAAATTGGTTAAATTACAGTCAAAGAACCTAGTATGATATTACTAAAGTTAGTCCCCGGCAACGGCGCCAAAAACATGACCGCTTTTATTTTAAACAATTAATTCTAATCTAGCGATTTTAGACCGCAAGTGCACGGTGTCATGTTTTAGTATAGATAGGAAGATACGGATTGTCGAACCCACATGGACTAACAAGCAAGTACCAAATAAGATTTCTTTTAACTATATTTAACCTACGATAATCAATTAATAATTTAAACTAAACTAAATTAATTAAAATAAACTACTAATCCAACCAAGTCATCAAAAGTAAACGAGAAAAATCCACTAGAGAAGATTATCGAGACTTTGGCTCACCATAGCAATTCCCTACAATTCTCGATTGAATATTCAAATCTTTCTAAGGTGACGAGTTCTCCCAATTTATCTAATACACTCTCTCGAGCTATATTAAACCTAACACCGAATTGTAGTAAATAACTCTCGTTCACTTATTTAACAATTCAATGTTGCATAAGATCCATGAAAACTCCTAGCTTTCAATTACTAGAATCTATGGCTATCACGCATATATTTGACGTCATCTCTCGATCTCGGTCTTAAATCCATGGTATGAGTTATTTATTCAGTATCATAAAATCATCTCTCGATCTCAATTACGATACTAACATCATTCAAAGGTGATCAATCCTCTAAAAGCATGAAGAACATAAAACATACGCAAAGAACTATAAGAATTCAATCATTAAATCATCAAATCGAAGGTTCATAACAAAGGATCACCTAGCCTCGATAAATAAACTTAGTTCAACATAGTAACATGAAAAGCAAAACAAAACTAAGAATTAAAGACAAAGAAGAACTCCCGATGTCGACTTCGTTCGTAGATCATTGCTTCCTCTCTCGCTTCCTTCTCAATCGTGTTCTTCAATCGCCTTGTTGGAGATGTTCCAAAATCATAGGGTGAAAGGTTGAAGGTTAGATGGATGGAGGCTGGACGTGTGTATGGTGAGTGGAAGAATGATGGAGGCCTATATTTTGGATGGTTTTGGGAGTGAGGGAAGGCGTGGGTTTTTTGGATGGTGAATTGGGTGTTGAAGGAAAGGGGTTGTGAGATGAGATGGAGGCTGGACGTGAGTGTGGAGGCTGTGTTTCTAGGGTTCAAATCTGATGTTGGGTTGAAAATCTTGTGTATAATATATAGGGGAAAGAATTATGGACTTCCCTTTTTCATCCAAACTCTACAAGGAAGGTATTTTTATGAAAACTCATCGTCCTGATCGATCCGAAAAAGTGGCCAATCGATCGAGCCTTCCAGTAAGAATTTCGCTCAGTTTTCAGCCTTTCTGGATCGATCGAAAATGGTTTCTCGATCGATCGCCCTTCACAGTAAGTTTCTTCGCCTTTTTCAGCTTCTAGCGAGTTTCGTATTTTGGCCGTAACTTTCTCATACAAACTCCAAATTTGATGAATCAGCTGTCCACGCGAAGATAAGAGAAAGTTCTACAACTCTTATATGGACCACATTTCCAAAACATGGCTCGAACATATAGTAATTTGAGGAGAAAGGAGCAACATGTGTCTTGGATTCTGGTTTTTTCATCTTTTCTTCAACTTTATTCATTTTTTCATCATTTTAGCTTGATTTCTCACATTTCCCTACATTTCAACATTGATTCCTGAAATAGAGAAATATATTCCATAAACCGTAAGATATTCCAAGAATCAACACGAAAACATGTACATATCATAGCCTAAAAACACGTAATATTCAACCCTATCACGTACATTATACGTACCTTATAGTCCCGTAGTCCGAATCAAATCTTGCCTTAGTCTCGTGACCCGGTGAATCATGAGCTAAACACAATTAATAACTCACAATTAATTAATGAGCATGCAACCACGTGCCCAAGCACGTTCAAAATCACCAATTATATCATCAATCCATGACGATTAACGATTTAAAAAGACCCCGGACGAAGCATGCATCGATTCCCCAACAACAAAACCATAAATACCACAAAACAGGGCCTCTCAATCGATCTACCATTTATGCTCGATCGATCGAGACCTCCAGAAATTTGATACCCAGAATTCATCCTTGCTCGATCGATCGACCTACCATATCGATCGATCGGCAACCTTGCTCGATCGATCGAGCGCACTATTCACCAACTTCCAATTTTTCGAATTACGAGCAATCGATCAAGCCCCTATAGCCGATCGATCGGCGAGCACTGGAATGGCTAAAAAATGGGGTTTCCAAGTTTAAAACCCCCAAATAAATAAATCCAACACCCATTAAACTATTAATCCTTAACCAAGACATCATAAAACTCCTTTAAAATCCACAATCCAAAATCTATAAAAATTTCAAAAACTCATACCCAACCCAAACCTTAACCAAAGAGCACAAAACTACAATCAAATCAAAGATAAATGCGAGAAGAAGAACAATACCTTATTATCTTCGAGAAACCCGGCTCCCAAACCGAGTAGCCATCGATTTTGCTCCAAGGAAGAAAATAGGGGAAATGGATGGGGCTTTTGGGCGAGAAGAGAGAGAAGAGAGAGGAGAGAATGCCTGAACACCGAGTCCACTTGGTATATATAGTACCAAGACTCAAAAATCCCGAGTCCTCCACAAATACATCATGACTCATTAAAAATCATCTGTGTTCAATAATTACCTCTCAATCTCAATTTCCATTACAAGCCTCAACACAAAACACCCCAGGCCCCAGATCCCACCAAAAACACAATTCCAAGGTTTATCGCCACGATGAGAATACAATATCAACCATTGAATCTGACAATCCCAAATACCGGATTTAAAATCCTCGAGAGTCCCAACACCGCAATTAATTCATAATTGCCACAATTAAAATCCATTAAGGATCATTACCACACCGGGATTTACACCATTAATTCCCGGGCATCACAATTATCCCCCATCAATAAAATTGTATCCTCGAAATTTGCACAGGCGTACTCCACGTACTGCCAAGACCTCTTAGTCCAGTCTGATCCACAACATCGATTCATGAATGTATCATGATCGAAACACCAACCTCGAGGACACCGACCTCGCACCAAATCCTGGAATGTAGTAAACCTCTCAAACCATTACAATCTTAAAAGGATGTCAGCATACCTCGGTGCTAACCACCCAAAAGCAGTCATTCAACCGTAACTTCTAACTACTCGAATCATCCCTAATTCCAACGTAGATATCGCTTCCACGATATCTCCACCGTCTAGTCTACGGTGTCCAACACACATCGCTACGAAGGAAACCATTAGTATACAACAGCATATACACACTAAACCTGGTTTCCGCTCTCCAAATCCACTTCGCAACTCGGATCGGGCAGCTCACGGCCACCGATCAATATAAAACATATCTCCACAAATATCAACATCTGTGTGTCCCAAGAAATCACATCTTGGTCCAAACATGTCATCGAGACTGTACAAGGTCTTAAGTTTCCATGGAGGTATTGATGTGACTAGAAATAGACACATCTATTACGCTTAATTGTCTACGATTTGGTATATTTTGATGGATAAATTGATACATATGCTACCTAATCGTATATTTGTGTAAATGTAGGGAAAAGTGAAGAAATCAAGCTAAAATGATGAAAGAAGCAATAAAGTTGAAGAAAAGAGGAAAAAACCGGAATCAAAGACACATGTTGCTCCTTTCTCCTCAAATTTCTATGTATTCCAGCCAAGTTTTGGGAATGTGGTCCATATAAAAGTTGTAGAACTTTGAGTTATCTTCGCGTGGACAGCTGACTCGTCGAATTCGGAGTTCGTATGTGAAAGTTATGGCCAAAATACAAAACTCGCCAGAAAAATGGAGGACAGGCGTAATTACGCCATTCACAGGCGTAATTACGCCAACGCTACGGCATTACAGGCGTAGCTACGCCATTCTGAGGCGTAATTACGCCAGAAACGCAGAAAGCCATTTTGTGACACGTCACCAGGCGTATTTACGCCACTTTCAGGCGTAATTACGCCTATAGAATTTTGGAAAATTAAAATTCTTGATTTCTTTCATTTCCACATGGATTTTACCCTACTCCATCAGCCTCCATACCTCATATACACGATTTTTACCTCATTTTAAGCATAATTTCATACTCTTAGAATATTTTAGGATTTTAGATTAATTTTCTTTAAAAGTTTTCTTCAAGAACGACGAAGAACGGAACCGGAATTGACAAGCCGGAATCGTGATTTATATTAGTAATTTCTTTTCCTTTATTTATTTAATGTTTTCCATTGAATTTTTATTGCTTTTAGATTTAATTATGCTAGGCTAAAACCCTTCGATTCTTGGTTGAAGGGATACCTACTTTTGGATTTAAATCTTTTATGAAAATTCGGTTTGATTGTTGAATTAATCTTCGATTTCAATTGGTTTCTCAGAATTCGAATTCCATGATTGTTGTGCTTGTGTATTAGACCGATCACCTAATATTCAATAACATAATCGATAGTTTGCTAAGAAACAACTAAGATTAATAATTAACCGGCTGTAGGTGTTATTGAATTCTTAGGAGAAACGATTGAGTAATCAATTCTAACGGCTGTAGTTTTTATTGATTAGATTTGTCGAACTCATTAGTTTTGAAAACTATCATTGATTTAATCATTAACGGCTGTAGTGGTGATTAGAGATTTGGTAAGGGTTGAATTGAATGCTGTTTTCCCTTTGACTACGAATAAGATGAGTAGGAATTGAATTTCCAATCGATAGATAATTGAAAGAATTTGAATGTTTTGATTTGATGACTAAAAGATAATTTTCCAAAAGTACGGTTACCTGAAAACCAAGAATCGCTTTAATCCCATAAGTTTTAATCATTTTAGTTAGACTCGTTAATTAGTTTGATATTTGCTAAGTAGTAGTAATCCAGTCCAAATCCCCCATTGTTACTAGTTCTTTGATAATTGACACAAAATAAATTTACCTTCCCTGTGAGATCGATCCCTACTTCCACTACTACATATTTTTGTTATTAACTGAAGAAGGGTTAATTTGGGCGTACACGATAAACGCTACCAAATTTTGGCGCCGTTGCCGGGGAGGGCAACATTTATTTGTGTCGATTTTTTTTATTTTTTTATTTTATCCCGCATTACTACTTTGGTTTGTTAATGAGTACAGGTGGATCGTTCAATCACGAAGATAACTTTCACTACGATCCTGAGATTGAGAGGACGCTACATCAGAGAAGGAGAGAAGCAAGGCTGCTTGAAGAGGAAGAAATGAACAACATGGCTGCAAATCAAAGCTTGAGGCAGCTCGCAAATCCTAACTTGGATCAACAACCGCTCTGCATCAGTTTCCCTGCTCTGGCCAATAACGTAAATTTTGAACTCAAATCTGGTTTAATTCACTTATTGCCATCTTTTCATGGTCTTGCAGGTGAAAACCCACATAAGCATCTGATGGAATTCCACGTGGTGTGCACTACCATGAAGCCGACCGGAATCACTGAGGATCAAATAAAGCTAAGAGCGTTCCCGTTTTCTCTAAAGGACGCTGCAAAAGACTGGCTCTTCTACTTACCATCCGGATCGATCACCACGTGGAATGACTTACAAAGAGTATTCCTAGAAAAGTACTTCCCAGCTTCACGGGCAACGAACTTGAGGAAAGAGATATATGGTGTGAAGCAGCTCTACGAGGAATCACTACACGAGTACTGGGAGAGATTCAAGAAGTTGTGCGCAAGTTGTCCACAGCACCAGATAAGTGAACACCTTCTCATCCAATACTTTTATGAAGGTTTACTTTCTTCTGACAGGAACTTAGTGGATGCGGCAAGCGGAGGAGCATTTATAGACAAAACAGCGGAGGAAGCTAGAAGGTTGATAGCTAACATGGCAGCCAACTCCCAACAATTCGGATCTGTGCGCCATGGACAACCGCAAAGAAAAGAGGTAAACGTATCAAACTTAGAACAACAACTGATAGACCTCACTTTTCTTGTGCGTGGTATGGCAGGTGGAAATGTAGGAAAGACAAAGCCGTGTGGAATCTGTCTGGCTGCGAACCATTCCACAGACGCATGCCCCTCACTACAAGAGACAACCACGGAGAACGTGAATGCTGCGGGAGGATTCCCAGGGCCACCACAAAGGAATTATGACCATCCACCAAACAACTACAATCAAGGGTGGAGGGACCATCCGAACCAAGGCTATGGAAACCCACAGATGAACCAACCTCCACCCTATAGACCGCCATATCAGCGACCTCCACCACCGCCAGTGCACCCTCCCTCTGACAGGTTAGAACATAGCATCCAAATTATTGCTGAAAATAGCTTACAATTTCAACAGGAGACGAGGGCAAGCATCCAGAGCTTGACGACGCAGATGGGACAATTGGCAACTTCAATCAGCAAGATCGAAGCAAGGATTTCAAATGGACTGCCGTCACAACCAGAGATGAACCCGCGGGAAAATGTGAGTGCTATCACAATGAATGTGAATGAAGATGCAACCGAAGAGAAGGTGGTACTGACGCCACCCCAAAAAGAAGAGATGACGGAGACAGAGACAGATGTTGAAGAGCCAATGCAAGGGGAGGAACCACGAGGTAAGTACCACAAACTTTCTGAATAAAAAGAACCACCCCCTTTCCCCCAAGCATTGAAGGACAATAGGAAAGGTGCCGGACTCAAAGGCCTCTACGAGATGAGTCCACGCTACAAAGAGCAAGCCCCATTGCATGAAACCGTGAATGAGGATCGAAACAAGGAACACAAGGGGCAGCCCAAGGTCGAGCTCAATGACAATGTTTCGGCGGATAACCAAAGAAGCATCCCCATTAAATGCAAGGACCCAGGTATGTTCTTTATCCCATGTGAGATTAGAGGTATTAAGATTGAGAAGGCTATGCTCGATTTAGGGTCGTCCATAAATGTCTTGCCTTACTCAATGTACTCTCAACTGAAGATGGGACCTTTAAAAAGAAATAGAGCAGTTATTCACTTAGCTGATAAATCCATGGTCACACCTAAGGGGATAATAGAGGACGTAGTTGTGCATGTAAAGAATTTGGTCTTCACAGCCGATTTCTATGTCTTAGACATGAGAAATGGTGATCCTTCTAGTCTAATTATTTTAGGAAGACCATTCTTGAAATCATCAAATTCAGTAATCAATATGAATAGCGGTTTGATAACCATGGAGTCTAATGGTGAAATTGAAAAATTCAACATGTATGAACCCATTAAACCTCTTGAGCATTCTAGTTACGCTATTGATGTACATGATGATTATGATTCTGATTTTGATAATGATGAGTTGTGGGAAATGGGAAAGGCTACTGATGGCCTTGACGAGAAGAGAGGTATGGATCCTCCTCCTGTGCATACTGTTCATACTATTGCTGCTTTATCTACTCATGATACTGTTGATCCTCTTATTTCTCAATTGCAGGATCGTACCATTGGAAAGAAGCATCCTCCGGATCGACCATGTCAATCACGTGCCGAAGGAGTAAGGACTGAGGACGACCACTCAAAGGGCAACAGGCCGAAATACCGAGGAGTGAAGAAGATATTGAGGTGGTTAAGGAAGGATAGAGCAACACTGCATCAACCACCTTGATAGAGGACTGGCGTCGGGCCACCGACGTTAAACAGAGGCGCTGCTTGGGAGGCAACCCAAGGGGAGTTAGTTTCTTTTCTCCCTTTTATTTTTATTGCTTTATTAGTTAGACTTTTCTTTTCTCTTGTATTTTTGCCTTACATTGGGGACAATGTAAGATTTAAGTATGGGGGAGGGATTAGTGGTGTGTTATTGTTTTTCTTATTTCAAAATACAAAAAAAAAAAAAAAAAAAAAAATCAAAAATTTGAAAATTTTGAGCTCATAGTTAGTAATGAATGCATGCTTATAATCACTAGCCCATGATGAAACCTAATTGATAGCATGCATGTTTTTGAACATAGGTGAATTGTTAACCTTGGAACACTTTGAACTCTAATGCAAAGTGTGCTTAACTTAGTAGTTGAATATTTTGAGCACACTATTGTCATGACTTGTGAAGTGTGCATCACTTAGTGAAGATTGTGTAAATTTTGTGATAGTCTTAAGAAGTCTCTAATACATGCTAGAACTTAACTACATGCTCTTTGAGGCGTATGTCTAGACTACTTGCAAACATGAAAGTGATATAGACAATCTTTGATGCGTTTGAGCCTTTCAAGCCTACCATGTAAACAAAATCAATCTCTAGTACCCTTTTTGAGCCTTAACATAAAAGAATGGGAGTATGCTAAGCATACTCAAGACCCCCATTCAACATTCCTTGACTAGCTTATCATCCTTCCCTAATGAGCCTAAATGTGATTTTAATCCATACCTTTTAAGGGAGTATGATGTATTTCATTCAAATGCACTTGGGAATCATTGAAGTATATTTGTGAGCTTATTTGTCAAAAGAATGGAATGCATGAAAGAAAAAGGAATGCCTTGAGAAAATAGATAAAAATATGACTCCAAGGGGAGCCAAGGCACAAAAGAAGAAAAGTGTTGAAATAAACCTTGTGAAAAAGAACGAAGTTGAAAAATTCATACAAGAAGAGAAGCTTTTAGTGTGCATTTCATCATACTCTCTTGTTTGAATATCCTTACCCTTTCTTTCATAAGCCAATACCTAGGCCAAGCTACAAGCTAATAAAGACCTACTTGATTTGTGTTTGCAAAGTAGCTAAGATAGTGGAGAAGAGTGTGCAAGTGAGCTTATACTTGTGTTAGTGTATGACTTGAACTATTATGGCTTTGCATATTTTGAATCTATAATTTGTACACAACACTTGTTTATGACCACACACACACGTTCACTACTTCGTTGGGTACGAAATGTTTAGGGATTGAACTTGTTCCACTGTTAACTTTTCACCGCCGTTCATTATTATGCATGTTAAAATTGTTGAGGCAGTAAAGTGAGGACAAGTTGCTTTGTTATGAACCTATGAGCCAACCAAAAATATTGTAGGTTTGATTGTTTACTCGAGGTCGAGTAAAGAGTAAGTATGGGGGTGTTTGATGTGACTAGAAATAGACACATCTATTACGCTTAATTGTCTACGATTTGGTATATTTTGATGGATAAATTGATACATATGCTACCTAATCGTATATTTGTGTAAATGTAGGGAAAAGTGAATAAATCAAGCTAAAATGATGAAAGAAGCAATAAAGTTGAAGAAAAGAGGAAAAAACCGGAATCAAAGACACATGTTGCTCCTTTCTCCTCAAATTTCTATGTATTCCAGCCAAGTTTTGGGAATGTGGTCCATATAAAAGTTGTAGAACTTTGAGTTATCTTCGCGTGGACAGCTGACTCGTCGAATTCAGAGTTCGTATGTGAAAGTTATGGCCAAAATACAAAACTCGCCAGAAAAATGGAGGACAGGCGTAATTACGCCATTCACAGGCGTAATTACGCCAACGCTACGGCATTACAGGCGTAGCTACGCCATTCTGAGGCGTAATTACGCCAGAAATGCAGAAAGCCATTTTGTGACACGTCACCAGGCGTATTTACGCCACTTTCAGGCGTAATTACGCCTATAGAATTTTGGAAAATTAAAATTCTTGATTTCTTTCATTTCCACATGGATTTTACCCTACTCCATCAGCCTCCATACCTCATATACACGATTTTTACCTCATTTTAAGCATAATTTCATACTCTTAGAATATTTTAGGATTTTAGATTAATTTTCTTTAAAAGTTTTCTTCAAGAACGACGAAGAACGGAACCGGAATTGACAAGCCGGAATCGTGATTTATATTAGTAATTTCTTTTCCTTTATTTATTTAATGTTTTCCATTGAATTTTTATTGCTTTTAGATTTAATTATGCTAGGCTAAAACCCTTCGATTCTTGGTTGAAGGGATACCTACTTTTGGATTTAAATCTTTTATGAAAATTCGGTTTGATTGTTGAATTAATCTTCGATTTCAATTGGTTTCTCAGAATTCGAATTCCATGATTGTTGTGCTTGTGTATTAGACCGATCACCTAATATTCAATAACATAATCGATAGTTTGCTAAGAAACAACTAAGATTAATAATTAACCGGCTGTAGGTGTTATTGAATTCTTAGGAGAAACGATTGAGTAATCAATTCTAACGGCTGTAGTTTTTATTGATTAGATTTGTCGAACTCATTAGTTTTGAAAACTATCATTGATTTAATCATTAACGGCTGTAGTGGTGATTAGAGATTTGGTAAGGGTTGAATTGAATGCTGTTTTCCCTTTGACTACGAATAAGATGAGTAGGAATTGAATTTCCAATCGATAGATAATTGAAAGAATTTGAATGTTTTGATTTGATGACTAAAAGATAATTTTCCAAAAGTACGGTTACCTGAAAACCAAGAATCGCTTTAATCCCATAAGTTTTAATCATTTTAGTTAGACTCGTTAATTAGTTTGATATTTGCTAAGTAGTAGTAATCCAGTCCAAATCCCCCATTGTTACTAGTTCTTTGATAATTGACACAAAATAAATTTACCTTCCCTGTGAGATCGATCCCTACTTCCACTACTACATATTTTTGTTATTAACTGAAGAAGGGTTAATTTGGGCGTACACGATAAACGCTACCAGGTATGCAAGAAAAATCAATTGCATTCTCACCACCCGTGTCGCCAACGACACCCAACAGATTGAACCCCGGCCATCCCTCGTTTACCCTAGGATTCAACAATCATAACACATGGATGCTATCAAATTACCCAGTAATGAATTACCATGGCCTCAATACACGACAATCCCTCCTCGAGGGAGTCAACCAGACCTCACGATCATTATTCATAATACATCGTGTCGTTTAGATTACCAATCTCAAGGTGTCACAATCTCTCACCAGAGATTCATCCATCCAAGCATACTAATGTGATGCTCGTTAAGTACCAAAGTGCTGGCATTCGTATACTAACACCGGTATACATGCTTAAGCACCAGCACCACATGCATAATCAATGCACTCTGCTCGGGAATCTCCAATCATACCCATAAGCCACAAATACAACTGTCAATCCTCAGACATTCTCACCCAGTGTAGAATGATGATTGATGAACCATCGACTAATGGTGTGATTCCAACAACAATACCACACAAACCGACTCATCGAATCTTCCAAAGATTCCCAATAGGTAGGTGTATCAATACCGCCTTCTTCACAAGGAAGGTGTCATGAACCCTTAACCCACGATTAGTGTATTAATCCATGTATTTAGTACATACAATCATGTAATCAGGGGAAAAACCACATGCAACCATATCATAATGTACCAACAATAAAATTTCTTACATTATTCCATATAATGTTCAAATCCATACCACCCAACCCTTAAGTATGCATCTTATAATACACTAATATTGTTCTCAATTCATTTAGCAATTCCTTAATTAATTGCATGCAACACATGAATGAAAAGAGAAAGGCTCTTGCTCTTTTTATACAAACCATATACACATATAGTAGTGCTCACATGCGAGCATCTAATGAGTGAATGTATTAAATGTATAAAGTACCATACTCAATACCGGCACTGGTACCTCGATCCTGGAAGTACCTCCAATCCATAGCTCGATCTCTACACCGGAGCTACCGCTGCAACTGTTCCATCTGTCCCAACAGAGACAGCCCCACACGGGGTGAGCATACCAATCCACTGTGATATCTCCAAAATGAGTATATGCATTTGGGCATTAATTATGTTTATGTGGTAAGTTTGGTATTAATTAATTTATTGGGGGGAATTAATTAATATGGGAGATGCTTAGTCACATGTGGATGTGACCTGGTAATGCATCTCAGGGTGCATGTGATCATGTTGGGAATTTGGGTGTTGGCATGGTTTATTTGCGAGGATTAATAATTATTTGGTAAAACATGTATTTAATTTAGGTTTTGATGCATTTCTTGGAAAGTGCTTTTAAAATATCATGTTGGGATATTTTATACGTCATGCTAATTATTGGGGTGTTTGTTTTAATTAAACCCCCACTTTTATACCCCTCTCCCCCCCCCTTCTCACTTTACCAATCCCCAATCACTCTCCCAACCCTAACTTTTAAACCCATTTTCGATTTTTGGCAAGAAGGAGGAGGGAAATCTTTGTAAAAGCTTTGTTTGTGAGATTATTAGTAGGATTTGGAGTCCATAAGAGGTATGGATCCCTCCTTGAAGTTTTTATGGTGTTTGGTTTTGATTTGAGTTGGTATTTGAGTTTTTGAAATGGGTTTGTTTTGGGTTGGTGTTGTTTTTTGGTTGGGTGTTGGATTTTTGGTTGTATTAAGGTGTATATTGAAGGTTTTTAATGCTTTTTGTTTTGTTGATGTAATGGTGTTTGAGTTGGGTTGGTTTGGGAAAAGATTTGAAGTGAAAATGGTGGAAATCGCGTGTTCTGGTTGTGACTATCGATCACTACAAATGGCGCAATCGATCGCTGAGAGGCAGTGGCAAATTCGGGTGCGAGCGATCGATCGCCGTAAATGGCGTGATCGATCGTCTCGAGGCAGTGAGGTCTGGCGATCGATCACTATCTCGAAGCGATCGATCGGTAAGGCTCCTGATCGATCGCCTCGACATAGCGATCGATCGCCAACAGTCAAATTTTTGGGAAATGATTTTTTTATGTTGGACTTTTGGTATTGGGTTATTATTTGGCTTCTAATATGGGTTTGTGTGATGTGTAGAGCCATCCCAGGTGGCCACACAACAAAGGAGATAAAGTCCCATGACATCTTCACTTTTGGAAGAAAGGTACGTAGTGAGACGTACGAGCAATTAGTGATGAGATTATGTTATTTGGGTTTATGCATTGTGCATTGTTATGTGTTTGGGAATGATTGATATTCCGGTGGTTGTTATATTCGAGCGATGGATGTAGTACTTGCCGCTGTCATATGAAGCGATGGAATTATGATGTTTGCCGCTGTCATGTCGAAGCGATGATTATGCCGTTGTCATGTCGAAGCGAGGGACATCATATGATGCCGCTATATGTCGAAGCGAAGGGTGCTAAAATATCACTGTTATAACAAGACCGGAATAATCATATTGCTGTTATCGATGGGTATTGTTGTATATGAATGAAATACGGAGACGATCACTTATATTATGCACTAATGACCATGTACATGAGTTATGAAACAGGAACGACCGACGAGAGTATGTAAATGCGGCAACTCAAGGAGTATACATGATATGCGTTTCATGCAATTATTTATATTATTGTCCTTGAGTTTTGTTGAGGAATGTTATATATGCTCATGGTGGGGTTGTTCCTGTAGGTACATTTTGGGAGAAAATGACTATGAACCGGGGTTGACGCGGTGAGCTTGAGGAGTGCTATTGGATAGGACATTGAAGTTCTTTTGTATAGTTCATACTCTAGGAGTGGTGTGAAACTATAGGGTTGACATTCTTTCATGTTGGGAATGTAATTAATCCATTTTGGAAGTTATATTATTTTGGCATGTAATCATTAAACCTCAAAGCCTCAACACGGATTTTATACTATGATTTATATATACTTAGTCCTAATTGTACCTAAATCTTCACTTAAGGCATTAGGGTCCTTACATTAGTGGTATCAGAGCAGTGGTTAGAGAACCCTGGAACGAGTGAAGGGTAGCCTTAGTATGGTTGGCTAGGTGTTTACATTTGGGCATGTTTACACATGTGGTGCATATTGGTGTATATAATTGTTATACTAACATGCCTATTGTCATTCATGTTATCTAACGGTGTAGCATATATATTGTTTTGGAATTGCTGTTAACCCTTGTGTTACAGCATGGCAGCAAACATTGAGATAGGCGATGCTGTGAGTGTTAATGCAAGTGTTGGACATACCAATCCTCTACCACCACCTACCTTGGGTCAAGAGCCGACGGAACAGCAGGTTTTGCCAGGAGAACTGAGTTTGACCCAATTTCTTGCATTCCGACCGCCGATGTTTGAGGGGACTGAGACTGGGGAATAGGCCGAAGATGGTTGGAAAGATTGGGACAGATCTTTGTAGCTGCCCCTTGTGCAAAGTCGGCTTGGATCCGATTAGCAGAGTTCCAACTCGCCAAGAAGGCATTGATGTGGTGGAAGACAACCGTAATGGAACAAGAGGCTCAAGGGCACGAGATCAACTGGGGATTATTTAGGACTCGGTTCCTAACCCGATACTTCTCGGCTGCTGCACGACAAATTAAAGAGGACGAATTCACCAATTTGAAACAGGGCAACATGGCAGTATCAAACTATGCTCTTCACTACTCTTCATTACTAAGATATGTGCCTCATATCACCACAAACACTCAAGCAAAGATGAGGCACTTCTTGAAAGGTTTGAGGCCCGAACTATATGACAGGTTGATTACAAATGGCCCTACTTCCTTTGACGACGCTCTTACACGAGCTGAATTGGCAGAGTTGGGAATATGTGCATATCCAGACGCAATACCACCGTCAATGCCCCCACAGAAGTCAACCTCTGATAGTCTGAAACCAAGGGGTGATCAATTTAAGTCAAGAGGAGTTTCAACATCTTCTAGATTCAGTGGTCGACGACCGGATTTTCGTCGCATGGGGGACCGTAGGAGCAATACACAATCAAATAGGGGACAAACACAAGGGAGTAGATTTGGGGAAATCAGATGTTATCATTGTGGAGGGCCTCATCCGATAAGGGAATGTCCTGCTTGTTATGAATGTGGAAGGAGGGGCCACTTTGCTCGGGAATGTCCTAACCGGGGAGGACAGCAAGACACCATGGGGAGACCCTCAGACAGAGCGGTACAACAAAGACAATAGTATGCGTCGAGGCAAATGGGAGGTCAGACGATGGGACCGCCTCAGGGGCAGATTTATGCACTGACTATGGAGCAGGCTGAGGCAGCTCTAGAGGAGGTGATTGCTGGTATGTGTCACTTATTTATGTACCTCGCTTTTATTTTGATAGATACAGGTGCCTCACATTCTTTTGTATCGGTTGGTTTTGTGGAGAAGCATCACATGTGCACGTCTTCGTTACCCACGCCTCTCATGGTCTCGACACCCACTGGGAAGAGTGTTGTTGCTGATCAGTTTCTTGTGGACTGCCTCATTTATTTTGAGGGCAATGAATTGAAGACGGATTTGATTGTGTTGGGTATGGCAGACTTTGGTTGCATTGTGGGTATTGACATATTGAACAGATATCAGGCAGTAGTGGATTGCCGGCAGAGGACAGTGCGGTTCAGATCTGATGAGGGGATTCAGTGGACTTTCTATGGGAACGGTTCTCGTGCGAAGATCCCGTTGATATCGGCAATAAAAATGTCCCAGTTATTGGAACATAGGCACACGAGCTATCTTATTTATGTTGTGGACATGGCGGAAAAGAATAAAGAGTTGAAGGTTGAGGATGTGCCAGTGGTAGCAGAGTTTGCTGATGTGTTTCCGGAGGAAAATACAGGATTTCCACCGCCTAGAGAGGTTGAGTTTGGGATTGAATTAGTACCGGGAATGTCCACTATCTCTCGTGCTCCTTATAGGATGGCACATACGGAGTTAAGGGAATTGAAATAACAGTTGCAGGAACTCCTTGACAAGGATATATACGCCCTAGCGTATCACCTTGGGGCGTACCGATTCTTTTTGTGAAAAAGAAGGATGGTTCGATGCGTTTGTGCATCGATTACCGGCAACTGAATAAGGCCACAGAAAGAACAATTATCATCTCCCAAGGATCGACGATTTATTTGATCAGTTGTAGGGTACTAAGCTTTATAGCAAGATTGACTTGAGGTCAGGTTACCACCAGATTCGGGTCAGAGAGGAGGATATTCAGAAGACAGCGTTCCGAACTCGGTATGTGCACTACGAGTTCCTAGTTATGCCGTTTGGTGTGACGAACGCCCCGTCTGTCTTTATGAGTTTGATGAATCGGGTGTTCCAGCCTTATCTTGACCAATTCGCCATAGTATTTATTGACGACATACTCATCTACTCTCGGAGTGAGGAGGAGCACGTGAGGCACTTACGGACGGTGCTCCAGAGTCTCAGAGATAATCAGTTATTTGCCAAGCTCAGCAAGTGTGAGTTTTGGTTGAGCAGCGTGGTTTTTCTCAGGCATGTTATATCTAACAATCGGATATCGGTGGATCCCAGGAAGATTGAGGCTGTGATGGAGTGGGCTGCACCCACTTCTGTGCCCGAAATACGAAGTTTTCTTGGGTTGGCCGGATATTATCGACGCTTCGTCGATGGATTTTCAAAGATCGCTAAGCCGTTGACACAGTTGACCCAAAAGGGAGTACCATTCTTTTGGTCTGAGGCTTGTGAGGAGAGCTTCCAAGAGTTGAAACACCGGTTGACGACGGCACCTATGTTAGTGATTCCTACGGAGAACACGAGATTTGTTCTTTATATTGATGCATCACTTCAGGGTCTTGGGTGTGTATTGATGCATGATAAGCATGTGGTAAGCGTATGCATCGAGGCAGTTGAAGCCGCATGAGACTAGATATCCAGTCCACGACTTGGAGTTGGCAGCTATTATTTTCGCCTTGAAGATCTGGAGGCATTATTTGTATGGTACGTCGTTTACCATTTACACAGACCACAAGAGCCTGAAGTTCTTATTTACTCAGGCGAACTGAATATGATACAAAGGAGATGGATGGATTTACTCAAGGATTATGATTGTGAAATAGAGTACCATCCTGGAAAAGCAAACTTGACAGCAGACGCCTTGAGTCGGAAGGTGAAGAGTACTGCTGATGATGCTATGTATTTATCGGCGATGATGACTTCTTACTGCCATCTGGGCTATGATTTTGATGTGGATGCATCGCTGATACAGGTATCGACTTTGTTGGCAGAGCCAGACATTTATGAGATTATCAGGAGAACCCAGAAAATGGATGATGAGGTTAAGAGATGGTCATCATTAGTACTTCAGGGTCAGCCATCAACATTCAGAGTTGCGGAGGATGGTTCTTTGAGGCTCGATAACCGTTGGGTAGTTTCGAGTACGCCGGAGTTGCGTAGAGGGATCTTGGAGCAAACTCATAGTAGCATGCTTAGTATCCACACAGGCGGGAAGAAAATGTATAAGGATCTATGTGATCAGTTCTGGTGGAAAAGGATGAAGAGTGATGTCATCGCTTTCGTTAAGAGGTGCTTGATCTGCCAGCAGGTTAAGGCAGAGAGGCAGAAACCCGGTGGTGAGTTGAAGAGCTTAGAGATACCGAAATGGAAGTGGGAACACATATCCATGGACTTTGTGACCCACTTGCCGAGGACTGCTTCGGGTTTTGATGCCATTTGGGTGATTGTAGACAGACTGACCAAAGTGGCTCACTTCATTCCCTATAGTATGACCTTCACCTATTTGAGAATGGCTCAGTTATATGTTCGAGATGTGGTAAGATTACACGGGATCCCTATTTCTATAGTGTCGGATCGAGATCCACGATTCACATCTCATTTCTGGAAGGGTCTTCAATCGGCCTTGGGGACTGAGGTAAGGTTGAGCACGGCATATCATCCCCAAACGGATGGCCAGACCGAGCGTACTATCCAAACGCTCGAGGACATGTTGAGGGCATGTGTATTGGAGTTTGATACTTCATGGTAGGATTCAGTGGCCTTAGTAGAGTTCTCATATAACAATAGCTACCAGGCAAGCATTCAGATGGCTCCTTTTGAGGCCCTTTATGGCAGACGATGTAGATCACCCTTATGTTGGGACGACTTGGACCAGAATTAGTTCGGGAAATGGAAGAGAAGGTAAAAGTGATAAGGCAGAAAATGAAAGCAGCCCAGGACAGACAGGCGGCTTATGCTAATAAACGGCGGTGACCGTTAGAATTCCAGTTGGGAGATAAGGTCTTTTTGAAGATCTCACCTTTCAGAGGTGTTGTGCGATTTGGAATGCGCGGGAAACTGTCTCCGAGATATGTTGGGTCGTACGAGATCTTGCAGCGCATTGGCACCTTAGCTTACCGACTGGCCTTGCCACCTTCTTTGTCTGGTATACATGATGTGTACCATGTGTCTATGTTACGGAAGTATGAGCCGTATCCGTCACATGTGTTGCAGCCTTCTGAAGTTCAGTTTGAGTCCGATGTATCTTATGTGGAACAGCCTGTTAGAATTCTGGACCGGGCAGATCGCAGACTCCGGAACAAGGTGATACCTATGATTAAAGTTCAATGGGATCGCAGGGGTGTTGAGGAGGCCACGTGGGAGACGGAGCAACATATGATACAGCACTACCCGGAACTATTTTCTGGTATGTGATTTAAGTTTAGTTTCAATTTGGTAAATGCATGTGATTTCGAGGACGAAATCTTATAAGTAGGGGAGTATTGTGATAACCACGAAATGATTATATGCATTTGGGCATTAATTATGTTTATGTGGTAATTTTGGTATTAATTAGTTTATTGGGGGAATTAATTAATATGGAAGATGCTTAGTCACATGTGGATGTGACCTGGTAATGCATCTCAGGGTGCATGTGATCATGTTGGGAATTTGGGTGTTGGCATGGTTTATTTGCGAGGATTAATAATTATTTGGTAAAGCATGTATTTAATTTAGGTTTTGATGCATTTCTTGGAAAATGCTTTTAAAATATTATGTTGGGATATTTTATATGTCATGCTAATTATTGGGGTGTTTGTTTTAAATTAAACCCCCACTTTTATACCCCACTATCCCCACACCCCCCCCCCCCCCCCTTCTCACTTTACCAATCCCCAATCACCCTCCCAACCCTAACTCTTAAACCCATTTTCGATTTTTGGCAAGAAGGAGGAGGGAAATCTTTGTAAAAGCTTTGTTTGTGAGATTATTAGTAGGATTTGGAGTCCATAAGAGGTATGGATCCCTCCTTGAAGTTTTTATGGTGTTTGGTTTTGATTTGAGTTGGTATTTGAGTTTTTGAAATGGGTTTGTTTTGAGTTGGTGTTGTTTTTGGTTGGGTGTTGGATTTTTGGTTGTATTAAGGTGTATATTGAAGGTTTTTAATGTTTTTGTTTTGTTGATGTAATAGTGTTTGAGTTGGGTTGGTTTGGGAAAATATTTGAGGTGAAAATGGTGGAAATCGCGTGTTCTAGTTGTGGCGATCGATCGCTACAAATGGTGCGATCGATCGCCGAGAGGCAGCGGCAAATTCGGGTGCGAGCGATCGATCGCCTCGAGGTAGTGAGGTCTGGCGATCGATCGCTATGTCGAAGCGATCGATCGGTAAGGCTCGCGATCGATCGCCTCGACATAGCGATCGATCGCTAGCAGTCAAATTTTTGGGAAATGATTTTTTTATGTTGGATTTTGGTATTGAGTTATTATTTGGCTTCTAATATGGGTTTATGTGATGTGTAGAACCATCCCAGGTGGCCACACAACAAAGGAGATAAAGTCCCACGACATCTCCACTTTTGGAAGAAAGATACGTAGTGAGACGTACGAGCAATTGGTTATGAGATTACGTTATTTGGGTTTATGCATTGTGCATTGTTATGTGTATGTGAATGATCGATATTCCGGTGGTTGTTATATTCAAGCGATGGATGTAGTACTTGCCGCTGTCATATGAACCACTCGACCACGAAATGCACCATCATACTTCAAGACTATCATTATAGCCTACATACTGCAAATACCTCCATTCAATCTTCCACTTCACATCCACTTCATCAACACCTGACATATATTCATGTCTCTTCTAAGCACTCAGCTTATTACATTGCTCTTTCCACTCATAAAGAAGCATCATCCTAAGAAGACGCTGTGCAATTTCAACATTGGAGAGATGCTATAACTTCTGAAATTGATGCTTTGGAATCCAATGACACTTGGTCAATCACACCTTTAACCATGGTAAAAAGGCAATTCGATGACGATATATTTTCAAATTAAACTCAAATCAGATGGTATGATTGACAAGCACAAGGTACACCTTGTTGCTAAAGGATACACACAACAAGAAGGATTTGATTATCATGAGACTTTCAGTCTAGTAGCCAAGATCACCACGGTATGATTGTTGTTAGCTTTGGCTTCGATGAACAATTGGTATCTACACCAATTGGATGTTCACAATGCTTTCCTCAATGGGGCGTTGGATGAGGAAATTTTCATGACACTTCATCCAGGGTTCCAGGCTTCCAGCCAAAGGGGGAGTGTCCGCATGGCTCGAGACTGGCGTGTAAGCTACATAAATCCCTTTATGTTTTGAAGCAGGCTTCACGGTAATGGAACTCCAAGTTCACTGCCTCACTCTTATCGATCGGATTCCAGCAATCTAAATCTGATTATTCTCTGTTAGCAAAAATAGATAAGTCAGGTTTCATGATTCTTTTGGTCTATGTTGATGACATTTTGATTGCTTGCAGAGATTTAGAACTCATAATTCAATAAAGGCATACTTACACAGTCAGTTCAAAGTTCGGGATTTGAGATATTTAAAATATTGTATTGGTTTAGAAATCGCAGGATCCTTAAAAAAGGGTTCACACATGCCAAAGGAAATATACTTTGGAGATTCTTGAAGATGCAGGAATGTTGGGTTGTAAACTGGCAGGAACTCCCATCGAATAAAATCACAAGATGTCAAGCTTATCTAACAAATATTTAGATAATGATGGTTGCTACAGATGATTGGTTGGAAGATTAATAAATCTTTCGATATGAAGGCCATACATCACTTATGATGTCAATGTTCTAAGTCAATTCACGAGCAGACCATGTAAAGAACATTTTGAAATGCATAGCATATTCTCAGATATCTTAACGGTTCTGTTGGACAAGGATTACTTTAGTTATCACAATCAACATTGGAGCTTAAAGGATATAGTGATTCAGACTGGGCAGCTTGTCCAGACACTATGGGATCTATTATCGGATTTTGCATATTTTTAGGAAAGTATTTGGTTAGCTGGAACTCAAAAAAACAAAATATAATCTCAAGATAATCAGCATAATCAGAATATAGAGCTTTGGCTGACACTACCTCTGAACTCGTTTGGTTGCAAAAGACGTTAACAGATTTTGACATACTTGTTGAGCAACCAATTCCATTATTTTGCGACAATCAATCAGCTATACACTTAATTAAAATCCGATGTTCCATGAAAGAACCAAACACATCGAGGTGGATTGCAGCTTTATAAGGGAAAAAGTGTTGGCTGGAATGATCAAGATCGAGTATGTCTCTTCTAAAGATCAACTAGCAGATGCATTTACCAAGGCTCTATCATATCAAAGACTCAATTTTTTTAATATCCAAGATGGGCATTTTGAATATATATTCTCATCTTGATGGGGAGTGCCAAAATTATGAAGCAACACAAAAGAAGCATGCACATACATGTGCGGAAGAGAGAGAACAGAAATGCATTCTACATGATCATGAAAGGAGTGGGAAAATTAGTTAGATTGGTGCCTTGCTGATTCACATGTGAATTCTTCTGTATAGCTTTTTCATTTATGTCTTGATAGTTTTGTATAAATAGTGGGGGATTGCTCATGTAAAAATTACAGATTTAATTTTTAATTAACACACGAAAATTCCCAAATATCATTCCTCTGTGTTCATCTTTTTCCTTTTTGTTATTGCTTATGATCATCAATGGAAGAAAGTTCATGTTATCGTGTTTTTGGCATATACTAACTGTTAAGAATTCATAAGGTTCAAACTTATAACCAAGGGCGGATGCACGTTGGGCGGATATAAACTGCAGCCCGGGTCAATTTGTTTCTTATCTATATACCAAACATGTTCAGCCCTACCCCCAATATTCTCGCCGATTCTTGGCACACAATTTTAATATATATATTGTTAGGAGGGTATCCGCCTTGGCATCGCCATGTATACCTGCAAAACAAAGACAAATGCAAATACAAATACACACAATATACGAATATAATACTAAGTCCAAAAGGATATAGATTCCGGCTCAGATCTGCTATTCCCCAATCTACGTCACGGAGAGAAAACTCGGCAAAGACCGAAAGGTGAGACAACACCCAAGCGCCACACTACAGCCCGAGCACTGCCCGACCAAAGCAAACAGCAACGGACAGGAGCCTCAACCCGCCACCTATCGGACAGAACCACTCACGCACACTGGCTCAACAGAACCACTCTCACGGCCACCACTCACACCAGAAGCACAAAGCTCACGGCCACCACCTCTCACCGACGCCAAAACCACCGCGAAGCACAAAGCTCTCGCACAGGAATCGGAATAAAGAGCGAGAGAGAGAAGAGGGAAGGAGGCGCTCGTTTGTCTCTCTTTTTCAGAATGAAGAAGGCTGGCGATTTTGGTTTTGGGGATTGATTGAGGAAACCATGGAGGCGCTGCTCACTCTCAGACTTAGGTTTTGCTTAGGGTTTTAAGTGGGGGATTATGGTAGGTTAAATAAAGGGTTAAGGATAATGGGCTTGGTTAATGTTTGGGCCACAATACCCAACAAATCTCCACCTTGGCCCAATACCGGTTTCTCTTCAGACGTAGGGAAAACATACAAGCAGGCATCATCATCGCCTTATGGTCCCACAATACACAAAGTAATTGTGTGGACCAAGTTCCTGTCAAAACACAAAGTAAAGACAGGGAAAACAATAACAAGCACACAGCAAGTTAAAGTGGGAAAGTAACCAGGGTAACAGTTTTATAACGAGTACACAGCAGGTTATAAAACACTAACCAAGGGACTAAACATGCATCAATCACCAGTATAAAATTTTAAAATTTTTAAACATGATTGGAATTTACTAAGGGGCAAACACTTAGTACCCATGTCAGCAGGATTAAACTCAGAAGGTATTTTCTCAAGATAAACTAAACCTTTGGCAACAACATCTCTAATGTAATGAAACCTAACATCAATATGCTTAGTTCTATCATGAAAAACTGGATTCTTACACAATTGTATTCCAGATTGAGAATCAGAAAACACAACTACATCACCTTCAAGCAAGCCAATTTCAGAAATCAATCCTTTTAACCAGATAGCTTCTTTTAAAGCGTCAGTTACAGCAACATACTCAGATTCAGTTGTAGATAAAGCAACTATATGTTGTAACTGGGATTTTCAACTAATGCAAGCACCACACAAAGTGAACACATAAGATGTAGTAGATTTTCTGTTATCCCTATCATTAGCATAGTTAGAATCCACATAACCTTTTAGTTTAACACCTTCAGAACACTTAGAAAAACTCAAGCCATAATGCACAGAGTGTTTCAAGTATCTCAATAGCCATTTAACAGCATTCCAATGCACCATGCCAGAGTTAGACATATACCTACTTAAGCAACTAACAGCATAAGCTATATCAGGCCTAGTACTAACCATCAAATACATAACAGATCCTATTGCATTAGAATAAGGCACATTCTTCATAGAATCAAAGTCAAAGTCAGATTTAGGACATTGATCTTTACTCAACACAAAGTGAGCAGCTAATGGCACATTAACAGGCTTAGCATCAAACATAGAGAATTTCTTCAAAATCTTTTCAACATAAGAAGTTTGGTTCAAGTAGATAGTTGACATCTTCCTCTCTCACAATATCCATACCTAATATTCTACCAGCATCTCCTAAGAATTTCATGTCAAATTTTTCACTTAGACATTTCTTAACATGCTCAGTTGATTTCAAACAGGGACTAGCAATTAAGATATCATCCACATAAATCAACAGGAATATAGGCACAGAAACTTTATCCTTAAAATACAAGCAATGATCATAGGAGCTTCTTTTAAATTTTAAGGAAATCATGCACTCATCAAACTTCTTATTCCATTGCCTAGGGGATTGCTTTAGACCATACAAAGATTTCTTGAGCAAACACACATTATCAGGGTTTTTAGAATCAATAAAACCTACAGGTTGCTTCATATAAATCTTTTCATCAAGGTCACCATGCAAAAAAAATAGTTTTTACATCCATTTGTATAAGTTCCCAGTTAAATTGAGCAACAAGAGAAAGCATAATTCTCACAGTAGTTAACTTAACAACAGGAGCAAAAATTTCAGTGAAGTCTACACCTTCTTTTTGAGTAAAACCTTTAGCTACAAGCCTAGCTTTGAACCTAACAGAATCATTTTCATTCTTAACCTTAAACAACCATTTGCAATCAACAATAGAGCAATTAACAGGTTTAGGAACAAGAATCCACGTATGATTCACAATCAAAGAATGCATTTCTTCTTTCATAGCACACATCCTGTCATTAGCATTTTCTGATTTAAAAGCTTCATTGTAGGTTTTAGGTTCACAGTTATCAATTGATTCAAACACATTGAACACATAAGAAGCAAGGTCAAAGTCACTTAGCTTAGCAGGTTGTCTTATGTTTCTCCTAGCCCTATCTCTAGTCAATTGATAATCATGCAAATCTTCTTATTCATTAGTAACCAATTCATCATGCACAACAGGTTCATGTTCAACAACAATATCATGATTTTCAGGCATTCCATGAATTTCAGGTTCATTAACAGGCAAGTTCACATGATTTTCAGCAAAGGGCATATTGTTATCATTAACAGGAAGCACACCAGTTAAATGCTCCACCTTGCTGGAGTAGCACTGGACTCAGACTCATCAACAGGCACAGAAGGAAGCAAACAAGGCATTTCAGACTCATTGAAAATTACATCCCTACTTATAATACTTTTAAAACTAGGTTCACTTCTTAGCCATAGTCTATATCCCTTAACTCCCTCGGGATAACCTAGGAAGACACACTTAGTAGACCTAGGTTCAAGTTTATCACCTTTCCTATGCACAAAAGCAGAGCAACCACACACTTTAAGATTAGAAAAATCAAGTTCTTTACCAACAAAAACAGATTCAGGACACAAACCATTTAAAGGCACAGAAGGAGATCTATTGATCAAGTAAGCAGCTGTCACAACAGCTTCACCCCAAAACTTCTTTGAGAGGCAAGAAGTTGCAAGCATACTTCTAACTTTCTCAAAGAGAGTCCTATTCACCCTCTCAGCAACACCATTTTGCTGAGGGGTATAGGAAACAGTCTTGTGCCTTTGAATCCCAGATTCATTGCACAAATTGTCAAACAAGGAATTACAGAACTCCAAGCCATTATCAGTCCTAAGTTTCTTAATCTTTTTACCAGTTTGGTTCTCAATTAAAATCTTCCAATTTTGAAACTTTTCAAAAGCATCTGATTTATTTTTCATTAGAAAAACCCATACTTTTCTAGAAAAGTCATCAATCACAGATATGAAATATCTATTACCACCTTGTGTAGGAACACTAGAGGGACCCCACACATCAGCATGCAAGTACTCAAGAATCACAGAACTCTTAGTCACATTAGGGGAAGGAGAAACCGGGAATTTAACTCTTTGTTGTTTGCCATAAACACAAGAATCACAGAAAGGCATGCAAGACAACTTGTCTTTACCAAAACAACCCTTTTTATGTGAAATCTCTAGACCTTTAGCACTCATATGACCTAATCTTCTATGCCACAGATTAGTCAAGTCATCAGTCACAGAATTCACATTATCATACACAGATTCAGTTTTGCAAACATAAATGTTTCTTTTCTTTTCAGCTTTGAAAACTACCAAAGAACCTTTTAAGATTTTCATTATACCATTTCCCCATTTACCCTCAAGACCACCAGATTATAAAGCAGCACAAGACATCAAATTATTGCACAAAGCAGGAACATGTCTTACATCCTTTAGAGTCACAGAATAACCAGAATCAAATTTCAAGTAAACATCACCAATGCCAGCAATTTTACAAAGTTTCTCATTAGCCATAGAAACTGAACCATTTTCAACTTCTTTATAATTAGAAAACAAATTTCTAAGAGGTGACATGTGATAAGGGCAACCAGAATCAATTAGCAATTCATTTTCACACACAGTAGATGAATACACAGAATTCACAGAATCACATAAATCAGTCACCATAAAGACATCACCCGAGTTTTCACCCGATGAAGAAGCATGATTCACTTGTTCATAAGATTGGTTGTTATCATGATATTTTTGGTTTTTCTTTTTAGGACAGTCTTTAATAAAGTGATTATGATCACTACAGTTAAAGCACTTTATGTTCTTGGGCCTAGACTTAGACCTAGTCTTGCTTTTCCCTTTGTTCTTACCATGATTATTATCAGATTTATGATTGTTGTTATACCTATGTTGAGACCTGCCGCTAACATGCATAACTTCACCTGAATTTTGCTTACTACCTTTGTTCACTTTTAAATCTAATTCTTTACTCTTAAGACCATTAATCACAGTGTCAAGCGTAATTGAATCTCTACCATACTTAATAGCAGATTTGACATCACTATATGTCTCAGGAATAGCATTTAAAAGCACAATAGGAGTATAATCATCAATATTCTTATCTCCTGTTAACTTAATATATTGAATCAATTTAGTAAACACATCAAGGTTCTCATCAACATCTTTGTTCAAGTCAAGCTTGAATCTGAAAAAATTTTCAAGTAAAAACAATTTACTAGGCAAAGAGGTTTCCGTATAAAGCTCTTCTAATTTTTCCCAAAGAAGTTTAGCAGAATTAAGTTTACAACACTTTCTAAGCACGGAGTCAGATAGATTCAAGATTATGGAAGAGTAAGCAAATTCATCATCTTCAGCCTTTTTAGCAGGGGTAATATCATCAGCATAATTACCACCTATAGCCTTAAACACTTTCTGTTGAATTAAAATTCCTTTCATTTTCTGTTGCCAAATAGAAAAATCAGATTTTTCATTAAATGGTTCCATGTTATAGCCAGATATAGAAGCCATTGCACACAAGCAAAATTACGCACACTAAATCACAGGCTACCAAATTACACAAAGTAAGCAGCAACAGTACCACACAAAACAGGCACAGATAACGAAAAACTGAAAGTTTTAGACAATTTTAAAATTTCAGTGAGCCACAATGAAAAACACAAAAAAAAAAAAACAGAATCACACAAATTCCTAGTTTTCTACCAGCAAGCAAGCCTCAGAACCTATGACCTAGACGATCAACAAAACTGTAAAAGTTTTAGGGTTCAAGCCAATCACTTACAACCCAGAGGCCAACGCTCTGGGGTTTTTCCACCGAAAAGCCGAACTGGTACAGAATCTGAACCGCCGAACAGCCGCTGCCCGAGCGACGCTGTTCAACCACCAGGCGCGGATAGCCGCTCTGATACCACTGTTATGAGGGTATCCTCCTCGGCATCGCCATGTATACCTGCAAAACAAAGACAAATGCAAATACAAATACACACAATATACGAATATAATACTAAGTCCAAAAGGATATAGATTCCGGCTTAGATCTGCTATTCCCCAATCTACGTCACAGAGAGAAACCTCGGCAAAGACCGAAAGGTGAGACAACACCCAAGTGCCACACTACAGCCCGAGCACTGCCCGACCAAAGCACACAGCAACGGACAAGAGCCTCAACCCGTCACCTATCGGACAGAACCACTCACGCACACTGGCTCAACAGAACCACTCTCACGGCCACCACTCACACCAGAAGCACAAAGCTCATGGCCACCACCTCTCACCGACGCCAAAACCACCGCGAAGCACAAAGCTCTCGCACAGGAATCGGAATAAAGAGCGAGAGAGAGAAGAGGGAAGGAGGCGCTCGTCTGTCTCTCTTTTCAGAATGAAGAAGGATGACGATTTTGGTTTTGGGGATTGATTGAGGAAACCGTGGAGGCGCTGCTCACCCTCAAGACTTAGGTTTGGCTTAGGGTTTTAAGTGGGGGATTATGGTAGGTTAAATAAAGGGTTAAGGATAATGGGCTTGGTTAATGCTTGGGCCACAATACCCAACATATATTTTATATTATTTACACTACTTTTCAAATTAATTTCTAAATTGTTCGAGATTTGCATGCCAATTCACACTAGAAAACAGACATATCAAACCATATAATAAAACCTAAAAATATGATGTATCATACTCTATCATTCATCTTTCGTGGTCGCAGCTTTCATTTTCACAATAATTTCCTCCCCTGATTACAAGAATGGCAATAGGACTTTTTATTTTATTTTATTTTTAATGACGAGAGAATCCATAGTCACTATTATTGGAGTGTGCATTGGGTAAATTCATTGGCTGACGCAGGGACAATCGAACATTATCTTACGATCTTGAACTCACCATGTCCCACCAACTTGGACACCCATTGGGGGCAAATAATAGGGCGTTCTTGCTCATTGGTTGAGTAGATAATACATAAAAAGTTTATATTTATTGAAAATTGCAGTAACGCAAATGCAAAGATTTGATGGGACGATCGAATCTCTCACGAAATCCATTAATTAATGTTCGTTCTAACGTTTAAAAATCAAAATTTTATGTATAAATTTTTTCCCATGAAGTATCAAATCATTAGGTGAAGTTACAAAATCAGAACAACGAAAATACTATTTTATTCAAAAATTCACATTTCAAGCAATACTTTGGAAGCATCTCTTTAAATATATGTGAGGTTGAACCGATGCATGTGCTTAAAGGAGAATTTTTGCTTAGGTTTGGTCATATCACCGGTGGAATTGCTTAATTTTAATTTCTTCCCAATTATTAATCATGATAAATTTTTTTTAATGTTATACAATTTAGTATTTACAACTCTATTTAGTATTTAGTTAAAAAAAATCTCTATTTAGTATTATGTATTGCTAAAATATTTAATTCTTTGAGAAATGATTGGTTTCCTCTTCCCCCTTCTGCTAGTACCCGACCCTAACTTCAATTTGACACGACAGGAACACAACGGCGGGGTTCAAAAACCAATCAGTCATTGTATACAAGCCGAAATAAGAAGAAATCCAAATCCAAATCCTAACATTCACTTCCTCAAATTTATCACTATTCGGCTCCCTCCCAAGAAAGATAGCACCATTCCGAATGTTCCAAATGCTCCAAATAATACATTGTCACGAATTCTCTAACTTTGCATGTTTTTACAACTAAAAACTAATCTTTTTAAATGATCTAGATTCGAGCTAACATAAAGTACGTAGTATATATTGATTGAAACCCTTAGGAGAATATACTTAGTATGGTCCCTAAATAGGCAGCATGGTCCAAAGTGGATAACCTACATAATAGGTTAGCATCTTCTAATTGGGATGCATGCATGTAACCCATTTAATATTATAACCACAGATCTTGCTCAGTAATTAATTTGTATCCAATCTTCATCATGCATGCAATTAATTATTTCATGTAGGAACGTAACTACATTGTTTATGAAGGATCATACGTTTATACATACAAAGATTTGGTGTTCAAATGGATCAACGAGGATATTCTGACCGAAAGAAGCGCTTGAAGAAGACTAACGCATGTGCGTGACTCGACTTGATTCATCATATGATTCACATAGTCTACCACAATCTATTGTGATTAAAATGATTTGTTGTTGTTGAGGAGAACTTTTATTAGAAATCAACTAATTAGCAAGAGAATTTTTGAACCTATATTCTTGAAAAAAAAAGCTATATACATCTTTTAAATTATAAGAATGTGGTGAGCAATCGATTATATAAGTGAAATTATTCGAATTATATTCATTTACCACTTAATCCACCAAAAGTTACAAATTCCAAAACATTCCACTTACTATATTGTATATATACATCCATACTAAAAGAGAGAGAAAGTATATTGAAACATCAGATAGTATTATTGTTATTAACTAAGGAACATTATCATAATTCCTATGTTTTTAAACATTATGTGATTTTAGATAACAAGTCTTTAACCTAGTGGTTGTCGTTTATTTCTCAACATAAGAGATCTGTGGTTCGAGTCTTCCCACTTCTCTAAAGAAAATTAAAAAAAATAAACATTATGTGATTTTAAATTAATAATGTGAAGTGGCTTTGGTTTTGTTGTAGTTGCTTTTGGGGACATTGGATCCACTGCGGTGAAATAAGATTAGGCTTACTATATTTATTTCATTATATATATGTGCTAGCAGCTTTTGCTAGGTTAGCTATTTGCAGGCATGTGCTTAGCTTGAATTGAAATTACACCCAAGATTATTCTTAATTAAAACTAGATTAATCCAAACATACAATGAATATGAGCTATAAAACACCCCCTAACCAAACATTATATACCTAAGTTTTTAGATTATGCTTGTGATTATTTTTATATTATGCACCAAAAATAAAACCCTCAATAAGCATGTAGTCAACGAATGTGTTCAATAGGGTAATCTCCTTTAAATAAAAATAAAATAAAATATTTTAGAAATATAAACTTTTCATTTTCAAATCAAATGAGTATATATCTTATCAAAATTTTGAATCACCAACTAGTGAAAGGTGCAATGCTAAGTGTGTAGCACATATCAAAATGACGCTGTGGCGACGGATTAAAGCGATGCATCCTCAAACTTTTTGTTTCCAGTTAGTGGTTGATTCTTACGCCCACAAGAATATTTGGGGAGGTAGGGGGCATGCTATAAATGGCATGGTGATGTTTATCGTAACTGTGGGTTAGAGTATTATTATGTTTTTAGGTTTTCTCTTAGCCTTCTATTATTAGATAGATGGTTGGTGGTGTCTACTTGTTATGCAATTGATTCACGGGACCTTTTTAGTTTTGTTTTTTATGGTCAAGTTCAACTTGTACTTCGGTTTCGTTTTGAAAGAAATACATTGCTTATAAAAAAATACTGAAAATAATTATCCTAATTAGCTTTCCAAATAATCAACGATGTTTGTAATTATTTATACGAAATGATTTGTTGGCGTGAGCTCTCCTTTGCAATACTCATAATATATCATTCAAATAGAGTCATTGATTACCTAAAAAAGAGAGAAAAAATGTTGCCTTTTTGCGAAATTAATTAGTATATATAAGTAATGAAATCATAAACTAAAGCAAATTTTGAAATAAAAGATTTGTCACAAGTAAAATTTAATGGGTTTAAAGAGCTTTTGTATTCCAAAGCCAAGGCAACCCTATTTACCCTTTCCACTTATTTCCTCAAAATTTCAAGTTTTTGGTAAGATTTATTAAAAAGTATTTGAAATCCCAAATACTATTAGGCTACGTTCCATAATCTAGGACTTTATTTCTCAATAGAGGTTATAGAATTAGAAAGAGACATATGAGTGGAAATAATAGTGTTATTTTAAAGGAACGATTATCTATGGCAAACCCCGTTGCACGAAGCTTCCATTATGCGCGGGGTCCAAGAAGGGTCGGGCCACAATTATCTAAAATAATAAAAATTGACCTAATTGTGACGTTTACTTGTCATTTTGCATCTTGATACTATTGCAACCCTGATTCCTTGTCGATTACAATGTTTTTAAGACAATTATAATACTTATCTCGACATGTCATATATGTGTGTTTCTAAAAGTGGTCTTTAGATAGAAATTCCTTAATATTTTTTGTAAAAATGGTCAATCCCTTAATTATACCACAGAAGGAACCAAAATGGTCAGTCTTGTAATTTTATTTGTTAATCAAGATTCACGATTAAATTTTATCGAAATATAAAAAATAATATTATATAACTATCTATAAGTTAAAGCTTGTGTGGGCATTGGCTGCTAAATGCTAACACGGTATCAAAACCAATAAATCAAAACTTCAAAGTATCTTGTGTGCAATTATATATCTTTTCATTTCATTAACTTGATTTGTGCATTTATTTTTGAGTCTTTGTCGCCTTCTACATGGTTTTTGGCAACGAACCCTCCCGTGATTTTCCAAATATACAATTTACATCCACTGTGATTTGAAAATAAACAGTTTACACATGTGGTTTTTGTGAATATGTGCAAAACATATCCTCTGTATATGACGTGTGAGGGGCAATGTACTATATTTTGTAAACCACGGGGGTGAAATGCTTACTTATAAACCACAGTGAATAACATGTATATTTTATACAATATCATGGTAAAATGTCTATTTACAAACAACATTTGGTAAATGTCTATTAGTGATACCACATAGGGTAAATTATCATCGATTCCCTTCTACATGATCACACATACATGGTATTAGTTTCTGTCGTATACTCTTCGATTTCTGGTTTACAAATGAGAAAAAAAGCTATTATTAATCTATCTCTCTTATATGAACTCGAGTTTTATAGACAAATAATTGCTAAAACAAGACATTTTATATTTCTTATTCCATTTATTTATACATAACGAGGTCTCGATTTATAAATTCCCAAAAAAAAAAAAAAAAAAATTATTACAGCTGCTCCAAGAAATGATATATATCACCAACTCATGTCATGTATGCATACCTTTTGACATGTAGGACACAAAAGATGCAAGTTACATAAGTGGGCATGAGTAATAGTCATTAGAATGTACCTTTGCGAGTGATATATATCACTATTGAATAGACTTCTTTTTTGACATTCCACCAAACCAAACAATTAGTAATAATTTCAGTTGCATCAAACATCTCTTTTGCCCTTTAATTTTGTGTCCACATGCAATATTGCAAAAGTAGAAGACATTAGTTGGAAAATACTTTTATAAAAGTTGCATTAATGCAATCACAAGAAGTGTGTGTGTGTGTGTCTATGGCCTTAGCCAATTCAAGAAACTCAAATAAAATAATATGTATAATGGGTGATGCAATTTGGCCATGTTTTTTTTTGCTTTGAGGATTTGGGTACCCACCCACCTTGGTGATTTGACTAGGTTTGGGTCCATTTTCATGTGATTAGCTTCATTTGATATGCTTCGAGATGTCGTATCTATGCCCACGCTCCTTTGGTAAGCATTAAAAATTAAGTTTGAGTGTTGAGATAAGGAAGTGAGCATCAAACAATAAACAGATAAAATATCCACTTTCAATAATATCTATTGTGGTGGGGACATCGGGCCACCTCGGACAAATCATCTTGGCCTAATACCCACTGAGTAGATAAGCACATCATGACTGAGGTGGAAGAGCTACATCTCGGCTCACTTGACTAGAACGTCGTAAATCATGGATGTAATCAATTAATTGGTCAATAATATTTATTATGGTGAGGAACATCGGGCCACCTCGGGCAAACCATCTCGGCCTAATAACCACTTACTAGTTAAGCACATCATGACTGAGATGGATAAGCGCCATCTCGGCCCACTCGACTAGAAGTCGTAAATCATGGATGTAATCAATCAGTTGGTCTATAATATTTATTGTGGTGACGGACATCGGACCACCTCGGGCAAACCATCTCGGCCTAATTACCACTACTAGTTAAGCACAACATGGCTGAGGTGGAAGAGCGCCACCTCGGCCCACTCGACTAGAACGTCGTAAATCATGGATGTAGTCTATCACTTGGTCAAATTCATGATCGGGTAAGCATTAATGTTTCGAGAAGAACGCAGAGGCAACAATTCGGCAAGACGGACGCACATCGTGGGCAGACCATGGCCCGAGATTCACTTGCCATTATTAAGGAAAATGCACCCATAAATACCAGTATCCACGGAGCATGCAAATGAGTACATAAAACGATTCAAATGAGTTAATGGTTTAATCTACTAAGGCACTGCTCGGTTCGTGAGATGTAATATTAAAGGAGGTCGTATATGTGGATAATATTGTGAAAACATGGAGTAACAAAAAAATGTATAATTTTAGTGGTTGTAAAACTCGGTCCAAACATCGGGTGAAACAAGAATGTGGAAACAATCAATGTCTTATCTTCCGTGTTATCAAATATGATAGATGGAGCTCATAATGACAAGATTCTTGTTTTTGTGATACGAACATTTTCATAAATTTTATTTGATACCACTAGCGCTCTTCTCGTGTATAAATAAATTCTATTTATGTTAATTTAATATTACATAAATGAATATTATTCAAATTTTAGTTTTAATATCATCAATTCTTTTATTATTGTTGTTATACATATATCCAAATGGAGACCCACTAGACGCCGTACACCCAACATTTTTTTAATTTGGGCCCATGGATTTATTCATGAGTCCATAAGACACCCGTAATCTTGGGCCAGTCCAGAATATTAACGGCCCATATAAGATCAAGGCCAACAACGGTAAAATCCATCAAGATTTCAAATTTGAAATCCCCATTAAACGAAGCACCAACGGTCACCCGCCAGCTGTTACAGTTTTCAGAATTCAAAAATATCCGCAACCCTAGAAATGCTCCTCCTCTCTCTACCCACCCACCATCTACTATAAAATTCCTCATTCAGTTTTCGTAACCGTTCATATTCTCTCTTTATTTTCCTCCGGAGACGTCTTCGTGTCTCTCTTCATATTTCTCTCTCGTCCGTGTACATTTCGTTTTTTACTTCATTGAAATTCTGTGAAAAATGAGGGAATGCATCTCGATCCACATTGGTCAGGCTGGTATTCAAGTGGGCAATGCTTGCTGGGAGCTCTACTGCCTCGAACATGGCATTAAGGTTTGTTTTATTCCATTTTTTCTTTTAGTTTGTATTCATTTTGTTAGATCGAATGAAGAATATGCTAGATCTTAGTTTTTCTTTCAGATCTCTGAATTCTCTGCGTTTTTTTTTAAATTTTGCGGTTGATTTATATTTTAGTTCCATCTAGGTTTTTGATAACTGTCTACGTGAAGAGGATTTGAATATTCATGTAGATCTGAGGAAAATACGTGATATTTTGGATTTTAACATTTTTTGCTATTTCTCCATTCTCGTTTTTCCGATCCAAAAAATATTATTGAGCTGAATGGTGCGTTTATATTGAAATAGTTTTTTAGCAAATTTACCAATAAAGATATTCTGAGATCGATTTGTTTGTATGTTTCAATTGACAATCGTTGTAGCCTGATGGACAAATGCCCGGTGATCATACTGTCGGTGGCGGGGACGATGCCTTCAATACGTTCTTCAGCGAAACTGGTGCAGGAAAGCATGTACCTCGTGCAGTATTCCTAGATCTTGAGCCGACTGTTATTGATGAGGTGCGCACTGGTGCATATCGCCAGCTTTTCCACCCAGAACAGCTGATTAGCGGCAAGGAAGATGCTGCCAACAACTTTGCTAGAGGACACTACACCATTGGCAAGGAAATTGTCGATATATGCCTTGATAGGATCCGCAAGCTTGCCGATAACTGCACTGGTTTGCAAGGATTCCTTGTTTTTCATGCTGTGGGTGGTGGTACTGGATCTGGGCTTGGATCTCTTTTGCTCGAGAGATTGTCGGTTGACTATGGCAAGAAGTCGAAGTTGGGTTTTACAATTTACCCATCTCCCCAGGTTTCGACAGCTGTTGTAGAGCCATACAACTCTGTTCTTTCTACACATTCACTTTTGGAACACACTGATGTTGCTGTGCTGCTTGATAATGAGGCTATCTATGATATTTGCCGGAAATCACTCGACATTGAGAGGCCTACTTATACAAATCTGAACAGGCTGATTTCTCAGGTAACATTTGTGAATTCATTATGTAATTTCCTAACATTCTTGGAAAATGGCATGCTCCTATAACTGTATGTTCAAATCAAATGTCCAGGTGATCTCTTCATTGACTGCGTCTTTACGTTTTGACGGGGCGTTGAATGTGGACGTGAACGAGTTCCAAACCAACTTGGTCCCATATCCAAGAATTCACTTCATGCTTTCATCCTATGCACCTGTGATCTCAGCCGAGAAGGCATACCATGAGCAGCTCTCTGTTGCTGAAATCACTAACACTGCGTTCGAGCCATCATCCATGATGGTTAAGTGTGATCCGCGCCATGGGAAGTATATGGCCTGCTGCTTGATGTACAGGGGTGATGTTGTCCCCAAGGACGTTAACGCCGCCGTCGCAACAATCAAAACAAAGAGGACTATCCAATTTGTGGACTGGTGCCCAACTGGTTTCAAATGTGGTATCAACTACCAGCCTCCTACTGTTGTGCCAGGTGGTGACTTGGCCAAGGTGCAGAGGGCCGTTTGCATGATTTCCAACTCGACCAGCGTTGCTGAGGTGTTCTCGAGGATCGATATTAAGTTTGATCTGATGTATTCAAAGCGTGCGTTTGTGCATTGGTATGTTGGTGAAGGAATGGAGGAAGGTGAGTTTTCTGAGGCTAGGGAGGATTTGGCTGCACTTGAGAAGGATTATGAAGAGGTTGGGCTTGAGTCTGGGGAGGGAGAAGATGAAGACAATGATGATTACTAGAATAAGTTTGGGTCCTTGACTAAATACTGTGAAGCCAATGGTCTCATTGGTCATTATCTTTTAACTTGTGTTGCTCGTTTTGCTTAAATGAACCATGATTTCTGAGTCTTATTATATGCTAAAAATTCGGCTTTAAGTCCTCGGACGACCATTCAGTTACACAAATGTTGAGAGGCAAACTAAGATATTGGCTCATTAGAAAACACCTTTTCTCAACAAAATTCATCTATAGACAACTAAAGTGTAGGCCGAGATGAAATAGTTCCAACCAAAAATGAAAAGTGGTGTGGATTTGGGTTCAAATAGGAGTCGAGATATTAAATGGATCATAAAATTTTCAACCTACAAAAATGAACGCAACTTTAGAACAGCATAATAAGCACTCAGCTCTGCACACATAAAGCCCCAAAGCATGTAAATTACTCGATACCATAAAATAAAATAAAAAAAAACATCCAGGTTCCTTGCATGTTGTATCTTAGCTGCAGCTAAAAATAGTAAACAAACAATATGGATCAACAATGGAATGATTCAATCTTTCAGAAATTCGAAGCTGAAAGAATCTAATTACATAGGAGAGAATGTTTCTTCAAGCTAGGTACCGATACATCTTTCTATCTGTTTTGTCCCTCTCCAGAAACTCACGCTCAATCAGAGATTCAATTCGTTTCTTAATAATAACAGGGTTCGGGAGAAATCGTGGTTGTAGTTGTTTAATTACCTCGGATATAATGTTATTGTGATCGAGCACCCGTCTCGACTTCATGATCCGTACAATGGCTGCCTCGATCTGAGGTTTTCTGTCCTCTTCCACTCTTTGTCGTGTCTCATGCTTCTCAGGTTCAGACTCCTTTTGCGCAACAACAGTGCCTATCTTCACCCTGTACAATTTGGACGTGAATTTATCATTAAAGAAAAAGGTGTCGTCCTCACCAATATCTTTGCTCATTGGTTCTTTTCTAATGATAATTTTCCCCTTGACACAAGCTAATGACTGCAAGCACCTCTTCAAATCCGAGGGAGGAATCTCAGTGGCTTGCTCTATTTCTTTGTAACTTACGCAATCAGCGTTATTGAATAGCATAAGGATGCACATTTGATAAGTGGATACACTAAGCTCCCTTTGGACATTTCCAAATATTGCACCCAAAACAGCACTGCCCATGTTTGTTTGCCACGTCAACCTACGCCCTGAATGAGTTCCAAGATAGTATGTCCTAAACTTGTCGCAAACTCCAAGGATTTCTGAAGGAAGATTGCAAGTCGTGATGGATTGAGTTGGCCACGACCCAGTGGTGAGGACCTGAACTGAAAGTGTCGGTCCATCTGTTATCTCAGCACCCATGGCAGCATGAAAACCCTGCATTGTGTCTTGAGAAGTCTTCATATCGGTAAACATTCCTTCCAATTTTGAAGTGAACTGGTAGCCACATTCAGTTTTGAGCTTTACAATCAAGCTTCTCTCTGCATCATCAGATGCAGTTTTCCCTGAAAGAAGCCTCTTTGCCAAATGCTGCTTGTAGTACTTCTCGAAAACATCTTTCTCTTGGAGGTAGCGAAAAAGAATCATCACTTTATCCAATACAGTCTCTATATCATCTTCCTTGTCCTTCTTTAACCCATTCCGAAGCTTGTCGTCGATGAATAAAGAAATGAACTCAGGAGATCGTGGATTAAGATTTATGAAATACTCGAAGGAAGAATTCAGAGCATTGTGAAAGATTTTGTCGTTATTGAATGCCAAGCTGATGATCTTATCGAATCTGTCCTTTCTATTCAAAAGCTCTTGAACAAAAATAAGAGGATCCTTCAAACTTTCTGGATCAGAAATTAGATCCTTTCCAGTTTCCCGAATATGTGAAGTCATGACGTCTTTGATTAATGTGAGTCCATTTGGCACTCTCTGTAACAAACAGTACATTCTCCCCAAATCCTCAAACTTTTCATCAACGATCATACAAACCAAACCAGAGTTCTCCATGTGAACTAATCTATACATGTGACTTTCAATCATCTCTTTTTCGACCACACTGGTTATTTTGGATTCACTTCTTGCATCCAAGTAATGTGATACTCTGTCAATCTCTTCATTAAGACGTTTTTCAGCTTTCATCAGATAATCCCCACAATCACAATTCTCAATAAGTTGTTGAGACTCCACACCATAAAAATCAGCCGATACATTTAGGAACGGCTTTTCAAAGTTTTCTTGGTATACTGAAGGGCCTAAATCAATTAGCATTTTGGTTATATTCCTCATTAGACCTCTATTAATAACATCACCGTTCCTCTCATGCTGCACAAGTTCGAGAAGAGTATCTTGAAGTCTTGTCTGGATCTTGCTAGAGTAGAGAACGTTGTCTCTCCATAAATTCAACCCAAGCTCGTGAACAGGAGTCTTCTTTGTACTTGGTATGAAAGTTCTGTCCATGTACATTAATATGTCCCTGATCATTTGCAATGCCTTGTTGTGCTCGGTCCATTTCCGATTGAGCTCCTCCAGAAATGTATCACCTTGAGCAGCCTCTATAGACTTAGCTAATTCTTGTAAATGTGATCTCATAGTATCGACAAGGCTTGAATAGAGCTTCTCTCCATATTTGTGCAATACCATATGGTATGCATTCCTAACAACAACAAACATGCAAAATATGTGATAATAAAAAATAGAAATAATTCCATGATCAAATCATTTTCCAAAGAGGCCAATAGTCGATTTTGAAAAACATACCAGATGTTGCCAATAGTGAAGCCACAATTATCAAAAGATCAAATCAGTCTATTTTCTTTTGATGGATGACAATAACGTTTTCCATGGAAATTTCAATGAAAGGTCGAACAGTGCGGAATACTTTTCTTCTCCAGTTTCTATTACTGTAATGATAGAATTTAAGTGACATCTTTCACTTTTCTCCAATTTCAAACCAAAAAACAAACAAAACCCAAAAAGGAAATGGCTATGGTCAACAACCACTAGCAGGTGCTGCAATGTGCTTTTGAAGGAAAGCTGAACAACAGATAGAAAAGGAGTAGATGCAATATTTTTTTTTTTGCTATTATTTAAACGAGTTGAAGTGATCACCACCACCACCACAAACAAAACCTGTAAAGTAATTGGTAGCAATCAAATGCATACGAAGAGTGCGAAAGGTTACATATTCAATAAAAGCTCAAATAAAAATATTCAACACTATTACTTTTGATATCTCAAACTACTCTTAACTCTTCCTCAGGAAATTTCACCATTCTGGAATTCACCAAGCAAATCACGAATAACCCAATAGACAATTCAATAGTTACTTTTTTTTTTATTTTCCACCAAATCTATCACAAACTCCCTTTCACGATCAGTTTAATCTAATCCGAAACCTCTACAGCTTTCTTAATTTTGAACCTCAAACAACAACACGATTAAAAATTACAAAAAAAGAAAATTAACTCTAATAACTTCAAAGACTTATCAGAAAAATTTAAGCCAGAAGCAAATGAAATGTCGGAAACACTTTAAGAAACCTGTACAACTCTTCGAAGCTGAGACCACTAGCATTATGATTGTAAATCTCGTGAATCGCATGTTCCAGAATACCCCAAGTCTTGTCCGCGTATTTCGGGTCCACCACCACTCGATGCTTGAAAGCCTCTATCTGAAAATTCCTCTTCTTCGCTCCGCTCATCTTAGTCTCCTATCAATCAAAACTGCGAAACCAATCCGAAAAACATTCGAAGCAGCCGATTACTCGAAAACGAATTAAGGTTCCGAGAAGGAAATTCAACACCTCGTACACACGCTCGATTTCTTCTCGCTCCGCTCGTATAATTTTTCTAACCTCTACGCCCTTCCTCTTTTTCCTAAGTCCGCTAGTCATACAAATATTTAATCTAAGTTAAGCTGCATAAATCATACAAAAAATTATAGATTACATAAATAAATAAATAAAAATCAAGTCCGATTGACATCAATTTTCTACAAAAACCTTTTCAGCTCGAAATTTAAATGATCCAAACCTGCACCCACATTGAACCCGTCCCGTGGGACGGGTCTGGACCTATTTAAACCTGGTTTGAAAGTCGGCAGGGTGGGGTGGGACGGGTTTTGGTATTGGCCGAACCCGCCCCGGACCCACCCCATTATAAATTATAATTTTTTTAAAAAAATTAATATTAATATACATCTCGCATTGAACAATAAAGTGTCATTATTTAATTCTATATAAAAAAGCACGTGTTTATGTTAAAGAAGTTAGATATTTTGAAGGGAATGCGAGCAAATTACAAATATTTGGTAGCTTAAAAATAATTTTCAATTCTTATTATAAATATTTACTAGGGAAAAACATAAAATTCAATCACAACACTCAATTTTTATGTTATAAAATTGATTTTAGCTAGTATTTTTTTAAAAAAAAATGGACCGGGACGGGGCGGGTAAACCTGCCGGGTTTGTCAGTCTATGCGGGGAGGGGCGGGTTTGGGTTTTATGTGTAGCGGGGGGGGTCCTGGGATTGGGCAAACTCAAACCCACCTCGTTGACATCCAATCACATTTAAATTAAGTAAATACAAGAAATTTAATATTGCATGATCATTGTAATTAAAAATAGAATCTCATAAATTTGAATTAAGGAATTCAATTAATCTGTGTGCATAATTTGTAATTACAAATAGTAAGGTGAATAAGTATAACCATGGTCTTCATTAGTGGACTTAATCTAGACCGAGTATAATGTTGGGGAAAATTTGGGCTGATACCATTAGTTGGAAATATTTTCGAACCAGTTTATAAAAAAAAATCACTTAAGTTCATCGATTGGGAAATGACCAGACAACACATCATCTACGATTTGAAGATATTCTTCAACAAAAAAATCATTCTCTCCCATTGTCTTCTTCGCATCCTCTCTTCTCGTATTCAAACAATCTGATTTGAGGATAGAGCTGCTTAACGGGCCGGGTCAATTCGGATCCGGCCCAAATTCGGACCGGTTTGCCCGGTTCGGAATCGGAATCGGAACCGGGCTAACCGGTTCCGAACTGGTCCAGAACAGGTAAGCTATCGGTCCGGATCGGTTCTACCGTTCCGAAATCGGTATCTTACCGGTTCCGGAGTAAACGGATCCGGATCCAAGCTGAACCGGAACCGGATCCGTATTTTAAAAAAAATTACCTTTTTTTAAATGTAGATAAATATATTTGATGTTAGTTTACAAACACAAAGACTCATTAGCTCAATTGGTTAGAGCTGTAGAGTAGAAGACGATGATTGCGTGTTCGAATCCTCCAACCAACAATTTCTCTTGATTTTTCGAAGAAAAAAAAATCATTCTAAAAAATCGGTTCCTTACCCGATCGGACAGATTCCGAAATTAACGGATTCGGAACCGACCGGTTCCAGATCGGGCAGGGTTGGATTGACCCAATAAGCAGCCCTATTCGATGATCATCATGACGGCGTCGGCGCCACCATCTACTGGCTGCGAACTGGCAAACCCTCGGACGACGACATTTCCAATATCCGTTTCTCCAACCACAGTGACCACCTCCTCGTTTCATCATGGGACAAGAGTGTTTGATTATACGATGCTAGCGTCAATGAGAGTTTATGCACGAAGTCTCGTGCTTGATCGTTGCTTCCATCATGATAGGTTGCCTTTGTGTGGATGTTCAGAAAATGTGTGGGGTTTGTGGTTTTCTTATCATTTGTTGTATTATTTGTTATGCAATTCAATTTTATTTTAATGTCTATGTTTGAAGATTATGAATGTGAATTCAAAAATTATAACACATTTAATAAGTTGATAAATTGTTTAAATAAAAATTTAACAATTGGTGCCCGTATGGTTAATCTTAACAAATTCACGGATTTTGTGTGCACACGCAGACAAAATCTATGGATTTGTTAAATTGGATTTATGTCCTTCTTCCTCATACTTTGTGATTTTTAACCTTCCCCGTCTCCCCTCTTTGTATTTCAATTAATAGATTTAGTATGCCTCTTTTAATTTCACTTCCTAGAAGAGCTAATTTATTTTTTTTAAAAATACTATAAATTTTAAAAAATTAAAAAAATTGGTTAAATTTTGTTCTTAACTTTCTATGGTTTTAGTTCACGTTATAAAAAAAATTATTTAAAATTTTAATAAAATATTTGGAGCCAAAAAAATCGACAATTCAGAAAATGTACATTTGAGATATATTTTTGACAAAATGAAATATTACACTAAACTCTATCATTTACATTACACTCTAAATGAAATATCATTTGCATTAAACTCTAAACATTTCCAAATCTTTTTTCATTATAGTTTAGAGTTTAATGCTAGACGAGATAAAATAATTTATAAATTTAAGTTTCAATTTTTTGTTATTGGTTGCTATAATTTCTTTTCATTATTTATTATTGAATAATTGAATAATTGCCTATGATTTCATAGATTGGATTTGTACCAGTTTTCTGAATTATTTAGCATAATAAGCTGATAACGTGCTAAAAAAATGAGCTTATAACTCTTAATAGTAATTCTCTCTTCTTCTTTTTCGTTTTGGTTATAAGTGTTGTGTTTTATTTTAAGAAGTTTTGGTGGTGTTGTATTCATATTAAAAAGAGTAAAAGTGTAAGATTTAACGAAATAAAAAAAAGGATGTCATTTTTTAAATTAGTCTCCAACCAAGGTTATTTTCTTAAATATCTCAAATTAAATGCACCACCATATTAAAATTATCATTTGGTTTAAAATTATGTGCACCAACTTGTCAAATTTAGATGCAATAACTTAATATAAGCAAGTGCTCAATCACTTAAATATAAAAAAAAATATTGTTAAAATTAAATGCACCACCATATTAAAATCATCATTTTGTTTAAAATTATGTGCACAAACTTGTCAAATTTAGGTTCATCAATTTAATATAAGCAAATGCACCATCACCTTAATATTAAAAAAGCGTGTTTTAACAAGTTTTGCACATCTTGTTTCTATTGGTGCATGTGAGAAAAACGTGCACCGATAGACAAAATATGTGAATTTGTTAAAATTAAGTGAACTGACAAGTTAAAATCATAATTTTGTTTAAAATTATGTGCAACATCTTGCCAAATTTAGGTGCAATATAAACAATGCACCACAACCTAAATATAAAAAGTGTGTTATGAAAAGTTTTGCACAACTTGTGTTTAATGGTGCACATGGAAAAAAAATTCACATGTAGACAAAATCTGTATTTTTGTTAAAATTATGTCCACCAACATGTTAAAATCGTCATTTTGTTTAAAATTATGTGCACCAACTTGTCAAATTTAGGTGCACCAATTTAATATAAGGAATGCATCACCACCTTAATATAAAAAGTGTGTATTGAGAAGTTTTGCACAACTTGTGTCTATCGGTGCACGTGGGAAAAAAGTGCACCAGTTGACAAAACATGTGAATTTGTTAAAATTAAATGCACAAACATGTTAAAATTATCATTTTGTTTAGGATTACGTGCACCGACTTGTCAAGTTTAGATGCACCAACTTAATATAAGCAAGTATACCACCACTTTAATATAAAAAGTTTGTTTTGACAAATTTTGCACAGCTTGTGTCTAACGATGCAAATGGGAAAAACATGCACATGTAAACAAAAATGTGAATTTGTTAAAATTGAGTGCACCACCATGTTAAAATTATCATTTTGTTTAAAATTACGTGTACCAACTTGTCAAATTTTGGTGCACCACCTTACTATAAGCAAGTGTATCACTACCTTAATATAAAAAAGTGTGTTTTTGATAAGTTTTTCACAGCTTATGCCTAACGGTGCACGTGGAAAAAACGTGCACGGTAGATAAACTCTGTAAATTTGTTAAAATCAAGTCCACCAACATGTTAAAATCATCATTTTGTTTTAAAGTTATATGCAACTTGTCAAATTTAGGTGCAGTACATTAATATAAGTAAGAGGGCCACCATCTTAATATAAAAAAGTGTATTTTGACAAAATTTCAAATTTTAATTCAAACAATTTATCGAACATCATATTTCTCAAACAACAAATAAAATAGAGTACAAGTAACAATGTTCTTTTCATCACCAGTTGAAAAAGAATTCAGTAATTGTACACAATAATTTGCAAACCATATTTGAAACAACAAACCTAATATTCCAAAATTGCATTCAAACAATTTATCAAACATTTCATTAGCGGTGCATGTCATAGATACTTCAAATCTCTAGAGAGGTGCACGTTTAGGATTTTGAGCGTTGCTCGTAATAGTTCATACCAAAGCCTTATTCCTCAGCTCATCTTCTATCACTCACAATACAGACTACTTTGTCCGGCCCCATGAAGGGAGGGGGAAAGACAAAGCCCAAGTAGACTACAATACCAAGCACGTTTGAGAAAAAGCCAAATAACAAACACTTGGTGGGCACTAAACTATGTTGGAACAATCTGGGAGCCGAGCAAAAGCAATACCACTCAAATGGGTGAGAATATAGGAAGAATCACCATCTTGTACGTAAACCCACACCTCAACACAAAGTATATGTGCAACATAGGAACACTAGCGATGAGGAGAAGCAATCTGCAAAAACCATGATCTATAGCAACGATGCAACCAAACATCGAGAGGAGGGTGACGCTAAGATTCAGGTCCCGAAGACGCCCCGACGCTTGAGCTGCCGAGTTGGCAATGAGGACGGCTAAAATCATGACAATTGCCGATATTAAAACCTAATTTTGGGTGAATGAAAATCTAATATTGAGAAATGGAAATCATAACTTGATTCTTCGTTTCTCAAATAGGGGTATTTTTGTCGGGAAAAAGTTCTCAATAGACTTAAGTTCAAAAATTAGACCTATCTGAAAAAAATTTCTTCAAAAATAGATTTTTATGCACTGCTGATTTTTTCCAAGATTTAGTTAAAGTTTGTTTTGAAATCCGGTACTCTTCAACACTTTTCTCATTCCTTTTTCTCTCTTTGTTACTGCACTAGCAATGCATGTTAGACGAATTTTAGTCATTACTCAATTTTGTTGTAGCAGACTCGCTGTTATATAATTATATTTTTTGTAGATATTTCTTATAATGTATATAATAATAGCAATATGTTGGGGTTATTTAAAAAAATAACCCAAAAAAAAATATTTTTAATAAAATAACCCAATTTAAAAATTGTTAACAAAATAACCTGAGACGCCAACTCAATTGGCGTCTCCATTAGGAGACGCCAACTCAGTTGGCGTCTCCTACTTTTTTTTTTTTATGTTGGAGACGCTAACTGAGTTGGCGTCTCCAACAAATATTTTTTTTTTAACATATGTTGGAGGCGCCAACTGAGTTGGCGCCTCCAACATATGTTTTTTTTTTAAAAAAAATTTTAAATTTATTATTATTATTATTATTATTATTATTATTAAAAACCAACCAAAATTCAATGTAGTGTTCAACGTCAATCACTATCTCAAAAACTATTATTGATAATACAAATATTTTCTCAAATATATAATGTCTTGTGAATTGTCGGTTGAGTCCAATTATCTCATATTCAAAATTCAAATAATAACGTTATCATGAGTTAGAATACTCACTTTGACCATTTAAAATTTTGAATCACATTCAAATAAGTATAAAATACTATCTTTTGATCTGAACAAAGATTAATATGCGTCACACTTGGAGGTGTAGTTGAAGTTAGAGATGTAAATGAATCGAATCGAGCCGAATATGAAATTTTTTTTAAGATTCGAATTCGGTTTGAAATAGTTATATTCGAACTCGGGTTTGATTCAAAGTTCGAATAGTTTTAAAAATTTGGCGCGAGTTCGGTTCGAAAAGATTCGAGCATGTTCGCGAGCTATTTGAACAATTGCTCGAGAATAAATACCCGAAATGTTCAAAATATATTTATTTAATATATATTTATATTAATAAAATATTAAAGTTCGCGAGCGGCTCGAAATGGCGGTTGCGGAACATTATTAATACGGGTACGAGTTTAGACCCATCTCATTAACATCCCTAAATTTTATGTTTAAAAAATTTAATAATGTTCCGCGACGGCCATTCCGTGCTGCAAATTTTTTTAGAATTTGATAATAAAAAAACTGTTTAAATAGCTCGCGAACATGCTCGAATCTTTTCGAACCGAACTCGCGCCAAATTTTTAAAACTATTCGAACTTTGAATCAAACCCGAGTTCCAATATAACTATTTCAAGCCGAATTCGAATCTTAAAAAAAATTTCATATTCGGCTCGATTCGATTCATTTACATCTCTAACTTCAACTACACCTCCAAGTGAGACACATATTAATCTTTGTTCAGATCAAAAGATAGTATTTTATACTTATTTGAATGTGATTCAAAATTTTAAATGGTCAAAGTGAGTATTCTAACTCATGATAACATTATTATTTGAATTTTGAATATGAGATAATGATTGGACTCAACCGACAATTTACAAGACATTATATATTTGAGAAAATATTTGTATTATCAATAATAGTTTTTGAGATAGTGATTGACGTTGAACACTACATTGAATTTTGGTTGGTTTTTAATAATAATAATAAATTAAAAATAAAAAAAAATAAGAAAAAAACATATGTTGGAGGCGCCAACTCACATATGTTAAAAAAAAAAATATTTGTTGGAGACGCCAACTCAGTTGGCGTCTCCAACATAAAAAAAAATAAAAAAAAATAGGAGACGCCAACTGACAATTTTTAAATTGGGTTATTTTGTTAAAAATATTTTTTTTTGGGTTAATTTTTTTAAATAACCCAATATGTTGTGTATATATTAGTAATGTTATTATTTGGGGCAGACGCACACGTGAAGTTAAGGGAGGACAATTACCTTCCTCAATTATTTTGTATTATACATAAAATTGTATTTTTCCCCATAAATTTTCATTTTGCACCCACCGAAATTGCAGATTATCTCCTCAAAAATTATGTTTTGCTCAATAAAATATATTTCCCCAATTTTTTTTGCCCCTCAACCTAAATTCTAAATCCGTCATTTACTATTGTAATATATGTGGTAATGATATTGTAGTTGGTAATGTTGTTACATTTGTTTTGATTATACAAACTAATTAATATATTTAATTATGTAGTATGATATGCTCGTTCTGATTTTTTTTATAAATTATATGTATAATATACCAAATAAACAATCTATTTATTGAGAAATACATTTTATATCTTCAGTTTAATATATGCATTCATTTCATATAACAATTTGACTAAACGACACTAAAAAAAGGGGAAACTTAAAAAATATCCCTATAGTCAAACATAATTATGGAATTAGTCCTCATATCAGAAAAACTTAATTCAAACTCCATACTGCAATTTAAAATTTTGTTCTAACTCCATATATTTTTAAAATGACTATGATACCCCTCTAATAAAAGTTGAACTTTTAATTTTGAGAAATCAATACAGTCGGTACGAAACCTATACAATTTTGGTACACGTTACACATAAAATCTGTATTAAATCTATACAATTTTGGTACAAGTTACACATGAATTGATATGAAACATATACTATTTTTGGTGCTTATTACACGTGAAGTTGATAAGAAACATATACAATTTTGGTACTAGTTACACATGTAGTTGGTATGAAACCAATACATTTTTGGTACTAGTTACACATGAAATTAGTATAAAACATATACTATATTCGGTACTTATTACAAGTGAACTTGGTATAAAACATATACAATTTCGGTACTAAATATACATAAAATTGATATGAAACCTATACAATTTTGGCACAATTACGAATAAAATTGGTACGAAACTTATGCTATTTTTGGTACTTATTACATATGAAATTGGTATGAAATCCTTACAATTTTGGTACTAGTTACACATAAAATTGGTATCAAACCTAAACAATTTTGGTACAAGTTACACATGAAATTGGTATGGAACCTATACTTTTTTCGGTGCTTATTACACATGAAGTTGGAATGAAACATATACAATTTCGGTACTTATTACACTTGAAGTTGGTTTGAAACATATACAATTTTGGTACTAGTTACATGTGAAGTTGGTATGAAACCTATACTATATTCAAAACTTATTAAACGTAAAATTGGTATGAAACATATACAATTTCGGTACCAACTATGCATAAAATTGGTATGAAACCCATATAATTTTGGTACTAATTACGAATAAAATTGGTACAAAACATATTCTATTTTCGGTACTTATTACAAATGAAAATGGTATGAAATCTTTACAATTTTGGTACTACTTACACATGAAATTGATATGAAAAATATACAATTTTGGTACAGTTATACATGAAATTGGTATGAAACCTATACTTTTTCGGTACTATAACACATGAATTTGGTATGAACCATATACAATTTTGGTACTAATTACACTTGAAGTTTTATGAAACATATACAATTTTGATACTAGTTACACGTGAAGTTGGTATGAAACATGTACTATATTCGAAACTTATTACACGTAAAGTTGGTACAAAACCTACACAACTTTGGTACTAAGTATACATAAAATTGGTATGAAATCTATATAATTTGGTACTAATTACATGTGAAGTTGGTATGAAACCTATACTATATTCGAAACTTATTACACGTAAAGTTGGTATGAAACATAAACAATTTCGGTACTAAGTATACTTAAAATTGGTATAAAATCTATATAATTTAGGTACTAATTATGAACGAAATTGGTACGAGACCTATACTATTTTCGGTACTTAATACATATTAAATTAGTATGAAATTTTTACAATTCTGGTACTAATTACACATGAAATTGATATGAAACCTATACAATTTTGATATAAATTACACGTGAATTTGGTATAAAATATATACTAGTTTCGGTACTTATTATACATGAAGTTAGTATGAAACATATACAATTTTGGTACTAGTTACACATGAAGTTGGTATGCAATCTATACAATTTTGGTACTAGTTACACATCAAGTTGGTATGAAACATATACTATATTCGGTACTTATTACATGTGAAGTTGGTGTGAAACCTATACAATTTCTGTTCTAAGTGTACATAAAATTGGTATGAATTATGAAACCTATATAATATCCGTACTATTAAACCTATATTATTGAAATTTGTATTAAACTTATATAATTTGGTTCTAGCTACATATAATACGAATTAATACAAATTATATGCTCGACTGTGAGCATAGAGATATGTTATATATGAGTTGTATAAATGTCCTTGGCATTACGCCTTTCAATTGGGCATTGCATGCAATGTGTTTAAAAGTAAAAGTGCTTGATGAATCGAATTAAGTGGAGAATTAATTAAATAACTAAAATAAACTAACAAGATGATGGAGATTTAAGTGGAGAAAATCAATGAGAATGTATTCTAGAGATTCGACTTCACCCAACTATCAACCATGTTGTGTTCTTCAGTTTATTAGCCAAAGAATCATATGTTATTGTATTACCTCTTCCGAGTGTTAAGTAGAAATAATCATTCAACAATCATCTTGATGTGTCCATCTAAGATAAACTATTAAACAATTTAAATAGCACAATGATTCGTCGGAGTTATACGCCTGTCAACTATATAATTTTCCAATGATGTAAATTCTTACGGTCCTATTCAAAACCCCCTATCTCGAGTGATAGATTCTAAATAAATATGACGGTTCAACTATCATACAGTTAATTGAAACGCATTCAAATCAAGAATCACAAATAATGCACGATTCGACATAATCCATTATAATGCACTAATCATATTCTCGATTCATCATGCACGTTTACTCTTAAACCCATTGCATGCAATGCCCATTGAAAAGAATAATGTCAATGACATTTATACAACTCATATATACATATCTCATGTGTAACTAGTATAGGTTCAGACCAACTTCGCGTGTAATAAGTACTGAAAATATTATATGTTTCATACAAATTTCATGTGTAACTAGTACCGAAACAAACGAATATTGTTTGTAAAGTTTGAAATTGATGTTATTTGAAATTGATATTTTTGTTTGTTTGATATAGAAGATTAACATTAATATAGAATATTCTATAGAAATGTTGTTATTGTTGTTTGAAATTGATATTGTTTGTTTATTTAATATATAAGTTTAACATCAATATTGATGTGTAATTAGTACCGAAATTGTATACGTTTAATACCAATTTCATGTACAACTAGTACCAAATTTGTATAACTGTAATACCAATTTCACGAGTAACTAGTACCAAAAAATTGTATAGATTTAATACCAATTTCATGTGTAACTGTACCAAGATGATATATGTTTAGTACTAATTTTATATGTAATTAGTACCAAAATTGTATAGTTTTAATATCAATTTCATATGTAACTGATATCAAAATTGTATAGGTTTAATATCAATTTCATGTGTAACTAGTACCAAAATTATATACGTTTAATACCAATTTGAGTGTGTGTAATTAATACCAAAATTGTGTTTGATTAATACAAATTTCATGTGATATATGTTTAATATCAATTTCATGTGTAAATAGTACCAAAATTGTAAAGATTTCATACAATTTCATTTGTAATAAGTACCGCAAATAGTCTAGGGTCATTAGTAATTAGTACCAAAACTATATGGGTTTCATATCAATTTTATGCATAGTTGGTACCGAAATTGTATAGGTTTCATACCAACTTCACTGTAATAAGTTTCGAATATAGTATATGTTTCATATCAATTTCACGTGTAATTAGTACCAAAATTGCATATGTTTCATACCAACTTCAAGTGTAACAAGTACCAAAATTGTATATGTTTCATACCAACTTCATGTGTAATAAGTACCGAAAAAGTATAGGTTTCATACCAATTTCATGTGTAACTTGTACCAAAATTGTATATGTTTCATACCATTTTCATGTGTAACTAGTACCAAAATTATAAACATTTCATACAAATTTCATATGTAATAAGTACCGAAAATAGTATAAGTTTCGTACCAATTTTATTTGTAATTAGTACCAAAATTGATAGGTTTCATATTAATTTTATGTATATTTAGTATCGAAATTGTATAGGTTTCATACCAAGTTCACGTATAATAAGTACCTAATATAATATATGTTTTATACTAATTTAATGTGTAACTAGTACCAAAATGGAATTGGTTTTATACCAACTTCATATGTAACTAGTACCAAAATTGTATATGTTTCATGCCAACTTCACGTGTAATAAGAACTGAAAATATTATAGGTTTCATACCAATTTCATGTGTAACTTGTACCAAAATTGTATAGATTTAATAACGATTTTATGTGTAACGTATACCAAAATTGTATAGGTTCCGTACCGACTGCAATGATTTCTCAAAATTAAAATTTCAACTTTAATAGATGGGTATCATAGTCATTTTAATAAGATAGGGAGATAGAACAAAATTTTAAGTTGCAGTATGGAGTTTGAATTAAGTTTTTCTGACATGGGGACATATTCCATAATTACGTTTGACTATGGGGATTTGTTTTAGTTTCCACCTTTTTTAGTGTCGTTTAGTCAAATTGTTATATGAAATGAATGCATATAAAGATATAAAATGTATTTCTCAATAAATAGATTGTTTATTTGGTATATTATACATATAATTTTTAAAAAAAATTAGCATATCATACTACATAATTAAATATATTAATTAGTTTGTAATAATCAAAACAAATGTAACAACATTACCAACTACAATATCATTACTACATATATTACAATAGCCAATGACGGATTTAGAATTTAAGTTGAGGGTCAAAAAACAAAATGGGGAAAGATATTTTATTGAGCAAAATAGAATTTTTGAGGAGATAATCCGCAATTTCGGTGGGTGCAAAATGTAAATTTATGGGGGAAATACAATTTTAACTTTAATACAAAATAATTGAGGAAGACGATCGTTCTCCCTTAACTTTCACGTGTGTGTCCGCCCCGGATAATAGCCTTACTAAGATATACACAACATATTGCTAATATTATTTACATTATAAGAAATATCTACAAAAAATATAATTATATAACAGCAGGTTTGCTACAACAAAATGAATAATGACTAAAATTCGTCTAACATTGCTAGTGCAGTAACAAAGAGAGAAAAAAGAAATGAGAAAATTCATGAAGGGTATCGAATTTCAAAACAAAAATTTAATTAAATCTTGGAAAAAATCAACAGTACATAAAAATCCATTTTTGAAGAAACCTTTTTTCAGATAGGTCTAATTTTTGAACTTAAGTCTATTGAGAACTTTTTCCAGATAAAAATACCATATTTGAGAAATGAAGAACCAAGTTATGATTTCTGTTAGGATCTAATATGAGTGTTTAGAGGGGGGTGAATAAATATTTTACTAAAAATTATCTTTTCCGATTTTTCTGGATTGATTTCACATGGGATAGCAAATATTTCTTAATCAATACTAATCTGAATAGACCTGATGTGACTAGAAATAGACACATCTTTAGTGCTTAATTGTCTACGATTTGGTAGGTTTTGATAGATAATTTGATACGTATGCTACCTAATCGTATATTTGTGTAATTGTAGGTACAATCGAAGAAAACGAGCTAAAAATGATGTGTAAAGACCAAGAAGAGACATGGACATGACAAGGACTAAAAGTTGATCAAGAAAAGGGCAAAAATGTAATTTTGAAGAAGGAGATCGATTGCCACGAAGAGGAGATCGATCGCCTATGGACAGAAACTTAACCAGCGATCGATCGCGAAGAAGTGGCGATCGATCGCCAAAGTCTACTGGAGCTCGGCGATCGATCGCGATAAAGTGGCGATCGATCGCCTCAAGAAATTCGCTGAAAAATAAAAGCCAGCGATCGATCGCCACATATCAGGCGATCGATCGCCGAAGAGTCCGGAAATTAGGAAATTGAGTCTTTTACCATGTTTAAAAGATTGTATCCCTTTTTTATCACTCCCATACCCTAAAACTCGGGACTAAGCCTTATTAGCAGCAGTTTTTGATAGTTTTTCATACTCTTAGAATAATTTGAGATTTTAGATTAATTTTCTTTCAAGTTTTCTTCAAGAACAACGAAGAACGGAACCGGAATCGACAAGCCGGAATCGTGATTTATATTAGTAATTTCTTTTCCTTTATTTATTTAATGTTTTCCATCGAATTTTTATTGTTTTAGATTTAATTATGCTAGGCTAAATCCTTTGATTCTTGGTTGAAGGGATACCTACTTTTGGATTTAAATCTTTTATGAGAATTTGGTTTGATTGTTGAATTAGATTTCGATTTCAATTTGTTTCTCAAATTTCGAATTCCATGATTGTTGTGTTTGTGTATTAGACCGATCACCTAATATTCAATTACATAATCGATAGTTTGTTAAGAAACGACTAAGAGCGATAATTAACCGGCTGTAGGTGTTATTGAATTCTTAGGAGAAACGGTTGAGTAATCAATTTTAACGGCTGTAGTTTTCATTGATTAGATTTATCGAACTCATTAGTTTTGAAAACTATCATTGATTTAATCATTAACGGCTTTAGTGGTGATTAGAGATTTGGTAAGGGTTGAATTGAATGCTGTTTTCTCTTTGACTACGAATAAGATGAGTAGGAATTGAATTTCCAATCGATAGATAATTGAAAGAATTCGAATGTTTTGATTTGATGACTAAAAGATAATTTTCCAAAAGTACGGTTACCTGGAAACCAAGAATCGCTTCGCTCTCATAAGTTTAAATCATCTTAGTTAATCTCGTTAGTTAGTTTAATTATAGAATTTGCTTAGTAGTAATCATTCATCCTAAAACCCCCATTGTTACTAGTTGTTTGATAATTGACACAAAATAAATTTACCTTCCCCGTGAGATCGATCCCTACTTCCACTACTACATATTTTTGTTATTAACTGAAGAAGGGTTAATTTGGGCGTACACGATAAGCGCTACCAAATTTTGGCGCCGTTGCCGGGGAGGGCAATATTTATTAGTGTCGATTTTTTTTATTTTTATTTTTATCCCGCATTACTACTCTGGTTTGTTAATGAGTACAGGTGGATCGTTCAATCACGAAGATAACTTTCACTACGATCCTGAGATTGAGAGGACGCTACATCAGAGGAGACGAGAAGCACGAAGGATTATAGAACAAGAAGAAGAAGAGAGGTCCATGATGGCTGCAAATCAAAGCTTGAGGCAGCTGGCGAATCCTAACTTGGATCAATAACCGCTCTGCATCAGTTTCCCTGCTCTGGCCAATAACGTAAACTTCGAACTTAAATCTAGTTTAATTCACTTATTGCCAGCTTTTCATGGTCTTGCAGGTGAAAACCCGCATAAGCATCTGATGGAATTCCACGTGGTGTGCACTACCATGAAGCCGACCGGAATCACTGAGGATCAAATAAAGTTAAGAGCTTTCCCGTTTTCTCTAAAGGACGTTGCAAAAGACTGGCTCTTCTACTTACCATCCGGATCGATCACCACGTGGACTGACTTACAAAGAGTATTCCTAGAAAAGTACTTCCCAGCTTCAAGGGCAACGAATTTGAGGAAAGAGATATATGGTGTGAAGCAGCTCTACGAGGAATCACTACACGAGTACTGGGAGAGATTCAAGAAGTTGTGCGCAAGTTGTCCACAACACCAGATAAGTGAACACCTTCTCATCCAATACTTTTATGAAGGTTTACTTTCTTCTGACAGGAATTTAGTGGATGCGGCAAGCGGAGGAGCATTTATAGATAAAACAGCGGAGGAAGCTAGAAGGCTGATAGCTAACATGGCGGCCAACTCCCAACAATTCGGATCTGTGCGCCATGGACAACCGCAAAGAAAAGAGGTAAACGTATCAAACCTAGAACAACAACTGATAGACCTCACTTTTCTTGTGCGTGGTATGGCAGGTGGAAATGTAGGGAAGATAAAGCCGTGTGGAATCTGTCTGGCTGCGAACCATCCCACGGACGCGTGCCCCTCACTACAAGAGACAGCCGCTGAGAACGTGAATGCAGCGGGAGGATTCCCAGGGCCACCACAAAGGAATTATGACCATCCACCAAACAACTATAATCAAGGGTGGAGGGACCATCCGAACCAAGGCTATGGGAACCCACAGATGCACCAACCTCCACCCTACAGACCGCCATATCAGCGACCTCCACCACCGCCAGTGCACCCTCCTTCTGACAGGTTAGAACATAGCATTAAAATTATTGCTGAAAATAGCTTACAATTTCAACAGGAGACGAGGGCAAGCATCCAGAGCTTGACGATGCAGATGGGACAATTGGCAACTTCAATCAGCAAAGATCGAAGCAAGAATTTCAAATGGACTGCCGTCACAACCAGAGATGAACCCCCGGGAAAATGTGAGTGCTATCACAGTAAATGTGAATGAAGATGCAGCTGAAGAAAAGGTGGTACTGACGCCACCCCAAAAAGAAGAGATGACGGAGACAGAGACAGATGTTGAAGAGCCAATGCAAAGGGAGGAACCACGAGGTGAGTTCCCTAAACTTTCTGAATATAAATTACCACCCCCTTTCCCCCAAGCATTGAAGGACAATAGGAAAGGTGCCGGACTCAAAGGGCTCTACAAGATGAGTACACGCTGCAAAGAGCAAGCCCCATTGCATGAGACCGTGAAAGAGGATCAAAGCAAGGAACACAAAGGGCAGCCCAAGGTCAAGCTCAATGACAATGTTTCGGCGGACAACCAAAGAAGCATCCCCAGTAAATGCAAGGACCCAGGTATGTTCTTTATCCCATGTGAGATTAGAGGTATTAGGATTGAGAAGGCTATGCTCGATTTAGGATCGTCCATAAATGTCATGCCTTACTCAATGTACTCTCAACTCAAAATGGGACCTTTAAAAAGAAATAGCGGAGTTATTCACTTAGCGGATAAATCCACGGTCAAACCCAAGGGGATAGTAGAGGGCGTAGTTGTGCATGTAAGGAACTTGGTCTTCACAGCCGATTTCTATGTCTTAGACATGGGAAATGGTGATCCTTCTAGTCTAATTATCTTAGGAAGACCATTCTTGAAAACATCAAAATCAGTGATCAATATAAATAGCGGCTTGATAACCATGGAGTCAAATGGTGAATTTGAAAAATGCAACATGTATGAACCCATTAAACTTCTTGAGCATTCTAGTTACGCTATTGATGTACATGATGATTATGATTCTGATTTTGAAAATGATGAGTTGTGGGAAATGGGAAAGGCTACTGATGGCCTTGACGAGAAGAGAGGTATGGATTCTAACTTAGTGCATATTGTTCATACTATTGGTGCGTTATCTACTCACGATACTGCTGACCCTCTTATTTCTCACTTGCAGGATCGTACCAATGGAAAGAAATACCCTCCGGATCGGCCATGTCAATCAAGTGACGAAGGAGCAAAAACTGAGGACGACCACTCAAAGAGCCACAAGCCGAAATACCGAGGAGTGAAGAAGATATTAAGGTGGTTAAGGACGGATCGAGCGACATCACATTCACCACCTTGATAGAGGATAACGTCGGGCCACCGACGTTAAACAGAGGCGCTGCTTGGGAGGCAACCCAAGGGGAGTTAGTTTCCCTTTTACCTTTTTCGTTTTATTGCTTTCTAGTTTTAACTTTTCTCTTTTCTTATATTTTTGCCTTACATTGAGGACAATGTAAGATTTAAGTATGGGGGAGGGATTAGTAGTGTGTTATTGTTTTTCTTATTGCAAAAATACAAAAAAATCGAAAAATTTGAAAATTTTGAGCTCATAGCTAGTAATGAACACATGCTTAGAATCACTAGCCCATGATGAAACCTAATTGATATCATGCATGCTTTTGAACATAGGTGAATTGTTAACTTTGGAACACTTTGAACTCTAATGCAAAGTTTACTTTAACTTAGTAGTTGAATATTTTGAGCACATTATTGTCATGGCTTGTGAAGTGTGCATAACTTAGTGAAGATTGTGTGAACTTTGTGATAGTCTTAAGAAGTCTCTAATACATGCTAGAACTTAACTACATGCTCTTTGAGGCGTATGTCTAGACTACTTGCAAACATGAAAGTGATATAGGCGATCTTTGATGCGTTTGTGCCTTTCAAGCCTACCATGTAAACAAAATCATTCTCTAGTACCTATTTTGAGCCCTAAATGTAAAACAATGGTAGTATGCTAAGCAATTTAAAGACCCCATTCAACATTTCTTGACTAGCTTATCATCCTACCCTTTAAGCCTAAATGTGATTTTAATCCATACCTTTTAAGGGAGTATGATGTATTTCATTCAAATGCACTTGGGAATCATTGAAGTATATTTGTGAACTTAATTGTCAAAAGAATGGAATGCATGAAAGAAAAAGGGATGCCTTGAAAAAAATAGATAAAAATATGACTCCAAGGGGAGTCAAGGCACAAAAGAAGCAAAGTGTTGAAATAAACCTTGTGAAAAAGAACAAAGTTGAAAAATTCATACAAGAAGAGAAGCTTTTAGTGTGCATTTCATCATACTCTCTTGTTTGAATATCCTTACCCTTTCTTTCATAAGCCAATACCTAGGCCAAGCTACAAGCTAATAAAGACCTACTTGATTTATGTTTGTAAAGTGGCTAAGATAGTGGAGAAGAATGTGCAAGTGAGCTTATACTTGTGTTAGTGTATGACTTGAACTATTATGGCTTTGCATATTTTGGATCTATAATTTGTACACAACACTTGTTTATGACCACACACACGTTCACTACTTCGTTGGGTACGAAATGTTTAGGGATTGAACTTGTTCCACTGTTAACTTTTCACCGCCGTTCATTATTATGCATGTTAAAATTGCTGAGGCATTAAATTGAGGACAAGTTGCTTTGTTATGAACCTATGAGCCAACCAAAAATATTGTAGTTTTATTTGTTTACTCGAGGTCGAGTAAAGAGTAAGTATGTGGGAGTTTGATGTGACTAGAAATAGACACATCTTTAGTGCTTAATTGTCTACGATTTGGTAGGTTTTGATAGATAATTTGATACGTATGCTACCTAATCGTATATTTGTGTAATTGTAGGTACAATCGAAGAAAACGAGCTAAAAATGATGTGTAAAGACCAAGAAGAGACATGGACATGACAAGGACTAAAAGTTGATCAAGAAAAGGGCAAAAATGTAATTTTGAAGAAGGAGATCGATTGCCACGAAGAGGAGATCGATCGCCTATGGACAGAAACTTAATCAACAAAATTCACGAACCAGCGATCGATCGCGAAGAAGTGGCGATCGATCGCCAAAGTCTACTGGAGCTCGGCGATCGATCGCGATAAAGTGGCGATCGATCGCCTCAAGAAATTCGCTGAAAAATAAAAGCCAGCGATCGATCGCCACATATCAGGCGATCGATCGCCGAAGAGTCCGGAAATTAGAAAATTGAGTCTTTTACCATGTTTAAAAGATTGTATCCTTTTTTTATCACTCCCATACCCTAAAACTCGGGACTAAGCCTCATTAGCAGCAGTTTTTGATAGTTTTTCATACTCTTAGAATAATTTGAGATTTTAGATTAATTTTCTTTCAAGTTTTCTTCAAGAACAACGAAGAACGGAACCGGAATCGACAAGCCGGAATCGTGATTTATATTAGTAATTTCTTTTCCTTTATTTATTTAATGTTTTCCATCGAATTTTATTATTTTTAGATTTAATTATGCTAGGCTAAATCCTTTGATTCTTGGTTGAAGGGATACCTACTTTTGGATTTAAATCTTTTATGAGAATTTGGTTTGATTGTTGAATTAGATTTCGATTTCAATTTGTTTCTCAAATTTTGAATTCCATGATTGTTGTGTTTGTGTATTAGACCGATCACCTAATATTCAATTACATAATCGATAGTTTGTTAAGAAACGACTAAGAGCAATAATTAACCGGCTGTAGGTGTTATTGAATTCTTAGGAGAAACGATTGAGTAATCAATTTTAACGGCTGTAGTTTTCATTGATTAGATTTATCGAACTCATTAGTTTTGAAAACTATCATTGATTTAATCATTAACGGCTATAGTGGTGATTAGAGATTTGGTAAGGGTTGAATTGAATGCTGTTTTCTCTTTGACTACGAATAAGATGAGTAGGAATTGAATTTCCAATCGATAGATAATTGAAAGAATTCGAATGTTTTGATTTGATGACTAAAAGATAATTTTCCAAAAGTACGGTTACCTGGAAACCAAAAATCGCTTCGCTCTCTTAAGTTTAAATAATCTTAGTTAATCTCGTTAGTTAGTTTAATTATAGAATTTGCTTAGTAGTAATCATTCATCCTAAAACCCCCATTGTTACTAGTTGTTTGATAATTGACACAAAATAAATTTACCTTCCCTGTGAGATCGATCCCTACTTCCACTACTACATATTTTTGTTATTAACTGAAGAAGGGTTAATTTGGGCGTACACGATAAGCGCTGATAGTGTAAGTGTGGAATCGGTCTGTTCTTAGTTAGCAAGACCGGTCTGATAGCTTTGAAACATGAATTAGTACGAAATGTAAATGGACGGGATGTGTTTCTGGAAGTTCGAAGGCAATTCCTTCTACGTCTCCCCTTCTTCCAATTAAGGAATGATTCACTAAAAGACTTTGAGTAATACAATCCCGTTGTACAACCACGATTCAGCTGGATTTACCCCACTACCAGACTGAAACTCCTAGTCTCTCGATCTGTTCAGACACAATCCGTCTGACAGTTACAATGAACTTACTCTTCTATATTAGAACAAATACAATTGATATAGTGAATTACTCTGAGCACAAATGATCCTTAAACGATCAAATAAAATAATAAGACGTGCTATCAACTTTGAGCAGATCGACAAGATGAAGTCTTTCGATGATAGTGTTCTGCTCGAATGAATGTTCAATAAATGATTGATTGTTGATCTCGTATGCGTGTTGTATCTCTCGTGTCGTGAGCATCATTTTGAGCATTTTTTTTGAACCTTTATATAGGCATTTCTGCTTTATCTATTTACCGTTTAAGGTAACTTCAGTCTTTGGTCTATTTCAGCATTAAATGCTTCAATAAATAGCCGTTGATTATTCGGACTGATGAACAAAGTTTGCTAACTTAGTTTGAATTGATCTTTCTGAAATAAGCTCTGATCTGCATCGATATGCATCGATCTGGTTGACATCATCGATCTGTTTGACATTGATCTAGTATGTTTTGTCATTTTTAAAATCCGGAATCAACAAATTCCCCATTTTTTATGATGACAAAACCTAGCTTCTTTATCTTTTTAAGTTCTTTCTCTTGTAGAAGTTATGTTCAAAATAAATGAACTAACTGTCTTCTTTATTATTTAGGAGTTCAGATCGATTAAGTCTTTTTGTTCAAAATAAATGAACAAGACTGTGAATTTCGAAAGACTTTTTATAAACTCGTCTGATGAATACATTTACAGATGTTATTCATTACATGCAGTCATTTATTTCTTCTTTTCGGGCGGCTGTTCTGGCTTCATTTATTTCTTCTTTTCCTTCTTTTTGGCATCAACAATCTCCTGAAGGAAATCTACGATCTGCGTAAGCTAAGCACAGATAGCATCCAGGCGATGATCTTGGGTAAGAAGGAATTTGGAAACTGCGGTTTTTACTTTTGAAGCCAGCTCGTTCTGTTCTTTTCTTAGGCTGGTCTTATAAGAAGCTTGTTGAGAGAACAGATCGTTCAGGCCATGTTGTATACTATCGATGCTCTTCAGCATCTTTTCCTTGAAATAATGAAAGTCCATAGTGGTAGTCCGCTGGCTTTGGTGTACTTCTCTTACTCTTTGGGGGAGAAAGAGGAAATTCTCGGATACTTCTCGAAGGGACTTGGCCACTGATGGAGTATCATCAAAGTAGTCAGGTATGTCTTCAGCAGGTTGCACAGCCAACTCTTTCCCTTTTTTAGTCGAAACGAAGGGTTGCGCGAGATCTAGTTCTTCTGCAAAAGCTTGCGGAGAAGATGAGTCAGCCGGCACAACAAATGGGGGCAGCAGGTTGTCGACATTCGGACTGGACTAATTCAACAAGATCCGTAGAAAATTGATTCAAAAATGTCAAGTCTGCAGCAGACTGATCTGCTTGGACTGTTTTTGACGGAGCTGGAAGGTCTTTAGCAACTGGAGGAGAGATTGGTTGAACATGCTCCTCAAGTTGTAAATTCGCAACGATGCCGGACACAACTAGTCCAACATCGATGATGTCTTGAGTGACGGTAGTCTTTGGTGCGAGTAGCATGCTGGTCTGAGCTTCGGAGACTGTGGATGCAAAAGGAAGAGACATAGTAGGGGATTCCAGTAATACGTCCATTACCTCAACCTCTGCAGCAGTCGGAGCATTAGGCGGTGGCTGCTCCGCTGGCTTAGTAAAGGGTTCCTCATATTCTGCAGAAATTTGCCATGCCACAGTCTGGCTTGGGGTTGGATGTGTTGGGATATGCCCTAAGACAAGTCATTAGATGAATGTTTAAGACATACAATGTTTATGGTTTTATGAATGGCAATTCATTATTATATATTATTCTTTTAACTGTGCATTGTGAATTAATATATATGTTAATGTCCTTAGAATAATATTGTATTATTCTTAAAGATGTCCCTAGTCAAGTATTATCATGAAAGGGATAATGATAATACGTAGAGACTAGTATCTGTTGATCGATGAATTGTTCATTGATATGAGATATCAAATCAACATATGGGTACATGTTAGAGAACGATGTACTGGGCAGACCCACCATGAGAATGCAACATGGATAGTTATATGATCGTCATATGCAATTCTCATAGTGATAATAATGTATGTAATCCTTACGACTTGTGATCATCAGAGATCCCAGCATAAGGAGTTATGTATCTTGATATCGTCAAACGTTACCCGTAACAGGGTAATCTATAAAGGCGACTATTGGATACACTACGAATTATGTAGAGGGATGTTGACTGATCGAGATAGGATTTGTCCCTCCTATATAATAGGAGATGTGTTTGGCCCTTGATCAAGTGAGAACTAAAATGCATGGCCATGCTCGAATGAGTCGATATGAGATATCGAGCTTATTCGTTTATTCTAGTTCTACTTGGGGATCAAGAAATAAAGATTGGATATACGAGTATGACTATTCCATGACTCGTGTTCAATCTAAACACAAAGGACAAAGGGATTAAGTTACATGATTAATATTATCACAAGTTCTAAAGGTTATGTCGAGTCATTGACAATCTTGTAATTTGGGTAGCATTGATGTGTTGCTAGATACCGCTCAATGCTTGAGACATAAAATGAGATTTTATGTCACTGCCAACATTACAAGATCCTATCGGGTCGCACAAAAGATTAAATCGAGAAGGAAAATTAAATTCATGGGATGAATTAAATAATTAAGAAGAGTCTTAATTAATAATCATAATGATTAATTAAATCATGGGCTTAAGCCCATGAGGCTTTATGAAAGCCTTTAATTAATTATATAAAAGATGATTACAAGGTGTTTAATGGCAAGACAACTTCATAACACAAAAACCCTACACAAGCAAGAAGAATTCGGCCGCCTCCTAATTGCTCTCGGCCATTAAAAAGTCGAAGGTTTTTGTGGAGGATTCCGGCCATTCTTTCGATTGTGAATCGAGTGTGCTTCGTGTATTTGTTCAAGAATAAGTCTAGCAACTTGTTCTTGAACGTCCCTTTCGATTTGATCGTGTGGATACCGTAGAGACGAAGGTGAAAACTTTCGTTTGTGACTCGGAGTTCGTTGGACGTGCTGCTCCGTGGAATCTGCTTCAAACACACTACAAGGGTGAGACCTTCGTATACCTTAATCCGATATGATAACCTATGTATAGATCCGGTGTTAGTAATCCATAAAAAATTTATTCCGCTGTGTTGTATGCTCTTGGATTACTTACAGTGGTATCAGAGCCGTGAACAAGGCTCATATCGGATCTATGTGATTAAATTGTGTTAATCATATTAGAATTAATATTGGATGCTATTAAAACTGTTTAAATTCATATATGATATGAAATTAATTTTAGTTTATGAAAATCATCGTATAATTGTATTTGATATAATTGGCGAATAATTGTATACGATACACGAAAGCGTAAAATCGAGGTGTTAGCCCATGCATGGCTCACGGCAGCCACCACCGGATGGCTAGGGTTTCGAACCCTAGTCACCTTGGCTCACGGCCGCCGCATGAGCTAGGGTTTCGAACCCATAAGCTCGTGCATGGCCATGCAGCCGCCGAATAAGGGCTAGGGTTCGGACCCTGGCTCGTGCATGGGTCAAGCCGTCACACTATCTAGGGTTTTGAACTCTATTGGCTCGATAAAGTATTGAGAAGGTGCAAGTTGGTTCGATCATGGTCCACGGAATTATGAGGGTCGACGGCTACACCACATGAGGGCTAGGGTTTTTCGAACCCTTGGCTCGAGATGGTTAAGCCGTCACCGTCATGAACCGTCCATGGTTGGACCGTAGCTTGTGGCTCATGAATTTCGGTGATTCAAGCAAGTTGGCTTGATGAAAAATAAAGATGGTGCGAGGCGGCTAGGGTTTGGAACCCTAGCTCCGCCGCCGCATGAGCCATGGCTCGGCCATGGGCTAGGGTTTCGAACCCTAGGCCCACTATTGGTCCAGCCGTGTGCTTCATGGTTCGAACCATGGTGGTTCGTGTTTTAGTCACTTTAGTTCGTGGCATGTGATGTCCCGAGCGTACGATAATTTTTCAAAAATTATTTTACAGTTTTAATTAGAAATAAATTTAAAATGTTTAGAATTTAATTAATTAAATGTTAATGCATGCTTTATGTGTTGTTTGAGCATGGTGCGTGGTTATAGCCCTTTTGACCTATTAGATAGGATTTGTGGATGTTTGTAATTTATAATACGACCTGCGTGTCGTGCCTTTCTCTATTTCATTCTAAATGTAATCCCTCCCCTATGTTCCCCTCGAATGTGAATCGAGGAATTCTATATCTTGTAAATAGTGTAGTTTATTTTATTGATGGTGATCAATGAAGATGGAGCATCGTGCCGGGATGAGGAGGCCATTCACAAATTGGAGCCAAAGGAAGGTGCTTGTGAAGTTACCTTAGGTTGACTCATATGATTTTCTCATTGGCTTGAGAAAATCATTAGTAGGGGCTATAACCATGTCACGTTTAATTATGTATGTTGATGCATGATTTATCTTATGTTTTAGTTTGATAATAGTATTACACATATATGTAGATATGTATACAACTATATGTAGTGGACATATTTTAAATTATCAAATTAATCATGAGATCAATAAATCCCTCTAAAATATTAAGTTTTAGATGCCTTCCAAAATAAAAGTACTCGTCAATAACTTCGATTGTACATGTGTGGGTTTGCCAAAGCAAAGCACCGTGGCAATCTTAGTAAGGCGCGAAAGGATAAAAGTGATATCCGTTATACTTTAATTGGGTACGACTTAACTAGGTTATCTCAATAGGATTGGGAACCTAGAGGCATGGGTTGGATTATAATTCATTTGATGAATTGAACAAAGTGTTGTTCGTCCAACTATCCAAGAATTATATGTGATATAATTGACAAAGTGTTGTCTACCTAAATAACCGAGTCTTGGGCGATTAGCCAAAGCTAACTCAAGATTAGGCGAAATATGGATCTTGGCCCAATAAAGGTTTCGAGGGTTGATATTTTTCAAACAAAATAGTGGGAGTATCATTTAATATAAGACCATATTAAATGATTTAAATCATAAACTTATTTTGCATATTTATATTGTAGATATCCATAACAACGTTACTGGCACTTTATCACTGCGATCGGTCCTTGAGAAGGACAAATTAAATGGGACGAATTTCCTAGACTGACATAGGAACTTGAGGATAGTCCTCAAACAAGAAAAGAAACAATATGTCCTAGAGGAACCCTTGCCCGCTGAGGAACCTCCCCTAACAGCTACAAGAGCTGAAAAAGATGCTTACAAGAAGCATCAGAGTGACGCACCTGATGTTGGGTGCCTCATGCTTGCCACCATGAACTCTGAGCTTCAGAAGCAACATGAGGAAATGGAGGCGTTCGATATGATCGAACACTTAAAGCAGTTATACCAACAGCAAGCAAGACAAGAGAGGTATGACGTCTCTAAAGCGTTATTCCAGTGCAGGATGGTAGAAGGAATCTTAGTTGGAACTCATGTACTCAAGATGATTGGGTACATTGAGAATCTGGACAAGCTAGGTTTTCCATTGGACCAAGAGTTAGCCACCGATGTGATCTTGCAATCGTTGCCTGAGAGCTTCAGTCAATTTGTAGTAAATTACAATATGACTGACATGGAAAAGACTCTCCACAGTTGCTTGGTATGTTGAGAACATATGAAGCAAATACTAAGAAGACTAAGGCCACAAATGTCCTTATTGTGAATAAGGGCAAAGGAAGGGCCAAAGCTAAAGGCAACAAGAAAGCAAAGAAGGTCTTTGCTAAATCTAAGCCAAAGTCTTCTGCACTAAAGCCAAAGGGAGGGATAGCAAAGGAAGGGAACTGTTTCCATTGCGGTGAGACCGGCCATTGGAAAAGAAACTGCAAAGTATATCTGGAGGATCTAAAGAAAGGAAGTGTGACTTCCGCTTCAGGTATTTTTGTTATAGAAGTCAATTTATCTACTTCTTCATCATGGGTATTAGATACTGGATGTGGATCTCACATTTGTGTAAATGTGCAGGATCTCAAAAGGAGTAGGACATTGGCGAAAGGTGAAGTTGATCTCCGAGTTGGAAATGGAGCAAGAGTTGCTGCATTAGCTATAGGAGATTATCATTTAGCTTTACCTTCTGGTTTATCATTGATTTTGAAAGATTGTTATTTTGTGCCTTCTATTACTAAAAACATAATATCTATTTCTTGTTTGGACAAGTATGGTTTTTCATTTATAATAAAGGACAATTGTTGTTATATTTATTTAAATGATATGTTTTATGCTAGTGCACAAATGGTGAATGGTCTTTATGTATTAAATCTTGATATGCCTATCTATAACATAAATACTAAAAGGATTAAAAATAATGATTGTAATCCGACTTATCTCTGGCACTGTCGCTTGGGCCACATAAACGAGAACCGCATATCTAAACTTCATAAGGATGGAGTATTAGATTCATTTGATTTTGAATCATATGAAACATGCGAATCTTGTTTAATGGGCAAGATGACTAAAGCCCCTTTCAAGGGACATGTTGAAAGGGCAAATGTTTTATTGGGACTAATACATAGTGATGTATGTGGACCAATAAGTACACAAGCTAGAGGTGGTTTTCAATACTTCGTTACATTTACTGATGACCTCAGTAGATATGGGTATGTGTACCTAATGAAACATAAACATGAAACCTTTGAAAAGTTCAAAGATTTCAAGAATGAAGTACAAAACCAACTTGGCAAGAGTATCAAAATCCTTCGATCAGATCGAGGAGGAGAATACTTAAGCCAAGAGTTTCATGACTATCTAAAGGAGTGTGGGATAGTCCCACAACTCACTCCTCCGTATACTCCGCAATGGAATGGTGTATCCGAGAGGAGAAATCGAACCTTGTTAGACATGGTTAGATCAATGATGAGTCATGCAGATCTTCCGATATCGTTTTGGGGACACGCTCTAGAAACAACGATTTTCTTACTGAACCGTGTTCCATCTAAATCAGTGGAAAAGACACCATATGAGATATGGACTGGGAAGCGTCCTAGTATGTCTTTTATGAAGATTGGGGTTGTGAGGCTTTCGTTAGACGTCACGCCACTAACAAACTTGGACCCAAATCTGATAAGTGTTTATTTGTGGGGTATCCTAAGGAAACGAAAGGATACTATTTCTATTATCCCACCGAGAACAAAGTAGTTGTTGCTCGGACTGGTGTATTTCTTGAAAGAGAATTTATTTCTAGAAAAACCAGTGGGAGAAAAATAGAACTTAGTGAAGTTCAACCACAAGAAAACACTGAACCTGAGATTGAGATGGAAACAGAGCAGGCACCACAAACTGTTGTGGAAGAAGTACCTGCTCAAGAGACACAAGCCCAGCGTAGGTCTGTAAGAGAACACCGGGAGCCACAGAGATATGGATTTCTTGTGACTCAACAAGGTGACTTACTACTTATTGATGAGGATGAGCCGTCATCTTATCAACAAGCTATTATGGGCAATGATTCTGAGAAATGGCAAGAGGCCATGAAATCTGAGATGGAATCCATGTATGCAAACCAAGTATGGACTTTGGTTGATCCACCTGAAGGGGTACGACCCATAGGGGTGCAAATGGATTTTCAAGAAAAAGACCGATATGGATGGTAACGTACAAACCTATAAAGGTCGGCTGGTTGCAAAAGGATTCAAACAAATTCATGGTATTGACTATGATGAAACCTTTTCACCAGTGGCCATGGTTAAATCCATAAGGATCTTACTTGCAATAGCTGCATTTCATGATTATGAAATCTGGCAGATGGATGTCAAAACAGCTTTCCTTAATGGAAATCTGCTCGAGGATGTGTACATGACACAGCCCGAGGGTTTTGTCGATCCAAAGGATGCTGGAAAGATATGCAAGCTACAACGATCCATTTATGGATTGAAGCAAGCTTCTCGGAGTTGGAATCTTCGTTTTGATGATGCAATCAAAGAGTTTGGTTTTATCAAAAATGAAGATGAACCTTGTGTCTACAAGAAGGTCAGTGGGAGCGTAATCATCTTCCTAGTGTTGTATGTAGATGACATACTTCTTATTGGAAATGATATCCCTGCCTTGCAATCTGTAAAGATTTGGCTAGGGAACTGCTTTTCGATGAAAGACTTAGGAGAAGCCACCTATGTATTAGGAATCAAGATCTATAGAGATAGATCGAGAAGGCTTCTTGGTCTAAGTCAAAGTACATACATAGACAAGGTGCTTAAAAGGTTTAGCATGCAAGAATCCAAGAAAGGATTCGTGCCTATGACACATGGTATTTATCTCTCGAAGGAACAGTGTCCTTCAACACCAGATGAGAGACAACGCATGAGTAAGATTCCATATGCGTCAGCTATTGGATCTATCATGTATGCCATGATATGTACTCGTCCCGATGTATCGTATGCTTTGAGCATGACGAGCAGATATCAAGTTGATCCAGGTGAAGGTCACTGGATTGCTGTCAAGAATATCCTAAAGTACTTGAGAAGGACTAAGGATACATTCTTGATTTATGGAGGTGAGGAAGAGCTCAATGTAATGGGTTACACTGATGCAAGCTTCCAAACCGACAAAGATGATTTTCGATCGCAATCTGGATATGTGTATTGCCTAAATGGAGGTGCTGTGAGCTGGAAGAGTTCAAAGCAAGAAACAGTAGCCGATTCTACAACGGAAGCTGAGTATATTGCTGCCTCGGATGCAGCAAAGGAAGCTGTTTGGATGAGGAAGTTCATTTCTGAACTTGGAGTGGTGCCTAGCATTAAAGATCCGATAGAACTCTATTGTGACAACAATGGAGCGATCGCATTGGCTAAGGAACCAAGATCTCACCAAAGATCCAAGCACATACTTAGGCGTTTCCATTTCATTCGAGAAATCGTTGAAAGGGGAGATGTTAAAATATGCAAAGTACCAACAGATGATAATGTATCTGACCCATTTACGAAGCCGCTGTCACAGCAGAAGCATGATCGTCATACTAGATCTCTAGGCATTAGGTACATGTCTGAGTGGTCTTAGTGCAAGTGGGAGATTTGTTGGGATATGCCCTAAGACAAGTCATTAGATGATTGTTTAAGACATACAATATTTATGGTTTTATGAATGGCAATTCATTATTATATATTATTCTTTTAACTGTGCATTGTGAATTAATATATATGTTAATGTCCTTAGAATAATATTGTATTATTCTTAAAGATGTCCCTAGTCAAGTATTATCATGAAAGGGATAATGATAATACGTAGAGACTAGTATCTGTTGATCGATGAATTGTTCATTGATATGAGATATCAAATCAACATATGGGTACATGTTAGAGAACGGTGTACTGGGCAGACCCACCATGAGAATGCAACATGGATAGTTATATGATCGTCATATGCAATTCTCATAGTGATAATAATGTATGTAATCCTTACGACTTGTGATCATCAGAGATCCCAACATAAGGAGTTATGTATCTTGATATCGTCAAACGTTACCCGTAACAGGGTAATCTATAAAGGCGACTATTGGATACACTACGAATTATGTAGAGGGATGTTGACTGATCGAGATAGGATTTGTCCATCCTATATAACAGGAGATGTGTTTGGCCCTTGATCAAGTGAGAACTAAAATGCATGGCCATGCTCGAATGAGTCGATATGAGATATCGAGCTTATTCGTTTATTCTAGTTCTACTTGGGGATCAAGAAATAAATATTGGATATACGAGTATGACTATTCCATGACTCGTGTTCAATCTAAACACAAAGGACAAAGGGATTAAGTTACATGATTAATATTATCACAAGTTCTAAAGGTTATGTCGAGTCATTGACATTCTTGTAATTTGGGTAGCATTGATGTGTTGCTAGATACCGCTCAATGCTTGAGACATAAAATGAGATTTTATGTCACTGGCAACATTACAAGATCCTATCGGGTCGCACAAAAGAGTAAATCGAGAAGGGAAATTAAATTCATGGGATGAATTAAATAATTAAGAAGAGTCTTAATTAATAATCATAATGATTAATTAAATCATGGGCTTAAGCCCATGAGGCTTTATGAAAGCCTTTAATTAATTATATAAAAGATGATTACAAGGTGTTTAATGGCAAGACAACTTCATAACACAAAAACCCTACACAAGCAAGAAGAATTCGGCCGCCTCCTAATTGCTCTCGGCCATTAAAAAGTCGAAGGCTTTTGTGGAGGATTCCGGCCATTCTTTCGATTGTGAATCGAGTGTGCTTCGTGTATTTGTTCAAGAATAAGTCTAGCAACTTGTTCTTGAACGTCCCTTTCGATTTGATCGTGTGGATACCGTAGAGATGAAGGTGAAAACTTTCGTTTGTGACTCGGAGTTCGTTGGACGTGCTGCTCCGTGGAATCTGCTTCAAACACACTACAAGGGTGAGACCTTCGTATACCTTAATCCGATATGATAACCTATGTATAGATCCGGTGTTAGTAATCCATAAAAATTTTATTCCGCTGCGTTGTATGCTCTTGGATTACTTACAGGATGATCCGGACTGGGAGGAGGGGTTGAAATATTCAGCCTCTGGCGATGCATTCTGACAGCCATATGTAGAATGAGGACGTCCATCTCTAGCTGAGATATAACCGTTTGGTCGTCCTGGATAGTCGGGCTGGTTATATCAAACTTTGCTTTCTTAGCTTGGACAAGGAGAGTTGCGAGCCTCAGCCTATGTTTTGCACAGAACATCTCTTTCCGATGCGCAGCGATGCAAACATCGTCTGTTTTCGTGCCTTTTAGAACTTCTTGTTCCATCTTGATTAGTCGTTTGAGCTTACCGAAGACCAGATTAATCACCGTTCTGTACAAGACCCATTCATCAAACATGGCGGCGAGGGCTTGTATTTTTTCTTCAATGTCTTCCATGGCAAGGTCAATAGCTGTTTGAGCAGCTGATTTGGGATTTGAGAGTGCAATCTCTGTCGTGATAACTTTGCCCTTCCCAGCAACAGATGAGGGCTTGATCCCTGATTGGGTATCTTTAATCACAATACCCTTGACAGATGGGATATTGGATGTGATTCGGGGCACAACTTTGGCTAGTTTGGGTGGAGCTTTGGTTGTTTGAGGTGGAGCTTGGAGTACTGGGGTTGCTTGGGTTGGAGGAGAGGCAGGTATGGGTTTGGGGTTTAAGGTTGTCAGGGGTTTGGTGAGTTGGGTTCTAGGCTTCTTTGGTAGGGGTTTGGTTAGGGGTGAGGTAGTAGAGGCATACTGGGTTTCATCAGAGTCAGTCTGGACAACCCCCAGGGGTTGGCCTGGTAGTGGAGGCCTGGGACTTAGGAGTCATGCTCCTCTCTAGGTCTCAGGTTCGAAACCTCATGGTGCTATCAATTCCTGTGGGGCCAGTCCATACGGTGGCGTAAAAGCCCCGGCTTCAATTGGGCCCCCTGCTAGTGGACGGTGGGATTGATCCCCCGGATTAGTCGGTTCTTCGGGCCGGATACCGAGTCATCAAAAAAAAAATCAGAGTCAGTCTGGACCACTACCAGATTTCGCTTAGCCCTGGTCTTCTTTGTTGCAGTCTGTTCTGCACCAAACTCCACCTTGACGGTCAATAATTCAGTGGGAATTGGGGGGAGCACTTTTGGACTTTAACAGAGCCAGTCCTTCGGGATTAATGACTTTGAACGGACTGAATGCCGAAGATTTCCCCAGCTCAATATTCATTGACTCCAACAACTTGCTCAGTGGAACAGCAAAACAGAAAGCCTGCTTTGCGGAAGTGGTGGTCTCCAATAAAACACCAAATAGGATGGAGGACCAGTTCACTTTCTGTCCAAAGTGGATAGTTGCCATGGCTCCAAACTTTTCAGACATCACAACATCATAACTTCCAGCTTTCCTCAGCAACGACTTTCCAACGATGTCGCATAGCACTTGAAAATGGAAAGACATCTCTTTCTTCTTGAATGCAGGCTTAAGGGTGAGTCCGAAGATTGACACTCTGCGCTGAAATTCCTCCAGAGTGGCTTTGGAAAAATGAGCGAAATTGTACATGCCAGAAGTAGGAAGCCCAAACGTCTCTGTAAACATTTCCTGAGAAATTTCAATATTCTGGCCATTAACCGAAGAAGAGATGGATGTCTTGTGAGAAACAGTGTTTGAGAATAGTTCTTTGATCTCTGATTCATACACCACCGTGCCACATTCCAAAAATTTCCTCAGTCAGGATGATTCTAGATTTTTGAACATAGATAACATTTCTTTGTCTTCCATCCTGTAGATAGCGTCAAACTCAACAGATAATGAGTTGTGAGTAATGATTGCCATTTGAAAGATTAGAATACGAATATGGAAGAAAAAAGAATTTTTAGAAGAGATAAGCAGATAACGGTAATTGTAAAAAGTAAAATGATGAATGAGATGTACAGCCTGATAAATACAGATATATTAGACACGTGTCTGCATCTCAATGACTGATATTTTAAAATTTAAATTTTAACGGTCTGGATGAGGGTATAGTAAGGCGGTTAAAGTTAGATCAGTCCGGGCTGTAAAATATTACTATGTTAAAGATTGATAGTGTTTTGAGTCATATCATGGGATAACATCAGATCGATAGAGATCGGTTGATACAGTACCGGTCTGTATCTTATTGACCACTGTATTATCGATTTGTGCTAACACTAAATCTTTAAGAACGAAGTTAAGCATTCGTCAAATATATTAAGATAGATCTATTAAACCAAGAATTTGACGAAAATAATTAAACTTAGCCTCTGAGAGTGGTTTAGTGAAGATGTCTGCAGCTTGCTGGTCTGTTGAGATATACTCGATCCGAATCTCCTTTTGACAACATGATCTTGAATAAAATGATGTCTGATATCAATATGTTTCGTTCGAGAGTGCAAGACTGGGTTATATGTGATAGCAGTTGCACTTGTGTTGTCGCAAAAGATTGGTGACTCAACAGCTTGAATGCCATAGTCTCTGAGCTGATGTTGAACCTAGAGCATTTGAGCACAACAGCTTCCGGCGGTGAGATATTCTGCCTCAGCTGTGGATGTGGCAATCGATGTGTTGGAATCGAAGAGGGGGGTGAATGAGATTCCTTGGCTACTTTAGCGTTTTAAAATGAGTTTGAAAAATAAAAGAGTTTTGCGCTTGCGGAAGCCTTTAGTCAATCGATAAATAGAAAGAACAAAATAAATAAATGCTAAATGGAAATAAAGCAATAAAATGAGACAAGAATTTGTTATAGAAGTTCGGCGATGAATCGCCTACGTCTCCTCTTCCCGGTTAGATAACCTCCAACCGAGGTTCCACTAGAATAAAGGTCTTGGCCTTGAGGGCTCCAAGTTAGCCACACAACAACTCTTCCCAAGTTACAAAGCTCTTCCCGAGCACACTACTCTTCCCGAGTACACAACGCTCTTCCCGAGCACAATACTCTTCCCGAGTACACAAAGCTCTTCCTGAGCCACCAACACTCTTCACGAGTCTTCTTGGCCTTAAGGGCTCCAAGGATAGCCACACACTTGCACCAACTAGACTTGTTGATGAATTTACAATTTTCCAACTTGCTTTGGTGTTGGAGGACCTTTACAATAGATCAAACACAAAAACACCTTCACGGTGTACTCACACGAAGCAAACAAGACTCTAACAAGACAATGAATCACAAGCTCCAATACAACAACAATGTATGGAGATTGCAATGCAATTTGAAATTGTAATAGATCAAGACTTTGTATAAGTTGTAGGCTTGTTCCTTAGCTTCAAAATGCTCCAAAGCATCCATATTTATAGTGTAGGAGGCCCCCTAGGCTCCTACTAGCCGTTGCTACACAAAAGGCTGAAATCACTCCTCGATCGCCTCAGCCATCGCCTCAGGCGATCTCCATCGCCGCGCCCCAACGGTCAGCATAAATCACGGATCGCCTCAGGCGATCCAAATTAAATTCCAATGCCGTAGCCTCAGCAGCCTAAAATCTTGCATCGCCTCGGGCGAAGTCCACATCGCCTCAGGCGTTCCAGCCATCGCCTCGGGCGTTCAGCCCATCGCCTCAAACGATCTCCCCTGCGCGCATGCCCGGGCATTGCCTCAGCGTCGCCTCTGTCGATGTGTGGGGCGATGTCGCTCCTGGTTGCCATCGCCTCAGGCGTTGGTCATCATCGCCTGGGGCGATCTTCCTCGCATGCTCGCCTAGCCATCGCCTCTGTCGATGTGCGTGGCGATGCCCCGCCTGGCACCCATCGCCTGGGGCGATGATCACCATCGCTTGGGGCGATCCAGGCCAGAATATGCACACTCGATTTTCTTCATTCCAAACCACTTTTCATCACTTAATCTGCACACTAAGTAGATGCATTAGTATAACAAACACAAGTTTTGTTGATCATCAAAACTCAAAGATTGACCGGGGATAATTTAACGCATTAAACGCAACCATGCGTTTAAGGCTCAACACGACGTTTGCTTCTTACAAAGCCATGAGATCAAGCTTTCACCTAAGAATTGACAAGTTCCACTGGTGCTTTTGCGATCGATCTTACATCCCTCATAGTTAGCGTCTGAATATTCAATTAAATTGAAATTTGAATCTTTGGGATACCAGAGACCAACATTCTGAGAACCTTTTAAGTATTTTAGAATACATTTAGCAGCAATGAAGTGGGATTGTTTAGGGTCAGATTGAAATCTAGCACACATACAAGCAGAAAACATAATATCAGGCCAGCTCGCTGTAAGATATAACAGCGATCCGATTAGACCTCGATACATTGTTACCTCAACTGACGTTCCCCCTTCGTCTTTATCTAACTTGATTGATGGACTCATCGGAGTTGAAGCAGTTGAGCAAGTCTCCATACCAAACCGTTTGAGTAGCTCCTTGGTGTACTTGGTTTGATTAATGAAGATTCCATTATTGAGCTGTTTGACTTGTAGACCCAGGAAGAATGACAATTCACCCATCATACTCATCTCAAATTGGCTCTGTATTAACTTAGAAAATTTCTCGCATAACTTGGTTAGTTGACCCAAAAATGATATCATCAACATATATTTGAACTAACAGAGCATGCTCCCACTTGATAAACTTAAATAAGTTTTATCTACTGAGCCGATCTGGAAATCATGATCCAGAAGAAATTGATGCAAAGTGTCATACCAGGCTCTGGGGGGATTGTTTAGTCCATCGACTGCTTTATTCAGTAAGTACACGTGATCTGGAAATGAGTGATTAATAAATCCAGGAGGTTGCTCGATGTAGACTTTCTCCTGAAGTTCACCATTAAAAAACACACTATTTACGTCCATTTGATATACTTTGAAGTCTTTAAAAGCAGCGTATGCAAGAAATATTCGAATGGCTTCAAGTCTGACAACTGGTGGAAATGATTCATCAAAGTCAATTCATTCTTCTTGACTGAAGCCTTGTGCAACCAGTCTTGCCTTGTTCCTAACTACCATGCCATTTGCATCTAGCTTGTTTCTGAAAACCCCTTTGGTTCCAATAACAGGCTAATCACTTGGTCTGGGAGTTAAACTCCACACCTGTTCTATTCAAGTTGGTTGAGCTCTTCTTTCATAGCCTCTATCCAATTATAGTCAGCTAAAGCTTCATCAATCTTTTTTGGTTCCAGGTTGGATATGAATGCAGCGTGAGTGAATTCATCCATCATCTGTCCTCTAGTTCTTATGGGTGCAGATGGACTTCCAATCACCAAATCAGGTGGATGCCTCGTAGTCCAGCGGTAGTTTGGTTCGAGAACATCTGGTCCTGATGGAGGAAGAATATTGATATCGTCAGTATTGGTCTTAACGTTGGTATTCGTTACCTCCGGATCAGCGACATTAGCTCGATCTGGTAGAACTTCAGTGGCTTCTACTGGTCTGTCTGGTACTTCAGGTTCTGGTGGATTGTCTCTTGACCTGTTAACTGCAATCTCATCATCACTGTAGCTCCGAGATGGATATTTTCCATCTGATTTTGAATTAGTTCCTTGTGGTTCTCAATATTAAGTGATTCATCAAAAACTACATGAATTGACCCTTCCACAGTAGAGTTCGATTATTGAAAACACGAAATGCTTTGCTAACAGATGAATATCCTAAGAATATTCCATCATCTGATTTAGATTTGAAAGCGGTTAAATGATTCTTACCGTTGTTATGGACATAACATTTACAGCCGAAGATATGAAAATATGAAATAGTCGGTCTATTACCTGTCCATACTTTATATGGTGTTGAATTTAATTTATTGTTAATCATGGACCGATTATGTGTATAACATGCAGTATTGACAGCCTCTGCCCAGAACTTTTGAGATATTCCAGAGTCAGCAAGCATTGTTCTTGCTACTTCCTTGAGCGTTCGGTTGCGTCGTTCTGCAACTCCATTTTGTTGAGGAGTGCGAGCTGCTGAGTATTCATTCCTAATCCCTTAGTCATCTAGAAAAGGATTCAATATTTTGGTTTGAGAATTCAGTGACTTTATCGCTTCGAATCCTGTCTATCCCAGAGGATTTCTCGTTCTGAATGCGCTTCAACAACTTGATTAATCTTGGGCATGTCTGGTCTTTACTGCTAAAAAATATAGTCCATATAAAACGTGAGTAATCATCAATAATAAGAAAAATATACCCATTCCCCCTAAACTTGTTATTGATATGGGACAAAACAAGTCAATATGCAATAATTCTAAGCAGCGTGAGGAGGATTTGGCATTCTTGTTCTTAAAGGATGATCTGACTTGTTTGCCCATTTGACAAGCTTGACAGATCTTATCCTTAGCAAAGTCGATCTTGGGCAGACCGATAACTAAATCATGTTTACATATGCTAGAAATAGTCTTGAAATTAAGATGATTCAAGCGTTTATGCCATAGCCAATGTTTATTATCGTTCATGATTCCAGTTAATCTTATAAGTATTTCCATTCCTGATCCCTACAAGCATGGTTTTACCATTAGATGACTTAACAGTGCAATGTGTTTGTGAAAATCTACGGTATAGCCATTATCACATAATTGACTTATACTAATCAGATTATAGCATAAATTCTCAACTAATAATACATCATTTATGATAATGTTGCCATGGACAATCTTACCCTTGCCCACGGTCTTGCCCTTTGAGTTATCACCGAAGGTGATCTTAGGACCAGTGTATTGAGTAATATCAGACAACAGCTCGATGTTTCCCGTCATGTGTTGAGAACATCCACTGTCTAAGTACCAGTCTGATAGTTTCTTCTTGGGTTCCTGTCATCAAAAAGTATTATTGGTACCCAATCCTACTTGTGCTTGGAACGGATTAGTCCTTTGGGGACCCACACTTGAATCAGCATTATTGTCTTGTGTGTGTCTGATATGGTGTGTGTTGTGCAATAACGAGTGTGCTGAGCTTGTTGTGTGTAGTGTGTTTTGTGAAATGGTGGCCTTTGATTCTTGTCAGGCGATCTATATCTTCTTTGGACCAGTTGTGAGTTGTGGTAATTGGATGATTTTCCTTGCTTTAGATTTTGCACTCTTGAATTTGGTCTGATAAACTCAAAACTTGCTGGTGCCTTTTCTATGGCCTGGTTAACATACCCCATTCCCTTTTTCAAACCTTTATCCCCGAAAGAAATTCTTGTTTGAATTGTAGGCACTTCCGATTCATATACTGTGTTGGATCTAACAAATTTCATTTGTTTGATTTTGTTCTTTTCCAGCAACAATTCAGTTTCATTTTTAGTGCTTTCATTGATACCAAAGCCTATGATATCACCGACATTTCTTTGTACCTCTTGCAACTCATCTAATGAAGCTCTTGATTTTGTCCATGTTTTGAAAATATGAGAAAGTTTAGCATTTTATAGGCTAATTCTCTGATTTTCTTCATGGAGCTGTTCATAGGAGATTTTTAGCTTATCCAGCTCGATCTTCAGACTGTCACATTCACCTAGCTTAGAACAGCTTGGTATGATGTGCTCATATGTTTGATCTTTGATTTCAGCCTTAATTTTCTCAAATGATTCAGCTAGCATTCTGTAGTCATTAGCCATATCTTGTAGTGCAGATAAAGTTCTTCTCGTGTAAATTCTCAAAATCGAATACCTCATCGTTCTGACTAGTCTCCTTGTCTGTCATTAGGCATTGGATCTTCTCTTCGCTTTCACTGGAGGATTCTTCTGAGCTCTTTGATTCTGAATCAGTCTGAGCCCACTTACTGTTGCCTTCTTCCGCTACCAGAACTTTTTGAGCCTTTCCATGATGCCCTTTTCGATCTTTGTAGTACTTATTCTTCTTGTCATCTCGGTGCCTTTCCTTCCTATCATCTTTCTTTGGTCTGGTGTAATCTGCAATGAAGTGTCCGGTCTCACCACAATTTGTAGCAAGCCTGATCGTTAATAGTATCATATTTTCTTGACTTATATTGATGAGAAGGTTTAAAGTTCTTTTATTTTTAGACATAAATTTACCAAATTTCTTAATAAATAACGACATAGCATCATTACTCATCTGTTCGACAGATCGGTCTGTAGGGGTAGATTGATCTGGAATGGCTGCAAGTGCCTTGGTTGGCTGAGAGTTGGATGGCTTTGCTTCCCCTCTAGTGATCAGCTTGATTTTATAGGCCTTGAGATCAGCGAACAGATCATGGAGTTCGATTTTGTTCAGATCTTTAGATTCTCTCATGGCAATGGTCTTGACGTCTCATTCCTTCGGTAATACTCTCATAACTTTCAGAACGATCTCTATGTTGGTATAGTCCTTGCCAATACTGTTTAATAATGCATGTAACTTGTTTATCAAACTTGTTTAGAGTTTCTCCATGTTTCATCTTTATGCTTTCAAACTTTTGTAGAGCTACAATCAGCTTGTTCTCTTTGGTCTGGCCATTCCCTTCACATAGATGTGCAATCTTCTTCCAAATTTCTTTGGCAGTGGAGCACATCTTGATCTTGCTGAACATATTCTTGTCCAAGGTCTTGAACAAAATATCCTTGGCTACATTGTCTAGATTAGCCTTTTTCCTTTCTTCATTGGACCATGTAGCTCTTTCTTTTTCAATCATCTGAGGTTCACCACTTGACCCTCATAGGACAGGGTTAACCTTTAAAATCTTCATTGGTCCTTCTGTAATGACGTATCACATGTCATCATCACGAGCTGCTAAGTGAGCTTGCATGCGGATTCTCCAATCATCATAATCTTCTTTTGAGAACATGAGAATCTTGTTGAAGGATGCCATCAATCCAAGTATTCTATTGATTAAAAATATCTGCTCTGATACCACTTGTTAGGATCGAATATGAGTGTTTAGAGAGGGGTGGGGGGGTGGGGTGAATAAACACTCTACTAAATTTAGCTTTTTCGATTTTCCTGGATTGATTTCACTTGGGTTAGCAAATGAAACCTATTTCTTAATCAATACTAATCTGAACAGATCACTGATAGTGTGAGTGCGGAATCGGTCTGTTCTTAGTTAGCAAGATCGGTTTGATAGCTTTGAAACACGAAGTAGTGCAAAATGTAAATGGACAGGATGTGTTTCTGGAAGTTCGAAGGCAATTCCTTCTATGTTTCCCCTTCTTCCAATTAAGGAAGGATTCACTAGAAGACTTTGAGTAATACAACCCCGTTGTACAACCCCGATTCAGCTGGATTTACCCCACTACCAGACTGAAACTCCTAGTCTCTCAATCTGTTCAGACACAATCCATCCGACAGTTACAATGAATTCACTCTTCTATCTTAGAACAAATACAATTGATAAAGTGAATTACTCTGAGCACAAATGATCCTTAAACGATCACATAAAATAATAAGACGTGCTATCAACTTTGAGCATATCGACAAGATGAAGTCTTTCGATGATAGTATTCTGATCGAATGAATACTCAATAAATGATTGATTGTTGATCTCGTATGCGTGTTGTATCTCTCGTGTCGTAAGCATCGTATCTCGAGCATTTAAGTTGCACTTTTATATAGGCATTTTTGCCAACGATAATATTTCATTTTGCGTGCAACTCTTTACTTTAATCAACCTATGAACAAAATGCAGTCTTCTATTTTAGACTCTTTCCCTTCTGGTCTATTCGTTCGGCGCTTGTCAGATAAGATCTGCTTTTTTCTATTTACCATTTAAGGTAACTTCAGTCTATTTCAGCATTAAATACTACATTAAATGCTTCAATAAATAATCGTTGATTATTCGGCTGATGAACAGAGCTTGCTAACTTAGTCTGAATTGATCTTTCTGAGTAAGCTCTGATCTGATCTGCATCGATCTGGTCTGTACCGATCTGGTTGACATTGATCTGGTCTGTTTTGTCATCTTTAAAATCCGGAACCAACAATTTCCTTTTCTCAATATTAGATTTTCATTCACCCAAAATTAGGTTCGACAATTGTCATGATTTTAGCCGTCCTCATCGCCAACTCGGCAGCTCAGGCATCGGCGTCGTCTTCGGGACCTGAATCTTAGCGTCACCCTCCTTCGATGTTTGGTTGCATCGTTGCTATAGATCATGGTTTCTGCAGGTTGCTTCTCCTAATCGCTAGTGTTCCTGTGTTGCACATATACTTTGTGTTGAGGTGTGGGTTTACGTACAAGATGGTGATTTGTTATAATTCTTCCTATATTCTCACCCATTGGAGTGGTATTTCTTTTGCTCGGCTCCCAGATTGTTCCAACATAGTTTAGTGCCCACCAAGTGTTTGTTATTTGGCTTTTCTCAAACGTGCTTGGTATTGTAGTCTACTTGGGCTTTGTCTTCCCCCTCCCTTCATGGGGCCGGACAAAGTAGTCTGTATTGTGAGTGATAGAAGATGAGTTGAGGAAGAGGGCTTTGGTATGAACTATTACGTGCACCTCTCAAAATCCTAAACGTGCACCTCTCAGGAGATTTGAAGTATTTATGACATGCACCGCTAATGAAATATTTGATAAATTGTTTGAATGCAATTTTGGAATATTAGGTTTGTTGTTTCAAATATGGTTTGTAAATTATTGTGTACAATTGCTGAATTCTTTTTCAACTGGAGATGAAAAGAATATTGTTACTTGTACTTTATTTTATTTGTTGTTTGAGCAATAGGATGTTCGATAAATTGTTTGAATGAAAATTTGAAATTTTGTCAAAACACACTTTTTTATATTAAGATGGTAGTACTCTTACTTATATTAATGTGCTGCACCTAAATTTGACAAGTTGCATATAACTTTAAAATAAAATGATGATTTTAACATGTTGGTGGACTTGATTTTAACAAATTTACAGATTTTATCTACTGTAAACGCTTTTTTCACATGCACCGTTAGGCATAAGCTGTGAAAACTTATCGAAACACACTGTTTATATTAAGATAGTGATGCATTTGCTTATATTAAGGTGGTACACCAAAAATTGACAAGTTGGTACATGTAATTTTAAACAAAATGATGATTTTAATATGACGTGCGCTTAATTTTAACAAATTCATATTTTTGTCATATGTGCATGTTTTTCCCCGTAAAAAAAATTTGTAATAAATTTTCTTTTTTTGTCTTATACTTCAAGCATTTTGGCAGAATCTCAGAAGTTGACTGTACACGTGCTTCGAGGTTCCGGACTCATCGAAGCAACTCCAAGATGATGTCGTTTTTCAGAATTTTTTGAACGGACAATTTCACCCTCAGTAAGCCTAGGACACTAAACTGAAAAGGGGGAACACTGAAGGGTATTAAGTCATTTCGTTCACATACCTCGTGGCGAGCTCATGCCATCCCCATTCGAGGCAAACGCAGGCCACACGCCCACTCATGCAATTTAACAATCGCCCACATTCTTCAGTACGATTATGAATCCCCGAATTCGATTCGCTGTTTGAGTAGGTTCTGAAGAATTTCAAGGTATGTTCTTAATTATCTGTTTGAAACTCTTGAATTTTGCTTTTTTTTTTTCAATTATTGAAGGTTTGTTTGTTTTTGGTTGATGAGTAGGGTGGTTGCGATTAAAGATTCATAGAATGGGTTCTGAAGCAGGTGATTCAATCGTTAATCCTGTCAATGTAACAACAAGGTTCGTTTGTTCAACTGTAGATGAATATGTTCGTGTATGATCGTATCTTGTTAGTATTAATTGTTGTCCGCCTGATTAAGAATTGCTGGAGATCGTTTTTTTCTGTGATTGGCCTTGTTGGCGAAATCATAAAATATTAAGAGTCTTTATGGTTTTACCGACATTGCATTGTCTGGCATTATTGACATTGAATTAATTTCTTTGTTGTCTTCTCTTTGGCTGATAACGAGCTTTTTCTTGGAGAAAAAGATATGTGCAACGAACATTTCTTCAAATGAAATAACTGAAATTCCGTGCTCAATATAATAATCCAGTTCGAACATCATGTAAGGTATATAGAAATGTTATGTATATTATGCTATTTCAGCCTTTTTGATCTTTGTTTTTCTTATTTGTTCTCAGTTTTTTGGTATATGAATTAGTAAAGTTGTAATACACTTGACTGTTCTACAAATCGCACCCGTTCTTGATGCTGCAGGTTGTATCCCAGAAAAAGGAACCCGAACAAAATTCCAAGAAAAATTCACAAAGCTGAAAGGGAGAAGCTGAAGCGTGACCACATTAATGAATTATTCGTGGATCTAAGCAAAGCTCTTGGTAATGTCCCTGCAATTCTGAGTTCAGATTTTGCTATTGGTTAATAGTCTCTTTTGACATTATAATGTGAGCTTCTTTGCTTGACTTGATAGAATTGTTTTTACTTGTTGGATACATGCTTATAATGCGTTGAAACTATATGTACAGATCTAAATCATCCTAGTAGCGGGAAAGCCTCTGTGCTGAGGGATACAATCCGACTTCTCGGAGAATCGCTGGCTCAAGTTGACCACCTTAAAAAGGAAAATGCTGCACTCTTGTCTGAATCTAATTATGTAAGCTCTCTAATATGCAACTTTTGATGTTGGATAATGAGTGTGTTTGTTTTCGTACAGTCACAACATTATATAAATGGAGTTTTCCGCTGTTCTATTGACTGATGAGGGATTCATGATTGTTAATTTTTATTGATAGGTTACAATCGAGAAGAATGAACTCCTAGAGGAGAATTCTGCTCTAGATGCTCAGATCAAGAAGCTGCAGTGTGAAATAGACGAGAGGGATAATTGTTCAAACTCTGATTATTCACGACCGCAGAGCGATGGTATGACACGAGGGTTGGAAGATCACATTCAAATGCCTATACTTCATAATGCATCAAATTCAACCTCGGTTCTGGGTCCCATATATGTCATGCCACTTCATCCCGACTCCCAAGTATATCCCAGCCCCTTTTCTGAGGAGAATACAAACATGGTTTCAAGTGTGAGCAGGCCACGACCCCGTTATCCATCGTCTTCCGACTCATGGCCGTCACATATTCTTACTAAACAGACAAATGTGGCTGAGGATGTTTCACAGTTGTTTTGGCCAGCTCTAGGGACCAAAATGGTAGAGGACATGGAGAATGGCTCGGACCTTTCTTGATTTAGAATGTGAGGTCATTTGGATCACATATTGAATCCATCGTTGCTTAGTTTATACCAAAGAAAATTTAGAAGTCTCTGAAGTGTTGGACACTCGAATTGATTAGTTCCCCGTTTCTTGAACGCTTTGTTACACATAATGTAATTTTTCGAAAATTACGCATTAAATTTGTTTATTGGGATTTCTTTAAGTTATTTGGCGGATTGGTCTTTCAAGTTAATTACATACTTATATCAAAGTTCGATACGGCACCACACCGAGATGGGGGGTACCCTCCGGAAGCCAGGTTCTGCAAGCATGGATAAAGTGGCTCCTGCACGTCGTCACAAGAAATGGCCTCCCCCGGCTGGGCTGCCATTGAAACCACCGCATTTCCCTTAATCTCGAATTACTTAATATGATCTCGAGTGAATTGTATGAGTACGGGGGTGTGAATTTATAGTCGCTAATGCGTGACAATGTGGTCAGTATGATGACATGAAACGTGGTTTGATTTAATGTAATTGTCATTTAGATACTGTATTTAGGAAAGTTCTATAATTGCAGAGCTATGTTTGCAGAATGATGATATGTTGGATTTAGCAGGTTATAATATAATAATTCCATTCTTACGTACAAGAAAATGTCATTTTAATTTTCAACCCAAGACCTCCACGAGGAAAAAAAATTATTTTCAACATATATTGAATGTCAAACATATCTCTAAGTTTATCTTTCTCTCTATATATATATACACACGCACGATGACAAGGATATTTTGGGCGGAAAAAACACTTGGAGAAGAGTGACGCTCGAAAATATAATACAAAAAAGATTGTGTGTTTATTTTGTTGATTAACTTAACTAACATTAAAATAATATACAAAAATATGTGTGTGGGATTGATTATTGTGGAGAAAAACAAAAGGTTAATTGTTCAATCAATGCCAACCCATCTACCCCAACAGCCTAGGAATGCGCCGGCCCGTTATCCTTCCACTGCAAGGAGAGGGAGGTTATCGCTGCTCTGTGAATCCAGCCTCACGCATTGCCCTCCGCTCTAGGAATAGAGAGGCCCGTGCTTTAGCATGGGACACAATATTCAACTCCTTGCTTGGAGTGGGCGGGCCAGAACCATGCATCCGTGGACCAGGCAGTTGGGCAAGCCCAATGTTCAATTAACCTAATGCCCTCACTTGAGTTACAAGCTCACGTGACCGAGCTCGGCAAACCATGATACCACACTCTCTATTATCAAGTGTCTGAAATAATGACAGGATTTCGATGTGGGATATTTAGCATTTCTCCACACCCACCGCAGCAAAGAAAAGAATGGGAAAAGACTGCGCCCTTTTACCAATCTGATCTCCGCAAATTCTTCAGCATTAATGCTTTTATTGAATTTAAAATAATTACAAACTTCAGGGATTATTTTTTCTTGGATAATCTTTCTTTGGGAAACAATTAAATTAATGATTTTCTTGTGCAATCCTTTTTATATAAGAACTCAAGAATACCAAAAACATGGGAAAGTATTCATTAAGATTTTCATGTAATTAAATTTAATAAAATCAAGAAAAAATATTTTCTAAATAAAGATGACATGCCAAGACACACGAGAAAAGTAAATTTTTCTTTAACAAAAATTCATCTTATATCAAATCATGATTTCAATCTTCCACATTCGAGCTGATTAGCGGTAAAATTATAATTATGTTGCGGTAAAAAATTTTATTTTTTTCTCAGACAAATCCCATATTTGGCAAATCAAGAAGGTTTGTTACACTGTTTAACATTGGCCTCCTATTTTTTTGCAAACATAAGCTGATGTTCATGCATGGCTGACAATATATTGTTCATGTATTACCGGTTCCATTGGGCACCAAAATTTCATAATACTGTTGTTCCGATTTCCACAATTCACATTTTTGTTGGCATTAATTTTTCCACAGGAAAAGTCTCCAGTTCATCTGTAAAAAGCGCTGACAGATTTTTTACCAGATGTGAACTCATATTTACTAGTAGTTTGAAAAGAAAACGCTTCCGTATTTGTTAAATTATCTGGCTTTTCATGTATTCTATTAAATTCTTCAAAAGTTGGGAACTTGAATTTAAAATACCTCGTCTTTCTCTTCTCCAGCATCACTATCAAATCCTATAAATTCAGTAGCATCTTTCTCAGCTATACACAAGACAAAATCTCCATCATCAAGGAAAGGCTTAAGGCAGCCCAAGGTTGTCAGAAAGGTTGGGTTGTTAGACGAAGACCGGTAGAATTTGGTGCAAATTTTATCTGAAAATTTTACCTATGTAGGGTGTAATTAGATATGACAAAGCTCGGAAATTGAACCCTGGATATGTGGGATAATTTGCATCTTTAGATATAGTTGGCACATTGGTATACATATTAGCACTACCTCCCAATCTATCGAGAATTCATAATGTATTCACATCTCGCAATAGAGAAGGCTTATCGTTGATCCAAGCCATATACTTGAATCAAAACCACTAGTAACTGGAGGGAACCTGAATGAAATCTGAATTATAAAGAAATCTCGATTCGGATATTGGATTCAAAGAACCAAGTGCTAAGGCGGAGAACCATTACACATGACCGAAGTTTCGAGGAATAAAATGCAAAATAAGGAGTGAGGCATATGATAACATGGTCAAACCCCTGACCAGACTAAACCCATTTCAGTTACAAGGAGTAATAACCACTATTTTAATATGTTGTAATGAGGGGATTATGGCTAATAATGAGGTATACTAGCTGATTTATGGGATTGTATATTTATGTATACATGTTAAATCAGGTTTGATCGGCTCCGTTTGCTGAGTGTTTCTCATTATACTAGCCCGCATTCCTCCCTTTCCTATGGTAAGAATGAGATAGGACTCGAATAAGAGTAGAAAACCCAGTTTTAAGTTGGTAGACCTTTCTATTTGGCATTTCATTTCTGCTACTTCTACAACTTTATGCTTTCTACTGTTGCTTCCTTAAATTCTTAGGCTCCCTCCGTAATATTTCATCATTTTGAGACAATACTATCCTGTAATTATTTCGTTACAGTTTATGGTTGTAAAAGACATTTCGTTTTTATGGAATAATCCACTAGTTTTGATGTTATGTGTTGGATAACATATTTTGATGTATGCAATATGCTGAATCGATTGATGAGCAGAACCAACGAGCTTGAGCAACATAAGCAAATACGATGATTGTGGTTCAAGGGCTTAAGCATAACCGATGATTGCGGTTCAAGGACTTAAGCAGAACCGATGGATTATTAGATCGATACAAGATTCAAATGCTCAAAGAGTTGACTATGTCAACTAGTGAAGAAAAATGACATGTACATCTTTATGGCATGCCGCTGCCCCCAAGTTGCCATGATAGAGGATTCATAATTAGCGGGTCTACAGTGGGAGTTGCACCATAAATTTTTAGCAAGGTTATTTTTCGACATGTGCCGAATTGAAATGCTTGGAATTGTTTGTTCAGAGTGTATGTTTTTTATGGTGGAGCATGGTGATTCTTTAGATTCATGCAATGTTGACAACAGAAGCTATGACGATCCTCATCGAGTGGAGTGTTGTGGGACGAAAAAGCCACAAGATGAAAATTGTAGAAGTTGGGCTTCTTCACCCACATGAAAAGTTGAAGAAAAATGGGCAAGACTTTTGCTATAAAAGGAGGTCTGAGCATTTTTAAGTGCAACAATCAATTTCTTATCTATCAACTTTGACTTTAGATAAATTACTCTCTTGTTTTAGAATGTAGTAAAAATCTTAGTATGCTCGTGGTTACAGCTGTGACTGAGCTTCCATATCATAAAAGATTTTATTAGGTGTCTTTCTTGTAATGGTAGATGTGTGAATTATAAAGTGTGGCTAGTGAGAAAACTTTGTGGGTGTGTTTGGGTGAGAAAAAAATTTGTGTGGTTGTAATAATTTTCATATAGTGTATTTTCTTCTCTGGTCCTGGTGATTTTACTAACGGGGTCTCGGTTGATTTCCCTTCCTTTTTTCCTGATTTGGGAATTTTCCACGTAAAATCCTTGTATTGTTATTATTTCTCATTTTGCTTGCTTTTTCAATAAAAGATGTCGATCCTGGGGAAAAGATAACAAACTAAGGAGAGAAAATAGGGAATACAAAGAAAGGGTATGTCCAGGAAAATTTATATATTTAGAAAACTTGTAGATTTAAAAAAATAAAATTTTACATCTTAATCCATGCTTGGTTGGCCTCAACTTTCATACACAAGCTATGTCGAGATGCTGGCCAGCAATGTTCACATACAGTTAATTAATTACAAAAAACTAGATTGTCCCAGACAAAAATAATGAAATGAAAGCAATGCTACACTTCCCACACACAAGAAATAAATAATAAGGCAAAATTAAAAGGTCGATCAGTCGGCACATCATGATGCATGATTTGCTGTGTCAAAGTTTAAATCAAGCTTGGACCACAAAATTAATGCTTGAGTTTTAATATCCATTTGATATACGTTACGTTAATTTCTTAAAAATATAATGTGTTCTTGTTATATACAACCCACACTATTGGTGGGGAGATATCGAGACTTCCCAGTTCCCTGAAACGAACCATGTCACTGGGCTAGGCGCTCTGAGAAAAATATTATAATGTTTTTGCCTTATTCAAATTTGTAAATTTATTAGTTGTGAGCTAGCTTGAATCTCAAGATATGTGAAAGTTTAGTTATAAAATGATTGCACTTGTTTGAAACTCGACTTCTCCAGAATATGTGTTTTTTTGGACTAATTTCTGAGAGAGGATATTGGGATTCTTGGGTTAGCTTTGTTTATATGGGAGTGGGACTTTTTATAAACAAATTTTTTGGCTCTTTGCCAGACTCGAATCCGAGTTCAATCCAAAATAAACATGAATTTTGTAATGCCTCGATTTGTTATGGCGTAATTTTGAATAATGACGGTATGATGTGGACTCGGGTTCGGGTTGAACCGAGTAAGACTATTGCCATGTATGACAATAAAATGTTGAACTAATGAAAGAAAGGACTAATGGTTGTGTGACAATGAAAGAATGTGTCTAGATGATAAATCAATACATATTGATATATGAGAAGTAAACTAGAGATGTGAATTTAGAACATATATCATATGTATATATTGACTTGGAATGTTGATGCATGTGCATAGACAAGAGAATCACAAGCATGAGGTGTATAGTGGGGATGTGAATGTGGCTATACATTGGCTATGCATGTGAGAGGAATTACATGTGAATGTGCATTTGAAGTGAAAGGTGATTAAATAGATGAATATCAGCTTTGAAACACATAATTCACCTAAATTCACCTACAAATCTCTACACATGCTCTCTTGAACCTCTTGGTGTTTTTGTTTGGTTCTAGCTTGGAAACATGTTCAGAATGCTGTATGGGGTAAGGAGAAGTTGCATACTCTACTTTATGTAGTTAGTTGGTGTAATAACTTAGTTATGATGCTTTGTATACAATTTAAGAAGCATGTGATTGTTAGAAGGAAGATGGAATTCATATGTTCTTGAATTCAATGAACTAAGTTGTATTGTGATAGAAACATGTTTATATGAGGTTAAAGTATGCATATATCAAGTTTTGATGGCTTAACTTGATGTGTAGGTTGAGAACCATGAAGATAAGCATTAAAATCGCCATGGTTTTGAAATTCAGTTGTCGACCGATCGATCGCTAGGATCGTACCGATCGATCGGTAGAAACAGGGGAAGTAAGGCGGTTCATGTACCGATCGATCGCTGAAAGCGACCGATCGATCGGTGAAATGCCGTAGCATTTTTGAGAAATTCAAACATTTGAGCGATCGATCGCTAGCTTCTGACCGACCGATCGCTAGGGTTGTTTGTTTGGACCGATCGATCGCTAGAGAGATCGATCGATCGGTAGACTTAAAATGTTGAACAACATTATTTTATTGTGGAAATGAATAGTTCAACATCTTTTAACATGATATTGTTGGTATTGTTGTAACATCATCACAGGGGACAGGGCAAAGAGGCAATTAACCATTGACGACCGAGTTATCTGGTTTGTGTCGCTTTACAGGTACGTGTTGACGTACGGAGTATAGATATGATGTGATGATGATGTTATGGTTTTGATATCATATGATTTATGTTCGCTTGTATCATATGATTGGTAGTATCATATGCATGTACATACATGGATTTCATATGATGGAGATGGATGCCTTGATAGATATGTGTATATGCTTTGGTAATATCATTGCCTTGATAGATATGCCTGGTGTGGTATATGCTTTGGCTGGGATCGTTGCCACGATAGATATACTACATATGCTTTGGCTTGAGTTGGGATGGATGCCTTGATAGATATGTGTATGTGCTTTGGTAAGATCATTGCCTTGATAGATATGCCTGGTGTGGTATATGCTTTGGCTGGGATCGTTGCCACGATAGATATACTACATATGCTTTGGCTTGAGTTGGGATGGATGCCTTGATAGATATGTATATATGCTTTGGTAAGATCAATGCCTTGATAGATATGCCTGGTGTGGTATATGCTTTGGCTGGGATCATTGCCACGATAGATATACTACATATGCTTTGGCTTGAGAGATATACGCCTGGTTTGGGTATATGCTCTGGCTATTATCACAGATGAGTATGGTACTATGATATGTGCTGCTAATATGAAGATGTGATGTGGTTCCACTGACATGTTGAGCTGAATAGGCATATCATATGGGGCTCGTGATAATAGGGTGATTGTGGAGACATGTCATGACATAATGCATTTGTTGATGCATGATACAGAGCATTCACTATTGATGATTTTATTGTGCTTTATCATTATTGTGATTGTTTGGATATTGCACTGAGATAGTTGTTATCTATACTCACGTTTTGTGAATGTTTCTGTAGGAATTCATAGACGTGGGAATCGTGAGTCTTATTCCACTGCGAGGTGAACCACTGCATAGGAGTTGTACAGGATTAGGTTGTTAATTATACATGTAATGTATATGTGAAAAAGTTATTTGGTTTTGTACTAGTGGTTTTGGTACATCTGTAACAACCTATTAGTGAGAAACTCTTAAACAATGCATGTTTTTACTTAATTCAGACTCACATATGTATGCTTAATGAAATACATAATGGATTAAGTAACGAGGACCCCACATTAGTGGTATCAGAGCAGTGGTTCGAGAACGGGATGAACAAGGGTAGAGGAAGTGAGTTAGGGAGTTACCTAATCACTTAAAGGCATGTGATACTTATGATATAGTGTCTGGGGAACATGCTTTGTATTTGTATCTGTTATTGTTAACCCTTATTTTGCAGGACTTGGTATGAATCCTTATGCGTGGCATAAGTGATGTTGTGGGTGTACTTGTGATTGGTATACCGGGTTTCTGTACTATCATTTGGCTGGGGAAAACATGATATGTTTAGCGGGAACTATTCCACTGATTCCGTGGTAATGGTATTGAAGTCGATACCGAATCGGGAGAGTAAGTTGTACAGTGGTTGGAGCGTGAAAAGCAAAGCTTGGTATCAGCTCCATGTACAAAGTCAGCCTGCATGAGATTGTGTATCCGACCTAATGATGGACTGGCCGTTGACACATGATGTGTGAATGGACGTAAAGATACAGGTTAGTGATCACTGTTCAGGGGCAATTCGTGATATTGTAGTCTGTGGTTGCATTGTCAGTTCGACATGTATGGCCTGAATGGGAATGTAATTACGTTGCTCTTACTCTGTGGATAGTATGGCTAACGCAGTGTGTTTACATTGGGAGATGATGCAGACATGAGGTACTTGTGGTACTCAGATGGTACATGTAGCGACTGGTATTTCACAGCGGTAATTGATGATTTGTGAGATCACTGTGGTGATGATTTTCTTGTCAGGGTAGCATTTGTGTATGGTTCTCCGGTGTGTATGTGTATGTTGATCTCTATGTTTGTTGTCATGGAGTTGGCAAGGAACATGAACTTGGGAGAGTTCAATGAGAGTGGCACTGAGGCGTATTGATGGAGCGGTACAACCGCAGTATGTTCGACTGTTATCAGTTGATGTCGTTCAAGTCACTCGTGTTTGGTGACTGGTTAACGAACTGTGTGATCCTTTCTGTGTATTCGCTTCTTGTGTTCGTTCTTGTTGTATCATATGGATTTGGGCATGGAAGTCTTTTAGATTGAAAGAAAATGAGTACCGGCAGAGATTGCCGTGATGCAATGATCACCGGCAAAGATTGTTGTGACATCTGCACATGTGGTCTTTGTGATGGCGAGACAGAGACATACATGGTGTGATGTGGCCATGTAGGGTACAATTGGGAATGGATATCATTGTTTTGATGTGAATTCCGTCCGAGTTCTAAGGTTGTCCGTATGATATGTGGTATGTGTGGCAGCCCTGGGTGTCTTTGAGTGACACGAGATACCTCACGTGCATACAGTTGTGTATGGGATGTTGCATATGAACATCTAGTTCTATGTTTGTGAACTGTATTTATGAAGTTGAAATTGGTTGGTCTGCTTTGAACAGAGTGTGAGTATCGGTGTTGTTGCTGAGAGCATTGGATGTTTGTATGGCTTCTGGATACAGAAAAGGACGTCATGATAGACATCCGTAAATTGGTTCTTGAGTGGAACTGTGTATGACATCTTGTCATATTTTGGATTATTGCAGGACAGTAGTGATCTGTACACGTGAGACCAACAGAGAGTGGTTGGCAATGTGAGACCAACAGAGATTGGTTGGCAATGTGAGTATCCGGTAAGCATTGAATGTGAGCTATTGTATGATAGCATAGCTTGGTGGCTATGATGTATGGTTCACAAGTCTGATGTTGCATGTCCAAGTTATCCAGATTGATAAGGAAGTTTGAGTTTCCGTAGATTGATTGTACACTGCGATTGTAGTGCTAATGCAATCAGAGTTTCCGTTGTGTTGTGATGGTACTATGCGTTTGACATGAAATTCATATATTCTTGAGTCAGGACGGAAGATGTATGACTGATGGGATCGTGATTGTGATATGCCGATCTCGTCATGTGATTGGTTTGCATAGTTGATTGGTTTGCATTTTGTGCTCGATACATGTTGGATTGATATCTATTGATTGACAGTCTGCGAATATGTTTCATGAATAGCAGATGGTTATGAGAAGGCTGAAGAAGCGCACACGTATGAGATAGTGTGATGGGACTTGATTGTCCATGAAATGGATTAGTTCTTGAGCTTGTTAGTACACATATGTGTATAGCATTGAAGTTTGTGTCATGATATAGTGGTACGACCAATATGAAACTGATTTGACATATACCAGATGGTGGATGATATTTTTGCTATATGGTTGTACTTGACTTGAGTATGCTGATAAGATATCCTTTGATGATACACGGAAGGCGTACTAGTAGCATAAGACGATTACAGTATTGTGAAGGTATCATTGGCACTGCTATATGATATGACAATTCTTTTGGGTCTGATTGTAGTGTCATAGTGCCAGAATGACCATGAGTGGTATGGTAAGTTGATTGTCATTCATGTCAACAATAGTGTGTGGATTGTGTGATTGCAGTTGAGTTGGAATTGTTACTTTCCATGTATTGTTGGATTGGCTATTCCTTTATGAACCAGAGGTGATAACGATTTGCTGGTAGCAGTCGTGTTTATCAGGAATGCATTCCAATAAAGAAAGATTCAATGAATATGGCGAGGTAAACAACTGTTGGTTTCGATTATGTACTATATGCGATCATGTAATATATCTGAGTGATATATTCAATCATGTGATATAGTCGGGTGATATCTTTGATTGTATGATTTATCCGGGTGATATGATAATCTGTATGGATAGGTTCGTGAAGTAGAACGGAATGGATTATCAGGTACCTGTGATGTGTGGGACTTGTTGGCGTAATCCATGTAGCAAGTGAATTGCACATGCGTGGAAAAACGTGTCGGTTGGAAAACATGTTGGTTTCCATTGCTACATGATATTTTGTGTTGATCATTACAGGGAACAGTGAATAGAAAGTAAGGAATCGTTGTAAAAGCTTGTTGTACTCAAGATGGTAGTCTTGGGGGAATAGTTGGTACAAAGAATGACATTTCCGGTACAGGGGTCAGGACAGGGAATATTGAACCACGCAAATGGTGTGGATAGATACTATGAAACCATAGTTATTGGGTGAGATGACCATATACTCATATGGACATATGTATTGTACATAGCTTTGGTGTACAGTATGCATTGATGACATCTGAGTGTGATGTAAATTGTTTCTTGTGGTTTGGTCAAGTTCGTGTCCAGTGTTTGTTCTGGACTGGTATCGTGTTCAGTGTTTAATCTAGACTGAGAAGTCTGGCATGGGAGATTAGTCTGCAAATGATAGATGGATATGTTGTATCTATCACATTGTGTAATTACATACTATAATACAACTTTGTGAAATGTTAGAGCAGAGAGAGCTCTGTACACATTTGGATGTGTAAAATCTGAATGTGATAAGGACCGAGGTACTTGGTTTAGAGTATGTTGATCTCGATTTTCTGCGTAGGTTTACACAGGAGTACAGACGAATGGAAACATTCTAAACCGTTATACAATACACAACGCGAGTATGTGTGTTGCTGTGTTTATAAAGTGTGAAATGATGTGTATGAAAAAGGTGTAATACCAAGATTTGAACCATTGACTGTATTACGATGTGGTGACTAGTTGTCCAAGGAGGGACGTATGTAGTAGACATTAGAAGAACAAATGCTTCATTGGGTATCATTTGTATACATCCAGCAAGACTAGGAGTGGACAGTGACTTGGTTAAGGAAACCACCGGTACAATGAGTTGTATGAGATCAAGTCAGTTTGATGGATACTGTTGTGTATAACAGGAGTTGTATATGCGTGTTCACTGATACTAGTGAAAGGTTTGTCTGTTGATGGTAGTACGATGCATACATACTATCTATGCCCGGCTGGTGTAGAGTGTTGTGAGCATATGACTACGTGGACAAAAGCGAATGGTAACAAGCTGTTATGCGAGAACATGAGTATGCAGTAGAATCCAAAGTGCAATGTTTGGTATGTTTTCTTTTGGTTTCTTATACTGCTGGTTTGGTAAGTATCTGCTAGTTGAGCATGTTGAGTATGTAGCAAATTTATTTTTGATTATTTGTTTTGGCAAATAATGTTGTATTTAGAATGCATGTTTGTGCAAAGCTTATTTGCCACTATGTTGTTATTCCTTGTAGTGTTGCTAATAGGGTTGAAGCTTATGGCTTTCTGTATGTGATTCATATGATATATGAGATTCATATGTTGAATATGGAATTTCGAGGACGAAATTCAATGAGTGGGGGAGAATTGTAATGCCTCGATTTGTTATGGCGTAATTTTGAATAATGACGGTATGATGTGGACTCGGGTTCGGGTTGAACCGAGTAAGACTATTGCCATGTATGACAATAAAATGTTGAACTAATGAAAGAAAGGACTAATGATTGTGTGACAATGAAAGAATGTGTCTAGATGATAAATCAATACATATTGATATATGAGAAGTAAACTAGAGATGTGAATTTAGAACATATATCATATGTATATATTGACTTGGAATGTTGATGCATGTGCATAGACAAGAGAATCACAAGCATGAGGTGTATAGTGGGGATGTGAATGTGGCTATACATTGGCTATGCATGTGAGAGGAATTACATGTGAATGTGCATTTGAAGTGAAAGGTGATTAAATAGATGAATATCAGCTTTGAAACACATAATTCACCTAAATTCACCTACAAATCTCTACACATGCTCTCTTGAACCTCTTGGTGTTTTTGTTTGGTTCTAGCTTGGAAACACGTTCAATATGCAGTATGGGGTAAGGAGAAGTTGCATACTCTACTTTATGTAGTTAGTTGGTGTAATAACTTAGTTATGATGCTTTGTATACAATTTAAGAAGCATGTGATTGTTAGAAGGAAGATGGAATTCATATGTTCTTGAATTCAATGAACTAAGTTGTATTGTGATAGAAACATGTTTATATGAGGTTAAAGTATGCATATATCAAGTTTTGATGGTTTAACTTGATGTGTAGGTTGAGAACCATGAAGATAAGCATTAAAATCGCCATGGTTTTGAAATTCAGTTGTCGACCGATCGATCGCTAGGATCGTACCGATCGATCGGTAGAAACAGGGGAAGTAAGGCGGTTCATGTACCGATCGATCGCTGAAAGCGACTGATCGATCGGTGAAATGCCGTAGCATTTTTGAGAAATTCAAACATTTGAGCGATCGATCGCTAGCTTCTGACCGACCGATCGCTAGGGTTGTTTGTTTGGACCGATCGATCGCTAGAGAGATCGATCGATCGGTAGACTTAAAATGTTGAACAACATTATTTTATTGTGGAAATGAATAGTTCAACCTCTTTTAACATGATATTGTTGGTATTGTTGTAACATCATCACAGAGGACAGGGCAAAGAGGCAATTAACCATTGACGACCGAGTTATCTGGTTTGTGTCGCTTTACAGGTACGTGTTGACGTACGGAGTATAGATATGATGTGATGATGATGTTATGGTTTTGATATCATATGATTTATGTTCGCTTGTATCATATGATTGGTAGTATCATATGCATGTACATACATGGATTTCATATGATGGAGATGGATGCCTTGATAGATATGTGTATATGCTTTGGTAAGATCATTGCCTTGATAGATATGCCTGGTGTGGTATATGCTTTGGCTGGGATCGTTGCCACGATAGATATACTACATATGCTTTGGCTTGAGTTGGGATGGATGCCTTGATAGATATGTGTATATGCTTTAAGATCATTGCCTTGATAGATATGCCTGGTGTGGTATATGCTTTGGCTGGGATCGTTGCCACGATAGATATACTACATATGCTTTGGCTTGAGTTGGGATGGATGCCTTGATAGATATGTATATATGCTTTGGTAAGATCAATGCCTTGATAGATATGCCTGGTGTGGTATATGCTTTGGCTGGGATCATTGCCACGATAGATATACTACATATGCTTTGGCTTGAGAGATATACGCCTGGTTTGGGTATATGCTCTGGCTATTATCACAGATGAGTATGGTACTATGATATGTGCTGCTAATATGAAGATGTGATGTGGTTCCACTGACATATTGAGCTGAATAGGCATATCATATGGGGCTCGTGATAATAGGGTGATTGTGGAGACATGTCATGACATAATGCATTTGTTGATGCATGATACAGAGCATTCACTATTGATGATTTTATTGTGCTTTATCATTATTGTGATTGTTTGGATATTGCACTGAGATAATTGTTATCTATACTCACGTTTTGTGAATGTTTATGTAGGAATTCATAGACGTGGGATTCGTGAGTCTTATTCCGCTGCGATGTGAACCACTGCATAGGAGTTGTACAGGATTATGTTGTTAATTATACATGTAATGTATATGTGAAAAAGTTATTTGGTTTTGTACTAGTGGTTTTGGTACATCTGTAACAACCTATTAGTGAGAAACTCTTAAACAATGCATGTTTTTACTTAATTCAGACTCACATATGTATGCTTAATAAAATACATAATGGATTAAGTAACGAGGACCCCACAAATTTTATCCATATCAGCAAAATTGACAGCTCAAAAAACACTATATTTACCATATTTTAATTAATAAAAGAGTGGGTATATCACCTAATATATTTAGTTCACTTCATTAAATTTTTAAAAGAATTTTGATTGTAAATATCTGCTACTCACATAATCTCTTTTTAAATTGGGTTCCTTACTTAATTTATAAATTACTTTCTATTTCTTTTAATTATAATGGAATGGTGGTTTTTGTTTTAGCGTGGATTCAAATATTACAACTGGTAAAATTTTATTTCACTGACCACAAGGGTGGTGGCAATTAATTTCAAACTTTTGAATTACATATTAAGTGATTTTTTATAACTAATACAAACCATTAATTGCTCTTTATATTCTAAAAGGTACCACTATTATTGGAATTGGTCAAACATTTAAATGTGCTAATTTTGAATTATTACTATAATTGTGATAATTAATGTAAATATGAATACATTTCTTAACACATCATCTAGAAAATAAGTTTTATGATATTGTCATAGCAATTTTCATAAATTTTAATGGAAATTGCTCAGAACAATAATTATTTTGATAATAACATTTCCCATAAAACAATGGAGAACGTATATTATTGGTTAGATCAAAATTGAAACGCGATGAAGTAATTAATTCTTGGATGAAATAATGGTAGAATTATCTTCATCACAACAACCCCATGCGGCCATGATTTATTGCACTCCCTTTAAATAGGTAACTTTTTTTGAGATTGAATATCTGGCCAACTTTTTTTAGGGTTTGCAATAATCCTGTAATTAATATTTTCTTAATTATTACTCTCCGAGATAAAGGATTTATAATAAATTTCCTACTCGAAGAAATTAAGGAGGTCCCCCACTCCATAATTTCTCATTTATTATCCCACATGCTACATTCATGGAAAGGAAAATTCATGGTTATAGTGAGTGCCACCCCTTAACAAAAAAATTAAATTTTATGTAAAATGTAACGTTTGAATTCTTGATGATTTTTTTATATATACATTTTCTTTATCTATTGATTTGTTTTCAATTTTCTAAAACTTTGTTAAAACAATACAATACATTAAATTTTCAAACCTCAAAAGCCAACATATATGTATGTGAATATATAAAGTTGTATATAAATAAATAAAGACACACACACATACATATAATGTGTGTACCCCGACACCTAGTATGTACTGTTGGAGAGTCTGCAAGGATCCCAATAATTCTTCTGTTGCTTGTAGATATGTAGCTATGCACTGTCTATGACATCACAAACCTAACTCATTGGCACCCACGTAGTGCAACTCCTCATGTCCATCTCTCGTTTAGTACGGGGCTTTGTGCTCCCACTATCTAAATAAATAAAGTTGTGCATCTGCTGACAGTTATAACTTTTAGCCTAGTTGTAAGCATTTGATCCTAATAATTGATATCAGAGTGAGAATATGAGTTCGAGCCGTTCAAGAAGCAATTTATAGGGATCCTTGGGGGAATGCTGGAGAGCTTGTGTAAGGCTCCCAACAATTCTGTGCGCTCGTGGATGGGTATCTTTGCACTGTATGTCATAACAAGTTTGACACATTGGTAGTGCAACCCCTCATGTACGTCTGTCATTTAGTACGGGGCTTTGCGCTGCCATAATATAATAAATAAAGTTGCACATCTACTTTCTGCTATAGCTTTGGCCTAATGATAAGCACTTAATCCTAAGACGTACATGTAATTTGTATATGTCCCCCCTCCCTCCAATCAAAAGAAGCTCCCTCTAGAAACCATTCCCGTTTCATTTAAGAATTGAGGTATTTGATATGGATCAGTCGTGCAATTATTTTTGCTTACCTTCCTCATCTTTATTTATTATTTTCTTTTTGTTTTCTAAATTTGTATGACATTACACATTCCATAAAATTATTAATTAGTATTTCCAACCTCATCTTGAAGAATCTGCACAAGTCACAATGTATACAATATTTGGAAGAAGAAGAAGATTTCTTGAAAACAACTTCCCTATGAAAATAGAAAGACAAGGCAGTAAATGAGTAATTAATTAAAACTGAGTCATTTGTTATTACCACAGTAGTCCATAAAGAGAAAATATTAGGGCCACAAACAAAAATAACGTAATTTGGGTAAATATAATTTATTATATTTTTGAATGCATATATTTTATTATATGTAATCAGGAAAAAAACTAATAGTTAGTAATACATTTAACTTATGTGAGAAGGGATTTGAATGAAGTTATGTTTGAGGATAAATTATAAAAATGGTCTCATGAAATATGAGTATTTATAATAGTAGTCTTAAACTTTTAGGATTAATCAAATGTAATGCGACATAAATTATTTTTAGCAAAAGTAGTCCCACATAAATTTTTTATCAAATATAGTCCTATTATAAAATATTTTTGTAACAAAAATCCAAAGTTTTATAAAGGGTTTAAGGACTATTTTTGTTAAAAAATAATTGTTGGAGATAATATTTGATTAGCTCTAAGACTCTAACAGTTTGGAACAACTATTGCACGTATTCCTATTCTATGTGACTATTTTTGTAATTTACTCTATGTTTGACATTGAAGTAAGAATGAGAGACATATTTGTTAGACAAGAATGAACGAATTTGAGTAACATTTTATAGATTTTTATCATAGTTTTTATTGAAAATAAAATGCTTTTTCTCTCCCAATAGTTAAAAATATCAAAATTAAATAGTATAATAACTTATATATATATAATATAATATGATAAAACAATAGATAGCATATAATATACCAGGAATAATAATGCAAAATAGATGCCCTACTTAAATTAGGGTTTTGTATTCCCAATTATCTGCGGATGGTGGTGCAAATTAAGCAACATTAAATACGAACGCGGTTTTGGTAATACATCAGGAAACAGAAGAAATAGCAAATGATACAGCTGACTTTAGTGAGTCCAATGCTGCATTGAGTAAATGCATTTGCTGTCAACTTTTGACTCTTTTAGTAGTTCTCTGTTTTTTCTTAAGGTCAGCGTCATGAAATTGGAGAAGAAAAAATTAACTTAATGTCTCAATTTCCTATATATGCAGATGAAACAACCATAGCCCATTAGACCATTGTCTGATGAGCTGTTTTAGAGAAGAAAATTTAAGGAGGAGAGAAGGAAGAAAAGTAGAAAGAAAAAGAAACCCACTTCTTTTCCCGAGCTTGACAAGTTGAAATCAAATCAAGAAACAAAAAAAAAGGCAATTAAAGGGATATGGGCAGGCCTCCGTGTTGTGATAAAATTGGAATGAAGAAAGGGCCATGGACTCCTGATGAAGATATACTTTTGGTGTCTTATGTTCAAGAACATGGCCCTGGAAATTGGAAGGCTGTTCCCACACATACAGGTTCAGAAATTTTCTGTTTTTTGATTATGTACCATTTTTGTTTATTTTGTTCAGATTTGCACGTAGTTACATGAAAAACTGGTTTTTGTGTATTTGGGAAAATCTAGGTTTTGTAGTTTACTGAACATTTTGTTTATTTTTTTATGGATGTGATCTTACAGGTCTATCGAGATGCAGCAAGAGTTGCAGGCTGCGATGGACTAATTATCTCCGGCCTGGAATTAAGATGGGAACCTTCACGGATCAAGAAGAAAAGATGATTATTCAGCTTCAAGCTCTTCTTGGAAACAAGTACTAGTTACTTATGAAACTGGTGGTGGATTAATAATGCTCTTATTAAAATTCATCGTAAAAATTCTAAATCTTGGATTTGTAATTTATGAGTGCAGATGGGCGGCCATAGCTTCTTATCTCCCAGAAAGAACTGACAATGACATTAAAAACTACTGGAATACCCATTTGAAAAAGAAGCTTAAAAAGCTTCAGTTTGGTTCTAATGGCCAGCATGAATCTGGATCAGATGTTTTCTCAACCAATTCAAATTCCATTTCCAGAGGCCGTTGGGAGAGAAGGTTGCAGGCTGATATTAATACAGCCAAACAAGCTCTTAAAGATGCATTGTCATTCGAAAACAAGAGCCTATTCTCCGAAAAACTGATGCATAGTGATGAAATAATTTCAAGCACAAAACCTGGCCAGTCTTTTTCTTATGCATCCAGCACCGAAAACATCGCAAGATTACTGAAAGGATGGGACCAAAAGAAGCCAAAATCTGAAGAATCTAAGGGTTCAAGTATTCAAGATTCATCTAACAATGCCGTGGGAACTGATTCTAATCTTAGTGAAGGAACTCATCCTACTCCGAGCTATGAAAACAAAAATGGGGTCGGTTTGTCCGAATCATTCGAATCTCTGTTTGGATTCGAGTCTTTTGACTCTTCAACTTCCGAGTTTTCGAGATGTACCTCACCGGAGGCTAGTTATGTTCATGTTGATAGAAAACCCGACCCGGCTGAATTGGCCCCGTTATCTATGCTGGAAAATTTGCTGCTTGAGCATGATCAAGGGAAGGATTTTTTGAACAACTTTTCATTTGATGAAAATCCAGTCATGTTCTAGGAGGATTATAGATTATTAATTATTGATTAGGGGGTATTGTATTCTTCGGAATCTCAAGGTTTTACGCTTTCTACTTATTTTTCCAGGAACTGACGTTAATTCAGCACTTATTTCTTCAGTTTTTGTCCATGTATGGGCTGAATATATTTGATGTTAAATGTTCGTGGTCTACTAATTCAGTTCACCAACAATGATGCACAGTTTAATATTATTTACATTTCACAATATCTGTTTTTCTTGTGTCTTATTTATTGCCATATCTAGTAATTTTTTTTATTAGCTTATTTTTTAATTAGTTTAAAATTTTCCAAAACTAAAATTTATCTTATTATATGATATTTGTATCTTATTATAAATGCTTAAGATGATTTAATTCAATTATCCAAAATTATAATTTAAAAACTAATTTGATTGGTATAAATACCATAGCAATGTGATATTTAATTAAATATAGCCAAGAAGACCTTTATGTGGTGGTCGAGTTGGTGAAGTATGTGAGCACGGATGCCTTTGGTCACAAGTTCGATTCCCCTATCAACACTTTCTTGGTCGAGTCTGTCGCAGCAAGTTTGCCTAGTGCAGTTTACCTGATCGACGAGGTTTGCAGGTTCGAGAGTTTACCCATATGCACCCAAAATGATAGCGACTGTGGGTTCTGCGTCATAAAAATATTATATATATATATAAAACCATGAAGCAAATTATACGCAGTGAGTAATTAAAAATGTAAAATGAATTATATTGATCTGTCCTTTAAAGTGAACAAAACTTAAGTATTCTCATGCATTATGACACGAATGGCGTGCGGCTCCTGCATTATTATTGTCTTATAGCTAGTTATTATAGAGTCGCGCTTCTTCATCCTTGGGGCCCCACACACTGAGAAAACCCTCTAGCGACCAGAAAACGAATGGTCAACGCGAAGGTTCAAGACTTAGCCGAGAGTTTGCGAAGCTAGATTCTCATAGCGAGGCGTATATTAAGACTTTTATTGAAGGAATGTACCTTATAATCTTGTAATGATCTTTTTGGGGGTTTAATACCTATAATAATTGCATTTCGTATGAACCGAAATGAAAAATACATATATCCGGACCACTTTCACAAGAAGATATCCTTACCACTAATACCATATATGTATATTTTAAGTAGGAGGCTCGATTGGATCAAGCTAGCCCAAATTTGGCCTATTTGATCCCATAAATATTTGGTTTAACCCAGTTTAACATAATTATAAATTAAATTGATTTTTTATTTAAATATTGTCTGTTTAAAACTTAGATTTGGTTTGGGCTTTCATGGACTCTAATTTGTCTGAAATCCAATCTAATCAATAATAAATTTATTGCAAACGACATATATTAAATAAGAATTTGATCTTAGATTTATTTGTAAGGAAAACAGAAAAAATGACATGTAGCTTGGCCTATTTTAAATTTCGATAAACTAATTAGTTAAAGTTTGATCTTAGTATATTAATTCTTATTTAGTTTGAATTATATTTCATCAGAGTGTTAACGTGGTGCCCTTGCTAACGTAATATCAAATATTGCTGACATGTTCAGCGTCGCGTCAAAACACTGACAAGACTCTAGAACTCTAATGGCTTTGTGAATCCAAGTATAGACTGCATATCCCTTAAATCTTGAATTGAGCTTGATTGAAAGAATCTATTTTTCAAATATGCTGAGTTAGACCAATCTTAATCCAACTCATATATCTCAATTGCAAATTCTATAATAAATAAAAACAATAGTAAATCCAATAAAATCCTAATTTTAATTGGGAACAAGCGAGTTCATTTCTTCCCAACAAGTTTATTAGTATTTAAATAATGGTTTTCACGCAGACATTAAATGCTGATTTATTTTTACAACGTCGATAAATTGCATTAATCGGAAAAGAGCCCTATTAATTAAAGGAATTGTTGTTTGGATAGAAGTGGAAAATAATTTTCCATTTAGGATATATTAGTAGAATATATATTGTTAGATATATGGAATTTCAAGAATGATTATAATATATATTTTGTTACCTATTTTTTCAAGTGAATATAAAATATGTGACGAGGGGTTTTTTAATCAAATATTCGATTTTCGAAAATCATTTAACAATTCAACCGATTTTTTTTTTTATTATCAAACTAACCTAAGTTGTCATGTCAGATGTCGACTTCATTTGAAGTCGCCATCTGACATGGCGACTTTAATAAAAATTATATTTTTTTTTGATGTCGTCATCTGAGTTGGCGACACCAATTTAATTTATTGATGTCGCCATCTGAGATGGTCTTGATGTCGCCATCTCAGTTGGCAACATCAATGTAATTTCTTGATGTCGCCATCTCAGTTGGCGACATCAATAAATTAAATTGGTGTCGCCATCTCAGATGGCGACACCAATGTAATTTAACCCTAGCCATTTTCCAAAAACACGCCGCCGCACACGCTCATTCTCTCATTTTCTTCTGCTGCGAAAATTTCTTCCATCATTCTCATTTTCTTTCGTCCGCTCATTCTCATTTTCTTTGTTGTGCTGCGAAATTTTCTTCCAACATCTCTGCAAAAATCAAGCTATTTTTTTCCAAAATATTTAAGGTAAGCTTTTTTATTTTGTTATTTGTGTATTGTAGATAAATTATGATTTAGATATATTTAATAGGAGTATATTATTTGTTGGTGTATATTTTGATGATGTGAATAATTAAAATTCAAGTTCACTTCGGCCGGCGGCGGTGGCCGGCGGCGACGTCGGCCGGTGGCGGCGTCGGCAGGTGGTGGGCGGCGGCGGTGGGCGGCGGACGGGTAGTTTTTGTAATGTTGAGATTAATGTTGTTAATTTTTGAATTATATTTCAGGATGGATCAAATGAGACAACCAGTACTACAAATGGACGGGTAGTTTTTGTATTATATTATAGTTGGTCTTTCTGTATCTACTACAAATGGACCACTACCACTTGTTGGCATTTCTGTAACAAAATCATAATCTCTCCGTTCTGTTTGTATATACATCTCCAAACAACTATAATTTTGTTCAGAATCCAATACCCATGCTAAATTGTAATCACTGTCAACGAGAAAAATTGTTTGTTTTATCCCAGAAAAATCACTAAATATATATTTACAATATATTTTCAGAATGAACTGGTTACGGTCGATGCCAGTAATATCATATACGTCGTTCACTAACTGCAAATAATTAATAGTGCGAGATATTGTCATGCCTTTCGACGGACCACGATCATATCTAACAGATTCTGAATCTTGTAATATATCGCCTCCCCAATACAACAAAACTTTAATTGGCATACCTTAAAAAATAAACACAAATTTTATAAATTAGTACAGTATGTATAATATTATTAAATTTAATTATTTGTATAACAACATACCTGCAGAGAAAATATTCACGAATTCTGAAAAGAATTTGAATTTTCACGAATGCTGAAGATAATTTGAATATTCGAAAGCCGAAGAGATTTTGATTTATATTTCAAAATGAGTAACATTTTGTTCAGTTTTATAGACAAAGTAATTGATTATTGTCGCCATCTAAAATGGCGACATTAAATAAAAAAATATTTTTTTTTAATTGTCGCCATCTCAGGATGGCGACAATATTTAAAAACAAAAATAATTTATGTCGTTAAATACCGACACCGGCGAAAATAATAATTTTTTAATATAATGTCACCATCCTACATGGCGACATCAAAAAAAATTATTTTTTAAAAGATGTCGCCATGTCAGATGGCGACATAAGAAAATAATATATTTTTAAGAATTTTTATGGAAGTCGCCATGTCAGATGACGACTTTACCTAAAATCGCCATCTGACATGGCGACATCGGAAAAATAATATTTTTTTTAAGAATTCTTTCGGAAGTCGCCATGTCAGATAGCGACTTCACCTAAAGTCGTCATCTGACATGACGACATCGAAAAAATAATATTTTTTAATAATTTTTGTAGAAGTCGCCATGTCAGATGGCGACTTTAAATGAAGTCGCCATCTGACATGGTGACTTAGGTTACTTTGATAATATAAAAAAAACGATTATTTTGTTAAATAATTTTTTTTTTTCGAATAAAAAGTTAAAAAACCCTGTGACGAGCATAAATGCAGCCAAGATGGGTGGTACCCTTAGCGAAACTATATCTAACGTTTGTAAAAAAGATTTTTCAGAAAAATATGGGATAATATATTAAAATGTTCCTATTGTTTGGGTCAATTCTCGATTCAGTCCATAAAGTAATTATTGACCCGAATTAGTCTTTAAAGTTTTAAAAATTCCTAGCCGAGTCCCCGGCGTTAAGTCGGCTATTAGAAACAAATAGTGAGGGACTGATTCGAAAATATTGTAAAACTTTAGGGACTAAATTAAGTCTGGTTTGTTCTCACTTCAGTCCCTAAAGTTTTAAACATATTTCCAATCCAATCTCTCTCCATTTACTTCTCATGGACGACATAAAGCTGGAGACAGAATTGAGAAATTTTTTGAAACTTTAGTGAGTAAATTGGGTCACTGAAAACTTTAGGAATTGAATCGAGCATGGACTCAAACTATATGAACATTTTAATGAATTTCCCCGAAAAATATAGATAAAATTCACACATACACACATATATATAATTGTAAAAAACATATTATATCAAATAAAAATTACATAAACATGATAATCCCCAATTAATAAAGCAATTTATCATTTAATAGTAGTATAATAAAAAATAGAGCGAACCAAATGCCAAAAAAAAAAAAAAAAAAGACCATGATAAGACTAGTCATAATTAAATTAAATGCTTGGTGAGACGTGATTCCAGACCATATGTCTCACGATTATACTTGAATATTATGTGAGTTGCTATCAAACTCACAGGATATATTGACATTTTACATTCTGATTAAATTTATTTAGCAAAAACTGAAAAATATATGTGGGCAGGAATCCATTTTGGAAATCTGCAGGATTTGTCTTAAATGCTTACATGTGAAGTGTTCTAATCTTTAAGCCTGGAAAGGCAACAAAGAAGACCACAGTTGTTTTTTTTTTTTTTGTTTATAAAATCCTTTAATCATCAATTTGGTGATTTCTTTATTGTTATTTTGACAGATCGATTAATGGGGACATATATTATTTGTTTTATTATGTAAAAAACCTCCCTATATACTTAGACAATTATATAATACAATTAAAACTAAGTTTGTAACACACAACATATATATATATATATAGAGAGAGAGAATAAAAACTTTGGTAAATTAATATTGATATATTTTGTAGGATCACGCGTTTGCTGTTTTATCAAAAGATATATTTGATAGTAACGGTGCAACTCAAATCTTTTAAACCGTATAGCAGCAACACAAACAACATCTTTCGATCACTTTTCCAGCAAGAACAAATGTGGCAACCTAACATATTTAATTATAAGTGAAGTATGCCAAATATGAGATATGCGTACACACAAGTTTGCCAGAATTTTGTGGTTTTCTTTCACAAATTATATGTGTGCGTGTTTTAATTTTATGCTCACAATTGCTCTATTTACTGAAGTTTTTTTGTTTTTGTTTGTGAGAAAATAAAAATAGAAAGAAAAGTGATTGCCGTACAGCTAAGCAGGACAATCCGTGGATAGAGAACTTTGTTGGGTTTCCGTACCCCGGCGCCAGATCCAAACGCAGCGGAAATAATACAATAAACAGATCTGACCCGGGGACGGTCGATCGCGCCTGATTCATATATTAGAACATGCAAATAACAAATATAAATGCACGAAAAGAGATTACCGTTCACCGACGTGAATCTGATAGCGGTAGTCCCTCGAGTCCAATCAACCTGACCAGATCTACAAGCCAACATCAGTGCTAGTTTGATGTTGGCATTTCTATGAGAGTTTGTGTATTGAATGGAATTCTTTTTTAACCCTTTGATCAATGTTATATTTATAGTGGTTATGAGTTAAGCAAATTGGGCTATGGTTCATAAAGCCCAACGGGCCAACGTTTGGCTTGCTGGGCATTTATGCTAACAATCTCCCACTTGCCCAAAAGCCAACACAAAACTACAAACTCACAATCCAAGTAACTCAATCTAATTGAACAACTTGATGTACTATCCATGTACATAATTATGAGACATAAATATATCAAACGACTTAATTTCAGAACTTTCTATAAATGAAACATTTTCAAATATAGAAACTCCACTAAATTGAGGAGCATTCAAAATTAAATTCATCTCTTCTAAATCACTCAATTTGAGCACTTAACATTTAAGTCTCAATTCTCATCGATAGATCGGCGGCCGGTTGATTGTGACCCAGCGAGGCTCAAGTGTATCATAGCAGTAGGATCACAACATTTGTGATTTTAGAAGTTAAACAACTTCTTTGGGCTTACCCTGAATGCCTCATTGTCAATTAAACTCCTTTAATAGACAATGACTGAAATATAATTTCAGCAACAACCTACCGATCGTGGGTAGTGCCTAGCATCTGCGCTTCACGAAGACCTAGATACAAATGGCTAGCAGCGTACGAGAACCTGTCAGCCATAGTTAGCGTGCAGTACATTCCTTTCACGCAATATGTCCCGATTGAATCTAGGGCATTGGTTGATCGAGACCCATTATGATTTCAATAACTATGTATTTGTTTCACGTTATATGATTCATTGTGTGCGTATATGAAAAACTCATTTTTCACAAGCACTACCCACTCTGGCCAGAGATTCCTCGAATCATATATAGAAAAACACATAGGACATCCTGGTTCATCAAGACCAGTGGTGAATCCCCAACGACAATCATAGGCCTCTGACAGCATCACTGAATACCCAAAATAATGACTTTATGACCCACATGTGATCAGTCATTAAATCAAAGTACACAGATATCTATCAAGACCTCAATGACGCCTCGGGTCATGAGGAGTAATTGTGCACAACTATGACTAGAAATTCTATACTCGACAAATGGTAACCACTTATAGAATTCCGAGTAGGGTCGTTCATAATGAGCACCTATTCATGTGTGCTGACTTCTCCAAGCCAACGCCGATGAAACACGGCGCACTACACTAGACACATCATGAATACCAGTCTCTAACGAGCATATATCGATATCCCATTCTCGAAGGCTCATCGACCAGGAACATTTAGAAATCGCAGTCGAGAATGTATTTCATGGTCACCATCATATGCGTAACCACATTCTATGGACTATAGCAATCTCAAGGACTTCATCAATGCATCAAGATGCATGGGTAAACAGATGAAGAAGTGCCATATATATTAATATTCAAACAAAGATTTGTCATAATAAGATTATAAGTACAATCAATCAACTATTAATTTACTTAATCATGTATGACAACAATATCTTTCACTTTCCCAAAGCCAACTACTCATGTGTCTTAAGACCATCTTCCCAAGATGTCTATCAGACACCAATCATTGTAAATGCTTTGTCAGTGGATTCACTATATTTTTCTGTTGAAGCGATTCTCTCGATAATAATGTCGCGTCTACCATCTGTCTCATTAGATAGTATTTTCTCAATATATGTTTGGATCCTGATGAGATCTTGGCTATTCATAATAGCTCAAATGTTGTCACAGTACACAGAGACTGTGTCAACTGCACTAGAAATTACACCCAACTCTTGGATGAAATTTCTTATCCAAATTGCCTCTTTGCTGCATCGTATGCTGCAATGTATTCAACTTCAGTGGTGGAATCCAATGTGGTGTCTTGCTTGGAACGTTTCCAAGAGACATCACCATCATTGAGCTTAAATACAAATCCGAACATCGATATGGTATCAACTACATACAATTTAAAAACCAGCATCAGCTTAGCTTCAACTTTTATTTCTCCACTTACAGATCTAAAAACCATGAACATATCATAAGTTCTTCATAAGAACTTGAGGATTATTTTCACAGTTTTCCAGTGACCTTCACCGGGATCTGTCTGATGTCTGTCCATTACTCTAAGAACATACATCAGGCCAAGTACATACCATATCATACAGTATGCTATTAAAAGTAGAAATATAAGGTACAAATGTCATCTTTTCTCTCTCCTCATCAATCTGAAGACCCATTGACTCGAGAGATGAATACTATGACATATTATGAAGTAACTCATTTTTCGACTATTCTATGCTAAACCCTTTTAGCACAGTGTTTATGTACGTAGATTGAGAGATTTCAAGCATCCTTTAGATCTATCCCTATAGATCCTTATGCTAAGCACTTATGATGCTTCTCTCAATCTTACATGGAGAAATTAGTAGATAATCATGCTTTAATTGATTAATCCAATACCATTCACAATGAGCATGATATAATCGACTTAAAGCATCACAAATGTAACCATGCTCCTACTAACCCTTTTGCACACACATGTCACTTCCGGATTTTAACAAAACCAAACACTTTGATGAAGTTATGAAAACTGAAGTTCAAACTTCGAGATGCCTTCTTAGGCCCATAAATGGACCTCTGGAGTTTGAAAACATTTTTCTCACTACAAGAAGTTGTAAACACATTTGGTTGCTACATTTCTACCTCAATGCCACCACTGAGAAATGTTGTGTTCACATCCATTACTCATATCTCATATTCATAATATAAAAATAAACTAATAAAATCTAAATAGACTATAGCATCATAACCGATGAAAATTTTCTCATAAACAACTCTTTGCCTATGAGAATAATCGTTTCTCACCAGTCAAGCTTTGAAGGTCACTACCTTCCCATCCACTCCAAGCTTTCACTTGTAAATCCATGCAGCCAATGGGAACAATTCCCAAAGATGATCTACTAAGGCCCATACCTTATTGGAGTACATGGAGTCCATTTCAGATTACATGGCATCGTGCCAATGTCTCGAATCAATATCTGACATCGCCTCCTTGAAAGTCCAAGGATCATATCCATGGTCTATTTCTTGACTACTTTCAAGGAGTTGATTCATTTTATCAGGAGCTCTTGAAACATTTTCAAATCTCCTTGGTGTGTGTAAATCAAAGGTTGTGATTGACTAAATTAATTTCACCGTTTTCACTTTTCTAGTGGTTTGTGGTTCTTGAACCCTTTCAAGTTATATTATTTTGTCATCCTTTCTAATATAAACATTTTCTCTAGACAGATTGCACTTGCGAAACAAACTCTTTGCCTGCAATTGATAATATAAATTTCCACAAAATAACATAAGATGGATCAACTATCCAACTCATCTCCCACTGGCTGCTTCACATAAGCAGATCAATCTCAAAATAAAAATTTGGATTATTTTTCAGTCCATATCGTATATGGAGTTTTGGTCACTGCATTGGTATGAATTATATTCAACAAATATGTAACTTTAGAGAGTTACTCAGAGAGAATCACATTCTCTTTAAGATAACTCAACATCATCTTGCACTAACATTTAGTGCTCCACATACGTCCATATGAATCAAATTCAGTGGACATTCAGCACATGCTAAATTTATGTTGGATTTAAGTTATAATTCTTTTTATATTCTTTGAATATAATCATACTAATCATTCACAAGTTCACCAGATTCAATAAAACATGCATTCTTAAAAATACTGCAAATCACATTCGCATATTTAAAAGAATATCATTCTCTATCAAAATAGGAACAATGTTCATGATTAAATCTAGAACAAATAAATAATTGCTCAAACTAGTTCCTAACCAGTTCAAGATTTTATATTAAATAAATGTTTCAAACAGCCTTTGCAACAACTATTGCTACAATGCTTAGCCTCAGGTAGGTTTCACCTTCCTAGGGCTCTCTACTTCTTCACATCACATGCAACTCTTTGCAAATGCGAGCACAACTGGCATCATATACCAAAGAAGTAGAACCAATAGAAACATTTAATTTTAATATATAACATACCCTTTCTAGAACGCTTCTAGTCTAGGTATTCCTTACAATTTTGCAGCAGTGAAAACATAGATGCCTCTCCTTTCTTAGTTGCTACTATATCCTTTTTCGTCTTTTGAGGTTGAGAACCATTTCCCTTCCTCTTCTTTATCCTTGAACTCTTCCTACCATTGGTAGAAGATTCGACAAGAAGAACACGTTTCTCCTTTTGAATCAAGGACTCATGAGTTTCCAACATTTTGACTATAAGATCAAATCTACATCCAGTTAATGAGGATTTGTCACATTCAGATTTTCCAATTGCTCAACAAGAGATATTTTTCTTACACCATGCTCATAGACCGAAGCCCCATCTCGCATGTGAAATGAAAATAGCTCTTTTGAAATCGCGAGTCTCAGTAATCGCTTCTGTTCACCAAACAACATTTGTAGGTGTTGGAAAATATCAGCAATGTGAACGAATTTCTCATATCTGTGTTGAAACTCATTGGTGACATTGATGCTATCATATAGCACCTAGTCTAGAGATCATCGTCCCATCACTTCTCAAGTGTGGCGATCTCTTCATGAGACGAACCGGGAGACACTTCAACAGGAGGCTCCCACCAAGGGTATATAACAACCTTTTAGAAGCAAGCACTATTTTAAAATTAATAGTCAATCAGAATGATTTGGTGCGGTTACTTTGTTTGTATCGAGAATTGATGCAATCGGATTCATGGCAATCACAATACTGAGAATAAACAGAAAATATATGCAAACTGTTTGATTATTAATTTATTCAAAAACTATGGGCTTTAGTTATTGAATGCTCCCACTAAATTTTTCGAATTCGTCACCCTCATGACAAATGAACGGAAAATCGTATTTTCTTAGTGGGCTTGGAGTCCAACTAGCTCATGATAGCCCCGGGCGAGGGTCCAGCCGACCTCATGATACTAAAGGTAGCTCACAATTGCATCATATGCAACCCCCAAGATATTCGTCTCGTGATTGACATAACCCTACGGAGGCAGGCCAATTATGCCTTCTCACGTCAAACTAACCCATCCCACGGATGGTAATGTTCGCCAATAAGACCCCACGAGGGTGAGTAATCTTAAAGGTTAACAGAACCCTATCCATAATTAAGTGGCAGTTAAACACACAGCTTTCCCATGCCAGATGCCCCCCACGAGGGTGAGACAAGACACCTGACACAAGTAGCGTCTCATGGCTTAACTGTTGATGGAAGACAGGAAGCAACAAACTCCTTTGAGCTCCCTTTACAGTTTGATATTAAAATATTTTGAATCATATTCAAAAGAGGGATTTAACAATTTTCAAATCTCATCAAGTACTTGTTTGTTTGATTGCCGGATTCATGCAACTATGTTTTATTCATGCAGTCATATGTACTAATAAAGCATACAAACAAACATTTATCATACATTACATGCATAATAAAAATAAATATGGACGATTACGGCCTTTTCCTAATTGATCCACGTGAGCCATACGTGGATCACAAGTCTGTCTAAGGTGATGCAGGTATGCAATGCAATCCTATTACATTTTTGCTTCCATTATACATGTCTTGATTCTTGGTGCTCCATCTTCAATCTCGATCTCCCACTAATTCTAATGATTTTACATTTAAATCGTGCAACCAAGAGAATAGGGATACAAATCCGGGGTGTGATACATCAGAAAATAGAGAGAGCAGGCTCGCAGGCCCGATAACCAAAATCACAATAATAATGAAACAATAAAAACCTAAACATTCACCTAAACACATTGGTCAAGGCACATAATCATCCATCATGCAATTACAACATATGTAATTAAACATTAAACTAAACAATTACATCATATGTAATTGTACTAATCACATCACATGTAATTAGATCACAATAATTAATTTATTCTATCGTTTCCCACTAATCGCATTATTAATTGAAAATAAAATTAACAAATTAAATAAAACCATTTTATTTAATTTCTAATTAATTAAATTTTCAATAAATTGGTAAAATCTCTATTTTACCTTTTAATCATCATATTAATCGAAAATAAAATTAACAAACTAAATGAAACACTTTCATTTAATTTCTAATTAATTAAATTATCAATTAATTGGTAAAATCACTATTTTACCTCAAATCATAATATTAGTCAAAAAATAAAATTAATAAATTAAATGAAACATTTTCATTCAATTTTCAATTAATTAAATTTTCAACTAATTGTAAAATCTCCATTTTACATTTAATAAATTAAAAATCACATTTTTAATAAATTAAGTATTATGATTTATTATTTCAAAAATAATATCCGGATAAAACATCTAAAATGACCCAAATAATTTATGGACTCCAAACAATTTGGATCCAAAATTAGAAAATCAATTTTCAACCCCAAAATTACCCTTAATTTTCGGATTAAAACCATAATTTTTTTTTTTTTATTTTAAATTTCCGAAAATTACTGTTCATCTTCATCCAAAATCGATTTTAGGGTTTCAGGCTAGGTTTTACTGTAGCCGCCGCCGCCACCATTGAATCAATTTCCAAAATTGAAATTAGGGTTTCTGAACCATTCCTCGCGCCGCCGCCTCCTCATCCTCGGATTCGAGTGCAGAATCAAGCCTCGTTGTGGAAAAAATTTCGGAAACGATTTCCAGAACCAGATCGCGATTCAGGCTGCGATTTTCTGGTCAAGAATCCACACCGCCCAGTCTGCTGCAACACGCTTGCAACAGGTCGCGTTTTTCAGCCTGGATTCACGGCGGTTCGCGCTGAACAGTTCAAGCTGGTTGCGATTTTCACTTCCTGAGCGTGAACCATCGCGAAAACAAAACCCACCTCCATAGTCAATTTCTTTCTGGGCGTCACGCACGACCGCGAGAACAGCTTCTCCGCCGTGCCGCCGCCCCACGATCGACTATGCGTTCTGGTTTTCCGGCAACGAATTTTCTATATTTTTCCGGACTCCGAAATTTTTGAAAACTCAAAATAAAAAACGATTAGAATCTATGGGAAACGATCTAATAAAAATTAATTATCAGATATATGAATAAAAGCGCAACCTGGCTCTGATACCACTGTTGGGTTTCCGTACCCCGGCGCCAGATCCAAACGCAGCGGAAATAATACAATAAACAGATCTGACCCGGGGACGGTCGATCGCGCCTGATTCATATATTAGAACATGCAAATAACAAATATAAATGCACGAAAAGAGATTACCGTTCACCGACGTGAATCTGATAGCGGTAGTCCCTCGAGTCCAATCAACCTGACCAGATCTACAAGCCAACATCAGTGCTAGTTTGATGTTGGCATTTCTATGAGAGTTTGTGTATTGAATGGAATTCTTTTTTAACCCTTTGATCAATGTTATATTTATAGTGGTTATGAGTTAAGCAAATTGGGCTATGGTTCATAAAGCCCAACGGGCCAACGTTTGGCTTGCTGGACATTTATGCTAACAAACTTAGCTGGTAAAATCACATGTTTTGGGCCCCCCTATATTTTCCATTGAATTTCAACACCGGCAAGACACATATTGCACATTTATATATTTTCAATTTTGACACCTTACATTACAAGTCTGCTTAATAAAATTATTCAGTTTGGTTAATATATATTTTAACATAACTGTTGAGATGACCAGGCTCCTCTAACATCCATCATACACAGTGGTAAGAGCCACGTTAGCTCAAGAGGAGCAAGTGTCCCTTTACAAAAAAAAAAAATTATTATTACCCTAAAAACTTTTTGTCCTCAGTGTTATTATTTTGTGTCTCCCTAAACAAAATTCTGTGTCCGCCACCTCAACAGACTAGATACAATGCAGGATAAGGATTCCATGGAGAGCTTCCGAGTCGAGGGCATATTATGTATGGACAATGTGACGTTAGCTAGAGAGAGAGAGAGCTTGGCCAGTCCTTATAAATTTTGTGCGCCTGTGGCAGTTCTACATATTATCTTTTTGGACAAATAATTTCAAAATTGTATCGGATCAACAGGGAGATCAAATGTTTTAAGACATCTGAGCGCGAAAACCATGTTCGATTAAGATCAAGATGAGTTGCCCCAAACAACACAAGCCCATGATAGTGAAAACGTAATAGCAGCTCATGCAAGCCCATCGATACAAACTCATGCACCAGGCCAGATCAGCTGATTATCTCCAAACGGATGAAACTTGTTTTGTTTTCAGTGTTTTTTTATTTTGGTTGTAGCAATATAACAGAATTGGCAGATGATTGTCACTTAGATTCTTTTGATAGATTCCTTCAATTGTATATAAAGGATAGATCAGCCTTTTGTAAACATACAATAATGCATTCTCAATCTATGAAATAGAATTTACAGCTGCAAATCTGCATCAATTCTAATTTCTATATGTGGTCTTCTGTTTGTATAATTTGAATATTAAAGTCGGAGTATATATTTCTTGATTCTTGTCAGGCACGGGCCCAAGATCACGCAAAACAACTGTGCACAATGTGCGTTTTACTAAAATGGTTAACCCAAGTTTTTAGTAGTGCGTCCTAATCCCTTATAAACCATCTTAAATATTCAATTTTACCGGAGATGCCATTTGAAGTTTCCAAGGGCTTGGAGACTAATTAACATTTCTGCTATCCTGTATGGATATCTTAATGCTTAGCAACCAAATTTGATATTTGGGCATCTCTACGATTTAAGTATTTGAAGTGCAATGCAAATTTCATCTATAATATTTTATGCAATTAAGACTTGATCTATCAATGCCACGCAATAAATTCTCATGAGTCCCCCCTAATGTATTTGACGCAGCTACTAATAACTGTACTTAATCTACTAAAAAAATGAGTGACATTATTATTAATAATGTATATCTTTGGTATAATAATAGATCATGCTTCATCTACAAACACATTTTCTTTGGCCAAAGGTGGAAGTACAAAAAAAAAATGTTACCCGGATATTTTTTGTATTGTTACCGTTCTTAAGGACATGTACATCATTTTTAATTTATATTTGTACATACATGTCATATATGTATTGTAAATACCCTAAGGGCATAGGGCAGCATAATGAGACCAGAATCTTTATCACTAGAATTGAAACATTTCATATTGATTTTTTTTAAAAATGAGGATTTTTTGAGTTTGATCTGCTTCCACTGTGCTGTCATTTCTTCAATATTACGTAACTTGTGTTTTTGGGTTTGGGTCTTTTGATTTGTTGAATTGTGAAGAGATTACATAACATTTTATTTAGTTTTGAGTTTTGACCCACCATATAAAGATAGGATTGGTCGAACAAAGAGCGGCAGTGATCGGAAGAAGGACGCGACCAGATTACGTAACATATAGGAAGAAGACCCACGGCCAGATCAAAAAGTTAAGTGTTCGCCAGTGATAGCTAGAACGGTCAAAATGGGCTAGGCCACCTGCCAAATAGGTGGGTTGGGCCAATATTTTTAAGGCCCGCCAGCAGGTGGGCTTATACGGGCTGGCCAAACGAGCCGTGGGTTTTGGCAGGCCAACCAGCGGGTTGGCCCCATTTTTTTTAAAAAAAAAAATTTGTTATTTCTTTTTTTAGGCTCAATTCATAGATAAAAAACTCAATATCACATTGAAGCATTCGATCTACTATATATTTTTCACTTGGTCTTGGTTGAAAGTTGCAACAAGTATTTCAAAATTGAGTAAAATACTGATTCACTAATCAAGTTTTTTTAGTAGCAGTGTTAATATCTAGATAAAACATGAAACAAGTTTCAGTATTCTTCTAGCATCAGTTCCAGGTTCGGCAAGTTTAATCGGAAATATCTTTTTGAAGTTCAAAAAAAAAAATTTAAAAAACTAAAATTAAAAAAAAAATATTTCGGCGGGCCATCCTGCCCCAACCCACGGCCCGCTTCGGGTCGGGTTGGGTTGGGGTTTTCCCAACCCGCCTGTAGGCGGGCCCAAACGGGTTGGGCCCGTTTGGGCCGTGGGTTGGGCGGGCCAACCCGTTCTGACAGCTCTAGTGATGGCGATGAAAATCGGTGATATTGGCGAAAATAATAACCAATATTATATTTATGCATATATTTTAATAAAAAATGATTATAAAAATTAATTTAGTAGAATAAGAAAATATAACATAAAATAAAGGGGAACGTTCAAGCCGATACACAATGGTAAAACTTAATTTATCCTAGTCCATGAAAAAAACTTGCAATCATTTAAGTCAACTTTAGGTTAAAATGACAAAAGTGCCCTTAATAAGAAAATGCGGCAATCTAAAAAATTTTCAATCTGTTACAGCACTTCGTTAAATCTCTTTCTTGCACCACTGCGATTCAAATCTCCTCGTAATCTCTCTCGCCAGTTACGATTTCTTACAGTTGATTTTTCTCTTCATCTTTTCGATTTTCTGTTTCATCACTTCGTTCCAGATTTTTTTTCAATTCCAGTATGTGTGTGTGTATGTGTGTAAGAGTATGTATATAATGTTTGTTGCCTTTTGAGGTTTTTTAGTTATTATGCATTGGTGTCCATGCTTCTTTGCTCATTTTCAGAATTTACAGTATTAAAATTTGCAACGAAGAAGATGACCCAGATAAAAATAACTGGTGTACGAAAATTATAAAAAATAACTGGTGCACGAAAGATTGAAATCAGTAACTAATGCACGAAAAATCAGTAATTGATGCATGAAAATTAAAATCAGCTACTGATGCACGGAATTGAAAATCAGTAATAAATGCACGAAAATTAAAATCAGTCACTGATGCACGAAACATAAAAAAAGTATGTGATGCACGAATCATAATCGCAAGTGGGTGATGCACGAACCATACAATTAAGTGGGTGATGCACGAACCATTTAATTTTGTGCACCAGTTATTGTATTTCGTGGACCAGTTTGTTTTTTCGTAAATTTAGTGCATCAATTAATTAACACAAAGTTCGTGCACCAGTGTTTTTATTTTCGTGCATCAGTGTTATATTTTCGTGCACCAATGTTATATTTTCGTGCACCAGTTACTTTTTATAATTTTCGTGCACCAGTTAGTTTTTATCATTTTCGTGCACCAATTATGTTTATGATTTTCGTGCACCAATGTTATATTTTTGTGCATCAGTTACTTTTTATGATTTTCGTGCACCAAGATTATATTTTCGTGCACCAGTTACATTTTATGATTTTCGTGCACCAATTACTTTTTATGATTTTCGTGCGCCAATGTTATATTTTCGTGCACCAGTTACTTTTTATAATTTTCGTGCACCAATTATTTTTTCTCTGGGTCATCTTCTTCGTTGCAATATCTTGATGCTAGACTGTAAAATTTGGAAATGAACAAATAAGCTCGGACACCAATGCATATCTTACTTCTTCATACATATGCATCCATCAAAAGCCATGGGAGATTTAAAAAAAAAAAAAAAAAACATACCAATGAACTTTCGCTATCTAAAATTTAGCATCGGTATTCAAATTTATAATCACATACACACATAGTATACACACACACACACGATGGAATGCGCATAGCAGATTCGGAAATTATATGTGCAGAGTAGCCTGATGTCTTCTTCGATTCAAAAAGTTTCCAAATGCTATGAACAATTTAGATGCTTCAATTCAAACATATTTCATGTGCATAACATTTTAGCAAATAATTTTTAGGTCGGGGCGATGAGATGAAGAAAATAATGATCTGATAATCGCCGAAAAATTGGAGATTTACGTGCAGATGGGGAATATGAATGAAGTAAAGAGTTAATGTAAAATTAGGTTTAGAGTTTTTTAACTTAAGGGTATTTTGGGAACTAAAAAATACCTTTGCAAACCAACTCTTTAAAAAGTGAACTTATGTGAATTTAATTCTCTCATACATGTATTTTTTTTAAACAATATTTTTTGCCAGACTTACTTGAATTAACTTTCTGAAAACAGCACCAATATGCAATTTTCCTAATATAAATTATCTAAAAATAAGAGCAAGAAAATATAATACCAAATTATTCAATACTTCATCCATCATGTATTCCCTAGCAATTAAATTTTCATAAAAGGATAAAAAAATAATATCTTAATCATGGTAATCCAATCATTGATATCTAAATTTTATTAAATAAAGATAAATATATAATAATTATTATTAGCTTATTTATCATGTTTAATAGTTTTAAGTAATGCTCGATATTTGTTCATAATGTTCTGTAAATATATCATATTTATCAATAAAATGAATATAAAATCAAATTAATATGAATGATTACATGAAATTAGAAACGGCGAGGCTTTATTTTTTAACATAATATTAAGGGAAATGTGTAATCAACATGTTTGGAACATGCCTAACTCACTTGATAAAGAATTGTACCGACTACTATTCCACAATGACTTTGGTGCAAAATTAACATAGCATATGTTACAAACACTTTAGTTGGGGGTGCGGCTGCCCCCTACACACCCCCTCTCTCGGCCCCTGATTTCAATGCTTCGAGTCTCACTTTTGCCATGCTTGTTGACTGTAAGATGATTAGTGATTTAGTGATTTCGCGTGCATCGTTCTACCGCTGCACGTAAAAACCCTATGTGTACAAGTAGCTGATGCACATAAATACCCTGAGCGCACCAATAATACACTTAGTGGTGTACTGTAAGGCTATACACGTAAAATACCGATGCACGTAACTATGTAAGGTTATTTGTCATTTCAACCAGAAATGAACTTTATATTTATATAAAAGTAAGTTTTTTTGGTAGAGAAAATTGTTTTTCTAACCGGTACTTGTACGAATTTCTTCCTAGAAAAATTACTCGTGGACCCCACAAATTTTTCTGAAGGCCCAATATGAAATCCAGAGAGCTTATATTCCACATAAATCCAGTTGATCTCATTTTCAATTGACTCGTTATGCTGAATTGTGAACTATGTGTGCTAAAGTGAACCGGTTCGGATCCAAAGCCCAAGCTTTTTATTAAGTGGGCAGATGTAGAAGCCCGTCTTCACAGACCTTGGAGCTTTTGAGATTTTTTATTTCTACACACCAAAATATATTTGATAATATTTAATTTCAAATTATGTTGATAATTAAAAAGATTATCCTTATTTGTTTTTTCTAAAAAATTTGAAGACTATATTCTCTTTTATCATTACATTCTTTACACATTATTCTATTATTTAACCAAGAAAAATGTAATTAAAATATTCAAAGCATATATATAATTAAAACTACCATCATATTGAAAAAAAAATTCACACTTTTCAATTACTTTCCATCAAAATTATGCATGCATTGATATTTGCTTTATGTTGATTAAACTAATTATTTAAAAATTTGAAGTTTAAATAAGTTCCCGATTTTATGAGTTCATCATAATGTGATTAATTTCATTTTTTAATAAGAGTGCATTATGCCACTTATTTAATAGATATAAACAGACAGTATAAAGGGAGATTATATTATTACCACTTGTACTATAAAACATGAGACATTGTATTAATCATTACAAGTAAGTCCGTCACTAAGCAGAATTATATTCCAACCAAAACTAACAAACCAAATAAGTAACTAAATGGATCTATTTCTTGCATGATCAAGCCCTTGAGTTGTAAGTTCGGAGTTGATGCTGGGGGAACTCGTAAACCATCTTTCCCTCATCCTCATCCTCAGTGTTCCCACAACTCATCATGCCCGTGATGTTCCATGTATTCGGCACCCAAACTTTTCATGAGTTGTACGTCTATGAGGCAATCTTCATCAATGACGTAATTTAAATATTCCTTTTGAAGCCGATCCGCTGCTAGGAAAATGAAGTTATCGTCCTCAATATATCAATAATATACAATGAAGGAAAAAAATATCTATAGCCTTTGTTAAAAAAATCAATTTATTTAAAAGAGATTTTTTACTGGCTTTGCTGGAATTTAACATAACTAAAGTAAATAAAATAATAATATGCTTAATATTATGCTATATCTACTTAGAATTTTGGAGAAGTGAATATTTTATTTCATTTATAATTTGAATTAAAGTATACTCGATTCATGTACTTCTCTTTCTTATTAATTTTATTTGATCAATTTTAATATGTGTAGAATAGGGTATGATATATTGCAGAGTAAAAGATTTTTAATTTCATCCAACGAGTGGAGCATAAAACACATTTAAAGATCTTAATTTTAAAAGATAATTATTTTACAATCACAATTACTATAAAAGAAAAAAAGTTCATTTTGAAAAAAAAATTTAAATTTTATATGTAATTTTTTTATTATAATATATATATATATATATATATATATATATTTACATTGTATGGTGTTATGATCCAATATAGATGTAAGCATTACATAGATAATATCAAAATCAAATTGTGGTCGGGTTGGTGGTTTAAAAAGATGACATTGGAGAATGATAGTCCCCTCCATGTTTAGGTTCAAAATAATGTGTTAACTTTTATTTTTCTTCAAGCACTTCCTGTCCTTATTTTAATAAAATTTTGGCTTATCGAAAAACAAATCAAATATAAATGTAATTTGACAGATTAATTTTTTTTAAATTCAATGAGTTTTATGATTAAGTTGGCACATGGACTCTTTCAGTCTCTTTCGTTAAATCAATCAACAATATATTTCCTAATTACCTTAGACATTTCAGTTAATATCACTAATAATTTATTCCAAAACACATAAGTCTCTGAAAGAGGAAAATTATTTAATCATAAGCTTAAGATGGTGTATTAATGGCCCCAATATTTGATATAATTAGATATATGGGGTTGGGTTTAGGGATGGCAACGGGGCGGGTTTGGGACGGGTTTGGCCAATCCCAGGACCCGCCCCGCCCCGCAAACAAATTTTTTTTTTTATAAAAAAAATTTTTTTGGTAGAAATTAATTTTGACACACAAAAATTGAGTTTTGAGATTGAATTTAATGTTTTCCTCTAGTAAATATTTATAATAAGCATCGTAAAACTATCTTTAAACTATCAAATATTTATTATTTAGTTTTTATTCCATTCAAAATGTTCAACTTCTTTACCATAAACACATGAATTTTGATATGAAATTAAACAATAACACATTATTGTACAATCAAAGAAGTGAAATGTATATTCAATATTAAATTTTTTTTTTAAAAAATAAAAAATGCATAGCGGGGCGGTGCGGGGCGGGTTCGGCCAATCCCAGGACCCGCCCCGCCCCGCTTCCAAACCCGGTTGAAGCGGGTTTGGACCGGCCCCGGCGGGTCGGGTTCAATACGGGTCCGGGTTTGGACCCGCCCTATTGCCATCACTAGTTGGGTTGGTGAGAAACAAAGTGCTTCATCTTTCATTATCGTTCTGCAAATCACAGCCATTTTCCATTAAGTCCCAATCAATCCAATTAATTACCTATTTTAATTAATTATTTTTCATATAAAACCCGAAATAATAATTAGGGTAAATCCCAAAAATGATTCCACTAAATAATAATGTATGTAGTAGCAGTCTCAAACTTTTAGTACTAAATAAAAATAGTCTCAAATTTTTTTTATTATAACAAAAGTGATCCTACACATTTTTTTTTAACAAATATAGTTCCGCATAGAATAATTTTTTTTAAATAACGAGTTGAGTTTGGTGAGCCTTGGAAATCACAAACTTGAGTTTTAATTTATGGAAAATATATTTTGTTCAAAACACATCGATGTAGGAAAATAAATCAAATAACGTTATTTCAAAATAAAGATCGACAAAATAACAAATATAACCTTGAAAATATGGACTTATTGTTGGAATATAATTATTTTGTGATAATACAAAGAATAAAGTATTGAAATTAATCAAATAGTATAATATAATTGTTGGTACTGTTTATTCAAATCGAAAGATTGAATCAATTTAAACAATTGTAATAAGAAAAGAAATTGTACTATAAATAAACATCAAACAATCAAACTACAAAAGCGTTAGACTTACAGCAGTATTATAAACTGAAGACTTAATCAACAAGAATTTGGAAACAATTCTGGACGAGGCCACAGCAAGCTGTGTGCCCGTAAACTCAAATTGCCCGTCTTAGCTTCTGGCCCCCTGGACAATTGAGTTCCAAGGTACAATGCCCAATCATCTCTGTTGGGATTGAAGCAAAACTTCGAGCAAACTACCTCGAACACTAGCAGTGTGCAGTACTCTCAAAGAAGAATGTTATATATATGTAAGCAGATTTCGGAATGAAGAAAGATAGAGCTGTTGCAGCTTATATAGTTGAGCAACAAACCTCTCCAAATGTCACAGATAATTAAATGTAATGTTTAGTGGGGTTGATGAAAAGTCTCAACACTTAACATCAGATTAATTCGGATTTAATTCTCACGCTTAAATCTGAAATCAATTCTGCATGTAGGTGAAAAGTCCCAAAACTTAACTCAGCAGAATATGAAAAGTCAGGTATATGAAAATTCTTTTCAAAAATCCGAGTAATAAAAATATAGGACTGCCTTCACGGCAGCGACACTCGCGACGCGGCGAGTCGAGTCGAGTCGAGACGAGACGAGCGGAGCGGAGCGGATGAACGGACGGCGCGCGAGGGGCACCCATATTTTCTACTTAACTACACTCTATTGATTTGTAGTTTGATTGTTTGATGTTTGTTTACAGTGTAATTTCTCTTCTTATTACAATTGTTTAAACTGATTCAATCTTTCGATTTAAATAAACAACACCAACAATCGTAAACTCAATCTTTCAAGCATCTTACTGATCCTAGTGTTTATTCAACCCCCATTCTGAAGATTACCCCGATCCTAACAAGCGGTATCAGAGCCGGTCTTCTCAATTGTGAGAATACAGAACTGATGGCCTCATCCAATAAGGTTCCAATATTCAAAAAGGATGAATATGATGACTGGAGAATTCGGATGCAAACACATCTAAGTGCTCAGAATGATGATATGTGGTAAGTCATCACTGACGGACAAATGACGATCATGAAAATCAACATAGCCGTGGCTATCTCTAGTGAACCTCAGATGGTTGAAAAGGAGAGAGCATCCTGGACAAATGATGAAAATAAAAAGGAGAACGTGGATAACGTGGCTAATGCCATCTTATTCCAAATTGGACAAAAACATGTTCAAAAAAATCAATATGTGTCCTACCGTAAAGGTTTTTTTGGGAAAATATCAAACAACTGTGTGAAGGAAATGATCAGACTAAAGAAAACAAACTTATTGTTGCTCTACAAAAATTCGAGAATATTAAGATGATGCCTGGAGAGACTCTAAATGAATATGATGAAATAGTTACATGAATTATCAACAAACTCAACATCTTGGGCACAAAACTCTCAAACATAGAAGTTAATATAAAGGTGATGAGAGGTCTCCCAAGAGAATGAGATGTGAAGATCATAGCCATGAGAGAATCCAAAGATTTAAACAAGATCAATCTACACGATCTATTTGCTGATTTAAAGGCGTATGAGTTTGAATTAGGCATTCAAATTGATGATAAACCAAGTACCAGTCAACCAACAAATGCCCTTGCTGTATCAAAGTCCTTGTCCAATACAACAGAGATGACTCATGAGCAAATGTGTACTGATGCAAAATTCGGCAAATTTAAGAAGAAGAGCCATAAGACATATCACTCTTATCCAAGGAAGCAGAACGTCAAGGACATATCATAAGAAGATGATCGTGTCTGCTTTAACTATCACAAACTAGGACACTTCATTGCCAATTGTATCAAACCAAAGAAGGATGATCAAAAGAAGACTTTCAAGGACTACAAGAAGTTTAAGGAGAAAAGAAGGTCATCCAGCAGAGATGGAGATCAAAAAGTTCTTGTTGCTGAGGAGAACAAGAGTAAGTGAGCTGATTCAGACTCAGAATCATAAGAATCATCAAGATCCTCAAGCGAAAGTGAAGATGAATGAGTCTACTGTCTCATGGCCAATGATGACAGTGAGGTAACTGATTCTAATATTTCTGAATTCACTCATATTGAACTCACCACTACACTGCATGACAATATAAATGAGTATCGCCCGTTGTATGAGTCCTTCGAGAACTACAAGATTGAATATATTAGCCTAGTCGAACAGTGGGACATTAAGCTTGATTGTGAACAGTCAAGGGAGAAAATGCCGAAGTTAAATGCGCACACCAAAACTTATCAATTTGGTTCGCATATGGAATACATCAACCGTTAGGAAAGACGAAATACTAGAGTCGAGGCTTGCTGGCGATCTTGTTGGCATATGCTATATCAACCATGACAGTTACGCTTCTAGCACACGATCTCAACTGTGTCTGATGAAAAACAAGTCTCAAACAATGAACTTTGTTAGATCCAGCACATTAAATGAAGCAAGTGAGTTTGAGATGGAACCTGTCAAGCCAATACTCGTTAATGAACATGCATCACCTAAAGGTATTGGTTACGTTAAGCCAGTAGAGATGATTAGACCAGTACAGATGTCCAATAATAGACATAAGCCTACTGGTCAGGCAACTCGAGACACAAAACCTAACTTGTATCATAATTGTATGCATGTCCAGAAGAGATATATGCCTCTAAACATGAATCAAAAACAAAAAACAACATGCATACACTCAATATCACACACAACGCCTTAGAACACCATCACCATTTTATGCACACATTTCAGGACACACAGACCCAAAATGTTCAGGGTTGTCCAAGTGTGGGTCTCGAAAGGGCTATCCCATCTGGACCCAAGTAGGATTGAGTACCAATGCTTTCATCGCTTTAATTGTAGAGATCTAGGATCCAGCTTGTTCGGAGCTCAGAGTGGTTTCTGGACAGTGGATATTCTAACCATATGACAGGAAGTGCATGTCTATGTCTGAGTTAGTAGACACTACCTGACCAAGAATAACGTTCGATGACAACGGGAAAGGTTGAACCGCAGTTAAGGGTAAGATTATCCATGATAACATTACTATTAAAGAAAGATGTACTATATATAAACCTCATAGGGTTAGGGTTTCACTATGCAGCAAAGATGGCTTAAGTCATAACCCCACTAGAATCCAACTCTTTCTCTTCCATTTTTTGCCACCTGAATCTGATTTTTAATCTCAACCCACCAAATTAATATCATTATTATCGTCCAAAAAACTTTGTTATACTTTATAAGTCAAAGAAGAGATGAAAAAACGTCAAATGGTTCTGAGGAGAAACGATCAGGCTTCAAGAAACTCTGCGAATTCATCTCTTCCGGTGAGAACTGTGAGATATGTAGAGTGCCAGAAAAACCATGCAGCCAATGTGGGAGGATATGCGGTGGACTGGTGCAGGGAATTCATGGCTTCCGGGAAGGAGGGAACCAGCGGCTTGCTCACTTGCGCCGACTGCGGCTTGTTAGGATCGGTCCGGAGTGTTTAGAGGGGGGGAATGAACACTCCGTTAAAATTAATCCTTTTTAATTTCTCTCGGGTTAGTGAAAGAAATATATTTCTTAATCAACTTGTCAGCAGAACAGATCACTGAAAATAATAGTGCGGAACGATATGTTCTAGACTGGTAAGAACGGCTCGATGGCTTAAAGACTATAACGTAGTGCGGAATGATAAAAGACAGAATATGTTTCTGGAAGTTCGAAGGTGGTGTAATCCTTCTACGTCTCCCCTTCTTCCAATTAAGGAAGGATTCCTGTCACACCCCAATTTGCAAAGATACCATTTATAGAAAAACTCTTTATAAAAATTTCAACAGCATCTCCTCTGTTTATATCACATCCGGATACAAATATCAAAATCCATAATACTAGAAACACCATCATATATATATGAATCGCAATCACATAGAGATAACCCCATAGCCCAGCAGGTCATCATCCATGTACAACAGATCTCAGAAACCCGTAGGAGCGCATCACCCTGCTCAGTAAGTCCAGATAGCAGACATCGTCATGCTCACCTACAATGCATGAACTACATGAGCTAATGCCCAGTAAATAAAAATAATGCATGCTATGAAAATGACATGAGACATCAATAACATGTATACCAAGATGCATACTCGAAAATATATAACATTTTATCCAAAATCATATTTTTCCTGGGCCCCGTGACCCACCTACTATGCACCGGAACAGAGCTCTGAACAATATCAATAGGCACACATCCAATATAGTGGATTGATACAGTCGAATGGTCCATCCTCCCGTGACCCCCAGAGGCACATCATCGAACAACCTCTGCGGTCACCCAAGAAGTATCCCACCCGCAGCATCAATCAAAAGAAGAATATCAGCAAGTGGTCCATCCCCTCATGATTACCAAGGGCACATCTCTAACAACCTTTTTAATCCTCTGAGGAGTACCCCACCGCTATACTCAACATATCATATAAGTCTGCCTCGCAAACCTCGGTGCCGTAACAGTGGTCAACAAAATATTTCCCTTTTCCAAAAATCATGTCGTGCATGCCAGACATCTAATATACTCATGTAATATGCATGCACGTGCAAATGCAAATGAACAGTTAATTCAATGCAACAACAATTAAATATTTTGAACATCAAATAATACATCTATATCACTTTATTCAAGCACCAACATAATTAATATCACAAGAAATACTATGTTCATGCATTGTAGTTGCAGATGGATTTTTACTTACCTTTCACCAGTTGATATTACTCGATTCCTAGGTAATAGACAATCAATCTACACAATTCAAATATCGATTTTAACACATAATTCATCAAAGTTCATTTATGATCAGCTATCTAAAATTAATTCATTTACGCAATTTATTTCATCCTACCGCTATTTAGCTCTTTATGTACAATTTTTGTAACTCATTTTATACCCCCACTTTATTGAATTTGAAGGTATAACCTTAAATTTTAACATTAAAATTCCTATAAACTTGAAACTACAACATAATCTAAAATTTCTTTTCAATTACTATTTATCATCGTATAATCTATCACCTACATTAATTTCATAATTTTCTAGCAATACTAAAAATTTAGGCTTTTCATAAAAACTAGAAATAAGAAGAGAAAAGTACCTCAAATTGAAGCCGATAATTCGAGGATTCCGAATATATAATTTATTTGAAGTTTCGACAGCGTTACGGAGTCCGAAAATTGATGAAACCACTAAAACCCTCTCTTTCTCTCCTACGGCTCGTGTTCTGGATGATGTGTGTGAAAGTGTGTGTGCGTGCGTTTTGTGATATTGTGTGGGCGTGAGTTGTATACAGAGTATATATATATATATATATATATATATATAGAACTATTAAGTGTTAAGTCGGTTAACTAACAAAATATATATATATATATTTTTGTTCAATTAGTAGTATTATTCTTATTATTATTAGCACTCCCTTATTATGTCAATTCGGGTATCATAACAACCGAGTTTGTAAATTTGTTATGAATAAAAATTGTAAATCTATGTCTTATCTTTCATTTGGCTTTGGAATCACACAATTTGGACATCACGAGAAAGTTATATATAATCCACCTAAACATGATACACTTCAAAATTAATTTTCCCCTTCCTCCGATAGTTTTTGGCAAAAACTCAAAACATGAAAGTGGTAGCTCTATGAGTCATCGTTTTAATGAAATTGACCTCGTCATATTTCGGCGAATTTCGACGAAGATTTAAACAGTTTTACTACTATATCCAATATAAATTCAAGTATTAGACTCGGGTATTACATCTATTGTAATACCCTTGTCCCACATTGGTTGTGGATGAAAATTTAAAGTGGTTTATAAAGGCTTACAATGGACTATTATAGCAACTTGGGTTAACCATTTTCGTAAAAAGCGAGGACGGATACGAAGTAGTTGTTATAAGAGCCCATTGTGCAGTCGCGTTTGCGCGGGCCTGGGCCCGGGGCGTGACAGAATGGTATCAGAGCCGGTCATCGGCATGCAACACCGGGAGATAAGTGCTATGCGGGGCAAAGTGCTACGTGCGTGGGAGCCACCTCTTGAGCCTAAAGAACCAAAGTGCTACACGACGGGGGCCACCTTTTGAACCTGCGGGGCAAAGTGCCACATGCGTGGGAGCCACCTCTTGAACCTGCGGGGCAAAGTGCTACATGACGGGAGCCACCTCTTGAACCTGTAGGAGCCACCTCTAGATTCCCGGTGCCGGTGGATCGATGAGTTAGGTGGCGACGAGGACGTCGCGTTCTAAAGGAGGGGTGATTGTAATACCCTTATCCCACATTGGTTGTGGATGAAAATTTAAAGTGGTTTATAAAGGCTTACAATGGACTATTATAGCAACTTGGGTTAACCATTTTCGTAAAAAGCGAGGACGGATACGAACTAGTTGCTATAAGAGCCCATTGTGCAGTCGCGTTTGCGCGGGCCTGGGCCCGGGGCGTGACAATTCCACTAGAAGACTTTGATTTATACAATCCTGTTGTACAAACCCGATTCAGCTGGATTTACCCCACTACCAGACTGAAACTCCTAGTCTCTCGATCTGTTCAGACACACTCTTTCTGACAGTTACAATTTGAATCTCACTTCTCTATCTTAGTAATGAATAAAAAAGATTAGACTAATCTTGTCTATGCACACAATGATCCTATGATGATCAAATATTACAATATGATGTGCTTATGAAAACTTTCGGCTCAAGAATATCTAAACTTGTGAGCTTGTGCTGTTCTTGTTTTCTTTTTCGTTTCTTTGTTGATCAGATCGTCTACTTGAGCTCTTTAGTTGCATCCTTATATAGTTGCTTGTACCAACGCCGTTATTTCCTTATCTGTGCAACTCTTGACTCTGCTCAAACTCTGAATAAGCTTAAGTCTAATTCTTTTAGGCACTTGCCATTCTGGTTTATGCTTTTGGCGTCTGTCAGGTAAGCTCTTCTTTGTCTTCTTACCTTTTACAGTAATCTTCAGTCCTTGGTCTTTTTCAGCATTAATTGCATCATGAAATGCTTCAATAAATAGCCGTTAATGATTCGGACTGAAGATCAAAGCTTATTCAACCTTGTCTGCTCTGATCTGATTATTGTTGAGCTGGTCTGGTGCTTCGATCTGGTCAGGCTGATTTTCATCGATCCGTTCTGATTTTGCGATAGACTAAATCGGCGTGATCTGCTTTTGTCATGGTTTTACGGCTTTGATCGGTCTGATCTGTTTTATCATCTTTAAAATCCGGAACTAACACGGCTGCCACTGGACCTTCCACCGGAGATTTGAGGAATGGGAAGGATAGGCTGAGGGGGAGATGGGTTGTGACTTGTGAGTGATTGTGCCTAGCTAATGCTTGAAAACAACACACGTATAGAGTAAGTGCAAATACTGTATTGTGTGTTTCTTTTTGCAATTACAGTTGAAACTCTATAAATTAATACTCATGGGACCACCAAAATTTATTAATTAAAAGAATTATTAATTAATCGATAAATTAATAATTAATAATTTATATATTAATTAATATTTTATTAATTTATAATGAAATACTCAATTTACAAACACCTTTCAAACTTCCACTTAATTATTGTACAATGGATGCACGTATATCAAATGAAGAGCCTAATTTGAAAGAACTCTTCAATCTCCCAAGTATACTTTATGGACATTAAAAAATATTTTCTATATAAATAAATACAAGATCAAAATATGCTAACACAAACAAATCATACACACAATATGGCGTCTCATCTTAAAGGTGCGAAAAAAACAACAATGATCGACGAGATTCGAAGAGCATTATGCAAGCACAACAAGGATAATCCAAGTCTCACTCAAAAGCAATTGCAAAAATGGTTCTTAGTAACTATGGTTTGCAGGTGAGTCAAGGGACAGTATCGAATACAGTTAAGCGATCTTCCGAGTATCTCTCACTTGCTCCCGAAAGAGGTGATGTTAAGCGACGCAAACCGGCAAAATTTCCTGACCTAGAAAAATCTCTCTATGAATGGAGTCTTCAATATCAAGAACATGTGAATATGACAGGTGAACTAATCATCGAGAAGGCGAAAAAGTTCATGAAATATGTATCCTGTGGATACTCCATACTTTACTTTTTCTATTGGTTGGCTTGGATAGTTCAAAGCAAGATATGGAATTAAAAAATTCCGGCGTTTTGGAGAGAGTGGATCAGTTGAAATGGAGGGCATGTAAGACAAATTAAAAACCATAAGAGACAAAGTGGATCAGTTTGAAATGAAAGACATCTTTAATATGGATGAAACATGTTTGTTTTTTATTATTTATTATTTTGTACTTTAGTGATGTAATTATTTATCTTAAACAGGTTTGTTTTTTAGACTTCAACCGGATCATTCCCTTGCAACAATGCAACTTGAAGGGAAAAAACAAGACAATGAAAGACTAACTGTTGTTATTTGCTGTAATGAGGACGGTTCAGAGAAAATTCATTTATGGATTATTGGGAAATATGCTAAACCAAGGTGCTTCAAGAATGTAAACTTGAACAGTTTGAACTGTGAGTATCGTGCTAACAAACGAGCTTCGATGACTGGGGTGTTATTTGAAGAATATGTTCGCCAACTTGATAAAAAAATGGTTGGAAGAAAAATTCACTTGATCGTGGATAATTGCCCTGCTCATCCAAAAATTATTGAAGGATTGCAAAGTGTTGAATTATTTTTTTTGCCACCAAACACAACTTCAAAAATTCAACCTTGTGACGCGGGGATTATACGAGCTTTTAAGATGCATTATCGTCGTCGATTTTATAGAAGTTTTTTGGAGGGTTATGAATTAGCGGTTCCAAATCCAGCAAAAATAAATGTGTTAGATGCAATGAATCTTGCAATTTCAGCATGGACTATGGATGTTCGTGCAAATACAATTGTGAACTGCTTTCGTCATTGTAAACTTCGATCAACAGATAACATGGCTTTTGAGAACTTCGATGAACAGGTAGGTGGTGAAAGCACTCAAGAACTCCGAAATTTGATCGAAGAGTTGGGTTATCGCAATGTAATGGATGTCGAAGATGTCCTGAACCACCCAGAAGAAAATGTAGTTGCACAGTTGTTGACTGATGAAGAAACTATTGAGACCGTTATTGGAACTTATAAAGATGATGAAAGTTCTACTATGGAGCCCCCTTCGTGAAACGAGGCTATTAAAGCGGCAATCACATTGAATAATTTCTTGTTGAGCCATGAGAAAACAACACCAGAAGTTCTTACAATGATGAGGAAAATTAGAGACGAGATTCAAGGTGAAATTGATTTCAACAAAAAACAAAAGACAATTGAGTAATTTTTAAAGAAACTTTCATAAATCATTCATGTAATATGTAGTATAAAGGAATTATTAATTTATATTTTATATGGGGTCTATAGAAATTATCAAAAATGTATTATCTTATAATTTTAGCGAATTATTAATTTAGCACCCTACCCCTGAATCGGGATCGACCAAAAATATTATCTTAGAGAGTTTATTAAATAATCGATTATTAATTTATTGAGTTTCTATTGTAATGGGATTGTCTAATTACGTGAAATAGGATTATTGTACGACCTTTTACGGTTTGATGAATTAAGAATTATATATATAATATACGAGGGGGAAGAAATAATTGTGAATGGTGATTTTCTACCTTGCGTGGGAATAAATTTATTTTTGCAAATTTGTTTTTTGTGTTGAAGTTTACTTTATACATATATTTGTCAATTAATATCAATCTATCTTATATATAGTGTTGGATTAGAAAGCCATCAAGCCAGAAGTTATTAAAAGCAGGAAAATTCAACTATGTTGTTATTGGACCACGATATGAATGGAGGCATTTGTATTGGAAATTTTTAAAAAATGATCCCATATGATATAGATTTTTTCGATAATAATTTCAAACATTTAGAACTAATCATATATAGTTTCACATAATTTATTTGTAATAAAAAATTCCCACATGAAATTTAGCCTCACAAAAATTAATTTTTTTAACAAAATTGGTCTCATAATTGAATATGGGTCTTTGACACAACTTTTGGTTAAATTTAGAAACATTTTACACATGATTATATTTGATTAGAGCTAAAAGTTTGAAACTAGTATTGCAAAGACTCATATTCTATGTGACCATTTTTAATATTGACCTTATGTACTTATATAATCTAAAGAATTTGCAAATAATCAAGTGCGGCTTGATTAATTATGTTCTCCACTTTACTAGCTTAATCTCCTAAATTAAAATTGTTTCTTCATCCATGAATTTATAATCCAACAAGTAATCCATGTGAACCTGTACATAGCTAACGCATCTAACGGTACATATTAGATCTCAAGCATATTTAGGTAACGTTTGGTACAATTGATGGTATGTGATAACTGAGAGACGAGCAGTTAAAAATTCTGGTTCATCCCATCATTATTTATCTACCAAACGGTGCTTTAGTGTATTGTTTGCATTGAATTTTTTTTTTGAAAAAATTATGATTAGTACTTAGTTTAGTCCCCTCGCTATCCTCACTTTCATTTTCACCCTTGTAAAATTAGACCCACTCTTTTTTCCACTCCCTCCTCAATCCTACTGTCTTCTCTTGTGAACCAAAACCTCTTTCGACCAAAAAATTCCTCCGTTTCTTTCTTCCCGATCGAGGACAACGACTTAACCGATGCTAAAGTCCAGAACCGGAAAGGCGCAGCGCCGGTGGTTGGAATTTGGGAAATCGGACGATCGGGTGTCTTCATTCAAAAGTAGGGATCTATTTGTGCTTTCCTTGATTTTGTTCGTGTTTGTCAGCAATTGTTCACTCTAATTCTGATTGTACATTGTGGTTTCTTAATTAGGCTTGCTTTCTTAATTCTTATCAGTACTTCTGTTTGTTTCAATATGTTGGAAAATCTGGCATAAAAAAGTCGGGTATTCGATATACCTGATTATGCCTGTTTGGAGCGGAAGTCTGATTTTCCTGGATCATCAAGCCCGTCTACTAGCCTTCTAGATCTTGAATCCTCGTTGGAATTCGATAGATTACTACTAGAGTAAGCTACCTTTTAATACACACTTTAAACCCTTGGAGTCGTTGGTGATTCTCCAAGAGGGACTCCTTGTGTAAATAAGAACGAGAGATTGGTTTATGTTGGTACGTCTTGCAAAGTAGAAGAAGACCCCTATATATAGGGAGTAAACCCTAACCCTAGTTGCATCATGGGTCTTGGGCCACAAGCCCAACCCTAGATGTGCATATGGACTTAGGGTTTTGACTTTGCGTCAAATCTGGATGTCTATTGGGCCTTGGGCCATAAGCCCAACCCAATGGATGCATATTGGGTCTTGGGCCATAAGCCCAACCCATATACATCTACATCTCCCACTCATACATATTTGAATCAATATCCAAATCATTTCTCAATCGTCTCTCATGTCACGTCGCCCTCTCTCATACAGGGAATAAAGCGTGTGACCAAGCGAGAAGTAATATTGAGGAGAATTATATTAAGTTATCACCAAACTAACATAATTCTACAACGCAGGAACTCGCATATACCCCAAACTAGTGTGGTCGCATCAGACCAAGCATCTCTGATCCCTCATATTATAATAGAGCATGCTTGACTCTCTCAATTATGTATCTATGCTCATGACTATGTCAAAAACAAATTTCGACTTAGTCGGCGGCCTATGAGCCAAAGAACAAAATGATGCGTTACCAACTTGGTTCTTCCTCGGCCACTCATGCCAATCAGTTTTGTAAGGACCCTAGTTCCTTAACGGTGAAAACAAGATATAAACAGGGCTAAATATGTATTAGAGACATCTTAGGGTTCTGGTTTGATGTGAGCTCAATTAATTACAGGCCAAAAATAAAACTTCGATAGTTAGTTGGTTACATTCCCAAAATGAATGTTAAAACTATCCAAAAATTTCCTGCATTCTATCTTCTTTCGTGCCTCCATCAGCTCACAATTCAACCCGACCCTTAGCCCCCTTGGTCCAAAAGCGTACCTACAGGAACAACTCACCATGAGCATATATATATCACCACTTAACACAATTCAACTTAATAAAATAATTAAGCGTATGAGACAAATAATAGATATGCTCCTCGATTACCACATTAGCACATTTCATTGTCGTTCCTGTTTCACAACTTATGCACAAAATCATTAGTTCACAATATAATGATCGATAACGCGTTTCCAATTATAACCACAATATTCCACATTAATCACTAGAATTGTGACTGTTCCGGTCCCAATACAACAACAGAATTTTAGGACCTCTCGCTTCGACATATAGCGGCATCATATGATATCCCTCGCTTCGACAATGACCGCGGCATGTTACTTCGCTTAGACATGACAGCGGCAAATATCATACTACCATCGCTTCATATGACAGCGGCAAGTACCTCCCTCGCTCGGAGATAAAGGCTACCGGAACATTCATCAATTCTACCACAATAATCAAACACAATTGATTCCAATATCATGATATAACACTATCATTTCACATATTCCATCACATATAGGGACACAATATTCACAATATACATCATCAAAGTTGTAACACGTTTTTACCGTCCGATGCTCGTACGTCTCACTACGTACCTTGGTCTCAAAAGTGGAGAAGTTGTGTAACTTTATCTCCTTGATGTTGTTGGCACCTGGGATGGTTCTACATAATGATACAAATCAATATTAGAAGCCAATACACGAATCATTACCAAAAGGTTCACAAAATAAAACAATTTTGCATTCTGGCCAGCGGCGATCGATCGCTATTTCTGAAGCGATCGATTGCGAGCCTCACCAATCGATCGCCAAAACGAGCGATCGATCGCCACACGCTACTGGTTTGAGGCGATCGATCGCCAAAACCAGCGATCGATCGCTCCTCGTTTGAAAATGCTACTGGCGACATGCGATCGATCGCCTACTTCGGGGCGATCGATCGCCGAGCCCAGAAACTTGAAAAATCAACTATTTGTTGCCCAAACTCGAACCAACACAAAGCCAACTCAAACTCACAACATCCAACTACCAAAATCTCAACTTTAACACCTCAAAACACCACCTCCAACCACATACAACATTATACAATTAAAATCCACCCTTAAACCCCAAAAATATGGCACAAGAATGACCAATAACCAACAAAACTTTACTACATTGATAGCTTACCCCTTGAGCTTCAAGATTTTTGCAAGGAATTACAAAAAGGACTTTTTCTCAAAGTTTTCTCCTTCTCCTCTTGCCAAGAAACGAAAATGGGGTTTGGATAGGGTGAGGGATGGTAAGGAAGCAATTATGTGGTTGGAGTTAAAAGGGGAAAAGTGGAGTGTTTAAATATAATAAACCAAATGCAAGTTGCTAGCATGTTGTGCAAAAATTCATGCCTACAAGACATCTTAGAGCCCCTTTTTAAGTATGCACTAAAACTCACATATAAATCATGCTCTACACAATTAATTATAAAAATCCACTCCAACAATTCATACTAGGAATCCAATATTCCAACATGCAACGGATGCATCCCGAAAAGTTCTACCGGGTCAAACCCACGTGACTAGTTATTTTCAAATGATAATCAATACCAACACATAATTCAATTATCCACATAATTAAACATATGAACATAATTAATGCCTTAATTGCAATTAATCATTTCGGGGACATCACAAGTTTGGTCTTTGACAGCTTTCCCAGACATGCTCCGACAGACCGCATCAATCTTGGCCATTGGATACATGCTAAAGTAGCGTCATCAAGCTTACACCTTGTGACATGGTCCAGAGTCCCAAAGGGTATATTAGAACAAATAAAGCGCTCACACAGTGACGAAGCAGGAATCCATTCTGTCACTCCACTATTGTGGTCGAACTTACTCAGCACATGTAGTATGTATACATGCTACGATGGAGCTCCCACTCAACTTGGGTATGTCACGCTCTAAACATCATACGAATCTGAGTCCATGACTTGCGCATTGCGAGATACCATCTACCAACAATTCGCACATTCGGCTATAAACAGACTTTTATGGAGGTTGGACGTACTCCATAATTGATCTAACTAGATCTCATCTTAGCCTCTTGCTAAGGCGACTATAATATTATCATCACAACCTTCCTCGCTCTTCCAAGCGCGAAGGGATCATGTCTTACATGATCTTCAAGTCTCATCCTCCTCGCTATCAAAGCGCCAGGGTGATTGCCCGTGTGAGTGGGCCAATCAAAGTCTGGTGACATTCACTTATGAACACAGTACCTCAACAAACCAGTTGTTCATAACAATTGTTCTCTCATGCAAAACAAATCCTACAAAGCCCATAGGATTAACATGTCACAGGAACAAATCTCCGCGCAAGGGCTTGGTCCATAAGTCAGCGCTCATATCGCTAGTAGGAATTTGTTTTAGAACCACATTGGCTTATGCAACATAATCTCGAATAAAGATACAACAATATCATCTACAGGCGCAGAAACTCGCAATCTTTGTAGAGATCCTCTTAACCAGATTGTATAACATACATGCACAGAAACTCGCAATCCTTGTAGAGATCCTCTTAACCAGATTGTATAACAATATCATCTACATGCGCAGAAACTCGCAATCATTGCAGAGATCCTCTTAACCAGATTGTATCTTATATTGTTGAGTGCATACTATTCTCTGCTTCTAAGGTAGATAGAGAGATACAAGGCCGCTTCTTATCACTCCAAGTGATACTTGCGCCTTTCTCTATAAATGCATATCCCATAATGGATTTGCGCTCATCTCTATCAAGTGACCCATCAGCGTCACAATATCCATCAATTCTCAAATCATCTTCATGGTAGCACAAAGAAAGATCATTTTGACTGCCATCAAATAGACAACCTCAAAATAACTCTGATTTAACTCACCATCCCATTGTAAAGCAGAGGTCTGGTTGAATAACAATAGGACATAAATTCAAATAACAAGTCCAAAATTATATTGAATTAGATCAATTGGTTAAAAAAAAATTGACCCAACATAACCAAGTCATGGGCCTCAAAGCATCAAATTGGTGCAGTTTAATATTTAATGGCTTAAAAATAGCCCAAAAATGCCCCAGAAATTATACTATAAAGGGCCCAGAAATAACCGAGCCCAACATCAGAAAACAAAAATGATAGCCCATTAGAAGGAATGAAACGAGCCCATTAGTAGGAATGAAACGAGCCCATTAGCAGGCCCAATATATATTATCAGTCCAATTATATCAACAGAAATCTAATTTTTTTTTTAAACAAAATTAAAAAAAAACTTTTCTCAGAAAAAAACCGCCCTCTAATAATTAGGGTTTTCAGATTTCCCATGCAAAAAAAACGCCGTCACTCTCGTTTTTTTTTTAAAAAACTCCAGATCGTCACAAATCCGGATAAAATCTAGGGTTACCAAAAAAAATTCATCGCTAAAGTTCACAGCCGCCAGAACTCATCCATGGCTGCACGACCTTGTCGGCACATATGGCAGCGGAAGAACCGGCTCTCGACGCTGCTGTTGCACCCGGTGCAGCAGCACCTCCTCGCTCTAGATCGTGCGCTTGTAGCAGCCTCACGAATGGCCGCGGTCTTTGGAGATAATTAGTGAGAAGCTCTGCCGTTCTCAGACGCTTCTTTAGGTTTTGGCTGCACCGCCTTCCGTCGACATAACAGTGAAACCGTTGCCGATTTGCTCCTTCGCCTCGTTCGCCGCCCGCAGGAGGTCCACCGTGAGCAGATCCTCCAGCAGTAGTATAGGCGTTGAGTTTGCGGCTATATGAGTATCTAGCAGCAGCGTAGCCCCGCGCTAGAACATCGAGACCTTAAGTGGCCTACTCCGATGGTCGTGAAAGTCTGCGCCACTTTCAGGCGTTATTAGTACGTATGGGCAGCCATTGTTCTTCCTTAATATTTATTTGTTTCAATGAATAATAGCATTATTCTTAAACCAAATTACAACAAAATTGTTGTTTTGTAAATGTCATCTGTAAGCTTATCAAAACAGTAGGAAAAAAATTCCTTTTCTTGCTAATTTTGTTGTGAACGTGGGTTTGCTGATGGATTTATTTAATCACGCAGATCGCAATGAAAATTCAAATTATGATTACGTAAATCATAAATTAATTATTGGCGAGATCGAGCTTTTGATGGCTCTGATACCACTGTTGGAAAATCTGGCATAAAAAAGTCGGGTATTCGATATACCTGATTATGCCTGTTTGGAGCGGAAGTCTGATTTTCCTGGATCATCAAGCCCGTCTACTAGCCTTCTAGATCTTGAATCCTCGTTGGTATTCGATAGATTACTACTAGAGTAAGCTACCTTTTAATACACACTTTAAACCCTTGGAGTCGTTGGTGATTCTCCAAGAGAGACTCCTTGTGTAAATAAGAACGAGAGATTGGTTTATGTTGGTACGTCTTGCAAAGTAGAAGAAGACCCCTATATATAGGGAGTAAACCCTAACCCTAGTTGCATCATGGGTCTTGGGCCACAAGCCCAACCCTAGATGTGCATATGGGCTTAGGGTTTTGACTTTGCGTCAAATCTGGATGTCTATTGGGCCTTGGGCCATAAGCCCAACCCAATGGATGCATATTGGGTCTTGGGCCATAAGCCCAACCCATATACATCTACACAATAGAATGTACATGGTCGTCTCTTGTTATTTCGCATATATAAAAGTATTTCTTCATTAATTTTTTTCCAATTTTGTTTGAATTGGTGCAAGGTGCTCAAGAAATGGAATTGCATTTGGATCTGGCGCGTGGGATGGAAACCCAACAAATCAAGGGACAAGATTGAAGAATAACTGATTGTAAACTAGCCGTTAAGAGGGTTAGGATTAAGCCTGTATAAATAACTATAGTTTACAAGTGAAATGTACTCTCTGTTTTTGCATTTGATCAGTTTTTAATACGCTTCAATCTCCGCTCAATAAGATACGTTCGTTTTGTTCTCCTTATTATTCTTTTTGGTTCTGGAATTCAATTCATCTTCAATGCTGTCAGTTTCCTTCATTATAGTTCTGAATCATAACAAGAGAGAAAGGCAAAAGAAATGAATCGGATTTTGAAAGCAGATTACACACGAGAGAGGCCTGGAACAGAAGAGAAGAAAGGATCATCTTGTTGAGAGTGAAAAACAGGTAAAAGTTCATTGGGATTTCTTGGGGAAATTCTCTTGTATTGGTGGGTGAGAGTGTGAGGATTTGAGAAAGAAAAAGAGAGCTTTGTATGTGTAACATGTTGATGTACATTGAAAGTACTTGAATAAATTTACGTAAATATTGTGTTCTTCCATTTGTCTCTTCGTTTACTATTGTTCTTGCAGTTTCTTGGGCTGTAATTTGTTTTCTCTGTGAGATTGTGGGTTTTCGAAATCATGTCTGCTCTGGGCCATATTGGTTACTACATAACCTGAGATCAATTCATTTGGTTACCGCAAATACAAACAAGGAATTGGTAAGATCAAAGCGTTTGCATTCTGCACTGCTTGCATAAGTTCTTGATTCTTGAAAAAGTCTACTGCATATGTTTCTTGAGTGAGTTCCTGAATTACACTCGCTGGAAATTTTTTATTTTTTCTAATGTTTATTATAATAGAAAACTCATGTTGGTTTCAATGATTTTGGTTTTAGGTTTGCACGTGGCCTTGCTTTTGCAACGCCATAAACGTCGGAAAAAGACAAGGCGTTGCTAGCCTCCGATTTCGTGCCTCCACCGCACAATTTTGTGCTTCCTCTTCGCATTTGTCAGGGTAATTTTTTTTTTTTTGAACCGTCGGTAATTTTTTTCATTTACTGCATGGTTAAAATTAAATTATCAAATCATATATTTGTTATCATAATTCCATACATTTAATCTTACTTTTAATTAAAAACAAGCTTTATTTGGTTTTTCGGTGAGTCAAATCATAATATAACATCTATTATACCATATGTTTGATCCTACTAGTGTAAAAGATACAAATTAAATATTGAAATAAATAATTCTGAAAAAAATCAAACAACTGAATTTGCTTTGTTTTCTTATTTCTCTCAGGTTATTTTTTAGGATCATATATTAGCTATTATTTCTATATATTTAATTCAACTTTTTAAATATGAAATAAATGCTAAAAAGCAGATTTCTTAGAATAATCAAACAATTGAATTCTGCTTCGTTTTCGTATTTCTCAGGGTAATTTTTTTATTTATCAACACGATTAAGATCAAATAATTGGATCATATATTTGTTATTATTTAAAGGAGTAAACATTCCATTCAAACCTACTTAAAATCTATTGTTTGATGGAATCATTCCATTTTTGCCCTAAAAAAGACGTAAAAATCCAACCCCAATTAATTGGCTAATTTATTTTTTATTATAAAAAAAGAAAAAAATTCATAAATTATAGTTGTTTGAAAAAATTTAACATTCTATTATAATTTGCACTCCAAGAGTGCAAATTATAACACTATTCTAAAGTTGCACTCTTGGAGTGCAACTTTAGAATAGTATCATTTGAATTATAAATTAAAAATAATTTTAAATTCTTGATTATTAAAAATAAATTTTTTTTATTGGTATTATATTTTACATAAAAATTTTAAACCACATAAATAGTTGAAATATGAATAAATGATCTGAAATAGCACACATAAAAATAAATAGATTATTCTTTACATTGAACTCTAAATATTTCCTCCGGTCCCACAACCACGTCTATGTCTCAGTCGTTGTGGTCTTCTAGATGGCTCAACTACATCTACATTCCGCGTTTGTGATTGAGAGGGTCTCGTCCTAGCGCTGGACTCACCAATATCATATTGTGGCGTCATGTCGGAGAATGTAACAGGTGAGATATCAAAATGTGGACGTGGCTGTGTAGAATCGAGTACACGAAGCAGAAGATCCGTAAATGAGATTCCACTGTATGCTTGAGTTGGATCTGATATATATGGAGTGTATGGTGATGGCTCCTCCACGTGGGCAGGTTGTGTGCCGTAGTAGTCAGAAGATGTGGCATCATAATGGAATGAAGAACGGTGTGATGTTGATGGCCCCCCTGCATCATATGTATCAGTAGTAAATGGAGGGATATCATCATGAGCATCTACCTGAGTATCAGAGGTACTTGACCGTCTTCTCCTCCGGTTGCCCCCTCTAGTGGTATCTCGCTGCCGTGCAGGCATACCATATCTATTTTGTTGTGTCCGAGCAAGTTGACGCACTTCATCCACAATAGCTAAGCTCTGATCTAATACACGTCTGACCCCGGGTGAAATCCCTTCATCCTCACTCAAACTTGAGCAACTAAGTCTTAGTTGCTCCATATGCACATCCTTACAAAAAATATGGTTAATAGGTAGCATAATTCAGAAGAAATTAAATCATTTTAAATAAAAAAAGGAAATATATGCATACCACTTGCTGCCATGCAGCAGCATCTGCTGCACGGTATCCTGTCTCAACATTGTTGGTGGGTGGAGATATAATATGACGTGTAATTGTGCCGTACCACGTCATGTAATCATCACTGAAAGTATAGGAGCCGGTGGCGTGAGGGGCATCCACAATATTATATCGTCTGGACATCCACAAATCTATGTATGCACTATGGAACCATGTCCAATTCGTTGCAACACGACCTCTGCGATCGAGCTTATGCAACTCCACCTGTCTAGCATCTATTGGTGGTGGAATAGTTTGGAACAAACCAAACTGTCGCAAAACTCGCTCTGGACGATGCATCTCCACAATGGCATAATTTATGAGTGGACATTGTGCCATCCAATCCTCTGGACCGCATTCTGGAGGCAGTGATGTGATCTCATCCGACTCCATGTCATATGGAGTCCAAATAAACTGTAAAACAGAAACATAACATACTATCATAAATACATAATTATTAATATACAAGTGATATTCTCAAGAAAGTATTTATTACCTGATCCCAATACATCCTATCAAATGTGTCACGAAATACACGCAAAGCATGTCGGACAGTGTGTCCAAATCTAAAAAAACTAGACTACCTAAAAAAAATCGACATGGCAATGTTAGTGCAATATTTAAAACTAATAAATATAAATACCAAGTGTAATTATACCTTGCACCATATGGAGGGGTAGGAAGTATTAGATCCTCGTTGACTATAATTTGGCCTTGTTGTACTCGAGAACTATGAGTGTTAGGATGAATACTCTTTATCCTCGTATATGCCCAAATCTGTAATTTTTTTGAATCGAGTACAAGGTTAATATAACATAATGTAAGTTTATATATCATTTAATTCAAATAACAGAGGCTTGTAATTCTTATTACCTGCAAAAGTTGCATTGCACCACCGATGTTTGTTCTTCCTTGCTTGGAGGCTTGACATAACTCACGATAAAGGTATGCGAGTACTGCACTACCCCAACTGAACATACGAACTCTGGGAATATCCCGTAGGTGACGGATGTATAGCATAGATACAGAGCTGCCTGATGCATCAGGGCATAACAATCCACCTAACAGTAATAGTACACATGATCGTGTGTACTGATGCACCTGTTCCTGTGTGCTCTCCTCCACTATTGGGTTAGCAAGTAGATGGTCCAGTATTGCACTCAATGAAAGACGTGAACTTTTGATTTTGTCACGGGGAGGTAAAAATCCAAGCCACTGCGCACAATATGCCTGCCATTCTGAAGGGCGCAGGCGATTCTCATCCCCACATACGGCATCACCCGCAATCGGCAGTCCCCATATGATAGCTATGTCCTGCAATGTGATGGTCACCTCCCCAACACGAAAGTGGAACGTGTGTGTCTCGGGTCGCCATCTCTCAACCAATGATGTGATAAGATGTCTGTCAATAATAAAATGGCCACAACTATATACTCCATAGAACCCCATTTCATTTAAGGTGCATAATACACGTATATCAAGTGGCCTCGCTTTACACATGTCCCAAAAATTTCCATCTCCACGCCTCACTAGCAACGTGTTGTCGATGTCTCCATGAAATACATCATCGGATCGATGAACAGACTGCTGATTGAGCACACTTGTGTCAAGTGGCCCATATATACTCTGTACATCCATCCTGTAATATAATCAGATAAACATATGAATGAAAAATACGTAAATATATAATTGAAAGTTTTTACCCATAGCCTGGTGAATCGATATTTACAAAAGGCATGACACATATTGATTAGTATTGTCGTCGTGAAGTTTGTCCCTGTTCTTGAGCTCTATGTGCCTGTTGTCTTGCTCGAGCTTGTGGCCAGTCCATTTCATTTGGGATGCGAGAAGTACGATTTCTTCCCGGACGTGTTTGAGTTCTTAGCAAAGGATTATGAGATAATTCGAATGAGGGGGGCATCCAATATTCTTCTGAGAACAACGGCTCAAATATCCCTTGATATGTAGCAGAATAATGTTGCAAGTTATAATGTTCACTCACTAAACTCGATGCATTGACACCAAAATGTCGGCATGCATGTATAGCATGTGAGCATGGAATACCAATCTGTGTCCACTTTCCACATGAACATATCTTCGAGCGAAGTTTGACAACATGTGTACTGTTCCCGACCCCAGCTCGGACGACAGTTATCACTGAAGCAGACTGTGCTGTATAATCATATTTCTGGACAATATGTTGCAATGATTCGTGTTGCCAACGAGTAAATTTTTGAAATGCGAAGGTTGTCCATCCTTGATTATTTTGAATCATTTGTTGGCACTTCATTCGACGGTCCATGAAATATTGAACTGTTCGGCCAAAAGTCAATTGTACAATTGACGTCACTGGAAGACGACGAGCACCTTTAAGAACTCCGTTATACGCCTCAGATAAGTTGGTTGTCATAATACCAGAACGCCATCCACCATCATGTGCCAAAGTCCACTGAGTTTGGTCAATGGAACTAAGATAATTGAAAGCTCTCTCATTATTACTACTGATTTGCTCCATAACCCGATTGAACTTCCCAATTTGATGAGCCGTACCAGCTTTCCAGCACATGTCCTTCAACATTACATTTTTAAATTGTTTGTTGAAATTAGAGCACACGTGTCTCAGACAAAAACGATGTACACCACGGGGGGGGGGGAGATAAATGCAGGCATACTTTGAACAGCACGGAGAAGACCTTGGTGTCTATCAGAGATAAGACATACGCCATCTACGTCACAAAGAATATGTCTAGCGATCAGTTCAAGAAACCATTTCCATGACGACATTGTCTCTTCATCTACAATCGCGAAAGCCAAAGGCAGGACCTGTTGATTACCATCAATTCCAACCGCGATTAACAATTTATGCTTGTACTTCGTATACAAATGTGTGCCATCAACACTTATCACCTTACGACAATGTCGAAACCCTTCTATGCATGGCCTGAATGCCCAGAAAACATATTTGATTATCTTATGTGAGCCCCGTTCTCCAGGTTATGATCATCATTAAGCATTGACATATGTGAGCCCCGTTCTTCAGTATATTGAATGTCTGGCACAGTATTAATGTTTATTTGTTCTGACTCAACATATAAATTGACACCGGCATTTCCAACATCAGGGTCAAAGAAAAACCAAATATCACTGTCTTTTGTAATTTCGAGTAAATGTTCAACTCGCCCAGAAGTATTATTAAATATATGTTTAGTCCACACTTTAAGTGCGTATTGTTGGTTATCGATACTTATCTGATCGTACAGCGTCGACAGTAACTCAGACATTGTAATTGTTCGAGGCATTCGTATATAGCTTATTGGAGGTCGATCATAACTAACAATAATCCCATCATGTGTACAATATGTGACCACCTAATCTAGCAAAACATCAATTTTTATTTAATTAAATTTATCAAAAAAATATAAATTTAAAAAAATATTATTATATATTCAGTGAAACATCAACTTTAACTTTAAAATTTTTAACTTACCAAAAATCGCATACAGGGTATGCTTCAAGAATTAGCAAAACATCAATTTTTATTTTTAATATTTAATTAAATTTATCAAAAAAATATAAATTTATAAAAATATTATTATATATTCAGTGAAACAAATAATGATTATATGGAAAGAAATAAAATTTACAATATTTTTTCATCAACTTTAAATTATCGTAAATCTACAGTGAACTTACCAAAATCGCATCTACACTGAACTTACCAAAAATCGCATAACTTACCAAAAATCGAATTCTTCAAGAATTCGCATACGTGATATGCGAATTCTTGAAGAATTCGCATACCTGGTATGCGAATTCTGCAAGAATTCGCGTATACGGTATGCGAATTCTTGCAGAATTCGCATACCCTGTATGCGATTTTTTGCAGAAATCAGCTTCACGTGCCACCCTGAGCGATGGGATTCGAATACTCCCCACAATTTTTGATTTTTCATCCGTAATTTAAGCAAATAATAATGAAAAACTGGAAAAACATATCTTCAAATTCGATTTTATATCTCTAATTTAAGCAAATAATAATGAAAAACTGAAAAAACATACCTTGAAATTCTTGTTAGCAAAACCTATAATATAACACAAAAATTAAAGTAAATGCAATATATATTCAAAAATATGTAAAATTTAAATTTTCAAATATTTTTACCTTTTATGAATTTCTGGGATGCTCACGTTCTTCAGCTCAGAGGAAAATAGCAAGAGGAGGAGGGGAGTTCTTCGGCTGCTCAGAGGAATTAAGCAAGAGAGGGGATGATGTTGAGCAAGAAAGAAGAGCACTCACGTTACAATTTATTGCAACAATTGATTGCAATTTGTTGCTTTCTCGTGCCTGCTGTCCGAGCTGCTTTCCAGGTTGGCACGCACAATTGCAGAGAATTCGCATACCGGGAATGCGAATTCTCTTTAAATTCGCATTCCTGGTATGCGAATATAAATTTTTTTTTTTTAAAAAAATTATAATTCGCAAAAAAAAAAAAAAAAAAAAAAATTTATAATTCGCATACGAGGTATGCGAATTTAAACTAAATTCGCATTCCCATTATGCGAATTACCATAGTATTGTAAAGGTTTTTAACTCACGCTATTTCCTGAAATTTTTTTCAATTTTGTTATATTTAATTAAATAAGCCCAATTAATTGGTGGTCCTAGTCTGTTATAATATCCATAAGGACATGGGCTAGATGTTTCGGCCCACGAATTCTTTCTTCAAAATGGCTACCGAAATTTGAATCTCCACTCCACACTCTTAACATTATTTCAGTTTACATTCTTTCTTTCCAGAATTTTATTTTATCCCCATTAGTTTGTCAATTTGATTATTGAATTTTCTTCTTTAATGTTTTAGATGGCCAACGATGGGAAACGATACTCGCTGGTCATCGAAAGGGCTGAGATCTCGAAGATAGATGAGTTCAAATCGAGATCAGTTGTTGATTTGGTGATGCTTGATTCGATCGATGAGGGTGATCAAACTATAATCAGAAATGTATGTGAGGATATAATTGAATTAAATGTAGACAAAAGTATCAGAAAAACTAACGAAAAACTCTTGAAAAAAGTCATAAAAACTGCAATGATTTGTGCCGGTGTAGGGGGGTAGTTTCTACATCGGCTACAAAGTGGGGATGTATGTCGACAATACGACAAAGGCCGGAGAGGCAGTAGTTGACATTCTAAAAGAATGGAGAGAATCTGGTTTCTCTCCATTGATCACTATTGAAAACTTTTCTGCTTCCAACTCACTAATTGGGCGATGAACTTGAAGCATCAGAAATGCTCAGAGTTCAGACTTTTTCATATATTTTTTTTTTGTCCATGAGCCTGTCTTAGGTGTTATACACAAACTTTTCAGTGAGAAGAACATTCAATTAGTTTTCGTTTGGCATAAATTTGATTTCTTTGTTGATTCATAAATTTTCATTTTTGTCATATGTATGTGGATGACCATGATGCTATTTCTTATGCACTCGTTAAAAGAAATTGATGGCAATTCGTTCATGGGATATTTTGACGTGACTTACAGCAAACAAGGTAAAATATAAGCTCCAGTTGTTACCCACGGACACATTAATACACCACATCTAGGGAGGGAGGGAGAGAGAGAGACATACTTAGCTTCAAATCAAGCAAATACAAATATATTTTAAAATTAATTAATCTATCAAGTGTTGGATGTCCTACAAAGATAACATAGTACCAATAAATTCAATAGGAGAACAAGGTAAACTAAAGAAACAAGGGTAGGCAAACAGAAAGCATGAATCGCATGGAAATTTTTAACATTAAAATTACTCAAAATAGTTTAGGATTCAGCAGTCTGATCAGCTAAATCATCAACAGATAACAAGGATTCCTCGCATCAAGCAACAAAAGCTCCTACCTGCGATAATTTTTACATAATTACCATATAACAACCAAGTGCAATCATATATTCAGTACCAATGATCCTATGCCACTTGTGAATAATTAAAAATCAAACAATCGAGGCACATACCTCATGCCTAGGAGGACTGATATGGTAGATACAGAAGTGGTGTAAGAAGAGAAAATGCTTCTGGACAAAATTATAATCCTTGGAAACAGGACATATCTGATTGGTGGCATGCAGACAAAAGAGGAGTTAGATATCAACGCCAATATTTTAAAAACTAACAGGCATTTGAAACCACTAAAATGAAATATCAACTAGCTGCCGGCTACATCATTTAGGCTTTATAACAACAATATATCAAAGATTTGAATTAGAATTATTTCAAACAATTACAGTTCCATTCTCTTGAGCACCTTGCACCAATTCAAACAAAACTGGAAAAAAAATTGATAAAGAAATATTTTTATATGTGCGAAATAACAAGAGACGACCATGTACATTCTATTGAAACAAACAAAAGTACTGATCAGAATTAAGAAAGTGTACAATCAGAATTAGAGTGAACAATTGCTGAAAAACCGAACAAAATCAAGGAAAGCACAAATAGAATCCCTACGTTTGAATGAAGACACCCGATCGGCCGATTTCCCAAATTCCAACCACCGGCGCTGCGCCTTTCCGGTTCTGGACTTTAGCATCCGTTAAATCGTTGTCGTCGATCGGGAAGAAAGAAACGGGGGAATTTTTTGGTCGAAATAGGTTTTGGTTCACAAGACAAGGAAAAAAGAGTGGGTCTAATTTTACAAGGGTGGAAATGAAACACACGTTTCTTCTATCAAATAAACACATGGTGACAATTAATTGAAGGATTTTGTGATGCATCCTTAATACCGTGATAATAAAAGTGAATATAGTGAGGGGACTAAACTAAGTACTAATCATAATTTTTTTCAATGAAAAAATTAGATGCGAACAATAGCCTAAGGGACCGTTTGGTAGATAAAATATGAGTCTTTACAATACTAGTTTCAAACTTTTAGCTCTAATCAAATATAATCACATGTAAAATGTTTCTAATTTAACCAAAAGTTGTCAAATATTTGTTAAAAAAAAACTATAGTCTTTCTCGATTTTCTTTGTCAAATACACCGCCTTTTTGGCGAACATAAGCCCTTCACTCAATCCCACCAAACTCCCGCGACAACTCCTGTAAGATGGCCAACTTCCCCTCCCTGGCGTCGGTGATATGCATGGAATGTGGTCATTTCCGCATGGATGACTGGGATCTTGTTTTTCGATCAAAAAAATTAAAAAACTATTGTCTTTCTCGATTTTCTTTTTCAATTTTAGGGGTTTTGAGGGTTTACGGCGACTACATTGTTTCTAAACACATGTGTTTCGTCGATCCGCCTTTCCTTGCCATGAAATTATTATTCTTTTAGTTTTTGTAGGATCTGTTGCTACTCTATCGTGTTTAGTCTACAAGTTTTCCACCATCTGTTTACGAATTTGAGAGGTATCTATTTTCTTCTTTTGAATATTTACACACTGTTCTCTTTCCAATTCTTGAAACATTTTTTTTAATTTTAGGGGTAATAGCAGCCGCATTTCTTTGCCTTCACTTGTGGGAGAACTTTAATTAACCCTATGTACATTTGGAATCTTTTCCTCAGTCTGATTCTTGGCACCAAGTTTTTAACATTGTATTTGTAGCTTTTTATCATCTTCCACAGACTCGGGTCTTAAGGGATCTGGGGTCGGTGGCTAGGTTCCGTGGTCACTGGTGCAAGCTAGCTACGAAGTGGTCACGATTCTGAGTGCGCAAGATTCCACGAGAGAACGGCTGGGTACCAGGGGTTTCACCGCTGTTTCGGCGGCTGGTTAGTACCCCCTTTTTTGTTTCTCTTTTTCTCCTTTGCCGTGGTGCGGGGTTCTTGCAGGTAACAACGAGTTTGGATTGAGGTTCCTCTGTATAGGACGCGTCGGCGACTGAACCAAGCAAGCAAGTATTTTGGATGGTTGTGTTTTCAACTATGAATCTATGCCCGACAACTTTTTTTTTCTTTTTTAATAAACCACTAACATTAGTGGTATTGGTGAGCTGAGTTTTGTTCTTGGTTTTACTTGCGCAGCTAGAATTTGCTCGATTCGTCTACTGGTTTTGGTTGTTTTTATGTTTGCAGCTATTGATGTAGGTCTAACCGTCGCCTATTGAGTTGAGAAAGTAACAACTCGTCGGCGGCCAGGCTTTTGATACGGATTTTCTTCATATTTTTATATTTAACTTTCAATGTAAACCGATTGCCAGCTCTTTCTGCCAATACCAACGCTCCTTTTTTTTTCCATTCTCTTCAAGAACACAGACTTAACTTTATTCAACAATTCAAAATAATTCAAAAGCCTCCCTAATAAAGTTGTGATGCGGCGTCCGCTTGTTGTGAAAGTTGCAGAAAGATATTGTCTCCTGCAAACTTTTAAAAATTTGGGTATTTTTCATGGGCTCCGCCGTCGCCGCCTTGGGTCTCAATGGACCTGGGGCCGGTGGCTAGGTTCTATGGTCACTAATACAAGCTAGCTACGGTGTGGGCACGAGAGAGGCCTGGAACAGAAGAGAAGAAAGGATCATCTAGTTGAGAGTGAAAAACAGGTAAAAGTTCATTGGGATTTCTTGGGGAAATTCTCTTGTATTGGTGGGTGAGAGTGTGAGGATTTGAGAAAGAAAAAGAGAGCTTTGTATGTGTAACATGTTGATGTACATTGAAAGTACTTGAATAAATTTACGTAAATATTGTGTTCTTCCATTTGTCTCTTCGTTTACTATTGTTCTTGCAGTTTCTTGGGCTGTAATTTGTTTTCTCTGTGAGATTGTGGGTTTTCGAAATCATGTCTGCTCTGGGCCATATTGGTTACTACATAACCTGAGATCAATTCATTTGGTTACCGCAAATACAAACAAGGAATTGGTAAGATCAAAGCGTTTGCATTCTGCACTGCTTGCATAAGTTCTTGATTCTTGAAAAAGTCTACTGCATATGTTTCTTGAGTGAGTTCCTGAATTACACTCGCTGGAAATTTTTTATTTTTTCTAATGTTTATTATAATAGAAAACTCATGTTGGTTTCAATGATTTTGGTTTTAGGTTTGCACGTGGCCTTGCTTTTGCAACGCCATAAACGTGGGAAAAAGACAAGGCGTTGCTAGCCTCCGATTTCGTGCCTCCACCGCACAATTTTGTGCTTCCTCTTCGCATTTGTCAGGGTAATTTTTTTTTTTTTGAACCGTCGGTAATTTTTTTCATTTACTGCATGGTTAAAATTAAATTATCAAATCATATATTTGTTATCATAATTCCATACATTTAATCTTACTTTTAATTAAAAACAAGCTTTATTTGGTTTTTCGGTGAGTCAAATCATAATATAACATCTATTATACCATATGTTTGATCCTACTAGTGTAAAAGATACAAATTAAATATTGAAATAAATAATTCTGAAAAAAATCAAACAACTGAATTTGCTTTGTTTTCTTATTTCTCTCAGGTTATTTTTTAGGATCATATATTAGCTATTATTTCTATATATTTAATTCAACTTTTTAAATATGAAATAAATGCTAAAAAGCAGATTTCTTAGAATAATCAAACAATTGAATTCTGCTTCGTTTTCGTATTTCTCAGGGTAATTTTTTTATTTATCAACACGATTAAGATCAAATAATTGGATCATATATTTGTTATTATTTAAAGGAGTAAACATTCCATTCAAACTTACTTAAAATCTATTGTTTGATGGAATCATTCCATTTTTGCCCTAAAAAAGACGTAAAAATCCAACCCCAATTAATTGGTGGTCCTAGTCTGTTATAATATCCATAAGGACATGGGCTAGATGTTTCGGCCCACGAATTCTTTCTTCAAAATGGCTACCGAAATTTGAATCTCCACTCCACACTCTAACATTATTTCAGTTCAAATTCTTTCTTTCCAGAATTTTATTTTATCCCCATTAATTTGTCAATTTGATTATTGAATATTCTTCTTTAATGTTTTAGATGGCCAACGATGTGAAGCGATACTCGGTGGTCATCGAAAGGGCTGAAATCTCGAAGATAGATGAGTTCAAATCGGGATCAGTTGTTGATTTGGTGATGCTTGATTCGGTCGATGAGGGTGATCAAACTATAATCAGAAATGTATGTGAGGATATAATTGAATTAAATGTAGACAAAAGTATCAGAAAAACTAACGAAAAACTCTTGAAAAAAGTCAAAAACTGCAATGATTTGTGCCGGTGTAGGGGTAGTTTCTACATCGGCTACAAAGTGGGGATGTATGTCGACAATACGACAAAGGCCGTAGAGGCAGTTGTTGACATTCTAAAAGAATGCAGAGAATCTGGTTTCTCTCCATTGATCACTATTGAAAACTTTTCTGCTTTCAACTCACTAATTGGGCGATGAACTTGAAGCATCAGAAATGCTCAGAGTTCAGACTTTTTCATATATATTTTTTTTGTCCATGAGCCCGTCTTAGGTGTTATACACAAACTTTTCAGTGAGAAGAACATTCAACTAGTTTTCGTTTGGCATAAGTTTGATTTCTTTTTCTCTCTCTCTCCCCCCTAGATGTGGTGTAGTAATGTGCATGTGGGTAACAACTGGAGCTTATATTTTACCTTGTTTGCTTTAAGTCACATCAAAATATCCCATGAACAAATTGCATTCGCCATTTGTTGTTAATATTATATTTTATAAAAGATGCGCGATTGTTTAACTGGTATGGTTTACTTTCTTTGATGAATTTGTTGTGGACAATAATGTTAAATCACTCCATTTCTGTACGTCGGTTCAAAGAAAGATTTTTAAATAGTTTCATATGATATGATTTTATGTTTTGATTGTTGCTAAAAAATGTAGGGTTTCAAGGTGTCGAACGAGTAGTTCAAGGTATGATAATTTCATTTTTTTATATTGCCATCAATTTCTTTTAACGAGTGCATAAGAAATAACATCATGGTCATCCACATACATATGACAAAAATGAAAATTATGAATCAACAAAGAATCAAATTTTTGCCAAACGAATACTAATTGAATGTTCTTCTCACTGAAAAGTTTGTGTATAACACCTAAGACAGACTTATGGACAAAAAAATATATATGAAAAACTCTGAATTTTGAGTATTTCTGATGCTTCAAGTTGAAGTTATCGCCCAATTAGTGAGTTGAAAGCAGAAAAGTTTTCAATAGTGATCAATGGAGAGAAACCAGATTCTCTCCATTCTTTTAGAATGTCAACAATTGCCTCTACGGCCTTTGTCGTATTGTCGACATACATCCCCACTTTGTAGCCGATGTAGAAACTACCCCCTACACCGACACAAATCATTGCAGTTTTTATGACTTTGTTCAAGAGTTTTTTTAAGTTTTTCTAATACTTTTTTCTAAATTTAATTCAGTTATATCCTTATATACATTTCTAATTATAGTTTGATCATCCTCATCGGCCGGGTCAAGCATCACCAAATCAACAATTGATCCCGATTTTTCTAATTAAAAATTTCCATGCGATTCATGCTTTCTGTTTGCCCACCCTTGTTTCTTTAGTGTACCTTGTTCTCCTATTGAATTTATTTGTACTATGCTATCTTTGTAGGACATCCAACACGATAGATTAATTAATTTTAAATATATTTGTATTTGCTTGATTTGAAGCTATGTATGTGTAATCGATTAACTCTCTCTCTATCTCACCCCCTAGATGTGGTGTAGTGATGTGCCTGTGGATAACAACCGGAGCTTATATTTTACCTTGTTTGCTTTAAGTCAAATCAATCCCATGAACAAATTGCATTCGCCATTTGTTGTTAATATTATATTTGTTAAAAGATGCGCGATTGTTTAACTGGTACGGTTTACTTTCTTTGATGAATTTGTTGTGGACAATAATGTTAAATCACTCCGTTTCTGTACGCGTCGGTTGCAAAGAAAGATTTTTAAATAGTTTTATATGATATGATTTTATGTTTTGATTGTTGCTAAAAAATGTCCCCACTGGGAAATATATTATCCAAAGCAGAAATTTCGGTAAGAATGGTAAAATTGGCTACTGAACTCAATGAGTTCGATCGTACACACCAACCCCGAACTACCATCAAAGCTCAAGCCTTATCGGACTTTCTGGTGGAACTGGCCCATATGTGGATGGATCCACTATTCAGCTCAGAAGTGGTGCAGATGTGGTTCTTATTAGTCCCGAAGGGGAAAAGATAAAGGTAGCCATTCAGTTCGACTTTCATTCCTCAAATAATGAAGCTGAATTCAAGGCTCTCATTTCAGGGCTCTTAATAGCACTTGACACGAGGGTTCATAAGGTAGCGGGTTTCAAAGTGTCGAACGAGTAGTTCAAGGTATGATAATTTCATTTTTTTATATTGCCATCAATTTCTTTTAACGAGTGCATAAGAAATAGCATCATGGTCATCCACATACATATGACAAAAATGAAAAATTATGAATCAACAAAGAAATCAAATTTTTGCCAAACTAATGCTAATTGAATGTTCTTCTCACTGAAAAGTTTGTGTATAACACCTAAGACAGACTTATGAACAAAAAAATATATATGAAAAACTCTGAACTCTGAGTATTTCTGATGCTTCAAGTTGAATCTGATGGCGGCGACCCTCGAGTCCAACGACAATCATATACAGAAAAACACATATGACATCCTGGTTCATCAAGACCAGTGTTGAGAGATGAGCAGTTAAAAATTCTGGTTTATCCCACCGTTATTTATCTACCAAACGGTGTCTTAGTGTATTGTTCGCATTGAATTTTTTCATTGAAAAAATTATGATTAGTACTTAGTTTAGTCCCCTCACTATCCTCACTTTTATTGTCACAGTATTAAGGATGCACACAAAATCCTTCAATTAATTGTCACCCTGTGTTTATTTGATATAAGAAACGTGTGTTTCATTTTCACCCTTGTAAAATTAGACCCACTCTTTTTTCCACTCCCTCCTCAATCCTACTGTCTTGTCTTGTGAACCAAAACCTCTTTCGACCAAAAAATTCCTCCGTTTCTTTCTTCCCGATCGACGGCAACGACTTAACCGATGCTAAAGTCCAGAACCGGAAAGGCGCAGCGCCGGTGGTTGGAATTTGGGATATCGGCCGATCGGGTATCTTCATTCAAAAGTACGGATTCTATTTGTGCTTTCCTTGATTTTGTTCGTGTTTTTCAGCAATTGTTCACTCTAATTCTGATTGTACACACATGTTTTCTTAATTAGGCTTGCTTTCTTAATTCTGATCAGAACTTCTGTTTGTTTCAATAGAATGTACATGGTCGTCTCTTGTTATTTCGCATATATAAAAGTATTTCTTCATCAATTTTTTTCCAATTTTGTTTGAGTTGGTGCAAGGTGCTCAAGAGAATGGAACTGTAATTGTTTGAAATAATTCTGATTCAAACTTGGATATATTGTTGTTATAAACCCTAAATGATGTAGCCGGCAGCTAGTTGATATTTCATTTTAGTGGTTCAAATGCCTGTTAGTTTTTAAAAGATTGGTGTTGATATCTAACTCCTCTTTTGTCTGCATGCCACCAATCAGATATGCCCTGTTTCCAAGGATTTTTATTCTGTCCAGAAGCATTTTCTCTTCTTACACCACTTTTGTATCTACCATATCAGTTCTCCTAGGCATGAGGTATGTGCCTCGATTACTTGATTTTTAATTATTCACAAGTGGCATGGGATCATTGGTACTGAATATATGATTGCACTTGGTCCTTATATGGTAATTATGTAAAAATTATCGCAGTTAGGAGCTGTTGTTGCTTGATGCTAGGAACCCTTGTTATCTGTTGATGATTTAGCTGATCAGACTGCTGAATCCTAAACTATTTTGAGTACTGTTAATGTTAAAAATTTCCTTGCGATTCATGCTTTCTGTTTGCCTACCCTTGTTTCTTTAGTTTACCTTGTTCTCCTATTGAATTTGTTGGTACTATGTTATCTTTGTAGGACATCCAACACGATAGATTAATTAATTTTAAATATATTTGTATTTGCTTGATTTGAAGCTGTGTATGTGTAGTCGATTAACTCTCTCTCTCTCTCCTTGGTGGAGTAATGTGCCTATGGGCAACGACTGGAGCTTATATTAGTACCTTGTTTGCTGTAAGTCATTCTTATACATTGACTATCTCTAACAAGGTTATATGCCACTTTACTGCAGTTAAAGTACTCGCAGCGAGTTATGGGTTTGATTCATGTTTCCCCTCTGTGCAAAGCACCATCTTGGACACGTTGGTTTTGGAATAAGGTAGATTTCATACAATAAAACTAGACACTGTGGTCCATCTGGTGCTACATGAGTAATCTATCAGTACAATATTTGGTACGGACTTGCTTGCTTTATGCATTGTACTAATGTGGATTCAATAACACAAGAGGCACAAAGCCGTGGTTAGGTTCGTGTAGGCTACTAATATTCAAAATGTCAGCTGATCTCCAGATTAAGCGAAATGAAGACATCAATTTTGAACTTTGATGTATATCAATTTTGAACCATCCTTCTTACTTGATTCTTACAAAAATAGTATTATAAAAATGTATACTGTTTGTGCAAGGAAGGTAAAGTTTACCTTTTTCTGAATTTAGGTGATCTTTGAATGAATTTTTTGTTTCTGTGGTTATTTACTTACCAGTCTGTGATTTATAATTTTTTTTTTGTGGAGATTGTTTGTTTATGTGTATCTGCTTAAGAAGCCCTTTCACATGCTTTTTGGGTATGCATGATTATGTTTATAAATTATCTTTCCTTGTCGATGTATACAAAATGCGGGTAACTATGACCTGTTATTTGCTGAGAAAAGTTGAGCTTTGTTTTGTTTCAGGATTCATGAAATTTTGTAGTTAGTAAATCGTCCTATGGATTATGGAAATTCTATTCTTTTGGTAGTAGAGGCGAAAAGTTCTTACTTGGATTTTGTTATTTCCTTTTTTTAAAAATCTAAGATTCAGTACATCCTAGTTTTTGTCCTCTCTTTTAAACGGAGGATTAGATTTAGTTTTTCTTTTTTTAAAAAAAAAAAAGTTCATGTTTTGAATGGGCAACACTATAATGGGCAGGTGCAGGGTTTAGTCACCAAGAGAACAGGGGTCTTCAACTTTATGGATCAAATACCTTAAATTGTGCTGTAAAATTTGATTGTGGCAATCCTTGAACTTTTCACGCAATTACATGCCTATATTTTGAAATACTCCGAATACAGTATGTTCGATGAATGAAGCATTTGTTTGGTACATGGTTTGTCAAATGCATTTACTTTTATAGAGGCAGTAGGCAACGTAGTTTAGTCTTTCTTCATTATAAGAAAATGCACGTTCTGAGAAACAAACAGCTAATGACTATTTGTTCGAGGCACTCAAACATATAATCTTTTTGCAAGTTTAAGCCATGGTGCGTGGTGGTTTCTCAACTTGGGTCACTGACTATTTGTAGATGCATATCATTTCACCTAGATTTCTATATTTTCTATTTGTAGTAGCACTATCATTAGTGATATTGTGAAATGTGTTTAAGGAAGGAGGCTGTTGATTCTTTGAAGAACCCTGCCTTCAGGATATGCTTTAAACCGTGCCTTCAGGATATGCTATATAATACAAGTATGTGCATTAAGAATTCATATGGAGTGGATATGAGTGCCTATCTAGTTTGCATAACTTTGCACTAAGCGAGATTTTGTGATATATTTTTCTTAAAAATATCGGACGAGCTACATGTCAAACGCTTTGTTTAGCTAATTACATACTTGCTTCTTGTTTAATTCATCTAGATAACTATTGTTGGTGATATAACTCATGTTGGTGCGATCCAAAGTTTGATAAGAGTCGAAGGGAGCAAGAAGTGGTAGAGAGTATGCGTGAACTCCTCGGTGGAGTTTCAAGCGAATGACTTTGATATTTTGTGCTAAATACTTGAAAAACGTGTAATGACTTTGATAGTTGTAGTAACGTTTTTTCAACTTGATTTTTAGTTTTAATAGTTTTTGTAATTTATGCTTTAATATTGGATAGAATTTTGTGACATGTTTCATGAATTTAAGTTAGTACAGATGTTTGTTTTTATTTTATTTGTTTTTATTTTTATATGTATAAGCACGAAAAACGAGAAAAAAAAAACTTTAAAATTATTGTGATACACGTAGTTGTAGTGTGTTTGAAATATATATATAGAAACTAAAAAAGAGTCACGAAATGTGTATATAGTGACGTTTTTGTTCTTACTGGCGCTTGCTTCAAGCGTCGCGTATTTGGATGTTTCAATAGTTATATAAGTTATAATGATGCGTTAAAGCGATGCGAATACTGCGTTTCGTGACGCTTTTGAGCGTCCCTATAATCTACATACCTATTGAAATGCCTAGCTACACGACTTTTTAAGTAAGCGTCACTAAAAGTAAAAGTGTCACTATAGCCACATTTCGTGAAGCTGTTTAGTGTCACTAAAGCCGATTTTCTAGTAGTGCCTCAATTTGATTTCCTGGCGTACATACTTTGGGATCAAACAAATATATCGAGACTATCATAAATAGAAGCTTGAACCATTTGAAGAATGGATATTGTGACTCACTATGTTTTGTTGTAAAGCGTTAGGAGGATAAAAAGTTAATGTTACTTACTGAGGTACTTTTCTTAATATCTTTTACCTTATTAGTGTTCTTAAGCACACATTATATAAATGTATGTATATGTATTCAATTTAATTATTTAAATAGTTTTTTTTTTTTTTTGGATTTTGATTTCTTTTCTAGTTTAATTAGTTATTTTCATACATATGAAGTTTTTCTCCCTTGCCCTCCTTGATGCCCGATTCATCATGCTTTAAAATAATATTTTGGTAATATATCTCGAATTTGGACTATCGTCCATAGGATTAGATGTACACATCACTCGAAAAAAAATACCCATACATTATATGTAGATATATCTAATCTGAAAATCTCACAAAATTGACAATGATTTGCATTTGTGTGGGTGGGTACTAAGTCACATAATCCTCCTACCCACTTCGCGCATTGGTGCTCCGGTCGCGAACTCGCGCATTAAGTGTTTGTGCGGCTCTTTATTGCTAAATTTTATTAAGTCACATATTAAGTTTTACTAAGTCATGAACTTAAATATTAGACATTCTTAATTTTCGGAAATAATGTCATTTTAATAAATTCATACTATTACAAAACATGTTGAAAGTAGATGACATATTTGGTTTCATTTTTCGAATTTATTATCTTATGGCCAAATATTAATAATTCATTTCATTTTTCATTCTCTAAAACGTATATCTCGGAGAACAACAGCTATCCCTACTAGGAGAGCGATCATATATTATATATTAGCTATTATTTCTATATATTTAATTCAACTTTTTAAATATGAAATAAATGCTAAAAAGCAGATTTCTTAGAATAATCAAACAATTGAATTCTGCTTCGTATTCGTATTTCTCAGGGTAATTTTTTTATTTATCAACACGATTAAGATCAAATAATTGGATCATATATTTGTTATTATTTAAAGGAGTAAACATTCCATTCAAACTTACTTAAAATCTATTGTTTGATGGAATCATTCCATTTTTGCCCTAAAAAAGACGTAAAAATCCAACCCCAATTAATTGGTGGTCCTAGTCTGTTATAATATCCATAAGGACATGGGCTAGATGTTTCGGCCCACGAATTCTTTCTTCAAAATGGCTACCGAAATTTGAATCTCCACTCCACACTCTAACATTATTTCAGTTCAAATTCTTTCTTTCCAGAATTTTATTTTATCCCCATTAATTTGTCAATTTGATTATTGAATATTCTTCTTTAATGTTTTAGATGGCCAACGATGTGAAACGATACTCGGTGGTCATCGAAAGGGCTGAGATCTCGAAGATAGATGAGTTCAAATCGGGATCAGTTGTTGATTTGGTGATGCTTGATTCGATCGATGAGGGTGATCAAACTATAATCAGAAATGTATGTGAGGATATAATTGAATTAAATGTAGACAAAAGTATCAGAAAAACTAACGAAAAACTCTTGAAAAAAGTCATAAAAACTGCAATGATTTGTGCCGGTGTTGGGGTAGTTTCTACATCGGCTACAAAGTGGGGATGTATGTCGACAATACGACAAAGGCCGTAGAGGCAGTTGTTGACATTCTAAAAGAATGGAGAGAATCTGGTTTCTCTCCATTGATCACTATTGAAAACTTTTATGCTTTCAACTCACTAATTGGACGATGAACTTGAAGCATCAGAAATGCTCAGAGTTCAGACTTTTTCATATAATTTTTTTTTTGTCCATGAGCCTGTCTTAGGTGTTATACACAAACTTTTCAGTGAGAAGAACATTCAATTAGTTTTCGTTTGGCATAAATTTGATTTCTTTGTTGATTCATAAATTTTCATTTTTGTCATATGTATGTGGATGACCATGATGCTATTTCTTATGCACTCGTTAAAAGAAATTGATGGCAATTCGTTCATGGGATATTTTGACGTGACTTACAGCAAACAAGGTAAAATATAAGCTCCAGTTGTTACCCACGGACACATTAATACACCACATCTAGGGAGGGAGGGAGAGAGAGAGACATACTTAGCTTCAAATCAAGCAAATACAAATATATTTTAAAATTAATTAATCTATCAAGTGTTGGATGTCCTACAAAGATAACATAGTACCAATAAATTCAATAGGAGAACAAGGTAAACTAAAGAAACAAGGGTAGGCAAACAGAAAGCATGAATCGCATGGAAATTTTTGACATTAAAATTACTCAAAATAGTTTAGGATTCAGCAGTCTGATCAGCTAAATCATCAACAGATAACAAGGATTCCTCGCATCAAGCAACAAAAGCTCCTACCTGCGATAATTTTTACATAATTACCATATAACAACCAAGTGCAATCATATATTCAGTACCAATGATCTTATGCCACTTGTGAATAATTAAAATAAAATCGAGGCACATACAATCGAGGACTGATATGGTAGATACAGAAGTGGTGTAAGAAGAGAAAATGCTTCTGGACAAAATTATAATCCTTGGAAACAGGACATATCTGATTGGTGGTATGCAGACAAAAGAGGAGTTAGATATCAACGCCAATATTTTAAAAACTAACAGGCATTTGAAACCACTAAAATGAAATATCAACTAGCTGCCGGCTACATCATTTAGGCTTTATAACAACAATATATCAAAGATTTGAATTAGAATTATTTCAAACAATTACAGTTCCATTCTCTTGAGCACCTTGCACCAATTCAAACAAAACTGGAAAAAAAATTGATAAAGAAATATTTTTATATGTGCGAATTAACAAGAGACGACCATGTACATTCTATTGAAACAAACAGAAGTACTGATCAGAATTAAGAAAGTGTACAATCAGAATTAGAGTGAACAATTGCTGAAAAACCGAACAAAATCAAGGAAAGCACAAATAGAATCCCTACGTTTGAATGAAGACACCCGATCGGCCGATTTCCCAAATTCCAACCACCGGCGCTGCGCCTTTCCGGTTCTGGACTTTAGCATCCGTTAAATCGTTGTCGTCGATCGGGAAGAAAGAAACGGGGGAATTTTTTGGTCGAAATAGGTTTTGGTTCACAAGACAAGGAAAAAAGAGCGGGTCTAATTTTACAAGGGTGGAAATGAAACACACGTTTCTTCTATCAAATAAACACATGGTGACAATTAATTGAAGGATTTTGTGATGCATCCTTAATACCGTGATAATAAAAGTGAATATAGTGAGGGGACTAAACTAAGTACTAATCATAATTTTTTTCAATGAAAAAATTAGATGCGAACAATAGCCTAAGGGACCGTTTGGTAGATAAACAACGGTGAGATGAACCAAAATTTATAACTGCTCATCTCTCACTTATCACATGCCATCAATTGTACCAAATGGTACCTAAATATGTTTGAGATCTAACATGTACCGTTAGATGCGTTCGATATGTACATGTTCGCATGGATTGCTTGTTGGATTATCAATTCATGGATGAAAAAACAATTTTAATTTGGTATTTAACTAATTTAGGAGATTAGCTAGTAAAGTGGAGAACATAATTAACCAAGCCGCACTTGATTATTTGCAAATTCTTTAGATTATATAAGTAAATAGGGTAAAATATTAAAGATGGTCACATAAAATATGAGTCTTTACAATACTAGTTTCAAACTTTTAGCTCTAATCAAATATAATCACATGTAAAATGTTTCTAATTTAACCAAAAGTTGTCAAATATTTGTTAAAAAAAAACTATAGTCTTTCTCGATTTTCTTTGTCAAATACACCGCCTTTTTGGCGAACATAAGCCCTTCACTCAATCCCACCAAACTCCCGCGACAACTCCTGTAAGATGGCCAACTTCCCCTCCCTGGCGTCGGTGATATGCATGGAATGTGGTCATTTCCGCATGGATGACTGGGATCTTGTTTTTCGATCAAAAAAATTAAAAAACTATAGTCTTTCTCGATTTTCTTTTTCAATTTTAGGGGTTTTGAGGGTTTACGGCGACTACATTGTTTCTAAACACATGTGTTTCGTCGATCCGCCTTTCCTTGCCATGAAATTATTATTCTTTTAGTTTTTGTAGGATCTGTTGCTACTCTATCGTGTTTAGTCTACAAGTTTTCCACCATCTGTTTACGAATTTGAGAGGTATCTATTTTCTTCTTTTGAATATTTACACACTGTTCTCTTTCCAATTCTTGAAACATTTTTTTTAATTTTAGGGGTAATAGCAGCCGCATTTCTTTGCCTTCACTTGTGGGAGAACTTTAATTAACCCTATGTACATTTGGAATCTTTTCCTCAGTCTGATTCTTTGCACCAAGTTTTTAACATTGTATTTGTAGCTTTTTATCATCTTCCACAGACTCGGGTCTTAAGGGATCTGGGGTCGGTGGCTAGGTTCCGTGGTCACTGGTGCAAGCTAGCTACGAAGTGGTCACGATTCTGAGTGCGCAAGATTCCACGAGAGAACGGCTGGGTACCAGGGGTTTCACCGCTGTTTCGGCGGCTGGTTAGTACCCCCTTTTTTGTTTCTCTTTTTCTCCTTTGCCGTGGTGCGGGGTTCTTGCAGGTAACAACGAGTTTGGATTGAGGTTCCTCTGTATAGGACGCGTCGGCGACTGAACCAAGCAAGCAAGTATTTTGGATGGTTGTGTTTTCAACTATGAATCTATGCCCGACAACTATTTTTTTCTTTTTTAATAAACCACTAACATTAGTGGTATTGGTGAGCTGAGTTTTGTTCTTGGTTTTACTTGCGCAGCTAGAATTTGCTCGATTCGTCTACTGGTTTTGGTTGTTTTTATGTTTGCAGCTATTGATGTAGGTCTAACCGTCGCCTGTTGAGTTGAGAAAGTAACAACTCGTCGGCGGCCAGGCTTTTGATACGGATTTTCTTCATATTTTTATATTTAACTTTCAATGTAAACCGATTGCCAGCTCTTTCTGCCAATACCAACGCTCCTTTTTTTTCCATTCTCTTCAAGAACACAGACTTAACTTTATTCAACAATTCAAAATAATTCAAAAACCTCCCTAATAAAGTTGTGATGCGGCGTCCGCTTGTTGTGAAAGTTGCAGAAAGATTTTGTCTCCTGCAAACTTTTAAAAATTTGGGTATTTTTCATGGGCTCCGCCGTCGCCGCCTTGGGTCTCAATGGACCTGGGGCCGGTGGCTAGGTTCTATGGTCACTAATACAAGCTAGCTACGGTGTGGGCACGAGAGAGGCCTGGAACAGAAGAGAAGAAAGGATCATCTTGTTGAGAGTGAAAAACAGGTAAAAGTTCATTGGGATTTCTTGGGGAAATTCTCTTGTATTGGTGGGTGAGAGTGTGAGGATTTGAGAAAGAAAAAGAGAGCTTTGTATGTGTAACATGTTGATGTACATTGAAAGTACTTGAATAAATTTACGTAAATATTGTGTTCTTCCATTTGTCTCTTCGTTTACTATTGTTCTTGCAGTTTCCTTGGGCTGTAATTTGTTTTCTCTGTGAGATTGTGGGTTTTCGAAATCATGTCTGCTCTGGGCCATATTGGTTACTACATAACCTGAGATCAATTCATTTGGTTACCGCAAATACAAACAAGGAATTGGTAAGATCAAAGCGTTTGCATTCTGCACTGCTTGCATAAGTTCTTGATTCTTGAAAAAGTCTACTGCATATGTTTCTTGAGTGAGTTCCTGAATTACACTCGCTGGAAATTTTTTATTTTTTCTAATGTTTATTATAATAGAAAACTCATGTTGGTTTCAATGATTTTGGTTTTAGGTTTGCACGTGGCCTTGCTTTTGCAACGCCATAAACGTCGGAAAAAGACAAGGCGTTGCTAGCCTCCGATTTCGTGCCTCCACCGCACAATTTTGTGCTTCCTCTTCGCATTTGTCAGGGTAATTTTTTTTTTTTGAACCGTCGGTAATTTTTTTCATTTACTGCATGGTTAAAATTAAATTATCAATCATATATTTGTTATCATAATTCCATACATTTAATCTTACTTTTAATTAAAAACAAGCTTTATTTGGTTTTTCGGTGAGTCAAATCATAATATAACATCTATTATACCATATGTTTGATCCTACTAGTGTAAAAGATACAAATTAAATATTGAAATAAATAATTCTGAAAAAAATCAAACAACTGAATTTGCTTTGTTTTCTTATTTCTCTCAGGTTATTTTTAGGATCATATATTAGCTATTATTTCTATATATTTAATTCAACTTTTTAAATATGAAATAAATGCTAAAAAGCAGATTTCTTAGAATAATCGAACAATTGAATTCTGCTTCGTTTTCGTATTTCTCAGGGTAATTTTTTTATTTATCAACACGATTAAGATCAAATAATTGGATCATATATTTGTTATTATTTAAAGGAGTAAACATTCCATTCAAACTTACTTAAAATCTATTGTTTGATGGAATCATTCCATTTTTGCCCTAAAAAAGACGTAAAAATCCAACCCCAATTAATTGGTGGTCCTAGTCTGTTATAATATCCATAAGGACATGGGCTAGATGTTTCGGCCCACGAATTCTTTCTTCAAAATGGCTACCGAAATTTGAATCTCCACTCCACACTCTTAACATTATTTCAGTTCAAATTCTTTCTTTCCATAATTTTATTTTATCCCCATTAGTTTGTCAATTTGATTATTGAATATTCTTCTTTAATGTTTTAGATGGCCAACGATGTGAAACGATACTCGTTGGTCATCGAAAGGGCTGAAATCTCGAAGATAGATGAGTTCAAATCGGGATCAGTTGTTGATTTGGTGATGCTTGATTCGGCCGATGAGGGTGATCAAACTATAATCAGAAATGTATGTGAGGATATAATTGAATTAAATGTAGACAGAAGTATCAGAAAAACTAACGAAAAACTCTTGAAAAAAGTCATAAAACTGCAATGATTTGTGCCGGTGTAGGGGTAGTTTCTACATCGGCTACAAAGTGGGGATGCATGTCGACAATACGACAAAGGCCGTAGAGGCAGTTGTTGACATTCTAAAAGAATGGAGAGAATCTGGTTTCTCTCCATTGATCACTATTGAAAACTTTTCTGCTTTCAACTCACTAATTGGGCGATGAACTTGAAGCATCAGAAATGCTCAGAGTTCAGACTTTTTCATATATATTTTTTTGTCCATGAGCCCGTCTTAGGTGTTATACACAAACTTTTCAGTGAGAAGAACATTCAACTAGTTTTCGTTTGGCATAAGTTTGATTTCTTTTTCTCTCTCTCTCCCCCCTAGATGTGGTGTAGTAATGTGCATGTGGGTAACAACTGGAGCTTATATTTTACCTTGTTTGCTTTAAGTCACATCAAAATATCCCATGAACAAATTGCATTCGCCATTTGTTGTTAATATTATATTTTATAAAAGATGCGCGATTGTTTAACTGGTATGGTTTACTTTCTTTGATGAATTTGTTGTGGACAATAATGTTAAATCACTCCATTTCTGTACGTCGGTTGCAAAGAAAGATTTTTAAATAGTTTCATATGATATGATTTTATGTTTTGATTGTTGCTAAAAAATGTAGGGTTTCAAGGTGTCGAACGAGTAGTTCAAGGTATGATAATTTCATTTTTTTATATTGCCATCAATTTCTTTTAATGAGTGCATAAGAAATAACATCATGGTCATCCACATACATATGACAAAAATGAAAAATTATGAATCAACAAAGAATCAAATTTTTGCCAAACGAATACTAATTGAATGTTCTTCTCACTGAAAAGTTTGTGTATAACACCTAAGACAGACTTATGGACAAAAAAATATATATGAAAAACTCTGAATTTTGAGTATTTCTGATGCTTCAAGTTGAAGTTATCGCCCAATTAGTGAGTTGAAAGCAGAAAAGTTTTCAATAGTGATCAATGGAGAGAAACCAGATTCTCTCCATTCTTTTAGAATGTCAACAACTGCCTCTACGGCCTTTGTCGTATTGTCGACATACATCCCCACTTTGTAGCCGATGTAGAAACTACCCCCTACACCGACACAAATCATTGCAGTTTTTATGACTTTGTTCAAGAGTTTTTTTAAGTTTTTCTAATACTTTTTTCTAAATTTAATTCAGTTATATCCTTATATACATTTCTAATTATAGTTTGATCATCCTCATCGGCCGGGTCAAGCATCACCAAATCAACAATTGATCCCGATTTTTCTAATTAAAAATTTCCATGCGATTCATGCTTTCTGTTTGCCCACCCTTGTTTCTTTAGTGTACCTTGTTCTCCTATTGAATTTATTTGTACTATGCTATCTTTGTAGGACATCCAACACGATAGATTAATTAATTTTAAATATATTTGTATTTGCTTGATTTGAAGCTATGTATGTGTAATCGATTAACTCTCTCTCTATCTCACCCCCTAGATGTGGTGTAGTGATGTGCCTGTGGATAACAACCGGAGCTTATATTTTACCTTGTTTGCTTTAAGTCAAATCAATCCCATGAACAAATTGCATTCGCCATTTGTTGTTAATATTATATTTGTTAAAAGATGCGCGATTGTTTAACTGGTACGGTTTACTTTCTTTGATGAATTTGTTGTGGACAATAATGTTAAATCACTCCGTTTCTGTACGCGTCGGTTGCAAAGAAAGATTTTTAAATAGTTTTATATGATATGATTTTATGTTTTGATTGTTGCTAAAAAATGTCCCCACTGGGAAATATATTATCCAAAGCAGAAATTTCGGTAAGAATGGTAAAATTGGCTACTGAACTCAATGAGTTCGATCGTACACACCAACCCCGAACTACCATCAAAGCTCAAGCTTTATCGGACTTTCTGGTGGAACTGGCCCATATGTGGATGGATCCACTATTCAGCTCAGAAGTGGTGCAGATGTGGTTCTTATTAGTCCCGAAGGGGAAAAGATAAAGGTAGCCATTCAGTTCGACTTTCATTCCTCAAATAATGAAGCTGAATTCAAGGCTCTCATTTCAGGGCTCTTAATAGCACTTGACACGAGGGTTCATAAGGTAGCGGGTTTCAAAGTGTCGAACGAGTAGTTCAAGGTATGATAATTTCATTTTTTATATTGCCATCAATTTCTTTTAACGAGTGCATAAGAAATAGCATCATGGTCATCCACATACATATGACAAAAATGAAAAATTATGAATCAACAAAGAAATCAAATTTTTGCCAAACTAATGCTAATTGAATGTTCTTCTCACTGAAAAGTTTGTGTATAACACCTAAGACAGACTTATGAACAAAAAAATATATATGAAAAACTCTGAACTCTGAGTATTTCTGATGCTTCAAGTTGAATCTGATGGCGGCGACCCTCGAGTCCAACGACAATCATATACAGAAAAACACATATGACATCCTGGTTCATCAAGACCAGTGTTGAGAGATGAGCAGTTAAAAATTCTGGTTTATCCCACCGTTATTTATCTACCAAACGGTGTCTTAGTGTATTGTTCGCATTGAATTTTTTCATTGAAAAAATTATGATTAGTACTTAGTTTAGTCCCCTCACTATCCTCACTTTTATTGTCACAGTATTAAGGATGCACACAAAATCCTTCAATTAATTGTCACCCTGTGTTTATTTGATATAAGAAACGTGTGTTTCATTTTCACCCTTGTAAAATTAGACCCACTCTTTTTTCCACTCCCTCCTCAATCCTACTGTCTTGTCTTGTGAACCAAAACCTCTTTCGACCAAAAAATTCCTCCGTTTCTTTCTTCCCGATCGACGGCAACGACTTAACCAATGCTAAAGTCCAGAACCGGAAAGGCGCTGCGCCGGTGGTTGGAATTTGGGATATCGGCCGATCGGGTATCTTCATTCAAAAGTACGGATTCTATTTGTGCTTTCCTTGATTTTGTTCGTGTTTTTCAGCAATTGTTCACTCTAATTCTGATTGTACACACATGTTTTCTTAATTAGGCTTGCTTTCTTAATTCTGATCAGAACTTCTGTTTGTTTCAATAGAATGTACATGGTCGTCTCTTGTTATTTCGCATATATAAAAGTATTTCTTCATCAATTTTTTTCCAATTTTGTTTGAGTTGGTGCAAGGTGCTCAAGAGAATGGAACTGTAATTGTTTGAAATAATTCTGATTCAAACTTGGATATATTGTTGTTATAAACCCTAAATGATGTAGCCGGCAGCTAGTTGATATTTCATTTTAGTGGTTCAAATGCCTGTTAGTTTTTAAAAGATTGGTGTTGATATCTAACTCCTCTTTTGTCTGCATGCCACCAATCAGATATGCCCTGTTTCCAAGGATTTTTATTCTGTCCAGAAGCATTTTCTCTTCTTACACCACTTTTGTATCTACCATATCAGTTCTCCTAGGCATGAGGTATGTGCCTCGATTACTTGATTTTTAATTATTCACAAGTGGCATGGGATCATTGGTACTGAATATATGATTGCACTTGGTCCTTATATGGTAATTATGTAAAAATTATCGCAGTTAGGAGCTGTTGTTGCTTGATGCGAGGAACCCTTGTTATCTGTTGATGATTTAGCTGATCAGACTGCTGAATCCTAAACTATTTTGAGTACTGTTAATGTTAAAAATTTCCTTGCGATTCATGCTTTCTGTTTGCCTACCCTTGTTTCTTTAGTTTACCTTGTTCTCCTATTGAATTTGTTGGTACTATGTTATCTTTGTAGGACATCCAACACGATAGATTAATTAATTTTAAATATATTTGTATTTGCTTGATTTGAAGCTGTGTATGTGTAGTCGATTAACTCTCTCTCTCTCTCTCCTTGGTGGAGTAATGTGCCTATGGGCAACGACTGGAGCTTATATTAGTACCTTGTTTGCTGTAAGTCATTCTTATACATTGACTATCTCTAACAAGGTTATATGCCACTTTACTGCAGTTAAAGTACTCGCAGCGAGTTATGGGTTTGATTCATGTTTCCCCTCTGTGCAAAGCACCATCTTGGACACGTTGGTTTTGGAATAAGGTAGATTTCATACAATAAAACTAGACACTGTGGTCCATCTGGTGCTACATGAGTAATCTATCAGTACAATATTTGGTACGGACTTGCTTGCTTTATGCATTGTACTAATGTGGATTCAATAACACAAGAGGCACAAAGCCGTGGTTAGGTTCGTGTAGGCTACTAATATTCAAAATGTCAGCTGATCTCCAGATTAAGCGAAATGAAGACATCAATTTTGAACTTTGATGTATATCAATTTTGAACCATCCTTCTTACTTGATTCTTACAAAAATAGTATTATAAAAATGTATACTGTTTGTGCAAGGAAGGTAAAGTTTACCTTTTTCTGAATTTAGGTGATCTTTGAATGAATTTTTTGTTTCTGTGGTTATTTACTTACCAGTCTGTGATTTATAATTTTTTTTTTGTGGAGATTGTTTGTTTATGTGTATCTGCTTAAGAAGCCCTTTCACATGCTTTTTGGGTATGCATGATTATGTTTATAAATTATCTTTCCTTGTCGATGTATACAAAATGCAGGTAACTATGACCTGTTATTTGCTGAGAAAAGTTGAGCTTTGTTTTGTTTCAGGATTCATGAAATTTTGTAGTTAGTAAATCGTCCTATGGATTATGGAAATTCTATTCTTTTGGTAGTAGAGGCGAAAAGTTCTTACTTGGATTTTGTTATTTCCTTTTTTTAAAAATCTAAGATTCAGTACATCCTAGTTTTTATCCTCTCTTTTAAACGGAGGATTAGATTTAGTTTTTCTTTTTAAAAAAAAAAAATAGTTCATGTTTTGAATGGGCAACACTATAATGGGCAGGTGCAGGGTTTAGTCACCAAGAGAACAGGGGTCTTCAACTTTATGGATCAAATACCTTAAGTTGTGCTGTGAAATTTGATTGCGGCAATCCTTGAACTTTTCACGCAATTACATGCCTATATTTTGAAATACTCCGAATACGGTATGTTCGATGAATGAAGCATTTGTTTGGTACATGGTTTGTCAAATGCATTTACTTTTATAGAGGCAGTAGGCAACGTAGTTTAGTCTTTCTTCATTATAAGAAAATGCACGTTCTGAGAAACAAACAGCTAATGACTATTTGTAGTCGAGGCACTCAAACATATAATCTTTAAACCGTGCCTTCAGGATATGCTATATAATATAAGTATGTGCATTAAGAATTCATATGGAGTGGATATGAGTGCCTATCTAGTTTGCATAACTTTGCACTTAGCGAGATTTTGTGAAATATTTTTCTTAAAAATATTGGACGAGCTACATGTCAAACGCTTTGTTTAGCTAATTACATACTTGCTTCTTGTTTAATTCATCTAGAGAGTATGCGTGAACTACTCGGTGGAGTTTCAAGCGAATGACTTTGATATTTTGTGCTAAATACTTGAAAAACGTGTAATGACTTTGATAGTTGTAGTAACGTTTTTTCAACTTAATTTTTAGTTTTAATAGTTTTTGTAATTTATGCTTTAATATTGGATAGAATTTTGTGACATGCTTCATGAATTTAAGTTAATACAGATGTTTGTTTTTATTTTATTTGTTTTTATTTTTATATGTATAAGCACGAAAAACGAGAAAAAAAAACTTTAAAATTATTGTGATACACGTAGTTGTAGTGTGTTTGAAATATATATATAGAAACTAAAAAAGAGTCACGAAATGTGTATATAGTGACGTTTTTGTTCTTACTGGCGCTTGCTTCAAGCGTCGCGTATTTGGATGTTTCAGTAGTTATATAAGTTATAATGATGCGTTAAAGCGATGCGAATACTGCGTTTTGTGACGCTTTTGAGCGTCCCTATAATCTACATACCTATTGAAATGCCTAGCTACACGACTTTTTAAGTAAGCGTCACTAAGTAAAAGTGTCACTATAGCCACATTTCGTGAAGCTGTTTAGTGTCACTAAAGCCGATTTTCTAGTAGTGCCTCAATTCGATTTCCTGGCGTACATACTTTGGGATCAAACAAATATATCGAGACTATCATAAATAGAAGCTTGAACCATTTGAAGAATGGATATTGTGACTCACTATGTTTTGTTGTAAAGCGTTAGGAGGATAAAAAGTTAATGTTACTTACTGAGGTACTTTTCTTAATATCTTTTACCTTATTAGTGTTCTTAAGCACACATTATATAAATGTATGTATATGTATTCAATTTAATTATTTAAATAGTTTTTTTTTTTTTGGATTTTGATTTCTTTTCTAGTTTAATTAGTTATTTTCATACATATGAAGTTTTTCTCCCTTGCCCTCCTTGATGCCCGATTCATCATGCTTTAAAATAATATTTTGGTAATATATCTCGAATTTGGACTATCGTCCATAGGATTAGATGTACACATCACTCGAAAAAAAATACCCATACATTATATGTAGATATATCTAATCTGAAAATCTCACAAAATTGACAATGATTTGCATTTGTGTGGGTGGGTACTAAGTCACATAATCCTCATACCCACTTCACGCATTGGTGCTCCGGTCGCGAACTCGCGCATTAAGTGTTTGTGCGGCTCTTTATTGCTATATTGTATTAAGTCACATATTAAGTTTTACTAAGTCATGAACTTAAATATTAGACATTCTTAATTTTCGGAAATAATGTCATTTTAATAAATTCATACTATTACAAAACATGTTGAAAGTAGATGACATATTTGGTTTCATTTTTCGAATTTATTATCTTATGGCCAAATATTAATAATTCATTTCATTTTTCATTCTCTAAAACATATATCTCGGAGAACAACAGCTATCCCTACTAGGAGAGCGATCAAATAAAAAAATGAATTGCACTGTAAATAATATAAAAATGATGTAAGTGTGTTAAATAAGAAGTGTATTATGTATGTTTAACTTTATTTCATCAGTTTATATATATATATATTAAGGTGCACCAATACTTAATATTTTCATAAAATTGACACACTCACATATCCGCACCGTCCCGCACACCTGCATCATGTGACTTAGGGTGGGGTAGCTTCTACGTGGGCTATAAGATAGGCATCTACGTGAATTTAATTACTTGAAGATCATTCAATTTATATAACCCGATTAATTATTTGAAATCTTCCCTCACAATCCTTCAGAATCATGATCAAGTGCTTTTAATATGCATTATATCAAACTTCTTCATATGGCAATAGTCGGGTATCAATTCCTTTAATTTCAACAAATTGTAAGGAATGATAATCATAGCAATAGTCAACTTAAGTTCATAAAATTAAAGTAATTGAAAATCGAATATTTGTTAATTACACGATAGTAATATCAACATTATTAGAAATAGCCTGTGAGGAAACATTTTTAAGTTCTTGTGATAACTAATGTCTACTGCTTGAAGCATCCACTACATTGAATAAACTTACTGACGAGAAGTCCCTCGACTGACTCTACAAAGTTCTACTGGAAGATAGAATATACTGGGTGTCAAGAGTAGAAAATAGAAGTCTACTGGATCAGAGTATCATAGCTCACTGTAAAGTCCAGTTGAGTATCACTGGAAGATATCAGCAGACATTACAAGACATCAGCTGATTTTAGTCCGTAAGATATCACTGGAAGGCAACATGACAAAAATCGAACACATTCATTCTGACAATAGTGCCACAGAAAGCCGCGCTGCCATATCAGTGTCGTGCCACCAATCTCGTTAGAATGAACTAGCCGTTTGTAAACGGATTTGGAAATAAGACAAGGAATTTGGATGAAAACCAAGAAGCTGATTTTGCGCGGCTCTTTCCATTTGAAGAATAGTTGTCGTTAGACTTTCGAGTCTATAAATACGTCGAAGAGCAAATTGAAGAAGGCTCTCAACACTCTGAATCTCGAATCTACTTCATTCGCAGTTCTCAACATGTACTGAGATATTCTGAAGTTTTGCAGAGCAATATCTAAGCATTATTGTGATCGAGAAGATCTATGCATTCTAGTCTACTACTCAAGAACACTCAAGGATAAACATAGTTTTTATATCTTGTGAGAGTGTTGTAAAAGTCATTTTTTAATCTTTGTGATTATTGTGTTGCTATGAGATTAGACAAAACTGTGTGGATGCCTAAGTAGGTTGTATACTGAAAAGTGTAAATCAAAGTCTTCTAGTGTAACATGCCTGCAAAGGAAGAATGGGAGATATAGAAGCGTTTGTGCTTCGAACTTCCAGAAACAATTCTTGTGTCATTTACTTTTTGCACCTTACATTACTGCCCCTTTTACTTTTGCCTATAAGTTTTTAACTCACAAGTCCAGTAGATGTCTTTCGCACTATCTTTTAGTTGTCTACTGCATTGTAATCAATTGAGATCTTACTGTAGTACTTAACATTATGCTGTATTTTAAAGAAACAAGAATTTGAGTCTAATGTTTATTCAACCTCCCTTCTAAACAATACCCCAATCCTAACAAGTGATATCAGAGCAGGTCTTCTCAATTGTGAGAATAACAGAACTGATGGCTTCATTCAGCAAGGTTCCAATGTTAAAAAATGATGAATATGATGATTGTAGAATTCGGATGCAAGCACATCTAACTATCTAAGTGCTCAGAACTATGATATGCGGTATGTCATTCTAACGGACCAATGATGATCATGAAAGTCAACACAGACGTGGCTATCTCTAGTGGTGAACCTCAGATGGTTGAAAAATGAGAGAGCATCCTGGACAAATGATGAAAAGAAAAAGGCGAACTTGGATAACGTGGCTAAGGACATCTTATTCAAAACATTGGATAAAAACATATTTAATAAAATCAAGATGTGTCCTACCACAAAAGATATTTTGGAAAGATCGCACAATTATGTGAAGGAAATGATCATACGAAAGAAAACAAGCTGCTCTACAAAAATTTGAGAACATCAAGATGATGTCTGGAGAAACTCTCAATGAATATGATGAAAGAGTGACATGAATATCAACGAACTCAATAGCTAGGGTAAAGAGCTCTCGAACGGAGTTACCCTAAAAGTCATGAGAGGTCTTCCAAGAGAATGTGATATGAAGACCAAAGCCATGAGAGAATCAAAGAATCTGACAAGATAGATCTTCATGATCTATTTGCTGATTTAAAGGCTTATGAGTTTGAATTAGGCATTTGAATTGAAGATGAACCAAGTATCAGTCAACCAACGAAGGCCTTTGCTGCATCAGAATCCCTGTCCACTGTAACAGAGAAGACTCCTGAACAAATGTGTACTGATGCAATGGCGATGTTTGTCAAAATATTTGAAAAATTCATGAAGACGAGCCATAAGACATATCAGTCTTATCCAAGGAAGCAGAACTTCAAGGACAGATCAGAAGAAGATGATCGTGTCCGCTTTAACTGTCACAAACTAGGACACTTCATCGGCGATTGTACCAAACCAAAGAAGGATGATCAAAAGAGGACTTCCAAGGACTACAATAGGTCTAAAGAGAAAAGAAGATCATCCAATACTTCTATGAAGGTTTGCTTTCTGCTGACAGGAATCTAGTGGATGTGGCGAGTGGATGAGCTTTTATTGATAAGACACGGAGGAGGCAAGGAACTTGATAGCAAACATGGTTGTCAACTCCCAACAATTTGGACCTGCTCGACATGGACAGACGCCAAGGAATGAGGTAAACATATCTAACCTTGAACAATAACTGATTGACTTAACCTCTCTTGTGCGTCATCTTGCAGGTAGCAATATAATGAAGGCAAAGGAATGCTGAATTTGTCTAGCCATGAACCATCCTACTGATGCATGTCCCACACTTCAAAAGACATCCACTGAGCACGTAAACTCAGCGGGTGGATTTCAGGGCCAACCACAAAGAAGCTACGACCAACCATCGAGCAACTACAACCAAGGTTGGAGGGACCATCCAAACAAGAACTATGTAAATCAACCGATGCAACACCCTCCACCCTATAGACCGCCATTTCAGAGAGCTCAACAAATTCCAATTTTCTACCCCTTATGACAGGTTAGAGAATAAGATTAAAGTTATGCCTGAAAGTAATAAGCAATTTCAACAGGAGACGAAGACGAGCATTCAAAGCCTAAATACTCAAGTGGGACAACTTGCCACCGACCTAAATCATTTGGGGGCTCAAGGATCACATAAATTACCTTCACAGTCAGTGTTAAACCCAAGAGAAAATGTGAGTGCCATCACATTGAAGAGTGGTGGAGATGAGACTGAGAAGAAGGTGTACTGATGCTACCCGAGCAAGAAGATGTGAAAGAGGAGGAGGACATCGAGGTGGACAGCGGAGAGCTTATGCAAGATGAGGAACCACAAGGTAAGTTCCCTCCACTTTATGAGTATAAAATTGAACCCTCATTCCCCCTTGCATTAAAGATGAATTGGAAGGACAATGTCATCAAGGGGCTCTATGAGACATTTCGAAGGCACGAGGTAAACACTCCACTATATGATGCAATGAAGAAAATATCTCGGTATGCTAAATTTTTTAAGGAAGTGTCAAAATCGGAAAGGAGCAAAAAACAAAGGGTGCCCCAAGATTGAACTAGGTGAGAATGTTTCTGCAGTCATCCAAAGAAGCATTTCCATGAAATGTAAGGACTTTGGTATGTTTTCTATCCCCCGTGTGATTGGAAATATTAGGATTGATGGGACAATGCTAGACTTAAGAGCTTCTATTAATGTCACGCCTTATCTACACACAATTGAAACTTGGACCTTTGAAACGGAATTCTACCGTGATCCAACTAGCTGATAGGTCTACAGTCCGTCCTAGGGGGATAGTAGATGATGTACTTGTGCATATTAATTAATTAGTTTTCCCCGCTGATTCCTATGTCCTTGACATGGAAAATGGTGACACATCTAGCCACATCCTATTAGGGAGACCATTCTTGAAAACCTCTAAATCTGTCATAGATGTAAATAGTGGCACGTTAACAATGGAGTTTGATGGTGAGATTGCAAAATTCAATATCTATGAATCCATTAAAACTCATGAGCATTCTAGTTGTGCTATTGATATCAATGATGCACTTGATTTTGAATTTGAATTTGATGACTTGTGTGAGATGGAAAAGGCTACTGAAGGCACTGTGGACAAATGAGGTAAGGACTCAAGTCTTGTGCATAATTTTTCATACCATTGATGTGTTATCTACTCATGATACTGCTAACCCTCTCTCTTCTCACTTGCAGGATCCTATTGTTGAAAGGAAACACTCTCCTGATCGACCACATCAATCGCCGGGAGATGTAGGAGGAACAAGAAATGATGATGACCTCTCCAAGAAGTGCAAAGAGAACAAACCAAAATTCCAAGGAGTTAAGAAGATATTGAGGTGGAAAATGAAGGATAGAGAGACACCGCATAACCCACCATGCTCATGAACTGGCGTCGGGCCACCGACGTAAAACAGAGGCGTTGCTTGGGAGACAACCCAATGGGAGTTAGTTTTTCCTTTTTTTTTTCCTTTTTATTGCTTTCTTAGTTTAACTTTTCTCTTTCCTTACAATTTTGACTTACATTGGGACAATGTAAGATTTAAGTATGGGGGAAGGATTAATTTATTGCTTTCTTATTATAAAAATTTGAAAAATTTTGAGCTCATAGTTATTGATGAACATGAACTTTTGAATCACTAGCCCATTATGAAACTTAATTGATGGCATGTATATTTTTTAACATAGGTGAATTGCTAACCTTGGAACACTTTGAACTCTAATGCACATTATACTTTGACATAGTAGTTGAATATATTGAGCACAATATTGTCATGACTTGTGAAATGTGCATAGCCTAGTGAAGATTGTGTGAATTCTGTGATAGTCTTAGAAAGTCTCTGATACATGCTAGAACTTAACTACATGCTCTTTGAGGCGTGTGTCTAGACTACTTGCGATCATTAAAATTATATAGGCGATCTTTGATGTGTTTGAGCCTTTCAAGCCTACCATGTAAACAAAATTGTCACTAGTACCCCTTTTGAGCTTTAATGTAAAAGAATGGTTGTATGCTAAGCATACAAACGACCACCATTCGACATTCTTTGGCTAGCTTATCATCTTCCCTAAGGAGCTTAAATATGATTTAAAGACATAACTTTGAAAGAAGTATGATGTACTTCATTTACATGCACTTGTGTTATCAACGATTAATATATGTTTGAGATCTTTATTGTCAAAAGAATGAGATGCATGAAAGAAAAGGAGATGCCTTGAGAAAATAGATAAAAATATGACTCCAATGTGAGCCAATGCACATAGAGAAGAAATTGAAATAAACCTTACAAAACGAATAAGGTTTGAAAAAATCATGTAAGAAGATGAGTTTTTATATTGTGCATATCACCATACTCTCTTGTTTGATACATCTTTGCCATTTCTTTCATAAGCCAACACCTAGGCCAAGCTACATGCTAATTAAGACCTACTTGATTTGTGTTTGCAAATGGCTAAGATAGTGGAGAAGAGTGTGCAAATGAACTTATATTTGTGTTGGTGTACAACTTGAGCTATTGTGGGTTTACATTTATTGGATCTATAATATATACATGACACTTGATTATGATCACACACACGCGTTCGCTGCTTTGTTGGGTATGAAATGTCTAGGGATTGAACTTGTTCCACTGTTAGCTTATCACCGCCTTTCATCATTATGCATGTATAAAAAGGCACGAAAGTGAGGATAAGTTAGTCCATTTTAATGCTATGTGCCACAAAAAGATTGTAGTTTTTAGCGATCGATAGCGTCGCCCGAGAAAATTTTAAAAAAAAAAGCTAGCAATCAATCGGCAAGTTCCAGCGATCGATCGCTGAGTAATTTTGGAAAATTTTGGAACTTGATTTATTTTCTTCCTACATGGACTCTAACCTATTCTATCAGCCTCCTTTATATAGCACACGAAATTGGGAGCCTCATGTCAGACTGTTATCATAGTTTAGACCTTAGATTATAGTTTTAGAATTTTCTTTCATAGTTTAAAGACGGCTACGAAAATCAAAGCGAATGCGGGAGTGACGACCTCGACAAGCGGCGATCCTTATAGTTTGTCTATACTTTTCCCTATGCTTTTATTTGATTTTTGTTGTTTTAATTTAATTCATGGGTGTCTAAATTTCTTTTGATTCTTGGTTAAGGAAGACGATACATTAGAAGTTTACGATTCTCGTGAGATTATGTTTTGTTTGTTGATTCTCGTTGAATATCAATTGTTTTTCTGATTTTCATGTCCATGCAATCTAACGCTAAATTAGATATCAAATACGGAATCGTTTGATCCCTCTAATTTACGAATGAACTAAGATTAATAAATTTTCGCTTGTGAGTTTGTTAAATTTTTTTGGGAAAATAATTGACTAGATTAAACATAGACGCTTGAATTATGTTGTTTAGCTTCATCGATCTCACAAGTTTTGATGCTATCATCGATTTAAATCTTAATCGCTTGTATTTTGATTGATTGTTTAATAATGGTTAAACTAGAACGATTGGGCTATTTAATTAAACGTAAGCTGAGATATGACTTTAATTATTGGATTGAATGTCCAACGATGAATATTCATACGAAAATTGAATCGTATATGAAGATCGATGATCGAGATAGTAAACCAAATTGTAAAGTCAACTGAAAGCCAAGAATCGCTTCTCATTATTTAAATCACTTTAGTTTAATCTTGCTCACTAGTTTAATTCATAGATTTTCATAGTAGTAGCTCAATTGATATATATATATATATATATATATATATATATATTCAAAAATATTATGAGCAAATCCAAATTTTAAATTAATCCAAGTATGTGAAAATATCAATAAAAATTTATCTTTTAATTATATTAAGATGAGAATATTATTTCCTACAAAAAATAAAAAATTATAGAGTTCCAACCTTTACAAATACATAAAAATTTTGGATTTACTTCTTTCAGCCCATACATTTTTTGGGTATAAGGATAACTATCAAAATTAAATATATGAATTCAAAACCTATATTTTATTGGAAACACAACTTAATATTGGTTAATTCATGGAAGCAATTCTTTTTAGCAGAAATATGATTATATTAAGTTAAATAACAAGTCTTACAACTAATAGTCCATCGAGACCATAAGCCACAACTATCACCAATGAAAACCAGCCACAAAAACATATATCTAACATGAACAAAAACCCAGACTCGGCAAGTAAAGTTCAGACGTATAATCGAGTTGAGGAATTAATTCACGGTAGATGCACAATAACTTGGCCTGTCGAGTGCAGAAACCATCAAAGCGAGATCAAGTTGAACCCAGGGTGGGGTCGAAAGTGGAGACTGCCTTCCAGAGGTGAAGGTACAAAGACGGATAAATAGGAGACGTAAACTGATACAATGACACCAAACGAGCAATCTCTGATATCCAAATCCCAAACATAATTCCAACGACCAAAACCCACCACGGGTGGCGCATGAAACCAAACTGCCCAGTAAACTTTGTAATCACAGCCAAGCAGTGCGCCAGCAATGAAGCAAGTGAAATATGCAAAAAAAAATTGTCCCCACCAGACGTCAGAAGCCTAAGCCAAGTAACGACGAGAGTCCGAACAAAAAGGCTGCCAATACACCACCAAAAAGTGGGCCAACCAGATGCTGCTAGAGCATAACTACGACAGACAATAGATAGTACACCAAACAACACATACACAATAACTATAAAATATGTAAATATAAGAAAATACCAAAAGGTGGGAGAGCACCCGATAAGCCAGGCACAAGCAAAATAATGTGCAAGAGCCTCCCAACTCTCACACATACCATCTAAATAAAGTCATGGCTAGCGGCGGGATTGTCGCGCAGCCACCGCTAAGAAAGGGGATCTGAAAATCCCAAACAAAGCCGAGTGCAATGGACCGGAGCTACACTAACGCGCAAATTACAAGGGATGGAGGAGTAGCCAACAGTGGCAGGATCGAGGCAAGCCGAAGATGGAGAACTCGCCAGATCTGGAAAATCCAAGAGAGCACACCAGGGGAAAGGAAAGACAGGCAAAAAGCACCCGGCATACGCAGCGGTGGAGGTTGAAGAGCTGAAACGAACCAAGTCGATGCATGTGTTGTGAGAAAACCAGCCAGAAGAAGGAGCGGACGCCACCAGTAGCACACAGACCACATCGCGAGCGATTCTTCATCGTGAGAGCAACCAGTAAATGCTAAAAGAAAATGAGACATCGATTAATGGAGCTAAAGACGGCCAGAATGGCTTTTATAGGTCGTTCGTCTTCCTTCTCGTGGAAGTTTGCTTATCTCCTTTAGCGGCGTACGATAGCGGGTTCTTCTTCGGCGCTTTGTGCACTGTTCCTCAACCGTTTATCCTCCTCTTGTGTTCCTTCCCTCCTTTCGCGCCTGTTTCTCCCACCTTGGTTTCCAGTTTTCTTGAAGTGGTTTCCGATCATTCATGGCTCGTCCGCCACCAAAGTCGATGATTGTACAAAATCCCAGGAGTCTGTTTCTCCTTTCTTTGCTTGCGGTTTTGGCCTTTTTTCTACGCCAAGATTCGATTGGTAAGGGGATCTGTACGAAAGAAATACTCAGGTGATTGTGTTGCCTTCCCGTGTATGCTTCGCGACGCATTTTATTTTTCTAGGACTTTTGCTATTTTGCCGTGTTGTTGGGGTTCTTTAGGAAGATTTTTGGGCTGGAATGACGGTGCCAGGAGGTTCCGGAGGACGACATCATCTTTTGTAGCCGGTTTCATGTTAATCGGCAGCCGCTCATTGTCTTCCTTGGGCCTATTTTGTTGGCTGTTTGGACTTTCTTGTGTTGGTGCAGTTTTTGGTGTTGGTTACCATGACTATCGGCTTCGACAGCCCCTTTCATGGCATCCCAAGAGTGTTGGTTTTCGATACTAGTGTTGGTTATGGAAGCTTGTACTCTTGTTCTTATCCGTCTCTATCTGATGGCGTATTCCGATCAATTTTATCTTTACCTTCAATTATCATGGAAGGCAGTTGCATCTCCCTGTGATCTTGATTAAGCTCATTTTATGGCTGTTGGTTTCGGAACTAGTGGTACTAGGCCAATCGTTGTATCTTTTAAGTACTCTTTTTCTCGGCCATTGTCTCTATTGCTGGCATGTGTTAGTGCCTATGATATACGGACACTCCTAAAAATCACGTGGCGTGTCCATTATTTTATTAATAAAATAAAATCGGACACCTGTGTCGGACATGACTGATGGGCGTGTTCGAGCAATGTCCAACACAAAATTGACACTTTTGGGTGATAATTGTACTGTTTAAAAAGTTTTTGCTAAAATGAAATTTAGAGTTATTAACTCTATTTAATTGAAGCAATATACATTTGTTGTTAGTATAAGTGATACTATTATAATTTCAGTGACATACATCTATATATATTATTTTTGAATTTAGTAAGAATATTTTTAGTGTATATTTTATTTGGACGTGTTTGATAAACTATATATTAATTAAAGTAATATGTATTTGGTGTTAGTATGATTGATATTATGATGATTCCAATGACATGTATTTATTTATATGTTTCTTGAATTTGGTAAGAATATTTTTGGTAATTTAAATGAATTTTGAATTTAAAAAAATGTGAATTTCTAGTATATGTAATATATATATATAGGTGTATCATAGCCGTGCCGTATCGTGAAAATTTTAAAAATCCGTGTCGTCGTGTCCGTGTCGCCGTGTCAGTGGATCGTAGGTTAGTGCGGTGTTTACTGATTGTTGGCCAGTTTGTTTTTGTAACCTTTCTCCTTGTTATCTAATACAATATCTGTTGATGTTAAAAAAAAATGATGGCTAGAATGGTTGAAGTTGGGGCAATTTGCTGCCGGAAAGCGACGGAACCAGCGAGTACTCTCATTTTAGAAAGAGAATAAAAGATTTTTTTTCATCTATTTAATATTTTAATTAACTTTTTTATAATTGAATATTTTTATCTGCATATAAAAAAATTAGAATTTTAATTTCATTTGCTTTTTTAATTTCATTTGCTTAGCGAAAATTTGACTATATTTTTCATTTTAACCAACGAATTCTCACGGTAAATCATCTATAAATAATTTAAATATTCAAAAATTAAAAGGTCACTTATGTAGTTATCGATATTCAATAAATAATTTTTAAAGATATTGTCCAGTTTGAAACTAACGAAATATTGAAATATTTATATCTTGATCCGTTGATTTTTTATCAATGATTTTTCACATAAAATCCAGTCCCCTAGACAGAAAATCCTGGCTATGCCCATGTTAACAAGCATGTCCAAATAAAAAATAACAACAATTATATTCTTACCAAATTCAAAAAACTTATAAATAAACGTATGTCATTAAAATCATCATAGTATCACACATACTAGCATCACATGTATATTATTTCAATTAACATAAAGTTTAACAAATACGTCCAAATTTCATTTTAGTCAAAAAACTTTTTAAATTGTACAATTAACCACCAAAAGTATCATTTCGGTGTCGAACACGCAGTATCCGACACGAGTGTGCGTTTTTTTATTTTTAAATTAAGGATACGCCACGTGTCATGTACGATACGTGTCCGAGGGATATAGGTGTCCTAGAAGTGTCTCACACTACACCAATTGATTTTTATTAGTGTCCCTGCATCATGGATAAGTCCAATCTGTCAAACTATATCAGTATATGAAAATTAATATGCATGATATATTTTGTGATAATTTTGATCTTCCTTCAAAAAGGATTCGGTCAAAACTCAAAACACAAATTTTGTAGCCCGATGAGATTGATTTTCAATGGCATTAGCCTCATCTTATTTTGAGTAATACACAAGTGTTATGCGAGAAAACCATGAATTCCAGAAAACTTCAAGTAGCAAATGCATGGTAGTATAACTGAAACTGTAACACTAAAAAATGTGCCAACAAGTGATATGAGATATCCGAAAAAGGGGTGGTTACGGCCTACGGACACTAAAATCGTGCTACGCACCAATCCGGTTCCAATCAAGGCGCTAAGCCCTTTCTTATGGAGTGAACCAGCAAGCGAGCATGACCTGCAATTACAGTCACATTTCTGGACTATAGGAATAACAAAAATAAAAAACCTAGTAACTTGGAGAATTTATTTTGGTTTTTCATCGAATGATATAATGTAGGGAAGACTGGATGAGCACAGTAAAAGAAGGCCTACAAACTCACATCAATTGGAAACCCGTCCAAATTTATCAGAGTTCTCTTTTGATCATACACAGAGCCGACAGAACTGAAGCAATGAGTATAAAAAAAACCATAACTCCCGTGCATAGATAAAAAAGAATGCTCGTATTGTTTAACTAAACTGTGGGAAGTATAAGGAGGCCTACTATGAGAGTGAAGCTTTTTCTTCCTCCAAAAACGGGCCCAACGATGTATTCTATGTCTGGAAATAAGTTATGCAAATTATCTCCTTCTAGTGTCAAGAAACCTGTTGCCACCAAGTGGAGTTGGACGTTGTGGCAATGGCTATGATTACCTTTTAACCCCAAATACTCGGCCACCTATAACAGAATAGCTTATTATGTTTTTGTTGGTTCTGTTCTCTTAAAAACAAATAGACAAAGCATAAGAAGATCACAAATACTATGATATTATAAAATTGTTGAAACAGTAAAAACTTACAACAAACAGTTTAAATAAACTGGACAGAAACTTTGTTGTTGGACGAGGCCACAGTAAACAGTGTGCCCGTAAACTCTAAATTGCCCGCCTACAACTTCTGGCCTCCTGGACAAGAGAGTTCCAAGGTACAACGTCCCAAACACCTATGTATGGGTTGAAGCAGAAACCCAGACAGACTCACTCGAACACTGAACAGTGTGTAGTACTCTCAAGATAATATGATATGATATGAAATGCAATTTCGGGATGAGATAAAGAATGAGGCTGGAGCAGCTTATATAGCTGCAACAGCAGGCCTACCAAAGGCCACAACTTAAATGATAATGCATAGTGGGTTAGATGAAAAGTCTCAACACTTAACATCAGATTCGTTTCGGATTTAAGTCTCACACTTAAATCTGACACCAATTCTGCAGGTAGGTGAAAAGTCTCAAACTTAATACTCAGCAGAATATGAGAAGTCAGGCAGGTGAAAAGTCATTTCAGAAATCCGTGTAGTAAAAAGATAGGACTGCCTTCGCGGCAGCGACACGCGCGACGCGGCGAGTCGAGACGTGACGTGACGTGACGTGCCGAGCCGAGCGGAGCGGACGGACGGACGGCGCGCGAGGGGCACCCATCTTTACTACTTAACTACACTCTAATGATTTGTATCTCATAAACAAACCATAAGTGCCTCAATTACTCAATGTGGGATTTCTTTAGCCTAATTGCCTTTCATAATTAACTTACCATAATTTTGTTCTCATTAACAAAATTAATAATAATATTCGGCTTTTAATGTTTAAAAACCCATTAATTCTAACAGTTTTTGTTTTGAATCAACCAAGCAATACAGTAAGTTGAGCCAGCCACCCGATAGGAAGTGATAATATTCCAACACCTAAGAAACCAAACGAGAAATGGCAATTCAGTATTCATTTCAATTAAATATAGGAAACGCGTCCTTAAATAAGAAAATTTAATTACAAATTACATAAGCCACACTCTAGGCCTTGATGCTTCTTTTTTTTTTTTTAATGAAATGCAAAAAACTCATAACAGATAATACAGATAATTGGCATGCCCATTGTGGATGAAACACAGTTCCAATATCAGTATAATAAAATGCAAAATGTCCAAAATTATATTCTCACAACCAATAATAATCGCCCTACTTCGATAAATTCTAAAACTAAACAGATAATATCGGACAATGAAAGACATTATTATAACTTAAATCGTCATTAATGCACCAAAAGGAACAAGGAAACGATGAATTAAAGATTAGTTCCCCTCATACGTCATGCATAACATTATTCTCTTAAACAAACCAAAGGCCAAAATTGACATTTTTCATTTTTATTTTTTTCAAACGAAAAAGGAGAAACAAAATCGGACACGATATGAAAAACATTGTGGTGTTCTCTGTGAGATTGTGGGTTTTCGAAATCATATCTGCTCTGGGCCATATTGGTGACTGCATAACCTGAGACCAATTCATTTGGTTACTGCAAATACAAACAAGGAATTGGTAAGATCAAAGTGTTTGCATTCTGCACTGCTTGCATAAGTTCTTGATTCTTGAAAAAGTCTACCGCATACTTTATCTTCATTCTTGAGAAAGAAAAAGAGAGATTTGTAAGTGTAACATGTTGACGTACATTGAAAGTGCTTGAATAAAATTACGTAAATATTGTGTTCTTCCATTTGTCTTCTTCGTGAATTTACTCTTGTTCTTGCAGTTTCTTGGGCTTTAATTGGTGTTCTCTGTGAAATTGTGGGTTTTCGAAATCATATCTGCTCTGGGCCATATTGGTTACTGCATAACCTGAGACCAATTCATTTGGTTACTGCAAATACAAACAAGGAATTGGTAAGATCAAAGCGTTTGCATTCTGCACTGCTTGCATAAGTTCTTGATTCTTGAAAAAGTCTACTGTATACGTTTATCTTCATTCTTGAGAAAGAAAAAGAGAGCTTTGTAAGTGTACCATATTGATGTACATTGAAAGTGCTTGAATAAAATTACGTAAATATTGTGTTCTTCCATTTGTCTTCTTCGTGAAATTACTCTTGTTCTTGCAGTTTCTGGGGCTATAATTGGTGTTCTCTGTGAGATTGTGGGTTTTCGAAATCATATCTGATCTGAGCCATATTGGTTACTGCATAACCTGAGATCAATTCATTTGGTTACTGCAAATACAAACAAGGAATTGGTGAGATCAAAGCGTTTGCATTCTGCACTGCTTGCAGAAGTTCTTGATTCTTGAAAAAGTCTGCTGCATACGTCTTCATTCTAGTGAACCTCAGATGGTTGAAAATGAGAGAACATCCTGGACAAATGATGAAAAGAAAAAGGCGAACGTGGATAACGTGGCTAATGCCATCTTATTCCAAATATTGGACAAAAACATGTTCAAAAAAATCAATATGTGTCCTACCGCAAAGGTTTTTTTGGGAAAATATCGAACAACTATGTGAAGGAAATGATAAGACTAAAGAAAACTAACTTATTGTTGCTCTACAAAAATTCGAGAACATTAAGATGATGCCTGGATAGACTCTCAATGAATATGATGAAATAGTTACATGAATTATCGACGAACTCAACAGCTTGGGCACAAAACTCTCAAACAAAGAAGTTAATATAAAGGTGATGAGAGGTCTCCCAGGAGAATGAGATGTGAAGACCATAACCATGAGAGAATCCAAAGATTTAAACAAGATCAATCTACACGATCTATTTGCTGATTTAAAGGCGTATGAGTTTGAATTAGGCATTCAAATTAATGATAAACCAAGTACCAATCAACCAACAAAGGCCCTTGCTGTATCAAAGTCCTTGTCCACTACAACAGAGATGACTCTTGAGCAAATGTGTACTGATGCAATGCCGGTGTTTGTTAAGAAATTCGGCAAATTTAAGAAGAAGAGCCATAAGACGTATCACTCTTATCCAAGGAAGCAGAACGTCAAGGACATATCAGAAGAAGATGATCGTGTCTGCTTTAACTGTCACAAACTAGGACACTTCATTGCCAATTGTATCAAACCAAAGAAGGATGATCAAAAGAAGACTTTCAAGGACTACAAGAAGTTTAAGGAAAAAAGAAGATCATCCAGCAGAGATAGAGATCAAACAGTTCTTGTTGCTGAGGAGAACAAGAGTAAGTGATCTGATTCAGACTCAGAATCATAAGAATCATCAAGCTCCTCAAGCGAAAGTAAAGATGAAGGAGTCTATTGTCTTATGGCCAATGATGACAGTGGGATAACTGATTCTAATATTTCTGAATTCACTCATATTGGACTCACCACTACACTTCATGACATGATAAATGAGTATCACCCGTTGTATGAGTCCTTCGAGAACTACAAGACTAAATATATTAGCCTAGTCGAACAGTAGGACAATAAGCTTGATTGTGAACAGTCAAGTGAGCTATGATTAAGGGCAAAAGTAAGTCTACTCGAAAAAGAAAATAACGAAGTTAAATGCGCACACCAAAAACTTATCAATTTGGTTCGCATATGTTACACATCAACCGTTAGGAAAGACCGAATACTAGAGTCGATTAGGCTTGCTAGCGATCTTGTTGGCATATGCTTTATCAACCATGACAGTTACGCTTCTAGCACACGATCTCAAATGTGTTTGATGAAAAACAAGTCTCAAACAATGAACTTTGTTAGATTCAGCACAGTATATGAACCAAGTGAGTTTGAGATGGAACCTGTCAAGCCAATACTTGTTAAGGAACATGCATCACCTAAAGGTAGTGGTTATGTTAAGCCAGTAGAGATGACTAGACCAGTACAGATGTCCAACTATAGACATAAGCCTACTGGTCAGGCAACTCGAGACACAAAACCTAACTCGTATCATAATTGTATGCATGTCCAGAAGAGATATTTGCCTCTAAACATGAATCAAAAACAAAAACAACATGCATACACTCAATATCACACACAACGCCTTAGAACACCATCACCATTTTATGCACACATTTCAGGACACACACAGACCCAAAATGTCCAGGGTTGTCCAAGTGTGGGTCTCGAAAGGGCTATCCCATCTGGACCCAAGTAGGATTGAGTACCAATGCTTTCATCACTTTAATTGCAGAGATCTAGGATCCAACTTGTTCGGAGCTCAGAGTGGTTTCTGGACAGTGGATATTCTAACCATATGACAGGAAGTGCATGTCCATGTCTGAGTTAGTAGACATTACCGGACCAAGAATAACGTTCGATGACAACGCAAAAAGTTGAACCGCAGTTAAGGGTAAGATTATCCATGATAACATTACTATTAAAGAAAGATGTACTATATAAAACCTCAGAGGGTTAAGGTTTCACTATGCAGCAAAGATGGCTTAAGTCATAACCATAACCCCACTAGAATCCAACTCTTTCTCTTCCATTTTTTGCCACCTGAATCTGATTTTTAATCTCAATCCACCAAATTAATATCATTATTATCATCCAAAAAACTTTGTTATACTTTATAAGTCAAAGAAGAGATGAAAAAACGTCAAATGGTTCTAAGGAGAAACGATCGGGCTTCAAGAAACTCTGCGAATTCATCTCTTCCGGTGAGAACTGTGAGATATGTAGAGTGCCAGAAAAACCATGCAGCCAATGTGGGAGGAGCGGTGCAGGGAATTCATGGCTTCCGGGGAGGAGGGAACCAGCGACGTGCTCACTTGCGCCGCCTGCGGCTGCCACCGGAACTTCCACCGGAGAGTTGAGGAATGGGAAGGATAGGCTGAGGGGGAGATGGGTTGTGACTTGTGAGTGATTGTGCCTAGCTAATGCTTGAAAACAACACATGTATAGAGTAAGTGCAAATACTGTATTGTGTGTTTCTTTTTGCAATTACTGGGATTGTTTAATTACGTGAAATATGATTATTGTACGAGGGGGAAGAAATAATTGTGAGTGGTGATTTTCTACCTTGCGTGGAAATAAATTTATTTTTGCAAATTTGCTTTTTATGTTGAAGTTTACTTTATACATATATTTGTCAATTAATATCAATCTATCTTATATATAGTTGGATTAGAAAGCCATCAAGCTAGAAGTTATTAAAAGCAGGAAAATTCAACTATGTTGTTATTCGACCACGATATGAATGGAGGCATTTATCTGGGAAATTTTAAAAAAATGATCTCATACGATATAGACTTTTTCGATAATAGTTTCAAACATTTAGAACCAATCATATATAGTCTCACATAATTTGTTTTTAATAAAAAATAATCCCACATAAAATTTAGCCTCACAAAAATTAAATTTTTTAACAAAATTGGTCTCATAATTGAACATGGGTCTTTGACACAACTTTTGGTTAAATTTAGAAACATTTTACACGTGATTATATTTGATTAGAGCTAAAAGTTTGAAACTAGTATTGTAAAGACTATTATTCTATGTGACCATTTTTAATATTGACCCTATTTACTTATATAATCTAAAAAATTTGCAAATAATCAAGTGCGGCTTGATTAATTATGTTCTCCACTTTACTAGCTAATCTCCTAAATTAAAATTGTTTCTTCATCCATGAATTGATAATCCAACAAGTAATCCATGTGAACTTGTACATATCTAACGCATCTAACGGTACATATTAGATCTCAAACATATTTAGGTAACGTTTGGTACAATTGATGGCATGTGATAACTGAGAGATGAGCAGTTAAAAATTCTGGTTCATCCCACCGTTATTTATCTAGCAAACGTTGCTTTAGTGTATTGTTTGCATTGAATTTTTTTTATTGAAAAATTATGATTAGTACTTAGTTTAGTCCCCTCTCTATCCTCACTTTCATTTTCACCCTTGTAAAATTAGACCCACTCTTTTTTCCACTCCCTCCAAAATCCTACTGTCTTCTCTTGTGAACCAAAACCTCTTTCGACCAAAAAATTCCTCCGTTTCTTTCTTCCCGATCGACGACAACGACTTAACCGATGCTAAAGTCCAGAACCGGAAAGGCGCAGCGCCGGTGGTTGGAATTTGGGAAATCGGACGATCGGGTGTCTTCATTCAAAAGTAGGGATTCTATTTGTGCTTTCCTTGATTTTGTTCGTGTTTGTCAGCAATTGTTCACTCTAATTCTGATTGTACATTGTGTTTTCTTAATTAGGCTTGCTTTCTTAATTCTGATCAGTACTTCTGTTTGTTTCAATAGAATGTACATGGTCGTCTCTTGTTATTTCGCATATATAAAAGTATTTCTTCATTAATTTTTTTCCAATTTTGTTTGAATTGGTGCAAGGTGCTCAAGAGATGGAGCTGCATTTGGATCTGGTGCGTGGGATGGAAACCCAACAAATCAAGGGACAAGATTGAAGAATAACTGATTGTAAACTATCCGTTAAGAGGGTTAGGATTAAGCCTGTATAAATAGCTATAGTTTACAAGTGAAATGTACTCTCTGTTTTTGCATTTGATCAGTTTTTAATACGCTTCAATCTCCGCTCAATAAGATACGTTCGCTTTGTTCTCCTTATTATTCTTTTTGGTTCTGGAATTCAATTCATCTTCAATGCTGTCAGTTTCCTTCATTATAGTTCTAAATCATAACAAGAGAGAAAGGCAAAAGAAATGAATCGGATTCTGAAAGCAGATTACACACGAGAGAGGCCTGGAACAGAAGAGAAGAAAGGATCATCTTGTTGAGAGTGAAAAACAGGTAAAAGTTCATTGGGATTTCTTGGGGAAATTCTCTTGTATTGGTGGGTGAGAGTGTGAGGATTTGAGAAAGAAAAAGAGAGCTTTGTATGTGTAACATGTTGATGTACATTGAAAGTACTTGAATAAATTTACGTAAATATTGTGTTCTTCCATTTGTCTCTTCGTTTACTATTGTTCTTGCAGTTTCTTGGGCTTGTAATTGGTTTTCTCTGTGAGATTGTGGGTTTTCGAAATCATGTCTGCTCTGGGCCATATTGGTTACTACATAACATGAGATCAATTCATTTGGTTACCGCAAATACAAACAAGGAATTGGTAAGATCAAAGCGTTTGCATTCTGCACTGCTTGCATAAGTTCTTGATTCTTGAAAAAGTCTACTGCATATGTTTCTTGAGTGAGTTCCTGAATTACACTCGCTGGAAATTTTTTATTTTTTCTAATGTTTATTAATTAATTAACAATATATAAGAGCGGTAAAGTGGTCGGCAGATTTCGATTTCATTTTCTGATTTATTTACGATTTTGCCATCCAGTGTTATCTGAATTCATGAGCTTCCTTCTAATTTGGCCGCTTCGTTCCTCCAACCGTTTTTCCTTCTCCCTTGTGAAAAGTTTTCTGATTTATCCGCCGCCCATACTCTCCAACCATATTTACTTGCTTCCGGTAGATGCCAGCCGCGTATTGAGCCAACAATTTCCGAGCATCATACGACTTTTCTTACCTAATCACAAAGTCCTCCCTCCTCTTCTTCTTCTTCTCGACTTTTCCCAACTCCCGTCGCTCTATTCCGCTCGTTTCCTTACATATTGTTTCGTTCCAACCTCCTGAATATGAAATTTTGCTCCTCCGCTTCTCGGCGCGCTTCTCTCGTAAACTGGTCTCCGCCTGCGTCGATTTGCGCTTGAAGTTAACAAGGTAGATTCGGGTTTCTTTCTTCCTCCTCAAATAATCGATTGTTCTACGAATCATTTTCTTGTATTTGTTTTTTATTAACGGTGTGTTGCGTACATCCTTGCGATTCCATCGAGTTTTTATTTCTTAACAGAACTTTGCTTACTCACATGCTCAATTTATTTTTCCCAGTTCATCTGCTTCAACATATCTCTGTAATTTTCGTTATTTCAAATGAGTTTAAGGCTTACGGAATACATTAGTTATTTCGTGTTGATTTGTATAGTAAGCATTCACTATTTGTTGTCATTCAGAGTGTGTCAATAGATTTTTCCAAAATTGATTTTTTTTTCCAGTTCATCTGCTTGAACATATCTATGCAAGTTTGTTATTTCAATTGCTTTTCAAGCTTACGGAAAACAGTAGCGATTTTGTATGAAGAATTTGAGTTTGACGAGGGCTTTTGATAGTATTGAGTTTTATATGGTTGACTAGATTTTTGGTGGGTTTGGTCCTGGTTATCGGCGGTACACTTAGTATATACAGTGTGTATGGGTGGTGCTCGATGTATGTGTGCAGTGCGTGCGTGTGTGCTGCTGTGTTTGTTGTGCGTGCGTGAGTGTGTGTATATGTGTGCTATATACACATAAATGTAGGAGATTTAGTGTGTATTAGATTGTGTATCGGTAAACGGGTGATATTGCTTGGCCACAGCAAGGGTGGTGTTGATGCTGCAGCTGCATTATCTCTCTATTCACGAGAATTGAGAAATAAAGTTGCAGGTTTGGCGCTAGTTCAGAGTCCATATGGTGGAACACCTATAGCATCTGATATTCTTCGTGAAGGCCAGATCGCCGACGTGGAAACCCGGAGGATCATGGAGTTTTTGATCTGCAAATTAATTAATGTAACATTTCAACAATTTCCCATTACTATAAGTCAAAGGTGGAGGAATGACTCGAAATTTGAGGTCAAGGCTATTCTTAACCTATTCTATAAAGAATATAATTCTTGCACCAGATGAACAAATATAAACCTGTTTCATGTAGAATCTGCTTATGTGGTATTGATCACGTATCATGATTTGTTCCATAGTCTTTTGCCAATCCCATAGGTTTTATATTCATTGAGAAATGGTGCATGAACGGTATTTTCGTTCATAAACATGTATACTTCAAAAACTGAACATGTTTTTTCGAATCGATTATATGCTTTAACAAAATTTTCCTTGTATTGTTCTATTGTTTCAACTGCTTTAAAGTTTTCAACTATTTCCTTTTCTTTGCTCCCTCTAAAAATTGGTTGTTGGGACGCGGGATTGGGAGTCTGGTTTGTGTTTGAGTTTTAGTGCATAGTTAGTGAATGAAATATCTGAAATTTTTTCAGTAATTATATGGTTGAGCTCTTGCTGTGTGGATGACTTACAATCGTGTTTGGTTTTCTGTGTTGGATGATGTCTTTTTTCTCTTTGCAAGCTGCAAGTAACTCAATATGCCACTCGCTGCTGCCCTTCAATGCAGAATACATCGAAAATATATCATTCTGAGCCCAATGATGAAAGTCTGGGAGTTTCTTGCTTCCAATGTTACAAAAGAAAGCAAGTTGGTATCAACGGTTTCACGTCTGGATTCTTTGCAGACAGGTCAACTTTTCATTTGTCAAAGCTCAAACCTAACAAAGATAAAGTAAGAAACCATCTACTCTTTGGTAATCTCGGCTGTCCCTTTTCAGTACTCTGATTGATAGCGAGTCTATATTGACCTGCTCTTGTACTTCACCAGTCAGTTTACCACCATGTCCACTCGCATTCTTGTGAAATCGCGATGCTTGCCTTTGAACTAATTCTCTTCTTGTCAGATTGGCTGTGAGTAGATTTACGTGGCAGTTATGTCACTTGCTAATATTAGATTATGTTGTATCTTGTAGCAGTCACTAAAGCAATAACATTTTGTTTATTAAGTCTGATCATTTCAAGAACTGTCATCAATTTATTTTACATTATGCCATATTATATTGAGTTCTCTCTCATCTATCATATCAGGTTGGTCTTCATGTTTCATGTGCCACCGTAGGTCCCAACGAGCCACATGCAGCAAGTACAACATGGCCCGATGGTGTTACTGAAAAACAGAGTTTAGATGTATTTGATCCAGAAGTAGGGAGAACAGAATATGAGCAATTTTTGCGTCTTGAGCTTCCGTCCCACCCAAAATTGCATTGAGGACAACTGAAAAATGGTCTCCGCTACCTCATTTTGCCAAACAAAGCCCCTCCCAATAGGTACTATTCCTCTTCAGTGTCATTAATTTGTTGCTTGGGATTACCTTAGTACAAGTTGGATTTTCATATTTATTTATCTTGCATACTAGAACTTTTCCAGTCTCCAGCACTTCCCTAGAGTGTATTCTTACATCTATGTGCTTCGACCTTTTGTAAAAAACTTGATGCTTTGACATGTGAATGACACTTTGATTGTCACAATATACAACACCAAGTTCTTCCATTAATGTTTCACCTCTACAGTACAGTGACACAATCTTCAACCCTAAACCCTACACTCCCTCATCGCATGTTCTCCAATCGAACCTGAAAAGGAAGGATTTTGTTCCCTTCAGGTTCATATACTAACTTCACTCTTCACCAACCTCTATTTGATATGCAATTTGCCTCTGTTTTTTTTGCTCTCGTTTTGATTCCAGTCAATGTTCCTATTCTACAATTCGATAAATTCGTCTCAGCTTTAGTATGACTGTTTGCTTCTTAATAGAGGCTGATCGCTCTATATATTAGTTTTAATTCGTGAAGCGTTAGGAATCCGGTAATATATTTTGAGATTTCTTGAATAATACCACCTCCGTTTTCTAGCTTAGATACTTTCAAGTGTCTTCTGTTCCATATTCCTCAGGATCCGCATACATAAATTGGTGTTGAAATTCATAAAAACTAACACAGATGTGATAAGGTGCGTTTCTACTTCTGAGGTGCCAATTTTGTGCTTCCTCCCTTATTTTTTTCCCTATATATTAAACTGATCAGATTAACTCTTTCCTTTAGCCTGATTTTTGTGGATGCTTTAATTATATGTGTTAACAAACTGAATAGATGTGTGCTATGTTCATCTACTTTCCCGGATATTCCCAATTTATGGGAGACTCTGCCCAATTTTTTGTAAAAACCACGACATAATCAAAATTTTATGCTTATATAACACATAGGACATGCACAAATCATCAACAGATATAACTGGTTGCACGCCTTCTATGCCAATATACCTTGCTTGCTTTTAAGTCTTACATATATTTTTTCTACATTGTAAAGAAATTTTCCATATAATACAAAATTAATTTCATCATTTGTTTTTTTCGTTATTGTTCAAAAATCAAAATCATAATTAACTTATATGATTGCATTTGTACAATATAGGTACTTATTTTGGCCAGGAGTTACCCGTCGCGCACTGCGCGACGGGCCTTACCTAGTTATAATAGAAAACTCATGTTGGTTTCAATGATTTTGGTTTTAGGTTTGCACGTGGCCTTGCTTTTGCAACGCCATAAACGTGGGAAAAAGACAAGGCGTTGCTAGCCTCCGATTTCGTGCCTCCACCGCACAATTTTGTGCTTCCTCTTCACATTTGTCAGGGTAATTTTTTTTTTTGAACCGTCGGTAATTTTTTTCATTTATTGCATGGTTAAAATTAAATTATCAAATCATATATTTGTTATCATAATTCCATACATTTAATCTTACTTTTAATTAAAAACAAGCTTTATTTGGTTTTTCGGTGAGTCAAATCATAATATAACATCTATTATACCATATGTTTGATCCTACTAGTTTAAAAGATACAAATTAAATATTGAAATAAATAATTCTGAAAAAAATCAAACAACTGAATTTGCTTTGTTTTCTTATTTCTCTCAGGTTATTTTTTAGGATCATATATTAGCTATTATTTCTATATATTTATTTCAACTTTTTAAATATGAAATAAATGCTAAAAAGCAGATTTCTTAGAATAATCAAACAATTGAATTCTGCTTCGTTTTCGTATTTCTCAGGGTAATTTTTTTATTTATCAACACGATTAAAATCAAATAATTGGATCATATATTTGTTATTATTTAAAGGAGTAAACATGCCATTCAAACTTACTTAAAATCTATTGTTTGATGGAATCATTCCATTTTTGCCCTAAAAAAGACGTAAAAATCCAACCCCAATTAATTGGTGGTCCTAGGCTGTTATAATATCCATAAGGACATGGGCTAGATGTTTCGGCCCACGAATTCTTTCTTCAAAATGGCTACCGAAATTTGAATCTCCACTCCACACTCTTAACATTATTTCAGTTCAAATTCTTTCTTTCCATAATTTTATTTTATCCCCATTAATTTGTCAATTTGATTATTGAATATTCTTCTTTAATGTTTTAGATGGCCAACGATGTGAAACGATATTCGTTGGTCATCGAAAGGGCTGAAATCTCGAAGATAGATGAGTTCAAATCGGGATCAGTTGTTGATTTGGTGATGCTTGATTCGGCCGATGAGGGTGATCAAACTATAATCAGAAATGTATGTGAGGATATAATTGAATTAAATGTAGATAGAAGTATCAGAAAAACTAACGAAAAACTCTTGAAAAAAGTCATAAAAACTGCAATGATTTGTGCCGGTGTAGGGGTAGTTTCTACATCGGCTACAAAGTGGGGATGTATGTCGACAATACGACAAAGGCCGTAGAGGCAGTTGTTGACATTCTAAAAGAATGCAGAGAATCTGGTTTCTCTCCATTGATCACTATTGAAAACTTTTCTGCTTTCAACTCACTAATTGGGCGATGAACTCGAAGCATCAGAAATGCTCGGAGTTCAGACTTTTTCATATATATTTTTTTTGTCCATGAGCCTGTCTTAGGTGTTATACACAAACTTTTCAGTGAGAAGAACATTCAATTAGTTTTCGTTTGGCATAAGTTTGATTTCTTTTTCTCTCTCTCTCTCCCCCCTAGATGTGGTGTAGTAATGTGCATGTGGGTAACAACTGGAGCTTATATTTTACCTTGTTTGCTTTAAGTCACATCAAAATATCCCATGAACAAATTGCATTCGCCATTTGTTGTTAATATTATATTTTATAAAAGATGCGCGATTGTTTAACTGGTACGGTTTACTTTCTTTGATGAATTTGTTGTGGACAATAATGTTAAATCACTCCGTTTCTGTACGTCGGTTGCAAAGAAAGATTTTTAAATAGTTTTATATGATATGATTTTATGTTTTGATTGTTGCTAAAAAATGTAGGGTTTCAAGGTGTCGAACGAGTAGTTCAAGGTATGATAATTTCATTTTTTTATATTGCCATCAATTTCTTTTAACGAGTGCATAAGAAATAGCATCATGGTCATCCACATACATATGACAAAAATGAAAAATTATGAATCAACAAAGAAATCAAATTTTTGCCAAACGAATGCTAATTGAATGTTCTTCTCAATGAAAAGTTTGTGTATAACACCTAAGACAGACTTATGGACAAAAAAATATATATGAAAAACTCTGAATTTTGAGTATTTCTGATGCTTCAAGTTGAAGTTATCGCCCAATTAGTGAGTTGAAAGCAGAAAATTTTTCAATAGTGATCAATGGAGAGAAACCAGATTATCTCCATTCTTTTAGAATGTCAACAACTGCCTCTACGGCCTTTGTCGTATTGTCGACATACATCCCCACTTTGTAGCCGATGTAGAAACTATCCCCTACACCGGCACAAATCATTGCAGTTTTTATGACTTTGTTCAAGAGTTTTTTTAAGTTTTTCTAATACTTTTTTCTAAATTTAATTCAGTTATATCCTTACATACATTTCTAATTATAGTTTGATCATCCTCATCGACCGAGTCAAGCATCACCAAATCAACAATTGATCCCGATTTTTCTCATTAAAAATTTCCATGCAATTCATGCTTTCTGTTTGCCCACCCTTGTTTCTTTAGTTTACCTTGTTCTCCTATTGAATTTATTGGTACTATGCTATCTTTGTAGGACATCCAACACGATAGATTAATTAATTTTAAATATATTTGTATTTGCTTGATTTGAAGCTATGTATGTGTAATCGATTAACTCTCTCTATCTCACCCCCTAGATGTGGTGTAGTAATGTGCCTGTGGATAACAACTGGAGCTTATATTTTACCTTGTTTGCTTTAAGTCAAATCAATCCCATGAACAAATTGCATTCGCCATTTGTTGTTCATATTATATTTGTTAAAAGATGCGCGATTGTTTAACTGGTACGGTTTACTTTCTTTGATGAATTTGTTGTGGACAATAATGTTAAATCACTCCGTTTCTGTACGCGTCGGTTGCAAAGAAAGATTTTTAAGTAGTTTTATATGATATGATTTTATGTTTTGATTGTTGCTAAAAAATGTCCCCACTGGGAAAGATATTATCCAAAGCAGAAATTTCGGTAAGAATGGTAAAATTGGCTACTGAACTCAATGAGTTCGATCGTACATACCAACCCCGAACTACCATCAAAGCTCAAGCCTTATCGGACTTTCTGGTGGAACTGGCCCATATGCCCGAGGAAAAAGAATGGAATCTTTATGTGGATGGATCCACTATTCAGCTCAGAAGTGGTGCAGATGTGGTTCTTATTAGTCCCGAAGGGGAAAAGATAAAGGTAGCCATTCAGTTCGGCTTTCATTCCTCAAATAATGAAGCTGAATTCAAGGCTCTCATTTCAGGGCTCTTAATAGCACTTGACACGAGGGTTCATAAGGTAGCGGGTTTTAAAGTGTCGAACAAGTAGTTCAAGGTATGATAATTTCATATTTTTATATTGCCATCAATTTCTTTTAACGAGTGCATAAGAAATAGCATCATGGTCATCCACATACATATGAAAAAAATGAAAAATTATGAATCAACAAAGAAATCAAATTTTTGCCAAACGAATGCTAATTGAATGTTCTTCTCACTGAAAAGTTTGTGTATAACACCTAAGACAGACTTATGGACAAAAAATATATATATGAAAAACTCTGAACTCTGAGTATTTCTGATGCTTCAAGTTGAATCTGATAGCGGCGACCCTCGAGTCCAACGACAATCATATACAGAAAAACACATATGACATCCTGGTTCATCAAGACCAGTGTTGAGAGATGAGCAGTTAAAAATTCTGGTTTATCCCACCGTTATTTATCTACCAAACGGTGTCTTAGTGTATTGTTCGCATTGAATTTTTTCATTGAAAAAATTATGATTAGTACTTAGTTTAGTCCCCTCACTATCCTCACTTTTATTATCACAGTATTAAGGATGCATCACAAAATCCTTCAATTAATTGTCACCCTGTGTTTATTTGATATAAGAAACGTGTGTTTCATTTTCACCCTTGTAAAATTAGACCCACTCTTTTTTCCACTCCCTCCTCAATCCTACTGTCTTGTCTTGTGAACCAAAACCTCTTTCGACCAAAAAATTCCTCTGTTTCTTTCTTCCCGATCGACGGCAACGACTTAACCGATGCTAAAGTCCAGAACCGGAAAGGCGCAGCGCCGGTGGTTGGAATTTGGGAAATCGGCTGATCGGGTATCTTCATTCAAAAGTACGGATTCTGTTTGTGCTTTCCTTGATTTTGTTCGTGTTTTTCAGCAATTGTTCACTCTAATTCTGATTGTACACACATGTTTTCTTAATTAGGCTTGCTTTCTTAATTCTGATCAGAACTTTTGTTTGTTTCAATAGAATGTACATGGTCGTCTCTTGTTATTTCGCATATATAAAAGTGTTTCTTCATCAATTTTTTTCCAATTTTGTTTGAATTGGTGCAAGGTGCTCAAGAGAATGGAACTGTAATTGTTTGAAATAATTCTAATTCAAACTTGGATATATTGTTGTTATAAACCCTAAATGATGTAGCCGGCAGCTAGTTGATATTTCATTTTAGTGGTTCAAATGCCTGTTAGTTTTTAAAAGATTGTTGATATCTAACTCCTCTTTTGTCTGCATGCCACCAATCAGATATGCCCTGTTTCCAAGGATTTTTATTCTGTCCAGAAGCATTTTCTCTTCTTACACCACTTCTGTATCTACCATATCAGTCCTCCTAGGCATGAGGTATGTGCCTCGATTACTTGATTTTTAATTATTCACAAGTGGCATGGGATCATTGGTACTGAATATATGATTGCACTTGGTCCTTATATGGTAATTATGTAAAATTATCGCAGGTAGGAGCTGTTGTTGCTTGATGCGAGGAACCCTTGTTATCTGTTGATGATTTAGCTGATCAGACTGCTGAATCCTAAACTATTTTGAGTACTGTTAATGTTAAAAATTTCCTTGCGATTCATGCTTTCTGTTTGCCTACCCTTGTTTCTTTAGTTTACCTTGTTCTCCTATTGAATTTGTTGGTACTATGTTATCTTTGTAGGACATCCAACACGATAGATTAATTAATTTTAAATATATTTGTATTTGCTTGATTTGAAGCTGTGTATGTGTAGTCGATTAACTCTCTCTCTCTCTCTCCTTGGTGGAGTAATGTGCCTATGGGCAACGACTGGAGCTTATATTAGTACCTTGTTTGCTGTAAGTCATTCTTATACATTGACTATCTCTAACAAGGTTATATGCCACTTTACTGCAGTTAAAGTACTCGCAGCGAGTTATGGGTTTGATTCATGTTTCCCCTCTGTGCAAAGCACCATCTTGGACACGTTGGTTTTGGAATAAGGTAGATTTCATACAATAAAACTAGACACTGTGGTCCATCTGGTGCTACATGAGTAATCTATCAGTACAATATTTGGTACGGACTTGCTTGCTTTATGCATTGTACTAATGTGGATTCAATAACACAAGAGGCACAAAGCCGTGGTTAGGTTCGTGTAGGCTACTAATATTCAAAATGTCAGCTGATCTCCAGATTAAGCGAAATGAAGACATCAATTTTGAACTTTGATGTATATCAATTTTGAACCATCCTTCTTACTTGATTCTTACAAAAATAGTATTATAAAAATGTATACTGTTTGTGCAAGGAAGGTAAAGTTTACCTTTTTTTGGTTTAGGTGATCTTTGAATGAATTTTTTGTTTCTGTGGTTATTTACTTACCAGTCTGTGATTTATAATTTTCTTTTGTGGAGATTGTTTGTTTGTGTATCTGCTTAAGAAGCCCTTTCACATGCTTTTTGGGTATGCATGATTATGTTTATAAATTATCTTTCCTTGTCGATGTATACAAATGCGGGTAACTATGACCTGTTATTTGCTGCGAAAAGTTGAGCTTTGTTTTGTTTCAGGATTCATGAAATTTGGTAGTTAGTAAATTGTCCTATGGATTATGGAAATTCTATTCTTTTGGTAGTAGAGGCGAAAAGTTCTTACTTGGATTTTGTTATTTCCTTTTTTTAAAAATCTAAGATTCAGTACATCCTAGTTTTTATCCTCTCTTTTAAACGGAGGATTAGATTTAGTTTTTCTTTTTAAAAAAAAAAAAAGTTCATGTTTTGAATGGGCAACACTATAATGGGCAGGTGCAGGGTTTAGTCACCAAGAGAACAGGGGTCTTCAACTTTATGGATCAAATACCTTAAATTGTGCTGTAAAATTTGATTGTGGCAATCCTTGAACTTTTCACGCAATTACATGCCTATATTTTGAAATACTCCGAATACAGTATGTTCGATGAATGAAGCATTTGTTTGGTACATGGTTTGTCAAATGCATTTACTTTTATAGAGGCAGTAGGCAACGTAGTTTAGTCTTTCTTCATTATAAGAAAATGCACGTTCTGAGAAACAAACAGCTAATGACTATTTGTTCGAGGTACTCAAACATATAATCTTTTTGCAAGTTTAAGCCATGGTGCGTGGTGGTTTCTCAACTTGGGTCACTGACTATTTGTAGATGCATAGCATTTCAACTAGATTTCTATATTTTCTATTTGTAGTAGCACTATCATTAGTGATATTGTGAAATGTGTTTAAGGAAGGAGGCTGTTGATTCTTTGAAGAACCCTGCCTTCAGGATATGCTTTAAACCGTGCCTTCAGGATATGCTATATAATACAAGTATGTGCATTAAGAATTCATATGGAGTGGATATGAGTGCCTATCTAGTTTGCATAACTTTGCACTTAGCGAGATTTTGTGAAATATTTTTCTTAAAAATATTGGACGAGCTACATGTCAAACGCTTTGTTTTAGCTAATTACATACTTGCTTCTTGTTTAATTCATCTAGATAGCTATTGTTGGTGATATAACTCATGTTGGTGCGATCCAAAGTTTGATAAGAGTCGAAGGGAGCAAGAAGTGGTAGAGAGTATGCATGAACTACTCGGTGGATGTTCAAGCGAATGACTTTGATATTTTGTGCTAACTAGTTGATAGTTGTAGTAACCTTTTTTTTCAACTTGATTTTTAGTTTTAATAGGTTTTGTAATTTATGCTTTAATATTAGATAGAATTTTGTAACATGTTTCATGAATTTAAGTTAATACAGATGTTTGTTTTTATTTTATTTTATTTGTTTTTATTTTTATATGTATAAGCACGAAAAACGAGAAAAAAAAAACTTTAAAGTTATTGTGATACACTTAGTCGTAGTGTGTTTGAAATATATATATAGAAACTAAAAAAGAGTCACGAAATGTGTATTTAGTGCCGTTTTTTGTTCTTACTGGCGCTTGCTTCAAGCGTCGTGTATTTGGATGTTTCAATAGGTATATAAGTTATAATGATGCGTTAAAGCGATGCGAATACTGTGTTTCGTGACGCTTTTGAGCGTCCTTATAATCTACATACCTATTGAAATGCCTATCTACATGACTTTTTAAGCAAGCGTCACTAAAAGTAAAAGTGTCACTATAGTCACATTTCGTGAAGCTGTTTAGTGACACTAAAGCCGATTTTTCTAGTAGTGCCTCAATTTGATTTCCTGGAACACATACTTTGGGATCAAACAAAAATATCGAGACTATCATAAATAGAAGCTTGAACCATTTGAAGAATGGATATTGTGACTCACTATGTTTTGTTGTAAAGCGTTAGGAGGATAAAAAGTTAATGTTACTTACGGAGGTACTTTTCTTAATATCTTTTACCTTATTAGTGTTCTTAAGCACGCATTATATAAATGTATGTATATGTATTCAATTTAATTATTTAAAATTGTATTAATAAGTATAAGAAGTGTCCTACAGTTACTTAAAACATCTTCCTCTAAAGATATACATCAACACTTCACACAACATAAGAAAGTATTGCAAAACCAAGTGCATAAGAAAACGCCCAAAAGTCTAAGGGGGTGTATTGGTTATTGACTTTTATTGACTTTTATGGAGTTTAAAAGTTTAGAGGTATTCAATCCATACTTTTATATACTCTGCAAAAGTCTAATGGTATTCAAGACAGACTTTCGTAGATTTTTAAAAAGTCAGGTGGTATTCAAACTTGAATTTTTAAAACTCTATAAAAGTCTATAGGTATCCAAAATCTCATAGACTTTTAATGACTTATGCTGAAATCTTTAGGTACAAACTTTGATGCCCCATGAACATCCCAAAAAAGTTAAAAATTCTCCACCACTCCTAGCAAAGATTTGGAATGACTTTTAATTCCTAATTACCATTACCTCTCTTTACTCTTTGATATTTTCATTTCCGACATGGCCACTACCACATTGGTTTTTCCTCCCCTGTTTTCTACATGTACCATTTCTTTAATTCCTAATGTGCTGCTCTTTCTTCAATTATTGTTTTTTTTTCACATCTTATTTTTTATCCAATATAATACTAATACTTACACAAGTTTTTTGATAAAATAGCAAGTTAATGTGCTCAATTTTATATTAGATGATAGATTTTTAAAACGATCGTATGGGTCTATATCTATAAACAATTATAATAATTTTTTTCTAAAACAAAAGATATTTATAACGATATAAATTATCATGTTTATTTAAAAAGTATGTTTTAAGAATTTTTATAGTAGTCAACTATCATCAGAAAATATTTTAAGTTTATAAAATGTTATTTAATAGAAAACTTTTGTTTTATTACACAAAATTATAGGTTAAAATTATATAGCAACATTAACTGAATCTTCAAGGTCGTCATCTTGAAGATGCAAATATGTTGTTCAATATTTGCCATGCAAAAGAATTGAATATGTATTTTCACATTTTTGACTGTTAAATAAGTAAAATGTGTTTACATTAATAGTAAAAAGAAATTATATGTTGAAAAAGTTATTTATGTTCAATTGTTAGTTCAAAGAAATCAATTATAAGTTATAAAATCTGTAGAGTCTATACAATTCTTTTGATAACGTGTAATTCTATAAAAGTTATTAGAAATCTATCAATTTCATAAAAGTCCACAATTTAAAAAAAGTAATTAAAAGTCAATAAAGTCCACAGAAATCTATTGAAAAAGTCTACGAGACTCTATACAAATCTTTTTATAACTCCATAGAATTCTATAAAAGTCAATAAAAATCTATCAACTCCATAAAAGTCAATCATTTAAAAAATCATTAAAAGTCAATAAAAATCCAAATTGAATACACCCCCTAAGTTAAGTTACTGCCGCAGACTACCCCCGAGCATGAGGACTAGCGAGTTGATAGAATAAACGTCTTTAGGTGTTCCTTTGTAATGTAAGATAACTTGGAATGGACTATCATCCATAGGATTAGATGTACACATCACTCGAAAAAAATACCCATACATTATATGTAGATATATCTAATCTGAAAATCTCACAAAATTGACAATGATTTGCATTTGTGTGGGTGGGTACTAAGTCACATAATCCTCCTACCCACTTCGCGCATTGGTGCTCTGGTCGCGAACTCGCGCATTAAGTGTTTGTGCGGCTCTTTATTGCTAAATTTTATTAAGTCACATATTAAGTTTTACTATGTCATGAACTTAAATATTAGACATTCTTAATTTTCAGAAATAATGTCATTTTAATAAATTCATACTATTACAAAACATGTTGAAAGTAAATGACATATTTGGTTCATTTTTCGAATTTATTATCTTATGGCCAAATATTAATAATTTATTTCATTTTTCATTCTCTAAAACGTATATCTCGGAGAACAACAGCTATCCCTACTAGGAAAGCGATCAAATAAAAAAATGAATTGCACTGTAAATAATATAAAAATGATGTAAGTGTGTTAAATAAGAAGTGTATTATGTATGTTTAACTTTATTTCATCAGTTTATATATATATATATATATATATATATATATATATATATATATATATATATATAAAGGCTCACCAATACTTAATATTTTCATAAAATTGACACTCTCACATATCCACACCGTCCCACACACCTGCATCATGTGACTTAGGGTGGGGTAGCTTCTACTTGGGCTATAAGATAGGCATCTACGTGAATTTAATTACTTGAAGATCATTCAATTTATATAACCCGATTAATTATTTGAAATCTTCCCTCACAGTCCTTCAGAATCATGATCAAGTGCTTTTAATATGCATTATATCAAACTTCTTCATATGGCAATAGTCGGGTATCAATTCCTTTAATTTCAACAAATTGTAAGGAATGATAATCATAGCAATAGTCAACTTAAGTTCATAAAATTAAAGTAAATTGAAAATCGAATATTTGTTAATTATACGATAGTAATATCAACATTATTAGAAATAGCATGTGAGGAAAATATTTCTAAGTTCTTGTGATAACTAATGTCTACTTCTTGAAGCATCCACTACATCGAATAAACTTACTGACGAGAAGTCCCTCGACTGACTCTACAAAGGTCTACTGGAGGATAGAATATACTGGGTGTCAAGAGTAGAAAATAGAAGTCTACTGGATCAGAGTATCATAGCTCACTGTAAAGTCCAGTCGCGTATCACTGGAAGATATCAGCAGACATTACAAGACATCAGCTGATTTTAGTCCATAAGACTAAATCGATAAGGAGAAGTCAACACAAATAAGAAGGCAACATGACAAAAATCGAACACATTCATTCTGACAATAGTGCCACAGAAAGACGCGCTGCCATATCAGTGTCGTGCCACCAATCTCGTCAGAATGAACTAGCCGTTTGTAAACTGATTTGGAAATAAGACAAGGAATTTGGATGAAAACCAAGAAGCTGATTTTGCGCGGTTATTTCCATTTGAAGAATAGTTGTCGTTAGACTTTCGAGTCTATAAATACGTCGAAGAGCAAATTGAAGAAGGCTCTCAACACTCTGAATCTCGAATCTACTTCATTCGCAGTTTTCAGCACGTACTGAGATATTCTGAAGTTTTGCAGAGCAATATCTAAGCATTATTGTGATCGAGAAGATCTATGCATTCTAGTCTACTACTCAAGAACACTCAAGGATAAACATAGTTTTTATATCTTGTGAGAGTGTTGTAAAAGTCATTTTTTAATCTTTGTGATTATTGTGTTGCTATGAGATTAGACAAAACTGTGTGGATGCCTAAGTAGGTTGTATACTGAAAAGTATAAATCAAAGTCTTCTAGTGTAACATGCCTGCAAAGGAATAATGGGAGATATAGAAGCGTTTGTGCTTCGAACTTCCGGAAACAATTCTTGTGTGATTTACTTTCTGCACCTTACATTACTGCCCCTTTTACTTTTGCCTATCAGTTTTTAACTCACAAGTCCAGTAGATGTCTTTCACACTATCTTTTAGTTGTCTACTGCCTTGTAATCATTTGAGATCTTACTGTAGTACTTAACATTATGCTGTATTTTAAAGAAACAAGAATTTGAGTCTAATGTTTATTCAACCTCCCTTCTAAACAATACCCCGATCCTAACAAGTGATATCAGAGCAGGTCTTCTCAATTGTGAGAATAACAGAACTGATGGCTTCATTAAGGAAGGTTCCAATGTTAAAAAATGATGAATATGATGATTGTAGAATTTGGATGCAAGCACATCTAACTATCTAAGTGCTCAGAACTATGATATGTGGTATGTCATTACTAACGGACCAATGATGATCATGAAAGTCAACACAGACGTGGCTATCTCTAGTGGTGAACCTCGGATGGTTGAAAAATGAGAGAGCATCCTTGACAAATGATGAAAAGAAAAAGGCGAACTTGGATAACGTGGCTAAGGACATCTTATTCAAAACATTGGATAAAAACATATTCAATAAAATCAAGATGTGTCCTACCACAAAAGATATTTTGGAAAGATCGCACAATTATGTGAAGGAAATGATCATACGAAAGAAAACAAGCTTACTGTTGCTCTACAAAAATTTGAGAACATCAAGATGATGTCTGGAGAAACTCTCAATGAATATGATGAAAGCGTGACATGAATATCAACGAACTCAATAGCTAGGGTAAAGAGCTCTCGAACAGAGTTACCCTAAAAGTCATGAGAGGTCTTCCAAGAGAATGGGATGTGAAGACCAAAGCAATGAGAGAATCAAAGAATCTGACAAGATAGATCTTCATGATCTATTTGCTGATTTAAAGGCTTATGAGTTTGAATTAGGCATTTGAATTGAAGATGAACCAAGTATCAGTCAACCAACGAAGGCCTTTGCTGCATCAGAATCCCTGTCCGCTGTAACAGAGAAGACTCCTGAACAAATGTGTACTGATGCAATGGCGATGTTTGTCAAAATATTTGAAAAATTCATGAAGACGAGCCATAAGACATATCAGTCTTATCCAAGGAAGCAGAACTTCAAGGACAGATCAGAAGAAGATGATCGTGTCCGCTTTAACTGTCACAAACCAGGACACTTCATTGGCGATTGTACCAAACCAAAGAAGGATGATCAAAAGAGGACTTCCAAGGACTACAATAGTCTAAAGAGAAAAGAAGATCATCCAATACTTCTATGAAGGTTTGCTTTCTGCTGATAGGAATCTAGTGGATGTGGCGAGTGGATGAGCTTTTATTGATAAGACATAGAGGAGGCAAGGAACTTGATAGCAAACATGGCTGTCAACTCCCAACAATTTGGATCTGCTCGACATGGACAGACGCCAAGGAATGAGGTAAACATATCTAACCTTGAACAATAACTGATTGACTTAACCTCTCTTGTGCGTCATCTTGCAGGTAGCAATATAATGAAGGCAAAGGAATGCTGAATTTGTCTAGCCATGAACCATCCTACTGATGCATGTCACACACTTCAAAAGACATCCACTGAGCACGTAAACTCAGCGGGTGGATTTCAGGGCCAACCACAAAGAAGCTACGACCAACCATCGAGCAACTACAACCAAGGTTGGAGGGACCATCCAAACAAGAACTATGTAAATCAACCGATGCAACACCCTCCACCCTATAGACCGCCATTTCAGAGAGCTCAACAAATTCAAATTTTCTACCCCTTATGACAGGTTAGAGAATAAGATTAAAGTTATGCTTGAAAGTAATAAGCAATTTCAACAGGAGACGAAGACGAGCATTCAAAGCCTAAATACTCAAGTGGGACAACTTGCCACCGACCTAAATCGTTTGGAGGCTCAAGGATCACATAAATTACCTTCACAGTCAGTGTTAAACCCAAGAGAAAATGTGAGTGCCATCACATTGAAGAGTGGTGGAGATGAGACTGAGGAGAAGGTGTACTGATGCCACCCGAGCAAGAAGATGTGAAAGAGGAGGAGGACATCGAGGTGGACAGCGGAGAGCTTATGCAAGATGAGGAACCACAAGGTAAGTTCCCTCCACTTTATGAGTATAAAATTGAACCCTCATTCCCCCTTGCATTAAAGATGAATTGAAAGGACAATGTCATCAAGGGGCTCTATGAGACATTTCGAAGGCACGAGGTAAACACTCCACTATATGATGCCATGAAGAAAATATCTCGGTATGCTAAATTTTTTAAGGAAGTGTCAAAATCGGAAAGGAGCAAAAAACAAAGGGTGCCCCAAGATTGAACTAGGTGAGAATATTTCTGCAGTCATCCAAAGAAGCATTTCCATGAAATGTAAGGACTTTGGTATGTTTTCTATCCCCCGTGTGATGGGAAATGTTAGGATTGATGGGACAATGCTAGACTTAAGAGCTTCTATTAATGTCACGCCTTATCTACACACAATTGAAACTTGGACCTTTGAAACGGAATTCTACCGTGATCCAACTAGCTGATAGGTCTACAGTCCGTCCTAGGGTGATAGTAGATGATGTACTTGTGCATATTAATTTATTAGTTTGCCCCGCTGATTCCTATGTCCTTGACATGGAAAATTGTGACACATCTAGCCACATCCTATTAGGGAGACCATTCTTGAAAACCTCTAAATCTGTCATAGATGTAAATAGTGGCACGTTAACAATGGAGTTTGATGGTGAGATTGCAAAATTCAATATCTATGAATCCATTAAAACTCATGAGCATTCTAGTTGTGCTATTGATATCAATGATGCACTTGATTTTGAATTTGAATTTGATGACTTGTGTGAGATGGAAAAGGCTACTGAAGGCATTGTGGACAAATGAGGTAATGACTCAAGTCTTGTGCATAATTTTTCATACCATTGATGTGTTATCTACTCATGATACTGCTAACCCTATCTCTTCTCACTTGCAGGATCCTACTGTTGAAATGAAACACTCTCCTGATCGACCACATCAATCACCGAGAGATGTAGGAGGAACAAGAAATGATGATGACCTCTCCAAGAAGTGCAAAGAGAACAAACCAAAATTCCAAGGAGTTAAGAAGATATTGAGGTGGAAAATGAAGGATAGAGCGACACCGCATAACCTACCATGCTCATGAACTGGCGTCGGGCCACCGAGGTAAAACAGAGGCGTTGCTTGGGAGACAACCCAATGGGAGTTAGTTTTTCCTTTTTTTTTTCTTTTTATTGCTTTCTTAGTTTAACTTTTCTCTTTCCTTACAAATTTGACTTACATTGGGGACAATGTAACATTTAAGTATGGGGAAGGATTAATTTATTGCTTTCTTATTATAAAAAATTGAAAATTTTTGAGCTCATAGTTATTGATGAACATGAACTTTTGAATCACTAGACCATTATGAAACTTAATTGATGGCATGTATATTTTTTAACATAGGTGAATTGCTAACCTTGGAACACTTTGAACTCTAATGCACATTATACTTTGACATAGTAGTTGAATATATTGAGCACAATATTGTCATGGCTTGTGAAATGTGCATAGCCTAGTGAAGATTGTGTGAATTCTGTGATAGTCTTAGGAAGTCTCTGATACATGCTTGAACTTAACTACATGCTCTTTGAGGCGTATGTCTAGACTAATTGCGATCATTAAAATTATGTAGGCGATCTTTGATGTGTTTGAGCCTTTCAAGCCTACAATGTAAACAAAATTGTCACTAGTACCCCTTTTGAGCTTTAATGTAAAAGAATGGTTGTATGCTAAGCATACAAACGCCCAACATTCGACATTCTTTGGCTAGCTTATCATCTTCCCTAAGGAGCTTAAATATGATTTAAAGCCATAACTTTGAAAGGAGTATGATGTACTTCATTCACATGCACTTGTGTTATCAACGATTAATATATGTTTGAGATCTTTATTGTCAAAAGAATGAGATGCATGAAAGAAAAGGAGATGCCTTGAGAAAATAGATAAAAATATGACTCCAATGGGAGCCACTGCACATAGAGAAGAAATTGAAATAAACCTTACAAAACGAATAAGGTTTGAAAAAATCATGTAAGAAGATGAGTTTTTATATTGTGCATATCACCATACTCTCTTGTTTGATACATCTTTACCATTTCTTTCATAAGCCAACACCTAGGCCAAGCTACATGCTAATTAAGACCTACTTGATTTGCGTTTGCAAATGGCTAAGATAGTGGAGAAGAGTGTGTAAATGAACTTATATTTGTGTTGGTGTACAACTTGAGCTATTGTGTGTTTACATTTATTGGATCTATAATATATACATGATACTTGATTATGATCACACACACGCGTTCGCTGCTTTGTTGGGTATGGAATGTCTAGGGTTGAACTTGTTCCACTTTTAGCTTATCACCGCCTTTCATCATTATGCATGTATAAAAATTGTTGAGGCACGAAAGTGAGGATAAGTTAGTCCATTTTAATGCTATGTGCCACAAAAAGATTGTAGTTTTTAGCGATCGATAGCGTCGCCCGAGAAAATTTTAAAAAAAAATAAGCTAGTGATCAATCGGCAAGTTCCGATCGCTGAGTAATTTTGGAAAATTTTGGAACTTGATTTCTTTTCTTCCTACATGGACTCTAACCTATTCCATCAGCCTCCTTTATATAGCACACGAAATTGGGAGCCTCATGTCAGACTTTTATCATAGTTTAGACCTTAGATTATAGTTTTAGAATTTTCTTTCATAGTTTAAAGACGGCTACGAAAATCAAAGTGGATGCGGGAGTGACGACCTCGACAAGCGGCGATCCTTATAGTTTGTCTATACTTTTCCCTATGCTTTTATTTGATTTTTGTTGTTTTAATTTAATTCATGGGTGTCTAAACTTCTTTTGATTCTTGGTTAAGGAAGACGATACATTAGAAGTTTATGATTCTCGTGAGATTATGTTTTGTTTGTTGATTCTCGTTGAGTATCAATTGTTTTTTCTGATTTTCATGCCATGATTGTTGAGTTTGATTATTGTCCATGCAATCTAACGCTAAATTAGATATCAAATACGAAATCGTTTGATCCCTCTAATTTACGAATCAACTAAGATTAATAAATTTTCGCTTGTGAGTTTGTTAAATTTTTTTGGGAAAACAATTGACTAGATTAAACATAGACGCTTGAATTATGTTGTTTAGCGTCATCGATCTCACAAGTTTTGATGCTATCATCGATTTAAATCTTAATCGCTTGTTTTGATTGATTGTTTAATAATGGTTAAACTAGAACGATTGGGCTATTTAATTAAACGTAAGCTGAGATATGACTTTAATTATTGGATTGAATGTCCAACGATGAATATTCGTACGAAAATTGAATCGTATATGAAGATCGATGATCGAGATAGTAAACCAAATTGTAAAGTCAACTGAAAGCCAAGAATCGTTTCTCATTATTTAAATCACTTTAGTTTAATCTTGCTCACTAGTTTAATTCATAGATTTTCATAGTAGTAGCTCAATTGATTTATATATATATATATATATATATATATATATATATATATATATATATATATATATATATATATATATTCAAAAATATTATGAGCAAATCCAAATTTTATATTAATCTAAGTATGTGAAAATATCAATAAAAATTTATCTTTTAATTATATTAAGATGAGAATATTATTTCCTACAAAAAATAAAAATTATAGAGTTACAACCTTCACAAATACATAAAAATTTTGGATTTACTTCTTTCAGCCCATACATTTTTTGGGTATAAGGATAACTATCAAAATTAAATATATGAATTCAAAACCTATATTTTATTGGAAACACAACTTAATATTGGTTAATTCATGGAAGCAATTCTTTTTAGCAGAAATATGATTATATTAAGTTAAATAACAAGTATTACAACTAATAGTCCATCCAGACCACAAGCCACAACTATCACCAACGAAAACCAGCCACAAAAACATATATCTAACATGAACAAAAACCCAGACTCGGCAAGTAAAGTTCAGACGTATAATCAAGTTGAGGAATTAATTCACGGTAGATGCACAATAACTTGGCATGTCGAGTGCAGAAACCATCAAAGCGAGATCAAGTTGAACCCAGGGTGCAGGGGCGAATCTATGTATACTGCTGCCCCCCCTCAGAAAACCTTATTATATATGTTTTTACTAAGTCACTTCATCAAACAATCCGATGGTCGAAGTGGTAAAGATTGCAATTTCAAAGTTGGTACGTCCCGAGTTCAATTCTCGTTGAAATTGTTTTAATAATCAATTTCTTTACTTTTTCCACTTTCTAAATATAGATTTTTCAATATAAAAAAATATCTTATTCTATTACTTTCATTGTCATCCTTTTATATAAATTCTGGAAAGCATATATTTTTTCAATAAAATAGATATTCCTTAAAACATGTATATTTTCAAATACAAAAAATCTGGAATAACACTTAGCAGTAATGAACAAATATAAATTATAAAAAATATGTCATCACAAAATACTCCCTACCACAAAGTACCATAGTCCACCTGCACTCTTATAATTCTCTCTCAGAAGGAACGAGTCTCTTATATCTAAAGAATATACTTTCGTCTATCTTGAAATCGAGCAAATCTATTCTTTGAATATCAATGAATCGAGCATTATAATAATGGTATTATTACAATTAAACTTACCCGGTAAGTATATTATTTCTTGAAATCAAGCAAGTATTTTTCGTGAAATAATTGCATTGTAATTAATGGTTTTTAGCTACAGTATTAAAACTTGGATTTTTATTTGTATGTATTTAATTTTTGCCCCCCCTAAAAAATATTCCTGGATTCGCCCCTGCCAGGGTGGGGTCAAAAGTGGAGACTGCCTTCCAGAGGTGAAGGTACAAAGACGGATAAATACGAGACGTAAACTGATACAATGACACCAAACGAGCTATCTCTGATATCCAAATCCCAAACATAATTCCAACGACCAAAATCCACCACGGGGTGGCGCATGAAACCGAACCACCCAGTAAACTTTGTAATCACAGCCAAGCAGTGCGCCAGCAATGAAGCAAGTGAAATATGCAAAAAAAATTGTCCCCACCAGACGTCAGAAGCCTAAGCCAAGTAACGACGAGAGTCCGAACAAAAAGACTGCCAATACACCACCAAAAAGTGGGCCAACCAGATGTTGCTAGAGCATAACTACGACAGACAATAGATAGTACACCAAACAACACATACACAATATAACTATAAAATAGGTAAATATAAGAAAATACCAAAAGGTGGGAGAGCACCCGATAAGCCAGGCACAAGCAAAATAATGTGCAAGAGCCTCCCAACTCTCACACATACCATCTAAATAAAGTCATGGCCAGCGGCGGGATTGTCGCGCAGCCACCACCGCTAAGAAAGGGGTTCTGAAAATCCCAAACAAAGCCGAGTGCAATGGACCGGAGCTCCACTAACGCGCAAATTACAAGGGATGGAGGAGTAGCCAACAGGGGCAGGATCGAGGCAAGCCGAAGATGGAGAACTCGCCAGATCTGGAAAATCCAAGAGAGCACACCAGGGGAAAGGAAAGACAGGCAAAAAGCACCCGGCATACGCAGCGGTGGAGGTTGAAGAACTGAAACGAACCAAGTCGATGCATGTGTTGTGAGAAAACCAGCCAGAAGAAGGAGCGGACGCCACCAGTAGCACACAGACCACATCACGAGCGATTCTTCATCGTGAGAGCAACCAGTAAATACTAAAAGAAAATGAAGACATCGATTAACGGAGCTAAAGACGGCCAGAATGCTTTTGTAGGTCGTTCGTCTTCCTTCTCGTGGAAGTTTGCTTATCTCCTTTAGCGGCGTACGATAGCGGGTTCTTCGGCGCTTTGTGCGCTGTTCCTCGACCGTTTATCCTCCTCTTGTGTTCCTTCCCTCCTTTCGCGCCTGTTTCTCCCACCTTGGTTTTCAGTTTTCTTGAAGTGGTTTCCGATCATTCATGGCTCTTCCGCCACCAAAGTAGATGATTGTACAAAATCCCAGGCGTCTGTTTCTCCTTTGCTTGCGGTTTTGGCCTTTTTTCTACGCCAAGATTGATTGGTAAGGGGACCTGTACGAAAAAAATACTCAGGTGATTGTGTTGCCTTCCCGTCCTCTTGGTCTTTTGTTTTCCCTCCCCCACCCGTGTATGCTTCGCGACGTATTTTATTTTTCTACGACTTTTGCTATTTTGCCGTGTTGTTGGGGTTCTTTAGGACAGATTTTTGGGCTGGAATGACGGTGCCAGGAGGTTCCGGAGGACGACATCATCTTTTGTCGCCGGTTTCATGTTAATCGGCAGCCGCTCATCTGGCTGTGGCTTTTTGGGCCTATTTGGTTGGCTGTTTGGACGTTCTTGTGTTGGTGCAGTTTTTGGTGTTGGATACCATGACTATCGGCTTCGACAGCCCCTTTCATGGCGTCCCAAGAGTGTTGGTTTTCGATGCTAGTGTTGGTTATGGAAGCTTGTACTCTTGTCCGTCTCTATCTGATGGCGTATTCCGACCAGTTTTATCTTTATCTTCAATTATCATGGAAGGCAGTTGCATCTCCCTGTGATCTTGATTAAGCTCATTTTATGGCTGTTGGTTTCGGAACTAGTGGTACTAGGCCAATCGTTGTATCTTTTAAGTACTCTTTTTCTCGACCATTGTCTCTCTTGCTGGCATGTGTTAATGCCTATGATATACGAACACTCCTAAAAATCACTTGGTGCAGTGTCGAACACTTCTCGGACACTGACACTCCTCGGACACGTGTCGGACACGCCACGTGGCGTATCCATTATTTTATTAATAAAATAAAATCTGACACCCGTGTCGGACACTCATCTCAAAATCGGACATCCGTGTCGGACATGGCTGATGGGCGTGTCCGAGCAATGTCCAACACAAAAATTACACTTTTGGGTGATAATTGTACTGTTTAAAAAGTTTTTGGTAAAATGAAATTTAGAGTTATTAACTCTATTTAATTGAAGTAATATACATTTGTTGTTAGTATGAGTGATACTATGATAATTTCAGTGACATACATTTGTATATATTATTTTTGAATTTGGTAAGAATATTTTTAGTGTATATTTTATTTGGACGTGTTTGATAAACTATATATTAATTAAAGTAATATGTATTTGGAGTTAGTATGATTGATATTATGATGATTCCATTGACATATTTTTATTTATATGTTTCTTGAATTTGGTAAGAATATTTTTGTTAATTTAAATGATTTTAGAATTTAAAAAAATGTGAATTTCTAATGTGTATATATATATATATATATATATATATATATATATATATATATATAAGTATCACAGCCGTGCCGTATCGTGAAAATTTTGAAAATCATTGTCGTCGTGTCCGTGTCGTGTCAATGTCGCCGTGTCAGTGTATGTGCATCGTAGGCTAGTGCAGTGTTTACTGATTGTTGGTCAAAATTAATATAAAGTTTAACAAATATGTCCAAATTTTATTTTAGTTAAAAACTTTTTAAATTGTACAATTAACCACCAAAAGTATCATTTCGGTGTCGGACACGCAGTATCCGACCGAGGGATATAGGTGTCCTAGAAGTGTCTGACACTACACCAATTGATTTTTATTAGTGTCCCTGCATCATGGATAAGTCCAATCTATCAAACTATGTCAGTATATGAAATAATATGCATGATATATTTTGTGATAATTTTGATCTTCCTTCAAAAAGGATTCGGTCAAAACTCAGAACACAAATCTTGTAGCCCGATGAGATTGATTTTCAATGGCATTAGCCTCATCTTATTTTGACTAATACGCAAGTGTTATGCGAGAAAACCATGTGTGTCGAACATATATTTAAGCACGATTTTGTGCCTTTATGAAAATATGTATTTATCTTGTGTGTTATCAATTATATGATCAATATTAATCACTTTATCGAGAATTTAAACATGATTTACAATAATTCAATATGATTCCGATAATTCAATATGATGGCCTTACATTAATTTTTTGATGAAACATTCTTTCCTTATTATAAAAGAAATTTCAAATTTCAATATCAGAATTTAGAGTTTATAGTAAAGCTTGATCCTTTTTTAATACAAGCAATCGTGGGGTTCTCCATTGAAATATTGTAGGGGTTTGTCCTGGGTTGAGGTTCTATTGATCCGCTCCTTCAGATACCTGCACATCCATCGATTTACTAGGTATCGGTCCTGAAGGGCCGGTGTTGTCACCCAAAGATTAGTCAAACGCAAGCCTGGATACCTTGTAAACAGAAAAGAAAAAAATTGAAGGTTGTGTTATTTGTTTGAGATAGTTTTCAAAGATACAAGTTCCGCTCTTAGTCGGGGCGGTTAAATTCATTTAAAAGTGTTTTTATATACTCGCCATGTCGAATTAAAATATAGCAAATGCGACCATTTGTGCGACCCATATTTTAAGTGTGTGACCAGAATCCAAGCAAATGCAAACGACACGGTGTTTGCAACCGAGGGGGTATGTGCAAGGAAGCATGATGAGAGTTGTGGTTGGTTTGCGAATCCGAACTTTCTATTCTATATAAGAAAGTGAACAACAATGACAATTTCATTCTTTTTGGAAAGGTAATGTTATACCCGTAAAAGTAGCAATATCCCTTTGCCTTGTGATAAATATGGAGACACGTTCATGTCGAATCCATTGAAATGACTTAGTTATACAAAATATAACGTTATAATAAATGTTCAATTATCTCCAACAACTCGGTGCAAGTCCCAACAACTAAAATAACATCACCTACAAATATAATAATTATCCATATAGAAACCATCTCAAATCCAAAACTCCAATAAATTCCAGAAAACTTCAAGTAGCAAATGCATGCTAGTATAACTGAAACTGTAACACTAAAAAATGTGCCAACAAGTGATATGAGATATCCGAAAAAGGGGTGGTTACGGCCTACGGACACTAAAATCGTGCTACGCACCAATCCGGTTCCAATCAAGGCGCTAAGCCCTTTATTATGGAGTGAACCAGCAAGCGAGCATGACCTGCAATTACAGTCACATTTCTGGACTATAGGAATAACAAAAATAAAAAACCCAGTAAATTGGAGAATTTATTTTGGTTTTTCATCGAATGATATAATGTAGGGAAGACTGGATGAGCACAGTAAAAGAAGGCGTACAAACTCACATCAATAGGAAACCCGTCGAAATTTATCAGTGTTCTCTTTTGATCATACACAGAGCCGACAGAACTGAAGCAATGAGTATAAAAAAAACCATAACTCCCGTGCATAGATAAAAAAGAATGCTCGTATTGTTTAACTAAACTGTGGGAAGTATAAGGAGGCCTACTATGAGAGTGAAGCTTTTTCTTCCTCCAAAAACGGGCCCAACGATGTATTCTATGTCTGGAAATAAGTTATGCAAATTATCTCCTTCTAGTGTCAAGAAACCTGTTGCCACCAAGTGGAGTTGGACGTTGTGGCAATGGCTATGATTACCTTTTAACCCCAAATACTCGGCCACCTATAACAGAATAGCTTATTATGTTTTTTGTTTTGAATCAACCAAGCAATACAGTAAGTTGAGCCAGCCACCCGATAGGAAGTGATAATATTCCAACACCTAAGAAACCAAACGAGAAATGGCAATTCAGTATTCATTTCAATTAAATATAGGAAACGCGTCCTTAAATAAGAAAATTTAATTACAAATTACATAAGCCACACTCTAGGCCTTGATGCTTCTTTTTTTTTTTTAATGAAATGCAAAAAACTCATAACAGATAATACAGATAATTGGCATGCCCATTGTGGATGAAACACAGTTCCAATATCAGTATAATAAAATGCAAAATGTCCAAAATTATATTCTCACAACCAATAATAATCGCCCTACTTCGATAAATTCTAAAACTAAACAGATAATATCGGACAATGAAAGACATTATTATAACTTAAATCGTCATTAATGCACCAAAAGGAACAAGGAAACGATGAATTAAAGATTAGTTCCCCTCATACGTCATGCATAACATTATTCTCTTAAACAAACCAAAGGCCAAAATTGACATTTTTCATTTTTATTTTTTTCAAACGAAAAAGGAGAAACAAAATCGGACACGATATGAAAAACATTGTGGTGTTTTCTGTGAGATTGTGGGTTTTCGAAATCATATCTGCTCTGGGCCATATTGGTGACTGCATAACCTGAGACCAATTCATTTGGTTACTGCAAATACAAACAAGGAATTGGTAAGATCAAAGTGTTTGCATTCTGCACTGCTTGCATAAGTTCTTGATTCTTGAAAAAGTCTACCGCATACTTTATCTTCATTCTTGAGAAAGAAAAAGAGAGATTTGTAAGTGTAACATGTTGACGTACATTGAAAGTGCTTGAATAAAATTACGTAAATATTGTGTTCTTCCATTTGTCTTCTTCGTGAATTTACTCTTGTTCTTGCAGTTTCTTGGGTTGTAATTGGTGTTCTCTGTGAGATTGTGGGTTTTCGAAATCATATCTGCTCTGGGCCATATTGGTTACTGCATAACTTGTGATCAATTAATTTGGTTACTGCAAATACAAACAAGGAATTGGTAAGATCAAAGCGTTTGCATTCTGCACTGCTTGCATAATTGGGTATTCGATATACCTGCAGCGGAAGATTATTCCAGATCTTTTGCGCTCGTCTACTAGCCTCGATCGTTGAACAGCCTCTCGTTGGCTTGGTAGATTACTACTAGAGTAATCTACTCTAATTGCACACCTTAAGCCCTTGGAGACGTTGGTGATTCTCCAAGAGGGACGTTTTATCGTGATATGAGAATGAGAGTGAACTCTTTGGTATTTGGAATAGAAGAGGGTAGTCTTCTATTTATAGGGCTCAAGCCCTAACCCTAGGTCATACCTGCCTTGTCGGGTTGACGGCCAGGGTTTGGCACTGTGCCTAATATGTATGTCTATTGGGTAATGGGCCATAAGCCCAACCCAATGGATGTATTGGGTATTGGGTATTGGGCCATGAGCCCAACCCATTTAAATCTACAGGTTACTGCATAACTTGTGATCAATTAATTTGGTTACTGCAAATACAAACAAGGAATTGGTAAGATCAAAGCGTTTGCATTCTGCACTGCTTGCATAAGTTCTTGATTCTTGAAAAAGTCTACTGTATACGTTTATCTTCATTCTTGAGAAAGAAAAAGAGAGCTTTGTAAGTGTACCATATTGATGTACATTGAAAGTGCTTGAATAAAATTACGTAAATATTGTGTTCTTCCATTTGTCTTCTTCGTCAAATTACTCTTGTTCTTGCAGTTTCTGGGGCTATAATTGGTGTTCTCTGTGAGATTGTGGGTTTTCGAAATCATATCTGATCTGAGCCATATTGGTTACTGCATAACCTGAGATCAATTCATTTGGTTACTGCAAATACAAACAAGGAATTGGTGAGATCAAAGCGTTTGCATTCTGCACTGCTTGCAGAAGTTCTTGATTCTTGAAAAAGTCTGCTGCATACGTCTTCATTCTTGTGAAAGAAAAGATAGCTTTGTAAGTGTAACATGTTGATGTACATTGTAAGTGCTTGAATAAAATTACGTAAATATTGTGTTCTTCCACTTGTCTTCGTCGTGAATTTACTATTGTTCTTGCAGTTTCTTGGGCTGTAATTGATGTTCTCTGTGAAATTGTGGGTTTTCGAAATCATATCTGCTCTGGGCCATATTGGTTACTGCATAACCTGAGACCAATTCATTTGGTTACTGCAAATACAAACAAGGAATTGGTAAGATTAAAGCGTTTGCATTCTGCACTGCTCGCATAAGTTATTGATTCTTGAAAAAGTCTACTGCATACGGTTATTTTCATTCTTGATAAATAAAAAGAGAGCTTTGTAAGTGTAACATGTTGATGTACATTGTAAGTGCTTGAATAAAATTACGTAAATATTGTGTTCTTCCACTTGTCTTCTTCGTGAATTTACTCTTCTTTCTTGCAGTTTCTTGGGTTGTAATTGGTGTTCTCTGTGAGATTGTGGGTTTTCGAAATCATATCTGCTCTGGGCCATATTGGTTACTGCATAACCTGAGATCAATTCATTTGGTTACTGCAAATACAAACAAGGAATTGGTAAGATCAAAGCGTATGTATTCTGCACTGCTTGCATAAGTTCTTTATTCAAAGAAAAAGTCTACTGCATACGTTTATCTTCATTCTTGAGCGAGTTCCTGAATTACATCCGCCGAAATTTTTTTATTTTTTCTAATATTTATTATAGTAGAAAACTCGTGTTGGTTTCAATGATTTTGGTTTTAGGTTTGCACGTGGCCTTGCTTTTGCAACGCCATAAACGTGGGAAAAAGACAAGGCGCAACCCACCGCACAATTTTTGCTTCCTCTTCGCATTTGTCAGGGGGTAATTTTCTTTTTGAAACCGTCGGTAGTTTTTTTCATTTACTGCATGGTTAAAATTAAATTATCGAATCATATATTTGTTATCATAATTTCCATACATTTAATCTTACTTTTAATTATAAACAAGCTTTATTTGGTTTTTCGGTGAGTCAAAACATAATATAACATCTATTATACCATATGTTTGATCCAACTAGAGTAAAAGATACAAAATAAATATTGAAATAAATAATTCTGAAAAAAATCAAAGAACTGAATTTGCTTTGTTTTCTTATTTCTCTTAGGGTATTTTTTAGGATCATATATTAGCTATTATTTCTATATATTTATTCCAACTTTATAAATATGAAATAAATGCTAAAAAGCAGATTTCTTAGAATAATCAAACAATTGAATTCTGCTTCGTTTTCGTATTTCTCAGGGTAATTTTTTTATTTATCAACACTATTAAAATCAAATAATTGGATCATATATTTGTTATTATTTAAAGGAGTAAACATGCCATTCAACCTTACCTAATCTATTGTTTGATGGAATCATTCCATTTTTGCCCTAAAAAAGACGTAAAAATCCAACCCCATTTAATTGGTGGTCCTAGCCTGTTATAATATCCATAAGGACATGGGTTAGATGTTTCGGCCCACGAATTCTTTCTTCAAAATGGCTACCGAAATTTGAATCTCCACTCCACACTCTTAACATTATTTCAGTTCAAATTCTTTCTTTCCAGAATTTTATTTTATCCCCATTAATTTGTCAATTTGATTATTGAATATTCTTCTTAATGTTTTAGATGGCTAACGATACTCGCTGGTCATCGAAAGGGCTGAGATCTCGAAGATAGATGGGTTCAAATTGGGATCAGTTGTTGATTTGGTGATGCTTGACTTGGTCGATGAAGATGATCAAACTATAATCAGAAATGTATGTAAGGATATAATTGAATTAAATTTAGACAAAAGTATTAGAAAAACTAAAGAAAAACTCTTGAAAAAAGTCATAAAAAATGCAATGATTTGTGCCGGTGTGGGGGTAGTTTCTACATAGGCTACAAAGTGGGGATGTATGTCGACAATACAACAAAGGTCGTAGAGGCAGTTGTTGACATTCTAAAAGAATGGAGAGAATCTGGTTCACTATCGAAAACTTTTCTGCTTTCAACTCACTAATTGGGCGATGACTTCAACTTGAAGCATCAGAAATGCTCAGAGTTCAGAGTTTTTCATATATATTTTTTTGTCCATAAGTCTGTCTTAGGTGTTATACACAAACTTTTCAGTGAGAAGAACATTCAATTAGTTTTCGTTTGACATAAATTTGATTTCTTTGTTGATTCATATTTTTTCTTTTTTGTCATGTATGTGGATGATCATGATGCTATTGATTCTTCAAGTTGAAGTCATCACCCAGCTAATGAGCCGAAAGTTGATATTTATTCAATTTTAGAATGTTCACAATTGTCTCTACGACTTTTGTGGTATTATCTACATACATCCTTACTTTATAGCGAATGAAGAAGCTACCCCCCACACTGACACAAACATTGCAATTTTTGAGTTTTTTCAAGAATTTTTCTTTAATTTTTTTGTCTGAATTTCTTTCGGTGATATCCTTACATAAGTTTGTGATTATGGTTTTATCATCATCATCCACTGAGTCAAGCATCAACTAGTGATCCAGATTTGAAATAATCTAATTTTGAGATCTCGGCATTTTCTATGATCAGAGACTATCGTTTCCGAGCGTTGGACATCTAAAATATTAAAGCTGAAGAGTCAATAATAAAAGTGACACATTAATGAGACAAAAACAAGACCAGTTTCAAATAAATTTCAGGAAGGAAAGAAAGAAAGAAAAATGTGTCGAAAACCAAACCACTAGGCTATCGAAATTTGAATGTACACTCCACATTATTTCAGTTCAAATTCTTTCTTTCCAGCATTTTATTTTTCCCATACGTTCTTGAATAACCCAACTCCGGTTGGGGAATGCCTTGTTGGTTGTCGATCAAGATTTCCCATTTTGAAATCTTCAAAACCAAGGGAGTATCAAAATTACATTTCATGATTCTGATATTGATCTTCAACAAAAACCACGAGGTTACTACTTTCTATTCAAACTGTTGAATATCTACATTGATTCATTTTTTTCCTGAAATTGGATGAAGTGGTTTTATTTTTCCTACTAAATTCTTGAAGAACTCGAATCTTCAAAATCCTAGGTGAGTAAGAAATATTCATTTCTATATTGTGTGCCGAATTCTTTGAAGAGTCCGTTTTATCGAAACTTTTTTTCTAGAAATTTATTGAAAACTGGTTTTATTTTGTCCCATTAATATGTCAATTTCATTATTGAATTTTCAGCTTTCATATTTTTTAGATGGCCAACGTCGGAATCGATACTCCTTGATCGTTGAAAAGGCGGAGATCTCAAAATTAGATGATTTCAAATCTGGATTAATAGTGATGTCGTGACTCAGTGGATGATGATAATAAAACCATAATCGCAAAGTTATGTAAGTATATCCCAAAATAAATTTAGACAAAAATTTTAGAAAATCTAGAGAAAAATTCTTGAAAAAAATCAAAAAATTTGCATTGTTCGTGCCAGTGTGGGGGTTAGCTTCTAAATCAGCTATAAAGTACGGATGTATGTAGATACAACAAAAGTCGTAGAGGAAATTGTAGAAATTCTAAAATTGAAAACTTTCGGCTCACTAATTGCGCAATGGCCTCAACTTGAAACATCAGAAATACTGCTCATTCGATCAGAGTTTCAAGAGTTTTCGTATTTTTTGTCCGTAAAGATCAAGTCTGCCTTAGCTTAGGTGTTAACCTAAGACAAACTTGATATTTACGGACAAAATAGGAATACTCTGAACTCTGATTGAGTTGGAAACATTTTTTATTTTTCAAGTTGAAATCATCACCTAGTTAGTAAGTCGAAAGCTGATATTTATTCAATCTTAGAATGTTCACAATTGCCTCTACGGCTTTTGTGGTATTATCTACATACATCACTACTTTATAGCCAATGAAGAAGCTACCCCCACACTGACACAAACATTGCAATTTTTGTGAGTTTTTTCAAGAATTTTTCTTTAACTTTTGTAATATTTTTTTCTGAATTTATTTCGGTGATATCCTTACATAAGTTTGTGATTATTGTTTTATTATCATCATTCACTGAGTCAAGCATCAACTAGTGATCCAGATTTGAAATCATCTAATTTTGAGATCTTGGCATTTTCTATGATCAGAGAGTATCGTTTCCGAACGTTGGACATCTAAAATATTAAAGATGAAGAGTCAATAATAAAAGTGACACATTAATGAAACAAAAACAAATCCAGTTTTCAATAAGTCTTCGAATATCTCTATCACTTCATTCCTTTTTCTTTCAAAATTTTAATTGAACCTTGTATTATTTCTATTCCTTGGGACTTTTTGAACGTAATGTATCACTTTTATAATTAATTCTTTCGCTTTGATATTTCATATAGCTGACGATCAGAAAAGATAACGCCTTGTTGTTCAAAAGGCGGAGATCTCAACATTGAATAAGTTCAAACCTGGCTCATAAATTTATTAATGAAAATATTGCAAATTTGAAATAAATTACTTGAAAAAACTCACAAAATTTGCAGTGATTTGCGTTTGTTTGGGGACAATTTTTACCCAGGAAATAAGGTAGGTACCTATGTGGTAATACCACAAAAGTCAAAGTGTCGATTGTGGAAATATAAACAATGGATGGAAGTTGGCTTCTCTCCATTTATAAAAATTGAGAAATTCACGGCTTGCGACTAATCTTGCAATATTTTGTTTTGCTTTCCTTAGTTGGAAGTATCGGTGTCAAACGGGCCGTGCTGGCGTTTAATCGTGCCGGCACGATTCGAAAATGGGTTGTTCCGTTCCGGCCCATTTCCACAAGAGGCAGGGACCGACACGACCCCTACGTGCCGTGCCGACACGGCCCATTTCAAGTTCTTTTATTTTTTTGGCTTAGCGATCGATCGCCACCTAACTGGCGATCGATCGCTACACTAAAAAAAAAAAAATTTACTGTTTCGTGTCGTGCCGGCCCACGGGCCGGCACCCTATGGCCCGGCACGGCCCATGCTACAGTGACGTGCCTGGCACGACACGGCACTGTAGCAAAATGGGCCATGCCGTGCCGCTCCGTGATGTAACGTGCTCGTGCTCGTGCCGTGCCTCGTGCCGTGCCTCGTGCCGTCCGCTCGTGCCGTCCGCTCCGTTTGACATCTCTAGTTGGAAGAAAACAAATCACAGGTTTGTTCTTCAAAAACATCCTTTAAAAAGCTTCTAGCCTACTCAATTTTCTTGTTGTGCATTTTCGAATTTTCATTGCATTTGTATTACATAATTGTTTTCATGTTATCAATAAAACAGATTATTAACTATATTAGCAATTTAATTACTTCATCATCATTCTATTTATATGACCCGATTAATTGCTTGAAATAGTCCCTCAAAATCATGATTAACATGCCTTTAATATGCATTATATCAAACTTCTCTATGTGCCAATAGTCTGGCATCAATTCCTTTAAATTGGTTTTTGGCTATATGTGAGGGAGGAAAAATGTGAAGTGATACATGATCTGATGATCATATACAGGCAATTGTTTCCAAGATTTTCCATATCTCTGCTATTGAAGTAGGGTGAGGTACTTGTTGAAGTTGGCTACTATGGGCTGGGAACATATGTATGCATACACATTTGGTGTTAGATGTGCTTTCCTTACTTTTATCCCATAAATCCAATATATGTTGTTTCTCCGATGCATGCATGGTATTTGACCACAGGCCTGATTTTTGGCATTCACTTAACTGTGCTAGCTTTTGAATCTAAAGACTAATATTTTGTAAGAAGTTTTATTTTACTAAAAAAATAAAGTAGGAGCATTTTGCAAGAAGTGTAATCCACCTACATGTGAGCAAGTAGTGACAAATACCTGGTTCCTCAAATTCTTGAATTCAGTCACCTCTTCGAACTTCTCAATCAGAACTGGGCCGCAGACACCACATCTTTGGTCTCAGTTATGAGCCTAGACAAACACATAAGAACCAGTAAACTCCTCCGGGATCCCAGATTCCCAAGGATTGCGACTAACAAGCACATCATCGACAAAGCTATCCACATCTGAGTCTTTCAACTCAATCCCCTTCAGTAAACAAAAAAGATTATTATTACACTATAATTGAGTAAGACAAGTTTAAAACAAAATCATAATCAGCCTGATCCACCATAAACACCATAATAAGTTTAGATGTATATGAGTTGGGCTTATGGCCCAAAACTCAATATGCATCCACTGGGTTGGGCTAATGGCCCAAGGCCCAATAGACATCCATATTGACACATACACATAGTAAAACCCTAACCGTCAACCCAGATAAGACATGTCTGACCTAGGGTTAGGGTTTGAGCCCTATATATATATGTCTCCGTCTCTTAGGGTTTAAAGTGTGTATTCCAAGACAGATTACTCAAATAGTAATCTACCGAATACCAACGAGTATTCAAGATATAGGAGGCTTGTAGACGGGCTCAACGATCCGGGAAAATCCGAATTCCGCTGCAAACAGGCATAATCAGGTCGAACAACCGACTTTTTTATGCCGGATTTTCCAACGGTGGTATCAGAGCGATCAAAAGATCGATCTCGCCAATAATTAATTTATGATTTTCCGAAATCATATTTTCTAATTCACGTGGCAATTTTTTTTTTTGTTTTTTACTGACCAAAGAAGCCCCACGTACGTAACACAGCGCCTGCAAAGGGCGAGAATCCCGTTGCCCACCGCCGTGAAAGGTGAGGCTGCTTAAGGCTGCGTAAACCCCGTCATGATTTTCAAAAGGCCGATTCTAGTTTATTTGTTCTTCTGCGCGGAGTAGAGACCGCGAAGAACAAAAAACTTGGCCGGTACCTGATCTGCTGCCAATGACGATAGTGGCGGAGAAGATTGACGGTGAATTCCGGCGGTTATCATGGCAAACGAGGGCGGCGCTGTGAAAAAAAAATAGAGATAAAGAAGAATGCTTGATTAGCAAGCCCCATACCCCGTCGCATATATTTCTTTGTTATTTGTCCATGAATTCGATCAAAATTTCTACTATAATTTTTTGGAAAAGTTAACTTGGAAATGTTTGTGTAAATCGTTAAACCCGATGAATGAGATAGCAAAAGTACCGACAAAGCGCAATAGCAGATTGCTGCACAATAGCACAGATTACGTTTCGTGCGGCGGTGATGATCGCCAATCCCCCTTGAGCGCCGTACCACCGCCACCCTGCAACCTATTACGATGGCATCCTGGCCCTCTACTGGCTACGCTCGGTTGCAAGCGAGGAGTCTCCTGAGCCATGATTGAATGGCCAAATAAGTCCGACGATTTGCAGTCATCGACTGTGAAGTACGGTGGTGATCGGCGGTCAATGTTTGAGAGAGACGGCGGCAAGAAGTTTTTTTTTAACCGTAGACTAGGTTAGAAACGAAAGTGACTGCTGTGGTTTTAAAAAAAATATAGGGTTCAATTTTTTTCTTTTGGCTCGTTCGGTTCTTTTTTAAAGAATGGGCCGAAATCAATTTTTTTGGCTCGTTTCTTTTGTTATAGAATGCGCCGAAAAATTTAGTCTTTTTGTGTTGGGCTTGATTTTTGCTATTTTTTGGACCGGAAAAAATACAAAAATGGGCCAATTGTTGTTGACCGAAAAAAATTAAGTTAATTGAATTTTTGGGTTGGACCTACAATTAATTGATTTTAATGAACCAATGACTTAGTTAAGTTAGGTTAAAGATAATTTTATTTAATGACCAAGTGATTTAATTAAATAAAATGTTGGTCTTGAATATTTGAATTTAGGTTCTATTGAAATTTTTAATGGGTCATTATAGTTGTAATTATGTGGCTAAACACAATGATAATGTGTTTTCAAGTAGTTATTTTACGAGATATGTTTTGGACAATAAAATGACATAAGAAATTAGTGAATAAATTGCATATTTAAATTTCTTGAGCCTGGAATAATTTTTAAATCATATGTTTAGTTGAAAATTGTAGTGGCTTAAGAAATAATGCATGATATATGATTATGCAACTTATGATATTTCATTATGTAATTTATTAGATTATTGTATGTCAGACAGGATTTATTGGGTTTACGCAATTCATGAATTTATATTTGATTTTATATGGCGTATATGAGTATGCATTTTATGACATTATTATTTGACTTATATTCATTAATCCAGAATTCGATTATTATTTGTCATATATTGTATTTATTTGAGATTGCAATTTATGACATTGTTGTTTGAGTTATTATGCATGATATCATGGAGTATTTTATTTTGAGATTAGTAACTTTTTATTAGGATCTTTAATTCGGTGTGAGATGATTACTAGCTGAATGCTCAATTTTCAATTCCAATGAATTAAAGAGAATAATAGCGATTACTTGGATCTGAAATAAAATTTGATTGTGCAAACAGTGATGGAAATCCAAACAATTTTCTCTGATCTTCATGGTAGTGGCAAACCTGATTGTCATAACTATGCAATGTGGCATAAAAAATTCAGTTTTTACATCAAAAAGAAAAGTTGTTTGATCATCTCACCAATGATATGCCTAAACTAGTTGAGCCAGAAAATGGACCGACTGCCCAATATAGTCGTGATATGGACGCGTATATTAAGTTGGTGGGTCAGGATAAAAGTGCGCGCTTTACTATGCTAAGCTACATGCACAATAATCTGATCAGAAAGTTTGAGAAGCATCACATGGCTAAAGAGTTCTAGGAAGTTCTGAAGGTCGTGAACGATAGCATTCGGCTACTAGACTGAGGGCTCTCACCCTCAAATTTAATCAGTATGTACTTGACTCTAGGCACTCGATGAGCCAACACCTTGATGTGATGAAGGATATGATTCGAAAGCTTCAGAATACTGGAACTAAGCTCACTGATGAACAACAAGTCATGTCAGTCCTTAGGTCACAATCTGAGCAGACTTGGGGACATGTTAAGATTGTTTTGACCCATAACGAGCAGATAAAAATTTTCGATATTGTTGCCTGTCATTTAAATCTTGAGGCTGACTGAAGAGAATCTGAATGTGCACAACGACTGCTCTTGTCATGCATGCTAGTCAGCGAAAACCCCAAACGTTGGATGTTGGAACAAGCAAATGGGTGTTGGACAGGGAAATAACAAGAATCAAGCCCTACCCCCACTGAGTGGCATGACAAAACTGCGTCGCCGAGGCAAAAGTGGTGGAGCGAGGGATATAAGCAAAGTAAAGTGTTACAACATGACAAGATGGGTCACTTTGCTCGTGATTGCACTGAGCCAAAGAAGGTCACATTTTTACTCTCCTAGTGCTTTTGGTAGTACAAAAATTTTTTGTTGCTAATTTTCTCATTGGTTGGATTGTAGAACCATGAGCAACAAAACATATGATGAAGGATCAAGTAGGATTGGTAGATTACTATCAAGTGCTAGTATGTAGCCACTATTTTGCTATGGAAGATGGCGCATATCGGGAGTTTTGGAGTTGGTTTTGTACCTTCTCGTTACTTAGCATTTGATGTAATTTACTATTGTAGTTACTTTGTTTATTAGGACTTGGTTTTTCAGTTTTGTTTGAGCAAACGATTTGTCTATTTTCCTGGCAAAAACCTTTGTGGTTTGTGTTAGAATAATGGATTATTTATGTTTAAATTATCCGTTGATTGTGTTTCATATGTTATTTTTGGTGTCGAAATAGTTTCTGAGATTTGCTTATTCTCCTTTATAGATTTTATTTTTATTTTGTGGCTATGCATTGTTTTGATTTTATGGAGTAATTTCTTTAGATCAAGACCACGATAAGCCAAAGACAATGATACTATGTTTTAGAGATGTCAAACAGAGAGGACGGCACGAACACGGCACGTCACGGAGCGGCACGGCACATCACGTTTTGCTATAGTGTCGTGTCGTGCCAGGCACGACTCGTAACATGGGCCCTGCCGGGCCATAGGATGCCGGCCCGTGGGCCGGCAAGGCACGAACAATAGAATTTTTTTTAAAAAAGTGTAGCGATCGATCGGCAGTCATGTGCCGATCGATCGCTACTTGCAAAAAATAAAAAAAAATAAAAAACTTGAAATGTGTCGTGCAAGGCCATGCCTATTGTGGAAACGGGCCATACGGCACGGCCCGTTTCCAAACCGTGCCGACATGTCACGGCACGCATAGTGCACATCACAAGAAACGTGTGGTCCAGATGGAGGAATTCGTCAATAAGCAAGAGAAGGCAATCAAAAGATTTTCAAAAGATCACACTAACTTTGTTCGTTCCATAACGAGCAATTGGAGCTTCTTGCGCAACAATCTTCCCAGAACCGCCAAGAGGATGAAGCGACTATTGCCAATCAATAAGTAACCAATCAGGTGCAGCCGCATGAAACTCAAACAATCAAGGTTGTGAGAGCAATTCAAATCATGTAGAAACTTCACGAGAATCTGTTCCTCCACAAGAAATTGAGCCGAAACAAGAAGAATTGCTCGAGGAACTCCCACAAGAAGATGAACCGAAACAAGAAGAATTGATTGAGGATTTCACATGTGACGATGAACGGAAAGTGAAGTTGGAGGATAAAGAGGTATACAAGGTGAAGGAGTTGAGTACATCGATCATTTTAACATATACACTGCCTGAAGACCCTTTCTTTCCATTGATTCCAACTTCACAATATTACGTCCACTCTGAGCTTCCACAAGAATATGTTGGATCATTAACCCATATTCTTCAATTCATGACAAGTACTGTTGGAGCGACAAGCTTATATTGCCAATATCTTGCCAAGATTGAGGGCACACTGAATCAAGACACATACGTAATATCGTATGATACTTACTATGGACGACAACGGCTTTTTGACGACTGACCCTCTACTGGCTACGCTCGGTTGCAAGCGAGGAGTCTCCTGAGCCATGATTGAATGGCCAAATAAGTCCGACGATTTGCAGTCATCGACTGTGAAGTACGGTGGTGATCGGCGGTCAATGTTTGAGAAAGACGGCGGCAAGAAGTTTTTTTTTAACCGTAGACTAGGTTAGAAACGAAAGTGACTGCTGTGGTTTTAAAAAAAATATAGGGTTCAATTTTTTTCTTTTGGCTCGTTCGGTTCTTTTTTAAAGAATGGGCCGAAATCAATTTTTTTGGCTCGTTTCTTTTGTTATAGAATGGGCCGAAAAATTTAGTCTTTTTGGGCCTGTTTTTAATTATAGTTTTGGGCTCGATTTTTGCTATTGTTTGGGCCAGAAAAATACAAACATGGGCCAATTGTTGTTGACCGAAAAAAATTAAGTTATTTGAATTCTTTGGACTGGACCTACAATTAATTGATTTTAATGGACCCATGACTTGGTTAAGTTAGGTTAAAGATAATTTTATTTAATGACCAATTGATCTAATTAAATAAAATGTTGGTCTTGAATATTTAAATTTAGGTCCTATTGAAATTTTTAATGGGTCATTATAGTTGTAATTGTGTGGCTAAACACATACTGATAATGTATTTTCAAGTAGTCATTTTACGAGATATGTATGGACAATAAAATAAGAAATTAGTGAATAAATTGCATATTTAAAGTCCTTGAGCCTGGAATAATTTTTAAATCATGTGTTTAGTTGAAAATTGTAGTGGCTTAAGAAATAATGCATGATATATGATTATGCAACTTATGATATTTCATTATGCAATTTATTAGATTATTGTATGTCAGTCAGCATTTATTAGATTATTGTATGTCAGGCAGGATTTATTGAGTTTGCACAATTCATGAATTTATATTTGATTTTACATGGCGTATATGAGTATGCATTTTATCACATTATTGTTTGACTTATATTCATTAATCTAGAATTCAATTATTATTTGTCATATATTGCATTTATTTGAGTATGCAATTTATGGCATTGTTGTTCGAGTTATATGCATGATATCCTTGACTATTTTATTTTAATATTGGTAACTTTTTATTAGGATCTTTAATTCGGAGGGAGATGATTACTAGCTGAATGCGAAATTTTCGATTCCAATGAATTAAAGAGAATAATAGAGATTACTTGGATCTGAAATAAAATTATAGTTGAACAAGTATCTTATTTGATTGTGCAAACAATGATGGAAATCCAAACAATTTTATCTGATCTTCATGGTAGTGGCAAACTTGATTGCCATAACTATGTATTGTGGCATAAAAAAATTCAGTTTTTACTTCACAATGAAAAGTTGATTGATCATCTCACCAATGATATGCCTAAACCAGTTGAGCCAGAAAATGGACCGACTGCCCAATATAGTCGTGATATGGACGCGTATAATAAGTTGGTGGGTCAGGATAAAAGTGCGCGCTTTACTATGCTAAGCTACATGCACGATAATCTGATCAGAAAGTTTGAGAAGCATCACATGGCTAAAGAGTTATGAGAAGTTCTGAAGGTCATGTACGATAGCACTTCGGCTACTAGACTGAGGGCTCTCACCCTCAAATTTAATCAGTATGTACTTGACTCTAGGCACTCGATGAGCCAACACCTTGATGTGATGAAGGATATGATTCGAGAGCTTCAGAACGCTGAAACTGAGCTCACAGATGAACAACAAGTCATGTCAGTCCTTAGGTCATTATCTGAGCAGACTTGGGGACATGTTAAGCTTGTTTTGACCCATAACGAGCAGATTAAAAAATTTCGATAGTGTCGCTAGTCATTTAAATCTTGAGGTTGACCGAAAAGAATTTGAACGTGCACAACGGCTGCTCTTGTCGCACATACTAGTCAGCGAAAACCCCAAAACGGTGGATGTTGGAACAAGCAAATGGGTGCTGGACAGGGAAATAACAAGAATCAAGCCCTACCCCTACTGAGTGGCATGACAAAACTGCGTCGCCGAGGCAAAAGGGGTGGAGTGAGGGATATAAGCAAAGTAAAGTGTTAACAACTGTGACAAGATGTGTCACTTTGCTCGTGATTGCACTGAGCCAAAGAAGGTAACACATTTCTTACTCTCCTAGTGCTTTTGGTAGTACAAAAAATTTTTGTTGTTAATTCTCTCATTGGTTGGATTGTAGAACCATGAGCAACAAAACATATGATGAAGGATCGAGTAGGATTGGTAGATTATTATCAAGTGCTAGTATGCAGCCACTATTTTGCTATGGAAGATGGCGCACATCGGGAGTTTTGGAGTTGGTTTTGTACCTCCTCGTTACTTAGCATTTGATGTAATTCACGATTGTAGTTACTTTGTTTATTAGGACTTGTTTTTTCAGTTCTGTTTGAGCAAACGATTTGTCTATTTTTCCTGGCAAAAACCTTTGTGGTTTGTTTTTAGAATAATGGATTATTTATGTTTAAATTATCTGCCGATTGTGTTTCATACGTTATTTTTGGTACCGAAATAGTTTATAATTCTATTATACTGCATGAACTATTGAGAGACATCGCTCAAAAGAGGATGACTAGATTAGTTCGCGAAAGTTATGGGCAATCTCGCTAAAGTCAGCCTCTCATTGTGCGATTCATGCTTGACATAAAAGACTTGTGGAAAGCTTGTTTGAAAGGAATAAAGGGATGTTTACCCCTTTAGTTATCAAACTAGACATCTGTGAACCTATGAGTGTGAGGGCACATCACAAGACATTCTATTTCTCATTTTATTTGCGCTATGGATCAGTATACCTCTTATCTCATTGGCTAGAAACGTTTGAATATGTCAAGCGATTATTGGCAATGGTTGAGAATTAAAAAGAGATGAATTTAAATTCTATGTACCGATAGAAAGCGAAAATATATATCTAGACAGATAAATGATGGCGCAATCGAATCTTCCATTATCTTTTTGAGGAGAGGAAACTTTTGCTTGCTGCCTACAGTTTGTACCATGTGCCTTCTAAATAGTCATTTTGATTCCCTTTTGAGCATTGCAAAAAATCTTATTTGGAAGTTCTGCGCCTTTGGGAATTGATGTGATTTGTTCACAGTAGTTTTTTTCAAGCATTAAAAGCTCGATCCAAGAGCTTCAAAAATTATTTTTTGAAAAATATTCTAATATATTGTGAACGTTCCAATAGAGGAATGATTGAAATAGAGTTTGAGATGTGCATTTTGTGAGTGAAGTCAAAAAGGGGCATCGAACTATACGAGTTACATGAACCCTGTTGTTGGCGCTTCAATCTCTAACCTATATGAGGTTATAAGGCCTTGTCTGACATGTAATAGAGAAAATGAAAGCCACCTCAAGTTCAGTGGGAGTGTTTCACTGATGAAAGTCTGTCATTATCCTTAAATATAGAAAAGCAAGCGCAAAATTATTCTCTAATGATATATACCATTGAATCAAAAAAATTCATGCGTGCTTCTATCAATATTGATGAGTGATAAGCACGAATCCCATAGATAATTTAGGGATTTATTTTGTGGTATTCGTGCTCTAAGTCACATAAGGCGGATGCGGGAGCGGATGCGGATGCGGATGCGTGAGTGCGTCAATTTGCAAAAAAATTGAGTGCGGATGCGCCTATTAAAATTAATAAATAAATAAATATATATACATACACACTGATGAAATGAAGTTAAACATACATAATATACATCATATTTAACAAACTCACATCATTATTATATTATTTACAATATGAAGTTCTTAACAACTTTGGTGTTTGCAGCTTAGATTTATTGAAGAATCTAAAATTTGCAGCTTTGCAAAAATGTTATAGCCAGTGATACAACGTAATCTGAATCTTGTATTTGATCGTTCGTCTAGTAAGAATTCTCCGAAAAATATATTGTAGAAATAGAAATGAAGTATTAAAGTTTTGTTTTATTTTAAGATATAAATTAACGAATTTGAAAAATGAAACCAAATTGTTCATATTTATTTCAACATGTTTGGTAATAGTATGAATTTATTAAAAATGACTCATATTATTTCCGGAGACTTATATTATTACTTTATGAAATGACTAATATAAACATTTAAATTAACTCAATAAAAATAAAAGTTTTATTTATAAAGTTCATTCTATTAATTTTCATGCAAAAACTAAGATATCAAATTTATTATTATTTACTCCGCAAAAATGTTACAAATCACAGATTTATCATACTTTCTTTTATCACATATTTTAATATTGCATATGTTATTATGTCTTTTCATGATTCATTATCTATCTATTTACCATATAATATAATTTTATTACCAACCCGAAATACCTAGAAACCATAAAAATTCATCTAAACCCAAAATCGAAGAATTTTTTTATAATTACAAAAAAAAAAAAAAAATCGGAGAATTAAGGAGGATTAACAAGACTTAGTAACTTAGTGCGCGACTTAGTAAATCTTAATGCGCGAAGTCGCCTTAATGCGCCGCACGCGCACCGAGTTCGCCAGTTCGCGGCCGGAGCGCCAGTGCGTGGAGGGGGGTAGGAGGATTATGTGACTTAGTTCGTGCTTATCTGGCTTTTTTATTCCTAACTTTACGCTTAATTTGTATTAATTCATATTCTTTATAGGTTTGACCAAATTGTGGAAAAATGCTTAAATATGAAAAATGGTCAACAATTCAATGCCACGTAGGATTGACCCCGAGAAACAAGGAAAGAAACGAAAAAGCCCGAGTTTGATGTACACAAATGTGTGTATTCAACAAGACATGTGCTTTGCAATTGGATGGTGAGAAAAATCACAGTAATTTTGAGATTGCCTATTAGATGGCAGTCAAAATGATCATTCTTTGTGCTACCATTGGGATGGTTTGAGAATTGATGGATATAGTGACGTCAAAGGGTTACTTGATAGAGATTAGTGCAAATCCATTATGGGATATGCATTTATAGTAAGAGGCGCAATTATCACTTGGAGTGATAAGAAGCGGTCTTGTATCTCTCTCTCTACCTAGAAGCTGAGTAATAGTCTGCACATCAGCAACATAAGATACAATCTGGTTAAGAAGATCTCTACAAAGATTGCGAGTTTCTGCGCATGTAGATGGTATTGTTGTATCTTTATTCGAGATTATGTTGAACAAGCCAATGTGGTTCTAAGGCATATTTCTACTAGAGATATGAGCGTTGACATATGGACCAAGCCTTTGCGCGGAGATTTGTTCATGCGACATGTTAGTCCTATGGGGCTTTGTAGGATTTGTTTTGCCTGTTAGAACAATTGCTATGAACAATATTGGTTGGTTGATGTACTGTGTTTATATGTGAATGTCACCAGACTTTGATTGGCCCACTCACACGGGCAATCACCATGGTGCTTTGATAGCGAGCAGGATGAGACTTGAAGATCATGTATGACATGATCCATTCGCACTTGGAAGATCGAGAAAGGTTGTGATGATAATATTATAGTCGCCTTAGCATAAGAGGCTAAGATGAGATCTAATTAGATCAAATATGGAGTACGTCCAACATCCATGAAAGTCTGTTTATAGCCGAATGTGCGAATTGCTAGTAGATGGTATCTCGCAATGCTCAAGTCATGAGCTTTTTGTAGCCATTGGACTCATATTCGTATGATGTTTAGAGCGTGACATACCCAAATTGAGTGGAAGCTCCATCATAGCATGTATGAATACTACATGTGCTAAGTAAGTACGACCACTGAAGTGGAGTGACAGAATGGATTCCTGCTTCGTCACTGTGTGAGGGCTTTATTTCGTTTATATATACCATTTGGAACTCTGGATCATGTCATGAGGCGTAAGCTTGATGATGCTACTTTAGCATGTATCCAATGACCATGTTTGATGCAGTCTGTCAGAGAATGTCGGGAAAGCTGTCAAGACCAAGCTGATTGGCATGAGTGGCCGAGGAAGAACAAAGTTGGTAACGCATCTTTTGTTCTATGACTCATAAGCCGGTCGATTAAGTTGAAATTTGTTTTTGACATTGTCACGAGCATAGATACACAATTGAGAGAGTCAAGGATGCTCTATTATAATATGAGGGATCAGAGATGCTTGGTCTGATGCGACCACATTAGTTTGGGGTATATTTGAGTTTCTGAGTTGTAGAATTATGTTAGTTCAGTGATGACTTAATATAATTCTCCTCACCTTCCTTCTCGCTTGGTCGCACGCTTTATTCCCTGTATGAGAGAGGGCGATGTGAAATGAGAGACGATTGAGAAATGATTTGGATATTGATTCAAATATGTATGAGTGGGAGATGCAGATGTATATGATTTTGGCTTATGGCCCAAGGCCCAATATGCATCCATTGGGTTAGACTTATGACCGAAGGCACAATAGACATCCATATTGACACATAATAAAACACTAACATAAGGCAGGTCTGATCTAGGGTTAGGGTTTGAGCCCTATATATATTTATCTCTGTCTCCTATACTATATACTACAACACAATACAACACTCTCGTTCTCACAACATAATTCGTCCCTCTTGGAGAATCACCAAGGGCTCCAAGGGTTTAAAATGTATTCCAAGGTAGATTACCCTAGTAGTATTCTACCGAATACCAGCAAGGATTCAAGATCTAGGAGGCTTGTAGACGGGAGTGATCCAGGAAAATCTGACTTCGCTGCAAACAGGTATAATCAGGTATATCGAATACCCGACTTTTTTATGCCAGATTCTTCAACAATAAGGAATAAATTATGTATGTAGTAAGAATGAATCGACCCAATGTATGACACAAAGAAAAAGGAAAATCGTAATTCAAGCCACTGATTTTACTTACTAAAACCATAGGAAATTGGAGAATCCACATAGATTTGTGAGATAAAAGAAACGAAATTACATCTAACACAAAATTTGTATGCATAGTATGCATACATATGTTCCCAGCCCATAGCAGTAACTATGGGTTAGATTGATGCTACCCTCAAGGGTAGTGTCCTTAAGGGTACATCAACCATATGATGAGAATATTCACATCCATATTGGATGAGAATATTGTCATCCAAGGGTGTTGCATACCTTAAGAGCACAACCGTTAAGGGTAGCAACAACCCAAGCGTAACTATCATATACCAACTTCAACCAGTACCTTAGCCTACTTCTATAAAAGAAACATGGAAACAATTACCAGTATATGATCATGTCAGGAAAAAATCATAACATCTCCATCCAATAACTTCACATCATCTCCTCCTCACATATAGTCATTCGAGTCTGCAAAAACCAAGTTAAATACAACAATAAAACTCAAATGTATCATTATCCATATCAGAACGAAGAATCGATCGTGTCCAGATGGAAAATATTGTGAAGACCAGTGTAAATTAAGCATGCCATTCTTCTTCATTTCACATGATCCATCGAATAGCTAATGCGAGAGCAAATTGGAAACTACTGTGAACCCAGTGTAAACGGATTCTTCACATGATTTCGCTTTCATTTGTTGAAGAGCTAATCCGAGATCCGACATCAGACGAATCATAAATTAATATTCACACCTACTGAGTAATTTCCAACAATTGCTACCAGCAAATAAAACTTGACGCTTCCAATATTATTTTATATAATGAACTCTAGTGGTTTTCATTTTCATATTGTTTGTCCACAATCCATTTCTAACATTCATCATTACCAAAAATAGTTAAAATAAAGTTTAAAAAAAGAAAATAAAGAAATCAAATTTTCCACACATTCAAAGACATCATGAGTTATATGGTTTGTCATTCTTCTTCGGCCGGAGATAGAGGCGGAGCGGGCCGCCTCACACTTTCTTCTGTTATAGTATAAACTACTACTACTGTTGCAATTGAAGAAATTAAAGCGGCCATTATTTCCATTAGTTTGATAACATGCTCTGAAATCTTCTTCGATCAAGGAGAAACATATTTTTTCTTGGAAACATGAGTATATAGTAGTTTGGTGGTTAAGTGTTTTAAAAAAACATTCAGTTTAGATACACAACACTATTGTTACATCACGGGAGAAAAATAACCAGAGCCTTCTAAATAGGTAACCTTTTCTTGGACTCGTTGTCGAAGTTTGTTTCATTTCTGGTAATGCCAATCTTTGATTAATTTCTTTCTTCTTGGATGTTTCTTAGACTAGACGTCGACATATATGATATATCCCCTTCAGATGCCGCAAACTCGGAAGGGGATATATAAGTATATAAGACTATATGATAATTACTTCAGCTAAAAGGACTCAGGTTGATATATCCCCTTCTGATGCCCAAGCTCGGAAGGTGATATATAGGTAAAAATATAATATGTATGTATAGATAAATCGATGACAATGTTATTGATTGCTTCTTTTTTTTAGTAGCTTATTAGCTATTCTTAAACATGTTGATAAATCACAAGTTCGAGACAAGAAACTATTTTCTATTCAAGATATGAACATGAATCACCTGTATATTTCTTTGCTGCGCTTTGACTAAGTTTAATGGAGACGAAGCATGCCCTTCTGCATTCACATCATTCTCAGTCCAACAAGTATCAGAAGGTGCTTCAACTTCAACTATCTAGAGAGAGCAGTGACATCAGGAATAACAACTGTATCAGAAGGTGCTTCAACTGCCTAGAAGCAAATCAAACAATGAAACCAATAACCTTGTGTCCAGGGTGTCAGAGGCAAGCACCCCCTTAACTGAAATTGACATGATTTTTTATGCGTAATTTATTTAGAATGTAGTAGATGAAATCAAGAAACTTGGTAAACCTTACCTTCGGCAGAGCACCATTCTGGACCAAGCACATTGCAGAGCATAATCCCACTTCGCAAACCAATTATAAATTCCTCTTCAGATGGCTCAGCTGGATTATCTTTCCGAGCAAGCTTGGTAGTAGACCTCCACATGCAAGATAAAAAAAATGTCCTGAAGAACATGATCGTTCCGCAAACAACGAGAAAAATAAAAGGAATTATAGCAGCTTCTAAGTTTAAATTATACGCTTAAACTATAAGTGTAACCATTTGTTGCATTAGAAAGCCATCTGTTAATCGTACATTGAACACAAAATTGGACGCACCATAATACCCGTTCCCTTGGTTCCGTCGCCGACGCCTCTCCTGTGCAGAGGAACCTCAACCCAAACTCTAACACGACGCCGCCGTCCGCAAGAACCCCTCACAGCCGCGAAGGAGAAAAAGGGGAATAAAGGAGAAACAAAAAAAGAGGTACTAAATAGACAACAGATGCAACAAAATCAAAAATAAATGGAATCAGACTATTATATACAATTTTTTGCCAACCGTTCACTCGAGCACGGTGTTCTTGTGTTGATTTGCATAAAAAAGAAGAATAAAGGTTCAAATCAACATGTCAGTGGAAAAGAGGAAATTGTGTGGTACATGTAGCAACAAACATAAATTCTATCAATTATAATTTTATAAATTATAATTAAATATTTTTATATGTATTATATATAGATCATGCAAAATAAATGCAAAAAAGTTTTGCATTGTACTAATATCCCTGGGGTTTGGTTGGATAAATTTTTGCTTATAAAAAATATTATTATTTAATTTGATTCTCTCTTCACAATCAACAAACTAAGGTTGTGTTTGATTGGAATAATAAGGGTATGATTATTAAATAATCATTCATTTATCTAATGTTCGGATCATTTTTTATTTATTTTGGATATCCATCGAGCCCGTTGTCGGCCCGTTTATCTAATTTGCTTCATTATTGATCTCTTCTCATTGGTGTGATAGTTTGTCATCTTCTGTACAATAGTCATGATAAGATGACACATTATCTATAATGCCCTAACATCTTATTCAACATTTGCTATTCTGTTAAACAGAAACCATTGATGTGTCATCATTTGTGAAATTTCCAATCTTTCATTCTCAATTTCTGTTTCACTCAACCGAGAATAATAATCTCAATAAAGCAGCAAATAAATTGATTGAAATGATAAAAATTAAAATCAAAATAATTCAAAACCCATAAATTTTATTCACTTCATACTCAATTATATTGCTCAACTTCCTGGAATGCTCAAGTTTCAAAGTTTCAATACCACACTCTAATTGTGACCATCAGCTCTCTCAACCTCCGCCTCTTCAATCCCTCACAAGGGATGTCCACCAGTGTTTTGTTTTCTTCAAATTTCGTGGATTTTGCAATTTTTTTTGTACTCAGGCTTGCTTACTGGAAATGGGTTTCTTCTGCTTTTTTGCATTTCATCAAGGGTTGGCTACTGTTTGGATGCTTTTGTGGCGAGTCGGTGGTTAGGTATTATGAGCTCCTTCTTGCGGAGCAAATGCATGCTTATAACAATTGGTTTAATTCCTTGTTCAAAAAATTTGTGTTGGGTTGCAGAAGGGGAATTGGAAGGGCTTGGAGGTGGCGTGAGGATTCCGAGGGAGAGAAGTGAGGCCAAACACAATACTATTCGAGCGTGTTTTAATTAATAATAATTAATTATGATATTTTATGTATAATTAAATTATATAAATAAATTTATATTGATTAATTTAAATTTAATTAAAATAAAACAAAACTAATCTATATCACCTAATTATCAAGTACATCAAACACGATATTGTTATCATACTTTATAATCATACGAACCAAACGCAATATAATTTATCCATTAGTTTACTTATCAACCAATTATCCACTTTTTAATATATCCATCATTTATCATATTCTCGAATCAAGCGCACCCTAGATGATTAGACAATTGTTTTTAATTTAGTAGTACTGTTTGTAATTAATGCAAGGTAGTGATGTTAAAAGGAAGTATGTTTTATAATTAATTAATGAAAGGCTACCCCAACTTCGGAAAATATCCATTTGAAAAAGTAGAAGACTAAACTTGAGATCAATAACAAAAAAGAAAAAAAAAATTAAGAATTCTGTAATTTCCATTTAAAATAATGTTTAATTACGACTCGACAAATTCATGTGGAACAGTAGAAGCTCAATTACAGTTATTATTCCTTTATGTTGGATGGGGTGTCTAATTTGGGGGTATTTTAATAATTTAACCCAAAAACATAAAAATATTTATCAAACTAACCTAATTTTAATTTTTTTTTATCAAAATGACCGAAATCGTCATCTGAGATGGCACCTTCATTTGAAAACGTCATCTGAGATGACACCTTCATTTGAAAACGTCATCTGAGATGGCACCTTGTATATAAAATAAAAAAAAATTATATGAAAACCGTCGTCTAAGATGGCACCTTCCATATATTTTTTTTATATGCAAGACACCATCTCATATGGTGCCTTTATATAAATTTGTTTTATATAGAATGCATCATCTCTTCCATATAAAACAAAGTATCAATAGTCAAACCTTCTTAATCAAATTTACACAGCATAATATCTTTTCGGTCACAATTCCAAATTTCAAAGATTCTTAATGAGAAATATTATGTTTGTCATTTTAAAATATTATAAGATATTTGCTAATAAGAACTTTTTTAAAAAACAATAATCTAAATAAATTTAATATTATTATTTTATTCCAAATTAATCTTAAATCTCTTTTATCTTACTATCATCTTCTCTCCGTGCTTATTTGATATGTCTCCCTTTTTTTTTCTTTACACACAAAAATAATAACAATAATAAATATAAACTTATGAAATCGTTAATTTTACATGTGCTAACACATGAGTTTATATTTATTTTCATAATAATAATAATATTTTATATTGAAGACGCCATTTTTTATGTTTAGAAGGCGGCATATATATGTATATACACACATATATATGTATATATACATATATATGTTATTATTATTATTATTATTATTTTGTGTGTAAAGAAGAAAAGCGAGACAAATCAATGAGCATGGAGAGAAGAGAATAGTAAGATTAAAGGGATTTAAGATTAATTTGGAATAAATAATAATATTGAATTTATTTAGATTATTCTTTTATATGGTTTTTTTTTTAAAAAAATGTTCTTATTAGCAAATATCTTATAATATTTAAAAATGACAAACACGATCTTTCTCATTAAGAATCTTCCAAATTTGGAATTGGGACCAAAAAGATAGTAGGTTATGTAAATTTGATCAAGAAGCTTTGACTATTGATACTTTGTTTTATATGGAATACGTAATCTGAGATGACGTCTTTTATATAAAACAAATTTATATGAAATGCGCCATATGAGATGGCGCCTTCCATATAAAAAAAATTTATATGGAATACGTTATCTTAGATGACGCATTCCATATAATTTTTTTATTTTATATAGAAGGCGTCATCTGAGATGTTGATTTCGGTCATTTTGATAAAAAATATTAAAATTAGGTTAGTTTGATAAATGTTTTTATTTTTTGGGTTAAATTATTAAAAAAAACATTTAATTTGTATACATAATTTATGAGGGTTTTTTTAAAAAATAACACATTTTTTTTTTGGAAAATTACTCTAATTTACGGGTTTTTTAATGAAATATTCGATTTTCGAAAATAATTTAACAATTTAACCGATTTTTTTTTATATTATCAAACTAACCTAAGTCGCCATGTCAGATGGCGACTTCAATTGAAGTCGCCATCTGACATGGCGACTTAATAAAAAAATTTATTTTTTATGATGTCGCCATCTGAGTTGGCGACATCAATATAATTTATTGATGTCGCCATCTCAGTTGGCGACATCAATTTAATTTATATGGATGTCACCATCTGAGATGGCGACACCAATAAATTATATTGATGTCGCCACCATCTCAGATGGCGGCACCAATGAATTTTTAACCTAAACCCTTTTCCACAACACGCCGCCGCACTTCATTCTCAAAAATTTCTTCTTCTGCAAATTCTCAATTCTTTCGTCCGCTCGTTCTCAAATTTTCTTTCTAACATTTCTGCAAAAATCAAGCTATTTCCAAAATATTTAAGGTAAGCTTTTTTAATTTTGTTATTTGTGTATCGTAGATAAATTATGATTTTGATATATTTAGTAGGAGTATATTACTTGTTGGAGTATATTTTTGTGATGTGAAAGATTAAAATTTAAGTTGACTTCGGAGGGAGGCATCGGGCGGCGGCGGCGGCGGCAGGTGGTGGGCGGCGGCGGTGGGCAACAGACGGGTTGTTTTTGTAATGTTGAGATTAATGTTGTTAATTTTTGTATTATATTTCAGGATGGATCAAATGAGACAACCAGGCCCGGTTGACACACATCTTTTGTCGTTGCAGTCTTCACATCGATCTGAGGATGTATGGGCAGGTGATATGGATAGTATACTTCGTGTGAGAAACCCAGATAGCTATTTTTGAGATATGTGTCCATTAGATATACGTGTTGTTAATTTATTGCACGTTATTGGATTTTATGGTATCTATAGGTGTGGTAAGATTGAACTTGACATGCACCTGATCACGGCTTTAGTTGAGAGATGGCGCCGTGAAACACACACGTTTCATTTTAGATCAGGAGAAGCGTCCATCACACTGCAAGACATTGCAGTAATATGGGCGTTGCCAGTAGATGGCATCGTAGTGTCGGGGATTGATATTGATAGGACTCTACCCGATTGGCAAGAATATTGTCATACATATTTAGGTTTCTTACCAGCCATCACAGACCTTAAGGGCGCACGTTTGAAATTAGTTGCTTTGCATAATCATTTATCCATTGGATGAAAATAGTACAACAGATGATGTTGTTAAGTTCACAAGGGGTTGTGCGTTATTGATGTTAGGGGGGATTATGTGCCCTGATTCCTCCGGCAATTTTGTTAGATTATTATATTTACAAAAGTTGGAGGATATCGACTCTGCCAGTACATATAGTTGGGGCAGTGCTGTATTGACATACTTATATCGTGAGTTGTGCACGTCATCAGAGAAAGGGAAAAAAGTTATAGGTGGTGCAGTGCAACTCTTACAGGTAAATAATATGTTTGTTTTTTTTAATATTTAAAATATGTTTCTGGTCAATCTAACTTGTGTTATTGATGTCACTACAATAAATGAGATTTGGGCATGGTCAGAATCCCAAGTTTGACTCCGCAATTGGGTAGCGATAGATCTGATATTGGACCAATAATTGTCGGCCCAAACAATGTGTTACCTTCTGCTCCATATGGTGTAAGGTAGTACGAATATGCATTGTTTTATAATTGATCTTATGTGTGAATGCATTTAATAATTTATTTGAATATATACAGGTGGTCGTGTCATTTAATCTTTACAGAAACTGGGAGTCATTTCATACGCATCATAAGGGACATCCTCGATGACCAGCCAGTAACTCAAGTAAGCATGCTGTTAAATTAATTTGTACAAAAATATACTCTTTTCATAGTATGTAAAAGCAATGTTGTTTTGCAGTTTAATTGGCAGTCGTACCCTGATGAGTACACTGAAGGAATCACTGAGTTGGGGACATATAAGGGACCGTTGATTTTCTTCGACATAGTTGAAATGTAACGGTCTGATCGAGTACTGCGACAATTTGGGATGCTACAAGATATCCCAGAAGATCCACCATCGGGGGATTAGGCATTGCATAATGTTGGTCGAAGGGGAAATGTCAACAAAAACTGGAGCACTAGGCATATAGCTCACATACTTTGCTGGGAGAGGGCAAATGATCTACGTGTAGACAGACCACGATTTACTGACGGTGGTTACTACGTTGTTGGCGGATACAGTGAGTGGTATGAACAAGTCACACGTAGATACATTGGGCATCAAGAATACTTTGTACAGACAGGATATCAACATGGTGATGGCCCGGCATGGCAGCATGTGGTACGTTAATTACGTGAAATTTTAATTTTATATTTGTGTTTCGATGTATAAATTTTATATGGACATTTGTACTTTGCAGATTGAGCAGATGGAACAGTTATCTACAAGCTATGACCGACATCTGGCTGATGGAGTGCCTATTACGACAGAGTCGATGAGGCAACACAGGACTATGTTCGACAATGTGGTGCGAGTGGCTCGTGACCGACGAGACAGAAACTTCCCGCCATACAATGAAGTGTCAGCCTGTTGATACACGACAGTTCCATGCAGGCACTCCATCTACACATATGCAGACAGATATTGCAGGTCCATCTACGTGGACAGATATTGCAGGTCCATCTACGTGGACAGATATTGCAGGTCCATCTGCACATATGCAGACAGATATTGCAGGTCCATCCACGTGAACAGAGCCAGATATGTGTACAAACTATTATATTCCTGTTCCTGTACAATCATATGATTTATCTCCCTTCACGCCATATCCCCCCATGTCCACTCAACCCCAGTTCAGCAGCATGGGTACATATGTCAGTCTTGGATTTGCGACATATGCAGCTGGACTTCACCTTTCGATGTCTCGCCAGTTCTATTCCCTCAGTTGACGCCAATTCAGCAGCCTGCCAACACACCTGTGGCAAGGGAAAGGGGCGAAGAAGTCGTTCAACAACGAAGAGTTAGAAGACAGACAAATCCTCCTCCTTGTGGTACTGGAGGAAATCTAGCTCCTCGTCGTCGTCGGTGAAGTCATCATTATGTTGTAAATAGTAACCGATTCTTATAGATTAAATTTGAGAAAATGTTTGTTCTTTGAGCATACTACAATCGACATACAATAATTTCGTAAGTAAACGTACAATAATGTCACAATAATGTAACGTAAACATACAATAATGTCACAATAACGTAAAATCATTTACACAATAAACATACAATCAATTACACGTTCAAAAATTTATTGATTTCGAGAAGTCGAAGCACTTTGTCGTCTTGTACGGGCTTCTGGCCAGTCCATCTCATTCTGAATGCGCGTTGTTCGATCTCGACCTACTCTTCTGTTTTTTCGCAGAGTGGAGTTGTGGTACAACTCAAAACATGGGGTGTCCCAATGCTCCTCCCCCCACATTGGTTCGAATTCTCCTTGATATGTGCTCCAATATTCATTCATATTGTAATATGGCTTCACAAAAGTTTTAGCGTTTAAGCCATACTTTTGACACACTTGGATCACATGCGAGCAAGGTATTCCGAACTCTTTCCATTTTCCACAAGAGCATTCCCCGGATTTTAAATACACAACATGCGTATTACCCCCACGTCCTGCTTGTACTCTTGTGATAACAGAAGCGGTTAGACGTCTACGATAGAACATCTGGACATCATGATGGATGGAATGATAGTCAGCACGACCATATCTTTCGAACACATAATCTGGCCATTCTTGATTATTTTGAATCATTCGCTCTGTCTTCTTAAGCCGTTCAAAAAAATATAGCACACAACGATCAAAAGTTAATTGCACAATGGCGGTGATTGGAAGTCGACGAGCACCTTTCATAACTCCATTTATGCATTCTGACATATTTGTGGTCATGATACCACAACGCCAGCCTCCGTCATGAGCAAGCGACCATTGTCACTTATCAATACGACTCAAGTAATCAAAAGCCCTTGGTTCTATAAGTTTAATCTCTTCCATTGTGCGATCAAATTTTCTGACCTGATTTTCTGATCCCGCTCTCCAACACAAGTCTTTCAAATGAACGGATTTGAAGCGACTATTAAAGTTTGAACAAACATGTCTCAAACAAAATCGATGTACTCCAAGGGGTGATTTGAAGTCAGGAATACAATCGGCTGCAGTAATGAGGCCTGGATGACGGTCAGAAATCAAACATACACCACCCTCAGATCTTCTTACAATATGCTTGCTAATCATCTCCAAAAACCATCTCCACGACACAAAGTTTTCTTCGTCAACAATTGCAAATGCCAAAGGTAAGATTTGATTATTCGCATCCATTGCCACGGCAATCAACATCTTATGTTGATATTTCGTATACAGATGTGTTCCATCCACACTTATTACCCTGCGGCAATGCTGAAACCTTGTACACATGGATGGAAGGCCCAGAACACGTAATTCAAAGTCTTTTCTATTGGTCTGGCATTTTCAAGGTGAACCCACTCAACGACTGTGCCGGGATTCCATTTTTGCAAAGCTCCCATATAGTAAGGCAATTTCCTCACGGAGCTCTCCCATGTTCCGTACACATTCTCAACAGCACGTCGTAAACTAAACCATCCTTTTGCATAGGAGATCTCAAATCCATATTTATCTTTCACTGTTTGAATTACATACTTTATTTCGTAAGCTGGATCACGCCGAACAATTCCCACTAACAAGCTAGCAATCATGTTTTTGTCCAAATTTGCATGATCGACCGACAGCTCACTCAAAAGGCAAGTGTGAGAACCTCCATACTTGTTTATTTTGAATAAACCAACTTTTTTATTCAACGAGGCCCGCAGGTACCATCTACAAGGCATATCTTCTGTACTGTGTTTGCACACCACTTTCCACAATGTTTTTGTACTCTTGACAACGCGGTACTCCCGTTTAGCAACACGTACAGAGTAATCCTTTACAGCTGCCTGCAAATGAGCTTTATTTTGAAAACCATATCTAGATGGATATCCCCTTTCGAGTAGTCGTAGTAACTCCCCCATCTACCTGTTGGAATGTCTAATGAGTCTCCAAATACTTCGGGATGTGTCATTGAGAAGAATGGAATTGTTGGATAAAGGACATGAGTATTTGTTGTGGTTGTGTCTGGTACATTATCTGGCACTTCTTCAATATCAACCTCATCGTCATCAGACTCATCCTCAGATGGAATTCCCTCCGGTTCAGTCTGAAAATCATCTCCAAAATCCACAAAACTGTCTGCTAGTGGCTCGGGAACAATATTGTCAGCAACTATAGGAGCATCATCTTGAATCCTAGATGTAGTTGGTCTTTCTGTATCTACTACAAATGGACCACTACCACTTGTTGGCATTTCTGTAATAAAATCATAATCTCTCCGTTCTGTTATATATACATCTCCAAACAACTATAATTTTGTTCAGAATCCAATACCCATGCTAAATTGTAATCACTGTCAACGAGAAAAATTGTTTGTTTTATCCTAGAAAAATCACTAAATATATATTTACAATATATTTTCAGAATGAACTGGTTACGGTCGATGCCAGTAATATCATATACGTCGTTCACTAACTGCAAATAATTAATAGTGCGAGATATTGTCATGCCTTTCGACGGACCACGATCATATCTAACAGAGTCTGAATCTTGTAATATATTGCCTCCCCAATACAACAAAACTTTAATTGACATACCTTAAAATAAACACAAATTTTATAAATGAGTACAATATATAATATTGTTAAATTTAATTATTTGTATAACAACATACCTGCAGAGAAAATATTCACGAATTCTGAAGAGAATTTGAATTTCACGAATTCTGAAGAGAATTTGTTCGAAAGCCGAAGAGATTTTGCTATATTTCAAAATGAGTAACATTTTGTCCAACTTTATAGACAAAGTAATTGATTAATTTCGCCATCTAAAATGGCGACATTAAATAAAAAATATTTTTTTTTGTCGCCATCTGAGATGGCGACAATATTTAAAAACAAAAATAATTTCTGTCGTTATATGCCGACACCGGCGAAAAAAATAAATTTTTAATATAATGTCGCCATCTGAAATGGCGACATCTTTTAAAAAATTAAAAGATGTCGCCATCTGACATGGCGACATAAGAAAATAATATATTTTTAAGATTTTTATAGAAGTCGCCATGTCAGATGGCGATTTCAACTGAAGTCGCCATCTGACATGGCGACATTAGAAAAATAATAGTTTTTTTTATTAATTATTGTAGAAGTCGCCATGTCAGATGTCGACTTCAAATGACGTCACCATCTGAAATGGCGACATTGTAAAAATAATAGTTTTTTTATAATTTTTTTGGAAGTCGCCATGTCAGATGGCGACTTCAAGTGAAGTCGCCATCTGACATGGCGACTTAGGTTACTTTAATAATAGAAAAAAAACGATTATTTTGTTAAATAAATTATTTTTTTCGATTAAAAAGTTAAAAAAGCCCTAATTTACAAATGTTTGCAGGGGACCCTATCTTTCTGCAGCTTTCAGAGCAAACAGACGGTACTGAGCAAACGGACGCTGCAAGAACAGCTTTATTAGGATGTGCCCTTTTGAATTATTCTGAAGTTCTCAGTGGAGTTAAGTTTGTGTACTTATCTGTATTTGTGTAAAAAACAAAAAAAAGAGGAAAATTGTTATATTTTCTTTCTGCATATATGGAAAAGATTCAGTCTCACTTCTATATAATCGATCTTATAAACATCAACTTACATATAAATATATACATACATATTTATATATCTTGATCTTTATAAACTGTTAGTTCCGGATCTTATCGATGAGATTTTAAAGATGACAAAACATATCAGACCGGATCGAGTGAAATCAGATTGACCAGAACGATCGCCCAAAACAGATCAAGATGATAAGATGACAAAGCATATCAGACCGGATCGAGGGTAATCAGACTGACCAGATCGATAGCTCAAAACAGAACAAGCTGATAAGGCATATTACTTATCAGACCGGATCGATGGATATCAGACTGACTAAACCGAAGCTTCAGATCGATCTCAATCTTTATCAGATCAGAGCAGTCTAGGATACATAAAGAATGGCTCCTCAGTCCGAATCATTAACGGCTATTTATTGTAGCATTTAATGTCGTAATTAATGCTACAAAGAACCAAAGACTGAAGATTACCATAAAAGGTAAGAAGACAAAGAAGAGCTTACCTGACAGTCGCCGAAAGTATGAACCAGAACGGCAAGTATCCTGAAGAAGAAGACTGTAGCCTACTCAGAGTTTAAGCAGAGTCAAAGTTGCAGATTAAGGGAAATAATGTCGTTGGTACTTAAAACTATAAAAGGATGCAACAAAAGGAATATACGTGACTCTCGCTGATCAATTGAAAAACGCACAAGAAAGCAAAACAGCACAAGCTTACAAGCTCAGAAGCTCTCGAGCTGAAATTATTCTTAAGCACGATTACTTTGTAACATTTGATCATTTAGGATCACTGTGCGCATCTTGTGTTTTCTGTGTTGAAAAATAGAAGTGAGAAACTTATTGTAACTGTCAGACAGAGTGTGTCTGAGCAGATCGAGTGACTAGGAGTTTCAGACTGGTAGTGAGGTAAATCCAGCCTGAATCGGGTTTGTACAACAGGATTGTATAAATCAAAGTCTTCTAGTATAAACCTTCCTTAATTGGAAGAAGGGGAGACGTAGAAGGATTACACCACCTTCGAACTTCCAGAAACATATCCTGTGTATTATCTTTCTGCACTTGTTCTTTCTTACTAGCCATCGAGCAGTTCTTACATATACAAGAACAGACCGTTCCGAACTTATACTTTCAGTGGTCTGTTCTGTACAAAAGTTGATTAAGAAACAGATTTCTTTCACTAACCCGAAAGAAATCACAAGGGATTAAATTTTACAAGGAGTGTTCATTCACCCCCCCTCTAAACACTCCGGACCGATCCTAACAAGTGGTATCAGAGCAGGTCATCTTAATCAGCACAAAGACACTTGAGCTGATGGCATCTTTCAACAAAATTCCTATGTTCTCAAAAGAAGACTATGATGACTGGAGAATCAGAATGCAAGCTCATCTGGCAGCTCAGGATGACGATATGTGGTTCGTCATCACTGATGGACCAATGAAGATTCTGAAAGTCAATACAGCAGTCGCCATTACTGATGGTGAACCACAAATGGTAGAAAAGGACAGATCCCTCTGGACGAATGAGGAAAGAAATAAAGCAAATCTCGATAATGTTGCCAAAGACATCTTGTTCAAGACATTGGACAAGAACATGTTCAGCAAAATCAAAATGTGCTTTACTGCCAAAGAAATTTGGGAGAAGATAGCACAGCTATTTGAAGGCAACGACCAGACCAAAGAAAACAAGCTGACTGTTGCTCTTCAAAGATTTGAGAGCATAAAGATGAAGAGTGGAGAAACTCTAAATGAGTTTGATGAAAGAGTCACTGGCATCATAAATGAACCGAATGGTCCGGGGAAGGAATATTCTAACAGAGAGATCGCTCTGAAAGTTATGAGAGCTCTGCCAAAGGAATGGGATGTTAAGACCATTGCCATGAGGGAATCAAAAGATCTTAACAAGGTTGAACTTCATGATTTGTTTGCAGATCTCAAGGCCTATGAGTTTGAACTGATAAGCAGAGGTGAAGCAGAGCCATTCATCTCTCAACCAAACAAGGCCTTGGCAGCCATTCCAGACCAGACCGCCTCAACATCAGACTGATCCGTTGAACAGATAAGTAATGATGCTATGTCATTATTTATCAAAAAATTTGGTAAATTCATGTCTAAAAATAAGAGGAACTTTAAACCCTCTCATCATTATAAGCCAAGAAAGGACGATGCTGTTAATGATCAGGCTTGCTACAATTGTGGTAAGACCGGACATTTCATTGCAGATTGCACCAGACCGAAGAAAGAAGAACGGAAGGAGAAGCATCGCGATGACAGGAAAAAGAAGCACTACAAAGACCATAAAAATCATGGAAAGTCCCAAAAGGTCCTAGTAGTTGAAGAAGGAAACAACAAATGGGCTCAGACTGACTCTGATTCAGACAGCTCCGAACATTCTTCCAGCGAAAGCGAAGAAGATATTCAATGTCTGATGGCAGATGAAGAGATGAGTCACACAGACGAGGTATTTGACTTTGACTCAAATGAATTTACACGTGAAGAGCTCATGTCCGCACTGCAAGACATGGCTAATGATTATAGGATCTTAGCTGAATCATTTGAGAAGAATAAAGCTAAAGTCAGTGATCAAATGGATGAGCACAACAAACCAAGCTGCTCTGAGCAGGGTGAGTGCAACAATCTCCAGATCGAGCTGAATAAGCTGAAAATCTCCTACGATCAGCTCCATGAAGAAAATAAGAGAATTAGCACACAAAATGCTAAGCTTTCTCATATATTCAACACATGGACAAAATCCAGAACATCTTTGGAAGAATTACAAGAGGTACAAAGAAACGTTGGTGATTTCACCGGCATAGGCTTTGACACCAAAGAATTCACCAAAGATGAATCTGAACTGTTGCTGGTAAAGAACAAAATCAAACAAATGACATTTGTTAAATCCAGCACAGTATATGAGACTGAAGCACCTACGATTCAAACGGGAGTCTCTTTCGTGAATCAGGGTTTGAGAAAAGGAATTGGATATGTCAACCAAGCCAAAGAAAAGGTACCTGCAAGCTTTGCGTCTTTCAGACCAAATATAAGGGTGCAAGATCGAAGGAAAGGAAGACAATTGATCGCTTTTATTTTAAACAATATTTCTCAGTGTAGCGATTCTACCGCAAGTGCACGGTGTCAAGTTTTAGTATAATGATAATATAAGTACGGATTGTCGATCCCACGAAGACTAGGAAATAAGTACCAAACTCCACTAGTTTAACTATATTTAGCTTACGAAAAATGGTTATGACTAATTAACTAAAATAACTAATTAACTCAATATTTAATCAAACAAACAATAGAGAATGAGAATAAAATCAATAGAGACAATTATCAAGACTTTCGGTTCACCTATGTAATCCCCCACAATTCACCTATTAGTTAAGATTTAATTCAAACAATCTAAGGTGACGAGTTTTCCTAATTCACTTGCTATACCTTGGTCCGGCTATAACAAATCTAATACTAATGTAACAATAAGCCACTCTCGTACCCTTATTGAACAATTAATATTGTAAATCGATCTATGAAAACTACTAGCCTTCGATTACTAGATATCTATAGCTATCACACGTGTATTTGACTTCATCTCTCGATCTCAGTCTGAAATCCACGGCATAAATCACTATATCGAATTCCAATTTTATCTCTCGATCTCAATTGTAATTTAATATCATTCAAGGGTGGCCAAACCCTTAAAAGCATGAAGAACAATAATCTATGCACTTAGATAAATGAGAATCAATCAAAACATCAAAATTAAATCATGGGTTCATAACATAGGATCCCCTAAGTCTTGACAATAAACTTAGCCTAACAACATATTTAAAATCAAATGCAATATCATGTTTTTCAACATCAAAAGCATAGAGAAATTAAATAGAAACAAACAAAGTTTAGAAATACGTATAACAAGCGACGTTGAATCGCGTCGTCGACTCGTAGCTCCTTCTCTTCCTTTGGCCGTGCTGTCTGTACGTGAGTTCTTCTGTCTTTTCTTCACCAGAATTTACGTCACTCTTCGTTCGTGAACTGCTCTCTGAATTATACGTGAATCTCTTCTCTTCAATCTCTCTTCTCCCGTCAACTCCTGCTCTCGCGTCTGCTGTGCTTCACTGTACGTACTGTGCCTCTCCTTCACCAGATTTTCTTCTGCACTTTCGTGAATCTCTTCGCGTTGAATTCTTCTGTCAATTCTACGTTGCTTCAGCCCTCTTCTTGTTCTGTACGTGAATGCTTCGCCTACGTGAAGAATGAATCTCCTTCGTAACTCTTCTCTCGTCCCTTCGTTGCTTCCCTCTCTCAATCTGATTCCTTTCGATCGTCTGTGTGAAGATTCCCGTCCAGAATTTACATGCGTAACTCTTGTATCTGTATTCTGTGCTCCTTCTTCACGTGAATCTGCTCTGAGTTCCTCCTGAAATCGTGACTTTTCTCTTCTCCTCACCTCTCCACGTGAATCTGCTCACTCCTCACGTAGCTCTCCCTTCGTCTCTCCGCTTCTTCCCTGATATCGTTGCTGCCCTCTTTTCACGTCACTCCCCTCGCTCTTCTGTCTATCTCCTCTTCTCCTCTTCTTCTTAGTCCAAGTCACGTACGCTACTTCCCTAATATATTTGCTTCTCTTCTCTTTTCCTCACGTAACTCGCCTCTCTATATGCTGCACCTCCCGTAATCTCTTCCGTAAACTCCTCACCAGATTTTATCTACTGCCCTCAATCCTCACGTCACGCACGTTGCTGCTCTTTTGATTCCAGTAAACTCTTCTTTAATTCAATCTGCTCTTATCTCATCGTGCCGCACGTCTCTTTCTCCTTTATAATTATATATTATAATATCATATATTATAATATAATATAATATTGCATCAATGTTCGATAATATCTGGTTGTGCTTGGTTTGGTCTTTTTTCATTAATTAAAGCTTATTTTCTCCACTTTTATGCATTTGGACCTGGATTCCTGAAATATACAAATATATACCAAAACACGTAATATTTTCCAGGAATCACTATAAAAACGCCCTTAATCATATATCAAATTAAGTGTAAAAATCACACTTATCAACTCCCCCAAACTTAAACTTGATCGTCTCGAGCAATAAATAAGATCACAAAGTAGAGTTCAATATTGAAGACTCAAATAAACCAATTCATAGTGAATCATTAGTTCAGACATCTCATTTACAGACGAACACAAATAAATCAGAAGTTTAACAAGTTGTATTTTCTCCTAGATCATGCAACATGTCTCCAAATCAGAACGTGCGTGCGTGCTATTGTCACTTTCAAGTTCCATGCAACTTTCACAGATCAAATCATGCTAGGTAATGAAAAGTAAGATTATCGTTGAGCATCCTATAGTCCTATTTTCAAACACTTCTCCACTAATGTAGTCACTCCCTCAACTTGAATCAATAGGTCTTTTTAAGCTTGTAGTTTTAGGCCTAGGTGTTGGCTTCAAAGAAAAGATAGGATAGCACAAAGAAGAGAGTATAAGCATGTCATGTTCATAGTTTTAGCACAAAAACGAGCTTCTCTTCTTTTTCTTTTAGCCTTGGCCACTTTGGGTCTTATTTAATCACTTTTTCTCAAGGCTTTATCTATCTTTTTCTTTTCTCATTCATCATTTTTTCAATAATAAGCTCATTAAAATATAGCAATTTATGTGCATCTAATGAAATTCATTATACTCCCTTTAGGGTAAGGATACACTTTTTCAATTTAAGCTCAAATAGGTAGGTATAATGAGTTGCCAAAAAAATGTTGAATGGATGCTAATAGTATGTTAAACATACTCCATTCTTTTTTCAATTAGGCTCAAATTGGGATACTATAGATTGATAAATACATGGTAAGCTTGAAAGGCTCAAACGGTCCAAAGATCGCCTAGATCATCTCCTAATCAAGTTCATGACTATAAAATTTCGCCTCAAAGTGTCATCATCAAATAGTTTCTAAGGTACTCTAAGATGCTCAAAAACAATTCATCAAGTTCACAAAAATTTTCACTACTACAAATGCAATTCACAAGATTATGACTCAAATGTGCTCAAAATATTCCTCATCTTTGACATGCTACTCAAAACAAGATATTCACAAACAAGTCTTACAATCATCAAAACTCAAGTTGACATGCATAGTGAGATTAATATCATCATGGAGTAGAGACCACTACTATGATTTATTCTTATCTTACTAATTGAACTCATAAAATTAAAAAAAAATTAGCTCATAATAATCGGACGATTCAAGTGTCAATTAAGCACACAACATGTGGATAAAACAAGTAAACATGTAAGCCACTCCCCCAAACTTAAATCAAATATTGTCCTCAATGTTTAAAAGATTCAAAAGGGAAAAAGTAAACTCCCCTGATCAAGACGCTTGCATGTGGGTTGAGGAAGGTCGGCCTTTGAAAGCTCCACTGTTGTAGGGTTCATCGCTCCAACTGAGTACCTAGCAAGAGAAGAATGCAAATAAAATAGTCGACACGAGAGATAAACAAACTAAATGCAAAAACTAAAAATAAACAAAACTAAATAGCATAAGGATACGCTTGGGTTGCCTCTCAAGAAGCGCTGATTTCTAGTCGTCGGCTTGACCATCAGAAGCAACCATCAAAGAGCGGCTGCCGCCCATAGTAAGTATCGTATGATACCACGAATGGGTCTTCATTCGGTATGCCCTCAAGCTTGGCAAGATTATAACAGTGTAAGCTCGTTGCTCCAACAACTTTCTTCATGAAATGGTAGGCATGGGAGAATGATTCTTGACTTGGCTTCATATCTTGGAGGATGTAGTGCGGTGAAGTTGGCATCGATGGAAAATACGGATCCACATATGGCATAGAACATGTCTCCATCGATGGGCTCAAATCGGAATCCTCGAAAGTCTCTTCCTTCTCCAACATCACACTCGACTCATCTTCCTTTTGGAATTCCTCGGATAATCCCGCCAATGTAAGCTCAATTTCTGTAAGAGGCTCGCATTCCCTTGAATCTTCAACACTAGTAGAATCACTCCCCCAAACTTGGTTGGTTGAGTGATCATCGTCATGAAACCCAACTTGATTCGTCTCCTCTTCTATAGTAGGTATCGTCTCATCCTCTTGACATCTTCCAGATAATGTTTCCATGAGGCTCGCCATTTGCTGCTCCAGACAACGCATTGAGTTGGTCAGACTTTCAATCTTTGTCTCACATGATGCCATAAACCTGAGTAACGTATCCTCTAAATGAGCACTGACTTCCGCAGAACTGTCACTCGTCTCTCCCTGATGTTCAAGTGGTGGGTCTGTAAAATGAGGGTGGTGCGGCTTTGGTTGGTATTGGTGGCTCCAACCCTGGAGTGAAGGATTCCAATGCCACTGGTAGTCAAAGTTCGCCATCTCATTAAACAAGTGCAAAACACTGTCTTCATCTCTATCAACCAAAGGACTACCAGTTGCCAAAGCTCCGTTGAATATCCATCCTCGTGTGTCCGCATGCAAACCACTGAAGAAATATTGCAGACGAGTGTAGTTTGGAAAGTCATTATACCGATACGTGCTTGCCAAATAGTTGAATCTCGCCCACGCTGCGTAGAACGGCTCGGAAGGTTGTTGGGCAAATCTTGTGGATGCTTGTTGATGTAGCATCTCCAAGTACCTCACAAGACAAACAAAACAAAAACCAAAAACAAAAAAAAACAAATGACTAAACTACAGTCAACTAATCTCGTTTGATATTATTAAAACTAGTCCCCGGCAACGGCGCCAAAAACTTGATCGCTTTTATTTTAAACAATATTTCTCAGTGTAGCGATTCTACCGCAAGTGCACGGTGTCAAGTTTTAGTATAATGATAATATAAGTACGGATTGTCGATCCCACGAGTACTAGGAAATAAGTACCAAACTCCACTAGTTTAACTATATTTAGCTTACGAAAAATGGTTGTGACTAATTAACTAAAATAACTAATTAACTCAATATTTAATCAAACAAACAATAGAGAATGAGAATAAAATCAATAGAGACAATTATCAAGACTTTCGGTTCACCTATGTAATCCCCCACAATTCGCCTATTAGTTAAGATTTAATTCAAACAATCTAAGGTGACGAGTTTTCCTAATTCACTTGCTATACCTTGGTCCGGCTATAACAAATCTAATACTAATGTAACAATAAGCCACTCTCGTACCCTTATTGAACAATTAATATTGTAAATCGATCTATGAAAACTACTAGCCTTCGATTACTAGATATCTATAGCTATCACACGTGTATTTGACTTCATCTCTCGATCTCAGTCTGAAATCCACGGCATAAATCACTATATCGAATTCCAATTTTATCTCTCGATCTCAATTGTAATTTAATATCATTCAAGGGTGGCCAAACCCTTAAAAGCATGAAGAACAATAATCTATGCACTTAGATAAATGAGAATCAATCAAAACATCAAAATTAAATCATGGGTTCATAACATAGGATCCCCTAAGTCTTGACAATAAACTTAGCCTAACAACATATTTAAAATCAAATGCAATATCATGTTTTTCAACATCAAAAGCATAGAGAAATTAAATAGAAACAAACAAAGTTTAGAAATACGTATAACAAACGACGTTGAATCGCGTCGTCGACTCGTAGATCCTTCTCTTCCTTTGGCCGTGCTGTCTGTACGTGAGTTCTTCTGTCTTTTCTTCACCAGAATTTACGTCACTCTTCGTTCGTGAACTGCTCTCTGAATTATACGTGAATCTCTTCTCTTCAATCTCTCTTCTCCCGTCAACTCCTGCTCTCGCGTCTGCTGTGCTTCACTGTACGTACTGTGCCTCTCCTTCACCAGATTTTCTTCTGCACTTTCGTGAATCTCTTCGCGTTGAATTCTTCTGTCAATTCTACGTTGCTTCAGCCCTCTTCTTGTTCTGTACGTGAATGCTTCGCCTACGTGAAGAATGAATCTCCTTCGTAACTCTTCTCTCGTCCCTTCGTTGCTTCCCTCTCTCAATCTGATTCCTTTCGATCGTCTGTGTGAAGATTCCCGTCCAGAATTTACATGCGTAACTCTTGTATCTGTATTCTGTGCTCCTTCTTCACGTGAATCTGCTCTGAGTTCCTCCTGAAATCGTGACTTTTCTCTTCTCCTCACCTCTCCACGTGAATCTGCTCACTCCTCACGTAGCTCTCCCTTCGTCTCTCCGCTTCTTCCCTGATATCGTTGCTGCCCTCTTTTCACGTCACTCCCCTCGCTCTTCTGTCTATCTCCTCTTCTCCTCTTCTTCTTAGTCCAAGTCACGTACGCTACTTCCCTAATATATTTGCTTCTCTTCTCTTTTCCTCACGTAACTCGCCTCTCTATATGCTGCACCTCCCGTAATCTCTTCCGTAAACTCCTCACCAGATTTTATCTACTGCCCTCAATCCTCACGTCACGCACGTTGCTGCTCTTTTGATTCCAGTAAACTCTTCTTTAATTCAATCTGCTCTTATCTCATCGTGCCGCACGTCTCTTTCTCCTTTATAATTATATATTATAATATCATATATTATAATATAATATAATATTGCATCAATGTTCGATAATATCTGGTTGTGCTTGGTTTGGTCTTTTTTCATTAATTAAAGCTTATTTTCTCCACTTTTATGCATTTGGACCTGGATTCCTGAAATATACAAATATATACCAAAACACGTAATATTTTCCAGGAATCACTATAAAAACGCCCTTAATCATATATCAAATTAAGTGTAAAAATCACACTTATCAACTCCCCCAAACTTAAACTTGATCGTCTCGAGCAATAAATAAGATCACAAAGTAGAGTTCAATATTGAAGACTCAAATAAACCAATTCATAGTGAATCATTAGTTCAGACATCTCATTTACAGACGAACACAAATAAATCAGAAAGTTTAACAAGTTGTATTTTCTCCTAGATCATGCAACATGTCTCCAAATCAGAACGTGCGTGTGTGCTATTGTCACTTTCAAGTTCCATGCAACTTTCACAGATCAAATCATGCTAGGTAATGAAAAGTAAGATTATCGTTGAGCATCCTATAGTCCTATTTTCAAACACTTCTCCACTAATGTAGTCACTCCCTCAACTTGAATCAATAGGTCTTTTTAAGCTTGTAGTTTTAGGCCTAGGTGTTGGCTTCAAAGAAAAGATAGGATAGCACAAAGAAGAGAGTATAAGCATGTCATGTTCATAGTTTTAGCACAAAAACGAGCTTCTCTTCTTTTTCTTTTAGCCTTGGCCACTTTGGGTCTTATTTAATCACTTTTTCTCAAGGCTTTATCTATCTTTTTCTTTTCTCATTCATCATTTTTTCAATAATAAGCTCATTAAAATATAGCAATTTATGTGCATCTAATGAAATTCATTATACTCCATTTAGGGTAAGGATACACTTTTCAATTTAAGCTCAAATAGGTAGGTATAATGAGTTGCCAAAAAAATGTTGAATGGATGCTAATAGTATGTTAAACATACTCCATTCTTTTTTCAATTAGGCTCAAATTGGGATACTATAGATTGATAAATACATGGTAAGCTTGAAAGGCTCAAACGGTCCAAAGATCGCCTAGATCATCTCCTAATCAAGTTCATGACTATAAAATTTCGCCTCAAAGTGTCATCATCAAATAGTTTCTAAGGTACTCTAAGATGCTCAAAAACAATTCATCAAGTTCACAAAAATTTTCACTACTACAAATGCAATTCACAAGATTATGACTCAAATGTGCTCAAAATATTCCTCATCTTTGACATGCTACTCAAAACAAGATATTCACAAACAAGTCTTACAATCATCAAAACTCAAGTTGACATGCATAGTGAGATTAATATCATCATGGAGTAGAGACCACTACTATGATTTATTCTTATCTTACTAATTGAACTCATAAAATTAAAAAAAAAATTAGCTCATAATAATCGGACGATCAAGTGTCAATTAAGCACCCAACATGTGGATAAAACAAGTAAACATGTAAGCCACTCCCCCAAACTTAAATCAAATATTGTCCTCAATGTTTAAAAGATTCAAAAGGGAAAAAGTAAACTCCCCTGATCAAGACGCTTGCATGTGGGTTGAGGAAGGTCGGCCTTTGAAAGCTCCACTGTTGTAGGGTTCATCGCTCCAACTGAGTACCTAGCAAGAGAAGAATGCAAATAAAATAGTCGACACGAGAGATAAATACTGCATGTACACTCAAAATCTGTCTATGATTAACAAGAAGCTGAATCTCACCCCATATGAAATATGGACTAGTAACAGACCGTCTATTTCTCACCTTCATGTATTTGGCTGTAAATGCTTCGTTCATAACAATGGTAAGAATCATCTTACAGCATTTGAAGCTAAGTCAGATAATGGAATATTTTTAGGATATTCATCATCTAGCAAAGCTTATCGAATTTTCAATAATCGTACCTTAACTGTAGAAGAATCTGTTCATGTAGTTTTTGATGAATCTCTATGTGTTGAGGGTAACAAAAAATCAATTCAAAATCAGATGGAAAATATCCATCTCGAAGCTAACAATGATGATGAGATTGTAGCTAACAGGTCAAGAGACAATCCACCAGAACCAGAAGTACCAGACAGACCGGATCAAGGCATTGAAGCTTCTCAGATCGAGCTGATCCGGATGTTCCTCACTCAAATGTTAAAGCAGATGCTGATCATGTTGCTACTACTCATCCGACCGGACAAGACAATCCAAAGTCAAGCTATCGATGGACTAAGAAGCATCCACCTAATCTAGTGATTGGTAGTCCCTCTGCACCGATCAGAACCAGAGGACAGATGATGGATGAGTTCACTCATGCCGCCTTCATCTCAACCCTGGAACCTAAGACGATCGATGAAGCTCTGACTGATTTCAACTGGATTAAAGCAATGCACGAAGAGCTTAATCAATTCGAACAAAATCAAGTTTGGAGTCTAACTCCCAGACCAAGCGATCTGCCTGTTATTGGAACCAGATGGGTCTTCAGAAATAAGCTGGACGCAGATGGCACTGTGGTTAGAAACAAAGCCAGATTGGTGGCACAAGGATTCAGACAAGAAGAAGGAATCGACTTCGATGAATCATTTGCACCAGTCGCCAGACTTGAAGCTATCCCGAATCTTTCTTGCATATGCTGCCTTTAAAGACTTCAAAGTATATCAGATGGACGTCAAAAGCGCCTTTCTTAATGGAAAGCTTCAGGAAGAAGTCTATATTGAGCAACCACCTGGATTTCAGAACCATTTGTATCCCAATCATGTATACCTACTGAATAAAGCAGTGTATGGTCTGAAACAAGCTCCAAGAGCCTGGTATGACACTCTATCCCAATTTCTGCTGAACCATGATTTTCAGATCGGCTCAGTAGATAAAACTCTATTTAAATTTATTAAGGGGGAACATACCCTATTAGTTCAGATTTATGTTGATGACATAATCTTTGGGTCAACTAACCCCAAATTGTGCGAGAAATTTTCTAAGTTAAGCCTGTGACAGTTTGAGATGAGCATGATGGGAGAACTCTCTTTCTTTTTGGGTCTCCAAGTCAAACAGCTCAGCAATGGTATTTTCATCAACCAGACCAAGTATACCAAATAGCTCCTCAAGAGATTTGGAATGGAAACATGCTCAACTGCATCAACTCCAATGAGTCCAACAATCAAGTTAGACAAAGACAAAGGGGGAACGGCAGTTGAAGTAACCATGTATAGAGGACTAATCGGATCGCTATTATATCTTACAGCGAGCCGGCCTGATATTATGTTCTCAGTCTGTATGTGCGCCAGATTTCAGTCAGAACCAAAGCAATCACATTTTATTGCTGCCAAGCGTATTCTGAGATACTTAAAAGGATCTCAGAACGTTGGTCTTTGGTACTCCAAAGATTCAAACTTCAGCTTGATCGGATATTCAGATGCAGACGACGCTGGGTGTAAGATTGATCGTAAAAGCACCAGGGGAATGTCAATTTCTAGGTGAAAGATTGATCTCTTGGTTCAGTAAAAAACAGACATCGATTGCCACATCTACAGCTGAAGCAGAGTATCTAGCCGCTGGAAGCTGTTGCGCTCAAATGCTCTGTATTCAACACCAGCTCAAAGACTATGGCATCCAAGCTGTTGACTCTCCGATATTTTGCGACAACACAAGTGCAATCGCTATAACATATAATCCAGTTCTGCACTCTCGAACAAAACATATAGATATACGACATCATTTTATTCGAGATCATGTTGGCAAAAAGGAAATTCGGATCGAGCACATCTCAACAGAGCAGTAAGCAGCAGACATCTTCACCAAACCGCTCCCAGAGGCTAAGTTTAATTATTTCCGTCAAATTCTTGGTTTAATTGACTTATCTTAATAGTTTAGATGTTTTCTTACTTTCGCTCTTAAAGATTTTTGTTGCTACAGATCGATAATACAATGTTCAGAAAGACACAGACCGGTCCGAACTTTCAGACCGATCCATGTCAATCTGATGTTATCCCATGATCTGTCTGGTCAATAAATTCCTTTTAACAAAATCAGCCCGGACTGATCGCATTTTAACCGCCTTATCTATCTGTTATCCTGATCGTTTATTTTGAATTTCTTTTTATCAGTCTTTGAGATAAAGACACGTGTCTTCTCTCTCCTATTTAGCGGGCTGAACATTTCATCTTCTTTCACTTTTTATAACTTACCGCTATCTGTTTTCTTATTCTCTCACTTTCCTAAATCTTCGCACTCTTTTACCTTCATTCCAATGGCTACCATTACTCACAACTCTCTCTCCGTTGAGTTTAATGACATTTACAGGGCAGAAGATGCAGAGATGGTGTCCATCTTCCGAGCTTTGGAATCATCTGGTCTGAGAAATTTTCTGGAGTGCGGCACAGTTGTTTATGAATCAGAAATCCACGAACTATTCGCCAATGCCGTCTCCCAGAAGACGTCAATATCCACTACTGTCAAGGGCAAATCATTTGAGATCTCGCCGATGACGCTGGCCAAAACCTTTGGCCTCCCCAATACCGGACTGACAGAGTTTGGACAGATTCCTCAAGCGTCACTCTCAGTTCTTCAAGGGAAGATTTCTATCTTTGGCCACCGCTTGCAACCCTCGTTTAAGAAGAAGGAAATGCTCTTCCATTTCCAGGTGCTGTGCGAAATAGTGGGCAAGCCTCTTTTGGGCAAAGCAAGAAGCTTTGACACCGTTACCGCAGAGAAGTTCAGGGCTATGTCGGCTATTGTATCCGGACAGAAGATGAACTGGTCCGTAATTCTTTTTGGAGTTATGATGGAAACAGTGATTGCATCAAAACAGGCCGTATGCTTTGATGTTCCTCTCAGCAAGCTACTGGAGTCCTTAGACATCGAGCTAGGAAAGCAGTCCGCTCTCAGTCCCTTCAAGATTCTAAACTCCAAAGGGCTCGCACTGCTGAAGTCCAAGAGTGCTCCGCCTACTCCTGCCACTCTGGCTGCAGTCAAGATTGAGAAAGGCGAAGAACAAGCTGTTGCGCGCAAACCTCGGGTCAAGCGAAAGCTGACCATCCAGACTGATTCTGAAGAAACTCAGTCTGCTCCCTCGCCACCAACCAAGCCACTTCCCAAAAAGCCCAGAACCCAGATTACCAAACCAATCAAAACTCTACCCCTACCCATTTTGCCACCAACTAAAGCCACCCCTGCATCCCAACTTTCCACCAACCTTCACAAGCTTCAACCCCTGCACCCAAAGTCACCGTTAGACTTCCCTCTGCCATTCCCGTGGTCAAAGGGATAGTTATCACTGAGTTGGGAAATTATACCCAATCAGGGATCAAGTCCCCTTCCTCCACCGGCAAGGGAAAAGCCATTCTCTCCGAACCCCTCTCCTCTAAACCCAAATCTGCAGCGCAGACAGCCATCGACATTGCTATGGCGGATGTTGATGAGAAGGTGAAGGGACTCATTGTGGTCTTTGATGAATACATCCAGTACCGGACTATCAACCACATTGAGATGTTCTTCGGAAAGTTGAGCAGACTGAAGAAGATGGAAGAGGACGTTCTGAAAGGAACAGAGACCGATGATGTTCGGCTTGCCGTGCAGCGCAAAGAGCTATTTACGGCAATTCAAAGATTCAGACTGGCCACTCTGCTCCTAGCTGCTAAGAAAGAGAACTTCGATCCGAATGCTCCAACTGCCAGAGATGATGGGGCTGTTATTGCTCAATTAGAGATGGATGTTCATGCTCTTCACTTAGCTGTCCGTTTTCAACGACAGAAGATCAGTGTATCCACTCCAGCAACCAGCCCGGATCATCCTTCTGCAAGCAAAACTCTGGCAGAACCTTTCGTTGAGGTTATTCCCTCTGGGGCAGCAGACCAGACTGAAGATCAGCCAGCAGCGCAGCCTGCCGAACCAGCCGCAGATCAGACTGCAGATCATGCAGCAGCTCAGACTACAGTACTAGTACCAGATCCGCCAGCAGAAACAGCGGAGCAGCCATTGCCTAATGCTCCGTCTGCTACAGATGATGAACCATTGAATGTGTTGTTGGACTCTCCAACCACATCTATTCCTTTGGGGTCATCAGCCTCCCGTTCACAAATCAGTCCAACCGCAGCACTTGCGAAAATTGACGCACCAGAGTTCGTCGATCCGGATTTGGTAGTGTCCACAGTTGTTGCCGCTCTCCAAATTGAGGAGCCTTCCAGGCCCAGCACTTCTCCAGTCCAATCAGATGAAGATATGGCCTTCATTCAAGCCTTTTCCTCGGATTTGGTAACTATGATCCGATCCGAAAGTCATCACGCTGCCATATCTTCCATTGTACCTACTGCTGAAGACGATGAACAGGCCTTATCCTCATCAGATCGCTCCCAGCCAACAATCTGATGCACCTCCATTTCTGGCAAGGACTCTTCAGCACCTCTCTGACAACTGCATGTCACTCTCTCAACGTATTCTAGAAGTTCATCAAGGTCAGAGGCTTACAGCTTTGGACTTTGATTCATTCAAAGAGAAGATGACAGCTAGTATCGGCAGCCTTCAGCAAGGCATAAACGATCTGTTTTCTCAGCAAGCCACTTATAAGAACAGCCTGAGAAAAGAGCAGATCGAGCTAGCCACTGAAGTCAGAGCATCTGTTGCCAATTCCCTCCGCGCTCAAGATGTTCGTCTTGACGCTATCAGCGCGCAGCTAGCACAAGTTGTTGATTTTCTCCAAGAGATTGCTGCTGACAAAAAGGGGGAAAAGAAGAAAGACTTCAGGCCGCATCAGTCTCAGTCTTCTAGAAAATAGAATTATCAGACTCTGTATTTAGGATTTTTTGGTGATCAATAAAAATCCCCTTTTAATTAAGTCCTTGTTCATTTATTTTGAACTATAATAAAAGGCTTAATAATAAAAGGCTTAATCGATCCAACTTAATAATGTTCATTTATTTTGAACAAGAAGTAATCGATCCGAAAGTTTTCGCTTCAGAGTTCTTATCAGACTGGTTAAAAAGACTTAGAAGCTAGGTTTTGTCATCATCAAAAAGGGGGAATTTGTTAGTTTCGGATCTTATCGATGAGATTTTAAAGATGACAAAACATATCAGACCGGATCGAGTGAAATCAGATTGACCAGAACGATCGCCCAAAACAGATCAAGCTGATAAGATGACAAAGCATATCAGACCGGATCGATGGATATCAGACTGACTAAACCGAAGCTTCAGATCGATCTCAATCTTTATCAGATCAGAGCAGTCTAGGATACATAAAGAATGGCTCTCAGTACGAATCATTAACGGCTATTTATTGTAGCATTTAATGTCGTAATTAATGCTAGAAAGGACCAAAGACTGAAGATTGCCATAAAAGGTAAGAAGACAAAGAAGAGCTTACCTGACAGTCGCCGAAAGTATGAACCAGAACGGCAAGTATCCTGAAGAAGAAGACTGTAGCCTACTCAGAGTTTAAGCAGAGTCAAAGTTGCACATTAAGGGAAATAATGTCGTTGGTACTTACAACTATAAAAGGATGCAACAAAAAGAATATACGTGACTCTCGCTGATCAATTGAAAAACGCACAAGAAAGCAAAACAACACAAGCTCACAAGCTCAGAAGCTCTCGAGCTGAAATTATTCTTAAGCACGATTACTTTGTAACATTTGATCATTTAGGATCACTGTGCGCATCTTGTGTTTTCCGTGTTGAAAAATAGAAGTGAGAAACTTATTGTAACTGTCAGACAGAGTGTGTCTGAGCAGATCGAGTGACTAGGAGTTTCAGACTTGTAGTGAGGTAAATCCAGCCTGAATCGGGTTTGTACAACAGGATTGTATAAATCAAAGTCTTCTAGTATAAACCTTCCTTAATTGGAAGAAGGGGAGACGTAGAAGGATTACACCACCTTCGAACTTCCAGAAACATATCCTGTGTATTATCTTTCTGCACTTGTTCTTTCTTACTAGCCATCGAGCCGTTCTTACATATACAAGAACAGACCGTTCCGCACTTATACTTTCAGTGGTCTGTTCTGTACAAAAGTTGATTAAGAAACAGATTTCTTTCACTAATCCGAAAGAAATCACAAGGGATTAAATTTTATAAGGAGTGTTCATTCACCCCCCCTCTAAACACTCCGGACCGATCCTAACATAAACATCCAGTCCATTTAAGCATTTTCCAAAAAAAAAATTAAAGAAAACCCAAATCAAAGTGGCCACCATTTGAGATATTAAGTTTGAAGAAAGCTTGACTAAGTCTTTTCCTTGCTAGGATTTGTAGAAATGTGTGTATAATTTCAAGTGATTTTGCAGAGTTTAGTATGTAACTATTACTTGATAATGGTCGGGTATTTATAAGGGTAAATTTCTGGGAGTTGCAACTTTTCATTTCCCCCACTAACTCTCACATTAAATTCTTCATTACTGCCCACGATTTGTAGAGGATATGTAAGTCCCCATTGCTAATTAATCCGGAGTAACGATGATAATTATTATGCAAACCCGGATTAATAAAAATTAAGCAAATCCGGATACAAGCTTTGAACTAAGGTGTTCCGGATCACAACACACAAACTTAAGCCCACATACAAGACTTGAGATGATACATGGAATGACAGGACAAAACTGATAAGTGTCATTTTTACACTTATATTTGCATATATTTCATGCGATTTTTATGGTGATTCTTGGAAGATTTTATACTTTTGGTTGTGTTTTGTTGTATTTCCAGGAATCCAGTAGAAGTGCAAGAAATACTGGAAAAACCCCGTTTTATGGACTAGGAGGTGGAACTATGACAGTACGAGGCAATCCGTGGGAAAAGATGTCAAAATGACTTAAAAATTGACAAAAGCTTCAGGCGATCGATCTCCTATTTCGAAGAGATCGATCGCCTGAAGGCAGTGAGCTCGTGGAATTTTTCAAGCGAGAGGCGATCGATCGCAACAAATCAGGCGACCGATCGCCTCGGGGCAGAACATATAGGCGATCGATCGCCTATCTTGAAGATACCGATCGCCGAGGAGAAAAAGCTGAAGGCGATCGATCGCCCAATTCGAAGAAATCGATCGCGTGCAGAGTCCCAGAATAAAAAACTTCCTTAATTAAGTTTTGGGGCTATTTTTGGTACCAGATTATTGGAGCTCGTGAGGAGACATATAAAAAGAGATTTTTAGGTCATTAGGAGGGGTCTTTCACCTCTGGATAGGCAGCCACCCTTTGGAAGAGAAGATTCATTCAAGACGATTCAAGGAACGCAGCTAGAGACGGGAACAACGGATCGACGCACGATTCAACATCGAGTGTTTATTAGTATTTCTGAACTTTTGTTTAGTTTTATTTTCGAATTCCAATGTTTATAATGTTGTTTGATATTATAAAACGCTGTTTTTCCGTTAATATGCTAGGCTAAGTTTGTTATCGAGACAATGGGATCTTGTGTATGAACCCACAGTTTTAATTCTAGTTTTTGATTGAGTTTTTGTTATTTTTGAGTTTATGTTATGATTTTAATGCTTTTAAAGAATTAGCTACTCTTTGATTGTTGTTAGTTTGCAATTGAGATCGAGAGATGATTTTGTAAGACAGAACAAATAACATAAACTGTGGATTTCAGACCGAGATCGAGAGATGACGTCAAATACACGAGTGATAGCTATAGATATCTAGTAATCGAAGGCTAGGGGTTTTCATAGAACGTATGCAACATTGAATTGTTAAATAAGTGAACGAGAGTTACTTACTGCAATTTGGTGTTAGGTTTAATATAGCTCGAGATAGTATATTGGATATAATCGGAAAACTTGTCACCTTAGATACATTAATTTTAATTAGAACTAGTAGGTAAATTGTGGGGGATTACTCAAGTGAACCGAAGTCTCGATATTTATCTCTACTGTTTATTATCTTAATTCTCTGTGGTGCGTTGAATATTGGAGTTGATTAAATTAGTTCATCTTTCAACCAGTTTCGTAGGTTAAATATAGAACGCTAGTTAAATTTGGTAATTACTACTAGTCCTCGTGGGTTCGACAATCCTTACTTCTAGATCATTATACTAAAACTTGACACCGTGCACTTGCGGTAGAATCGCTCGAAATAACTGTTTAAAATAAAAGCGATCAAGTTTTTGGCGCCGTTGCCGGGGACTAACTTTAGTAATATCATACTAGATTCTTTGACTGTAATTTAACCATTTTTTTGTTTATTTATTTTGAAAAAAAAAAATTATATATATTTATTTTGTTTTTGGTTTGTTTGTCTTGTGAGGTACTTGGAGATGCTACATCAACATGCCTTCACAAGCTTTGCCCAACAACGTTCCGAGCCGTTCTACGCTGTTTGGGAGAGATTCAATAAATTGGCTGACACATTCCGGTATCACAACTTTTCAAACTATACTCTCGTGCAATATTTCTTCAACGGGTTGGATGCACACACACAAGAATGGGTATTGAGCGGAGCACTGGTGACTGGGAGTCCCCTGGTTGATAGAGACGAGGACAGTGTGCTACACCTGTTCAATGATATGGCGGATTTCGATTATCACTGGTATTGTGATCCTTCACTACAAGGTTGGAGTCACCGATACCCACCGGAGCCTCACTACCCTATTGATACACCACAACCATTTGAACATCGCGAAGAGAGGAGAGATAGTTCTGCAGATGTCACAACTCAGTTAGAGGATACCTTAGTAAGATTCTTGGCATCAACCGAGAACAGTTTGGAGTGCCAAACCAACTCAATGCGTCACCTGGAGCAGCAAATGGCAGTCCTCATCGAAACAATTTCAATTAGTTGCCAAGAGGAAGAGATGAGGGCTACAAATCAAGAGGCGACGAATCGAGTTTGGTTATATGATGACGATCACTCAACCAACCAAGTTTGGGGGAGTGATTCTCCTAGTGTGGAAGAGTCGAGGGAACTTGAGCCTCTTCAAGAGATTGAGCTTACTTCAGAGATGTTATCCGAGGAGTTCCCATGTGAAGATGAGTCGAATGTGATGTTGGAGAAGGAAGAGACGTTCGAAGATTCTGATTTGAGCCCATCGATGGAGACATGTTCTATGCCATATGTGGATCCTTATTTTCCATCGATGCCAACTTCACCGCACTACATCCTCCAAAATGCAAAGCCAAATCAAGAATCATTCTCCTATTCTTACCACTTCAAGATGAATGTTGTTGGAGCGACGAGCTTACACTGCTACAATCTTTCCAATCTTGAGGGCATACTGAATGAAGATCCATTAGTGGTATCATATGATACTTACTATGGGCGGCAGCCGCTCTTTGATGGTTGCTTCTGATGGTCAAGCCGAAGACCAAAAATCAGCGCTTCTTGGGAGGCAACCCAAGCGTATCCTTTTGTTATTTAGTTTTGTTTTATTTTTCAGTTTTCATTTTAGTTTTTTTTATCTCTCAAGTCGAATATTTTACCATATGCATTCTTCTCTTGCTAGGTACTCAGTTGGAGCGATGAACCCCTACAACAGTGGAGCTTTCAAAAGCAAATCTTCCTCAACCCTCATGCAAGCGTCTTGATCAGGGGAGTTCACTGTTTCCCTTTTGATTCTTTTAAACATTGAGGGCAATGTTTGATTTAAGTTTGGGGGAGTAGTAGCTTGCATGTTTTACTTGTTTTAACCACATGTTGTGTGCTTAAATGACACTTGAATCGTCCGATTATTATGAGCTAAATTTTTTTTTTTTTATGAGTTCAAACTTGAGAAAACAATGAATTATAGTAGTGACTATTCAATGAGGATTTTGATCTCACTATGCATATAACTTGATTTGTAATTGGACTTGTACATGAATATCCTAATTTGAGTTAGCATGTCAAAGATGAGGAATACTTTGAGCACAATGAGTCATGATCTTGTGGATTGCATGTTGGATAGTGATAATTGTTGTGAACTTGATGATTTGTCTTGAGCATCTTAGAGCTATCATAGAACTTATTTGATGATGACACTTTGAGGCGAAATTTTATAGTTACAAACTTGACTTGGAAATGATCTAGGCAATCTTTGACACGTTTGAGCCTTTCAAGCTTACCTAGTCTATATCAATCCCTAGTGTCCTATTTGAGCTTTATTGAAAAAAGAATGGTATATGCATTGCATATAATTAGACCACATTCGACATTCTTGGCAAACTCATTATACTTACCCTTGAGCCTAAATGAAAAAGTTATCCTTACCCTAAGGGAGTATAATGAATATCATTCGATGCACTTGAATTGTTATATCTTGATGAGCTTATTGAAAAAAATGATGAATGAGAAAAGAAAAAGATAGATAAAAAGCCTTGAGAAAAAGATTGACTAAATAAGACCCAAAGTGGCCAAGGCTATAAAAGAAAAAGAAGAAAAGCTCGATGTGTGCGAAAAATTTGAACTGTAAATGATTATACTCTCTTCTTTGCGCTTATCCTATCTTTTCTTTGAAGCCAACACCAAAGGCCTTACATTACAAGCTTAAAAAGTCCTTTTGATCCAAGTCTAGGGAGTAACTATCATTAGTGGAGAAGTTGTTTGAAAATAGGCTTATAGGGTGCTTGATAATAATCTCGACTTTGAGTTGATTAACATGATTTGATCTTGAATATGTGCATGAAACTTGAGACTGACTATATCACACACACACGTTCCGATTTTGAGATATGTTGCTTGAATTAGGAGAAAACATGTCTTGTCAACTTTTGTATATGTGCATGAGATTTCCGAGAATAAAATAAGTCATGAAATAATTGTTTCAAGTATCAAGAATGAACTCTACCTTGTGATTTTAATGCTTAATCGAGGACGATCAAGTGATAAGTTTGGGGGAGTTGATAGGGTTGAATATTACGCGTTTTTATGCTATGATATGTATATGTTTTCGTGTTGATTCTTGGATAATTTTACGGTTTATGGTATATATTTCTATATTTCAGGAATTAATGTTGAAATGCATAAAAGTAGAAGAAATTAACCAAAAATGATGAAAGAATGAATAAAGTTGAAGAAAAGAGGAAAAAACCAGAATCCAAGACACATGTTGCTCCTTTCTCCTCAAAATTACTATATGTTCGAGCCATGTTTTAGAAATGTGGTCCATATAAAAGTTGTATAACTTTCTCTTATCTTCGCGTGGATAGCTGATTCATCAAATTTGGAGTTCATATGAGAAAGTTATGGCCAAAATACGAAACTCGCCAGAAGCTGAAAAAAGGCGAAGAAACATCATTGAATTAATTCAACAGGCGTAATTACGCCTACTTTGAGGCGTAACTATGCCTAGCCCACGGCTTTTGAAAATTTAAGTGGCATAATTAGGCCACTTTGGAGGCGTAATTACGCCTATCACGCGGGAAGCCAGATTTGTTGACACATCGACAGGCGTAACTACGCCACTTCGGAGGCGTCATTACGCCTGATGAATTTTGGAAATTTTGGACTGCTTTCCTTATTTGATGCACGGGATTTTTAAAAGGCAGGAATGAGACCTACTCAAGAGCATCATCAGATTTTAACCTAGGAACCCAATCACCACAGCCTCCACCTTCTTCTCCCCTCACTTTCCTTCACTTCATGTCCAGCCTCCATCCTTCTACCATTCAACCTTCATCCATCTTCACCTATTCATCCTAGGAATTGGAACAACCCAACAAGGCGATAAAAAGAGACGATCGAGAAGGAAGCAAGAGAAGGAGCGAAGATCTACAACCGGAGTCGACGCTGGGAGTTTTTCTTTGTCTTTAATTCTTAGTTTTGATTTGTTTTGATTTACTATGTTGAACTAATTTTATTTATCGAGGCTAGGCGAACCTTTGTTATGAACCTTCGATTTGATGATTAATGATTGAATTCTTTTAGTTCTTTGCGTATGTTTTATGTTCTTCATGCTTTTTGAAGGATTGATCACCTTTGAATGATTTTAGTATCGTAATTGAGATCGAGAGATGATTTTATGATACTGAATAAATAATTCATACCATGGATTTAAGACCGAGATCGAGAGATGACGTCAAATACATGCGTGATAGCCATAGATATCTAGTAATCGAAAGCTAGGAGTTTTCATGGATCTTATGCAATATCGAGTTGTTCAATGAGTGCACGAGAGTGACTTACTACAATTTGATATTAGGTTTAATATAGCTCGAGAGAGTATATTTGATAAATTTGGAGAACTCGTCACCTTAGAAATATTTGAATATTCAATCGAGAATTGTAGGGAATTACATTGGTGAGCCAAAGTCTCGATAATCTTATCTTGTGGATTTTTCTCGTTTACTTTTATTGACTTGGTTGGATTAGAGTAGTTTAAATTAGTTTAGTTTATTTATCAATTTATTATCGTAGGTTAAATATAGTTAAAAGAAATCTTATTTGGTCGGTCGCCTGATTTGTTGCGATCGATCGCCTCTCGCTTGAAAAATTCCACGAGCTCACTGCCTTCAGGCTATCGATCTCTTCGAAATAGGCGATCGATCGCCTGAAGCTTTTGTCAATTTTTAAGTCATTTTGACATCTTTTCCCACGGATTGCCTCGTACTGTCATAGTTCCACCTCCTAGTCCATAAAACGGGGTTTTTCCAGTATTTCTTGCACTTCTACTGGATTCCTGGAAATACAACAAAACACAACCAAAGTATAAAATCTTCCAAGAATCACTATAAAAATCGCAAGAAATATATGCAAATATAAGTGTAAAAATGACACTTATCAACTCCCCCAAACTTAGCTCTTGATCGTCCTCGAGCAAGAATAAAATCAAAAACAGTGAATTCACAATAGATAAGTGACATGGATCATTTCGTGCTCGTATGTTTATCTCAGAACCTTTACTCATACTACAACAAAGAATCTTTCAAATTGTTGGACACAAAGTGTTTTCTCTTTAAGTCAAATAACAGTTTCAAATTCGGAACGTGTGTGTGTGCTGTTGTCAATCCCAAGTATCATACAATTATCATAGATCAAAACAGTGTTAATCAATAACAATCAAGATTTTTCATCGAGAATCTCATAAACCTAGTTTTCAAGCACTTCTCCACTAATGCAATCAATTCCTAGACTTGGATCAAAAGGACTTTTAAAGCTTATAGTGTTAGGCCTTTTGGTGTCGGGTACAAAGAAAAGATAGGAAGCGCAAAGAAGAGAGTATAATCTTTTATAATTCAATTGTTCGCACACATCGAGCTTCTCTTCTTTTTCTTTTATAGCCTTGGCCACTTTGGGTCTTATATGTTTATTTTTTTTATTTATTATTATTTTTTTTCAAGGCTCTTTGTCTATCCTTTTCTTTTTCTCATTCACAAGCTCTTTTCACAATAAGCTCATCAACTATAAACATCTATGTGCATCTAATGAAATTCATTATACTCCCTTGGGTGAGGATAAGATTTTTTTTTTTTTTTTGGCTAAACAAGGTAGGTATAATGAGTTTATCAACAAATGTCGAATGGTGGCTAATTTCCATTCTTATTCAATCAAGCTCAAAGTTGGACACTAGGGAAAGATGTAAATAAGGTAGGCTTGAAAGGCTCAAACGTTCCAAAGATCGCCTAAATCATATCCAAGTCTAGTTCATAATTATAAAAATTTCGCCTCAAAGTGCCATCATCAAATAAGTTCTATGATTACTCTAAGATGCTCAAGACATGTCATCAAGTTCACACCTATCATCACTACTTCAAAAGTACTCAACAAGTTTATGACTCAATGTGCTCAAATTATTCCTCATTTTCAACATGTCAATTCGACTCAAAATATTCACAACATGTTTACAATCATCCAGATTCAAGTCATAAGTAGAGTAAACTAATATCATCATAGCATGGAGTCACTACTTTTAATCCAATTACACTAAAAACAATTTTTCAGGCTCTTCATCGGACTCATCAATATTATGCTAAAATCAAAGATTCCACAGCAGTAGACATGTTCAAACGCACAATTAAACAAATTCAACTCAGCACAAACACCATTCACTCCTTAAACAAAAGCAAAAACAAAATTCCCATCTCCACATATCATATCATGGTTAACCAATTACCCCCCCAAACTTAAGTAATACATTGTCCTCAATGTAGTGAACAGGAAGAAATAATAGGACAACGTAATACCTGTGGTGACAACCATCAGTGGTCGTCACCCTAATCCGCATCGGCAGCGCCATCAGCATCATCAGAGGGTGGCGGGTATGGCTGGAGCGTGGGTGGCAGTGGAAACGCCAAGTCGGGATGGGCCTGGGCTGCGACTGTGTGCCAGTCGTATGAAAAACGTAGAAACTCACGAAGCTCAAGGCGCATGTCATCTTGATTGTGCAACAGCTCCTCTTGATTGCGCCGGAGCTCGCGTCGCTGTTGCAATTTGAGGCCCTAAGCTCATCCTCTAAAGATTGAAATCGTTGAGCATTGGTTGTAGGATGAGCTATTGGAGAATGACCACGAGAAGCTCGGCGATGTGAAGATTGGGGCTGGTCCGGATCATTGGAAGGCCCTGGTACAGACTCGGGCTCCGCCGGTGGTCTAGGAAGGCGAAGTGGCATAAATGGCACACTGGTTTCCTCATAAGCCTCCCAAGGGAGTTGTTCCTGGCGGCACAATTCAGTGATTAAAGACGGAAAGGGGAGACCAATCGTGGTAGAGCCTTCCACCGCTACTTTCATCGAAGAGTATATGATCTCCCCAATATCCACCGAGCGGCGTGTCATGATAGCGAAAACTAACACAACTCTCTCCTTAGTAACCACGACAGTGTGAGTCGATGGAAGGACTCGATGGGAGATAAAAGTAAACCAGATGTCTGCCTCTGGTTTCAACTGAGTTTTCTTACAATGTTTGATCTGCCCATCCGAATTGAGTATCCATTCTGCCCCTTCCCCACAGATTGTCTCTATCACTTCATTATAGTCAAGGTGGTGATGCAAATAAGTCGAGTATTCATCGTTTCTGAAATCCGGCATCTCATATGTGCGATTGATGCGTTCGCTAAGAAAAAGAAACTTCTTCCGCCGGATAGTCAGATACGGACCGTTCGCTTCGACTTTGAAGTTGGCATAGAACTCCTTGACTAAGGGGATGACTGCATGGCACGGGGGTGATACAAAGCGCAACCATCCGCGACGTTCCGCCTCGCGGAGGATGGACGAATCGGGTGTGTCCATATCCATTCCCCTCTCCCTCACCAAAGGCCTAGCATGCCATTTTTCATAGAATTCCGATGCGGCATGATTGGCAAAACGAGTAGTGTCATAAATCGGGGTGGGGGCTGAAGAGGACGCCCCTCGTCTTGGTTTCTTTGTAGGTGCCATGCTATGAAATATATGAACACGAACAAGCAATGCCTCAATAAATTCCGACACAGTCCAACTGACCGCACAACACTTCCAAGAGGTTGCTAAACACCACCAAGCCTCAACAATATCAATACTAGCAAGCTTCTAACATAATTCCCCAATTTAACTTCCCTACCAACAAAGAATGCAAATCCTCTCCCACTTTCACCAAATATCTATGAATTAAGCATGACCCGGTAATCCCAAACCAAGTTACCTCTGAATTTCGAAAATTTGAAGGGGTGTGGTCCTTGGCTTGGAGTACTCTCTCCTTGGTGCTTGAATGGCCACCCGAGCTGGAAATCTGTAGAAGAAAATTGCACCACTTAGCCAATAATAGTGGAGATGAAAGGAATTTGTGATTATATTAAGAATTGAGAAGAGATTGGGAAGGAAATTGGGGATTGGAAGATTTGGGGATTTAGGGATTAGGGATTTGAGAGGAGGAGGTGAGGTGAAATTTTGGTGATGAGTGAATCTGAGGTGTTTTAAAAACAACAAAACGCGACAGGCAATCGATCGCCTCAGATTAGGCGATCGATCGCCTGTGTCCAGTAGCATTTTTTAAAATTTTTTTCGTTGAGGCGATCGATCTCCTAAAAATAGGCGATCGATCGCCTACCTCCAGTAGCATTTTTAAAAAATTTTGCGTTTAGGCGATCGATCGCCTAAAAAGAGGCGATCGATCGCCTACCTCCAGTAGCTGTTTTTGAAAAGTGCATGCTCAAGGCGATCGATCGCCTTGTTAGGCAATCGATCGCATCCCTCCAGAGTTTTTTTTTTTTCAATCAAAACCTACAAAAATTAAAAAGAAAAACGAAATTCCAAACCAAAATCAATTAACTAATTACTAAATTCAAAACAAAGGAGAAGGGAGAAAAATTAGTTCTTGATTTATAGTCCCAAGCTGGACTTTTTGCATCTGTCGCTTCATTCAACAAAATGGACGGTGGTGCACTCCGGTATACTGAAATCATGCCCGTGGTAGTGCTTCAACCGCTGTGCATTCACTGTGAACGTTCCCTTGGTTGGATCATAGAGTTCGATTGCACCTGATGGAAACACCTTGGAAATACGGAATGGTCCGGACCAACGGGATTTAAGCTTGCCTGGAAACAGCCTTAATTTGGAGTTAAATAATAACACCATATCTTCTTCCTTGAAATCACGTTGACTGATCCTTGCGTCATGCCATTTTTTTGTCTTTTCTTTATAGATCTTGGAATTCTCGTATGATTGGTTCCCAAACTCTTCCATTTCGTTCACTTGGAGGAGACGATGATCACCTGCAGCAGTTAAATCAAAGTTTAGATTCTTTATTGCCCAAAATGCTCTATGTTCCAGTTCAAACCGGAAGATGACATGCTTTTCCAAAAACTAACCGATATGGTGGGTGCCAATAGGTGTTTTATATGCAGTTCTATAAGCCCATAAAGCGTCATCTAACCGTAAGGACCAGTCTTTTCGAGAAGTATTGACAGTTTTTTTCTAAAATGCGTTTTACTTCCCTATTCGACACTTCACTTGCCCACAAGTTTGTGGATGATAAGGTGTTGCAACTTTGTGGGTGACTCCATATTTGCTTAAGAGTTTGTCAAAAAGTTTGTTGCAAAAATGTGACCCACCGTCACTAATGATTGCCCGAGGCGTGCCAAATCGAGTAAAAATATGTTTTTTCAAAAATTGCACCACCACTCTAGCATCATTAGTGCGAGACGCTGCAGCCTCAACCCACTTTGACACATAATCGACCGCAACTAGAATATAGTAGTGTGAACATGAAACTGGAAATGGTCCCATAAAATCGATGCCCCAAACATCGAACAATTCACATTCAAGAATGTTGTTTAAGGGCATCTCATGTCTCCTAGAAATGTTACCAGTTCGTTGACACCTATCACAAGCTAAAACATACCTGTATGCATCTTTAAATAATGTAGGCCAATAAAATCCAGATTCCAGTACCTTGGCAGCAGTTTTGGTTGGACCCATGTGTCCCCCTACCTCGCGATCATGACAATGGCTCAATATAGATGACATCTCCTCCTCTGGAACACACCTCCTGATCATGTTATCTGCACAAACTTTGAACAACAATGGTTCCTCCCACATGTAGTGTTTAACGTCAGATAAAAATTTCTTCTTTTGATAAAATGTCATTTGTGGGAGGATACCACTAACTAAATAGTTTGCAAAATCAGCATACCAGGGTAGGGCAAGAACTTGAAAGAGCTGTTCATCGGGGAATTTTTCATTGATCTCTTCCACATCATTATCATGTTTCTCAATCTCAAAATCAATCCTAGATAAATGATCCGCCACTACGTTCTCTACACCCCTCTTATCCTTAATTTCTAAGTCAAATTCTTGCAATAAAAGAATCCATCGGATTAAACGTGGTTTAGCGTCTTTTTTAGCAAGAAGATACTTGAGTGCCGAGTGATCAGTGTACACAATGACTTTTGATAGACAAAGATAAGAGTGAAATTTATCGAAGGCAAATACTACTGCTAGAAGTTCTTTCTCAGTGGTGGCATAGTTCTGTTGTGCCTCATTTAACGTTCTACTAGCATAGTAAATAGTGTGAAATACCTTATTCCTTCTTTGTCCCAATACTGCTCCGACAGCTGTGTCATTTGCATCACACATCAACTCAAATGGTATATCCCAGTCAGGTGCTATCAAAATAGGTGCTGTGACCAATCTCTCCTTTAGTGTCTCAAATGCCTGCAAGCAATCAGCATTAAAATCAAATGGCGCTTCTTTAGTCAACAAGTGAGATAAAGGTTTTGAAATTTGAGAAAAATCCTTTATAAATCGTCTATAGAACCCAGCATGGCCTAAGAAACTGCGAATTCCCTTCACTGATACTGGTGGAGGTAGTTCCTGTATCACTTGTACCTTTGCTCGATCCACTTCAATACCCTTTTGGGATATTTTATGGCCCAAGACTATTCCTTCTTTTACCATGAAGTGACACTTCTCCCAGTTTAGTACTAAGCTGTTCTCCTCACACCTTGTCAATATGTAAGGACCCCATATACTTAACACTTGATTAGTGTATTAATCATTATGTGTGGCACATGCTTTCAATAAAATTATTCGGGAAACTCAGATGATACTTTACCATTGAATGGCAATTACAAAGTTTTCTTTAACATACAGTGTTATAAGCTCATCATCCTAAGAACAACAGACTCACAGGGTTCGCCCATTACACCACTTTTTACATTGTGGACTTTTATAAAAATTTGGGCAGAGTCTCCCCATAAATAGAGCTATCCCGAAATAAAAGCACAACGCATAACATAATTCCCGGCCAGGGAAGACATAAAACTCATCAGAAAAAAAGCAATATCAAGTAAATTCCCGGCCAGGGAAGACACCACACATATGGCAACAAAAGTGAGTTTCAACACCCACAATACACCAATGACTCTCATATCATTTAGCAATTCTACCTCTAATTGCATGCAACATAGAATGAAAGAGAGAAAGGCTCATGCCTTTATATACAACGCATATACAAGTAATCTTGCTCACATGCGAGCATCATGAATATGTATATAACCCTCATGGGTATATAAGTACTCTATACGATACCGTGCTCCATCAAGCCCTGGTACCACGATCCTGGGAGTACATCCAATCAACAGCTCGAGCTCATCTCCAAAGCCATCGATGTACCTGTTCACCTGCCCCAACAGAGACAGCCCCCAACGGGGTGAGCATACCAATTCCACAATTTCATAATCATAATGACATAATACATAATTTACGAAAATGTAAATATTGTGGAACATATGTGATACTTCCTGGATGGTATCATCCTCATCATAGCGTACCCCTGTAATAACCCTGTTCTCAAAACAGATAAATCATCAAATCCTGAATATGCAGTTAATCATCATATTGGTTAACCCTAGCCAGTTTCAATTTAACAACATTTCATAACATCTTTCTTTATCTAGCAATTATCATAATTCTAGATATCATATTGAGATTTCCTTAACTTCCGATACTAGTTAATCACTTCTCTGATTAACTACGTCTCTGTTCCTATTCATTACCAATAGGGAATAAAATACAGATATCCTAGATATCTAATCAAATACCACCTTTTTCATTTCTTACTTCAAGTAGCATCATACTATCGGTGTTTGCCCCGTAGCAACCACACCCCATCATTTGCTCGCTTCATAGCGGCACTAAGCATTTCACCATGTGAATCAACATAACGTAATCAAGTCCCGGTACCATCATAGTAAGCATTTCATGTATTTTAGATCATGCATCATACTTGTAAAACATCGTTTAAACTATGCTCGTACGCTAAACGTACCTTAAATCCTCGAAGTCCGGGCCAAACCTTGCTCGAGTTCCATGCCCTGAGGAACGATGTGCTAACACGATAAATAATTCACAATTATTTACGAACATGCAACTCATGCTCAAGCACATCCATAACCCTCAAAATATTGTCGACACACGACAATTAAACATCTAAAAGACCCGGGGCAGGGTACATGCAGGGAGGGAAAACGAATGCAACATATCGAAAAATTGCTCAAGAACACCTTCAATAATTCGAACCCTAGCATCACGATTCGAACCCAACCAACCATCATAAATCATCTAAAACATGTAATAACAATCTCTTAACATGAATCATCAACCCATAGCCAAAACCCCCAAAATCGAAATCAAACCCTCACCAAAATAGGGCAATTTCGAACCATACATCTCAATTTGATCCCAATTAAGCATCATAATTCATTTAAACATGAATTAATCGAATAACAACAAGAATCATCATCCTCATACCAAAAACCCAAATTTTCGAACCCTAATTCACAAAATCAGCGTTCAAATTCGAATCCATAAGCAACAAATTTTCGACCCATGAAAGTATGAAATCATCGATTCAAAAGCAGCATAAAAACGCCCCAAAAACACCAGAAAAATCGTACCAAAAACATACCAAAATCGAGCCCCAAAAATCGGATGAACTCCAGTTTCGAACCCTACGCTTCTCTGGCAAATCCGAGCTCGATTCTCGACGAAACTTCGAATTGTTGGTATGCATAGAAGCGCCTGGAAGAGACGATTCCAACGGCGGGTGGCACGCGCCGAACGGCGGCCGGACGGTGGCGGGCGGTGGCCTTTTGTGCGCGGGGGGTAAAGGGGATCGGGAAAGGCCAGCGTGCGCGAGGAGAGAGAGAGGTGAGGAAAATGGCTCCGATAATTAAAATCTCGGGTTCAACTGGTATTTATAGCAAAAATACCCCGAAATACTAATATCCCCACAAATACATCATGATTCATTAAAAATCATCTGTTTTCAAAAACTCTCTCTCTAACTCAAAAACCCACTACCGGTGCCCACACACAGCACCCGAGATTCTGAGTCACACTAAAAACCCAACTCACAGGTTTTCACTGAAATGAGAATACGATCTCAACCTCGGGATCCAACGATCCCAACTGCCCAAATAAATGAGCCCAGAAGGCCCGACACCTCGATTAAACTCTAAGTCGACACGTAAAACCACTTTAGGGGTTATTAACACTCCGGGATTAACATCCCTAATCTCAGGTTATCACACAATACGAGATCAAGATTATGCAGACATGCATCAAATGAATTTCCAAACACAGAAAAATCATCCATGAATACTTCTAAAAACATTCCTACCATGTCATGGAATATCGACATCATGCATCTTTGAAACGTAGCCGGTGCATTACATAACCCAAAAGGCATTCTCCTAAATGCAAATGTACCATAAGGACAAGTGAAGGTGGTCTTCTCTTGGTCCTCAGGTGCAATTGCTATCTGATTATATCCCGAATACCCATCTAGGAAGCAATAATAATCATACCCAGCTAGTCTCTCTATCATTTGATCAATGAAGGGGAGGGGGAAGTGATCCTTACGTGTAGCTTCATTAAGTTTTCTATAGTCAATACAGACTCTCCAACCAGCGACTGTCCTAGTAGGTATTAATTCATTCTTTTCATTAGTAATAACAGTCATACCTCCCTTCTTTGGTACACATTGCACCGGACTCACCCATGCACTATCTGAGATAGGATAGATAATACCTGCATCGAGTAGCTTAATCACTTCCGCCTTGACTACTTCTTGCATCTTTGGATTCAAACGGCGTTGTGGTTGCACCAACGGCTTGTAAGTGTCTTCCATCAGAATTTTATGCATGCACATCGATGGGCTTATTCCTTTTATGTCCGCCACTTTCCATGCAAAGGCTTGCTTGTGCTCCCTCAAAATCTTAAGGAGCTTCTCTTCGTCAATACCTGTCAAAGATGAAGACACAATTACTGGTAGAGAATTACTATTACCCAAATAAACATACTTGAGGTGAGTTGGTAGTGTCTTGAGTTCAAGATTGGGTGGTTCTTCAATTGAAGATTTCTGTGGCTTGATGTCCCTTTCTCCCAGCTCTCCTAAATTATTGCTTTGACGTCTAATGTAAGGAGGGTTAGCTCGCATCTGAGCAACTATCTCTTGTTCTTCTTCATTCTCAAGCATGTCCTCATCATTAGTGAGATAAGCTTCCACTACATCCTTGCATTCTGTTCGAAATATCATGTCAGATAACACATCAACATGGTCAATACTAAAACACATATGCTCGTCATGAGGGTGTTTCATAGCTTTAAAAACATTAAAAGTAACTTGATCCTCCCCTACACGGAGGATCAACTTCCCTTGATGTACATCTATGAGTGCTTTGCCAGTGGCCAAGAATGGTCTTCCCAAGATCAAGGGCATTTCAGCATCTTCTTCCATATCTAACACGAGAAAATCCACCGGGAAAATGAATTTATCCACCTTGACAAGTACATCCTCGATGAGTCCTCGTGGGTAGGTGATAGATCTATCCGCCAGTTGAAGTGACACTGTAGTGGGTTTAGGCTCGCCTAATCCCAACTTCCTGAAAATTGACAGTGGCATTAAATTAATACTCGCACCCAAATCACACAAAGATTTAGTAAATGAAATAGAGCCAATGGTGCAGGGTATAGAGAAACTCCCTGGATCTTTTAACTTAGGAGGCAATTTGTTTTGCACAATCGCTGAACACTCATCTGTTAAACTTACCGTCTCATGCTCTCCTAATTTCCGCTTATTCGATAAAATTTCCTTCAAAAACTTAGCATAACTAGGCATTTGAAGTAAAGCATCAGCAAATGGTATATTGATATGTAATTTCTTAAAAATTTCAAGAAATTTTACAAAACTTGCATCTACCTTAGCTCTTTTTAATGCAGCGGGAAAAGGAGGTGGGATTTGTACCTGCATTGGTGGTGTGATGGGTGTCTTGATAGAAGACTTACCTTTAGCTTCAACGTCTGCTTCAGTCTGTTCACTTTCCTCTATTTGTACTTCCTCAACTTCCTCTTTCTCCTCAGTGGGTGATCCAATCTGCTTACCACTTCTCAATGATATAGCCTTTACTTGCTCCTTTGGATTTTTCTCGGTATCGCTAGGTAAGGTACCTTGCATTCTTCCTGACAAAATATTCGCCAACTGTCCCACTTGAGTCTCCAAGTTCTTTATTGATGCATCCTGGTTCTGCATTCTATTCTCTGTTGATGTAATAAACTTGGTCATCAACTCTTCCATACTCGGCTTTGATTGATAACCCGGTGGAGGTTGTGGATTCAAAACATTCTTTTGGTTAGACCAAGAGAAGTTTGGATGATTCCTCCACGGTTGGTTATAATTGTTGGAGTAAGAGTTACCCTGTTGTGGCCTGTTTCCTACAAAGTTAGCATTTTCAGTAGATTGCACAAAGGATTACCTGCTTGGCATTCTGTACTCTGATGGTTGCCTCCACATAATTCACATATGACTACTTGAGCTTGCATCGCTGTCATGCTCAAGCTATCCATTTTCTTATGCAATGCCTCCAACTGAGCTTGTATAGATGTCACCTCATCAATTTGATGCATCCCAATCGGTCTTTTAGGCACATTCCTTTCGGACTGCCACTGGTAACTGTTGGATGCCATCTCTTCCAAAAGTGTGTAAGCTTCTTCAGGTGACTTCCTCATAATCGTACCTCCTGCTGCTGCATCAATCATAGATCTATTAGCAGAAAATAACCCATTGTAAAATGTTTGTACCTGAAGCCAAATCGGAAGGCCATGATGTGGGCATCTTCGAAGTAAATCCTTGAAGCGCTCCCAAGCTTCATATAGAGTTTCCGGATCATGTCGCATGAATATGGTGATATCATTGCACATCTTAGCTGTCTTGGAAGGGGGAAAGTATCTTGATAGGAAGGTTAGAGCCATCCCCTCCCAAGTAGTAATTGACCCTGCAGGCAATGAATTCAACCAGCTCTTAGCTTTATCATTCAAAGAGAAGGGAAAGAGACGTAACCTGATGGCGTCGTCAGTGACACCATTGTGCTTGAACGTGTCGCATATCTCCAAAAAGTTGGAGATATGAGCATTAGGATCATCAGCAGGCGATCCTCCGAATTGCACAGAGTGTTGAATCATCTGAATTATGGCAGGCTTGATCTCGAAGTTATTAGCCTGAATCCTTGGTCTTGTGATGCTAGACATGGTGCCTTGAAAAGATGGTTGTGCATAGTCCATCATGGACCTTATAATTGGCACTTCATCATTATGTTGTTCACCATTCCCTCGATTGTTCTCAGCCATCTCTCTTGTTTCTTTTCGAAGTCTTCTGCAAGTTCGTTCAATCTCTAAGTCGAGTGGCTCTAATATAGGTCTGTCACTTCGTAGCATGCACTACAAAGACAACTCCCTGCAAAATTCAACACAACGAAGGAAGAACAGTAATGAAATAGTATAAACCGTAATATAAATAATTATAAAAGAAAAAATGGCTAAATTATAGTCAACTAATCTCTTATGATATTACTTAAACTAGTCCCCGGCAACGGCGCCAAAAACTTGATCGCTTTTATTTTAAACAATTATTTCCAATCTAGCGATTTTAGACCGCAAGTGCACGGTGTCAAGTTTTAGTATAGATAGGAAGATACGGATTGTCGAACCCACAGAGACTAACAAGTAATTACCAAATAAGATTTCTTTTAACTATATTTAACCTACGATAATAAATTGATAATTAAACTAAACTAATTTAAACTACTCTAATCCAACCAAGTCAATAAAAGTAAACGAGAAAAATCCACAAGATAAGATTATCGAGACTTTGGCTCACCAATGTAATTCCCTACAATTCTCGATTGAATATTCAAATATTTCTAAGGTGACGAGTTCTCCAAATTTATCTAATATACTCTCTCGAGCTATATTAAACCTAATATCAAATTGCAGTAAGTCACTCTCGTGCACTCATTGAACAACTCGATATTGCATAAGATCCATGAAAACTCCTAGCTTTCGATTACTAGATATCTATGGCTATCACGCATGTATTTGACGTCATCTCTCGATCTCGGTCTTAAATCCATGGTATGAATTATTTATTCAGTATCATAAAATCATCTCTCAATCTCAATTACGATACTAAAATCATTCAAAGGTGATCAATCCTTCAAAAAGCATGAAGAACATAAAACATACGCAAAGAACTAAAAGAATTCAATCATTAAATCATCAAATCGAAGGTTCATAACAAAGGTTCGCCTAGCCTCGATAAATAAAATTAGTTCAACATAGTAAATCAAAACAAATCAAAACTAAGAATTAAAGACAAAGAAAAACTCCCAGCGTCGACTCCGGTTATAGATCTTCGCTCCTTCTCTTGCTTCCTTCTCGATCGTCTCTTTTTATCGCCTTGTTGGGTTGTTCCAATTCCTAGGATGAATAGGTGAAGATGGATGAAGGTTGAATGGTAGAAGGATGGAGGCTGGACATGAAGTGAAGGAAAGTGAGGGGAGAAGAAGGTGGAGGCTGTGGTGATTGGGTTCCTAGGTTAAAATCTGATGATGCTCTTGAGTAGGTCTCGTTCCTGCCTTTTAAAAATCCCGTGCATCAAATAAGGAAAGCAGTCCAAAATTTCCAAAATTCATCAGGCGTAATGACGCCTCCGAAGTGGCGTAGTTACGCCTGTCGATGTGTCAACAAATCTGGCTTCCCGCGTGATAGGCGTAATTACGCCTCCAAAGTGGCGTAATTACGCCACTTAAATTTTCAAAAGCCGTGGGCTAGGCGTAGTTACGCCTCAAAGTAGGCGTAATTACGCCTGTTGAATTAATTCAATGATGTTTCTTCGCCTTTTTTCAGCTTCTAGCGAGTTTCGTATTTTGGCCATAAATTTCTCATATGAACTCCAAATTTGATGAATCAGCTATCCACGCGAAGATAAGAGAAAGTTCTAAAACTTTTATATGGACCACATTTCCAAAACATGGCTCGAACATATAGTAATTTGAGGAGAAAGGAGCAACATGTGTCTTGGATTCTGGTTTTTTCCTCTTTTCTTCAACTTTATTCATTCTTTCATCATTTTTGGTTCATTTCTTCTACTTTTATGCATTTCAACATTGATTCCTGAAATATAGAAATATATACCATAAACCGTAAAATTATCCAAGAATCAACACGAAAACATATACATATCATAGCATAAAAACGCGTAATATTCAACCCTATCAAAAACCCACCACCCAAGCATTAAAACTCACGCCCAACTTCATTTTTTCAGCACTAATTTCTCTCGCTTTCCATTCTATATTCGAAATTCTCCTCCCAAATTTCTCTTGAAATCATTGATCAAATCCACATGCCATTGTGGAATAGAGAAGACCAACAGGAGAGGAAGAGAGCTTGCCAATAATCTTGAATTTTGGTAGAGTTAAGAAGGAAGCCGGTCGAGTGGAGTTTGGATCGAGTTTTGGACACTGATTTGGCTGCAACTCTTGAAGCTAATGGAAGGTATAACTTCATTTTTAAGTTTAGTCGACTTTGATTTAGGTTGAAGGACCGAGATTTGGTGTCAACGCATGCTTTTAGTTGCTGATAATGTAAATCTGTTATGACTTTTGAACATGCAGTAGGTTTGGTAAATATTTCAAAAATGATAGGCTTCGCATTTGAGGTTGGACCCTGAATGAAATTTGTAGCTTGTTGAAAATACTTACATTTTGATAGAAAATTGAGGCAATTTGGAGTATGATGCATGAGTTATGCTAATTATACCAGACGGAGTGCAAACTGTAATTTCGTGAGACATGCAGTATATAATTCGAGTTTCGGGAAAGTTTGTGTTGAGAATTTGGAAATGTGTTTCTACCTGAAAGTTGTAGATAGTTAAATTTTATCTAGTTTTTTTTTTTAAAAAAAAAAAACAGACTTAAATTGGAGTTTAAATGAATGAGTTATGATATTTCTACCACAAGATGGACAATCTGAAACATGCATGTGAGCGGGTTGCACATGCAGTGTGTTCATTGTAAATCTGGGCAAAATGTGCTACGATTTTGACCTTGGTGTCTGAATGAAATTTGTACAACTTTAAGTTAGCTTGCATCACGTGATTTGTAGTTTATTTGTGTAAGATATGCACTTTTTTTCTAGAACCGCTCACTCTGTGAAAATAGAGCATGTCTAAACTGTGGGAAGTGGTCAATATATGCCTCAAAATTGATGAATTACCTAAAATTAATGAAAGATGAACTGTAGTACTTTGAGTTTTTGTGATTTTCCCACTGGCCTCAAGTCATTTGGACGTCATAAAAATTTATTATGATTTTTATACGAAAATGGGTCAGGCTGGAATTTGAAGGAAAGTGTTAAGAGTCAATTTTTAAAACTTGAATTAGATATTATGCACTAGTTGAACACTTAGTGACATATTTGAAGTATACATGACCAGGTTTACTAATCCCAAGGTCGACTTGAGGAGCACTAGGTAATTTTTAGCATTGGTCTAAAGTACGTAGAAAATCGGTTCTATCACGATGTCTGGTAAATACATGTGATGTTCCTGGGGTATCATTTACTTGTCATTACTTGCTACTTATGTGACTATATGACATGTTGAATTACAGTATGTGAATTACATGATACATTTAGCTGCAAATATATGATGACATTATATATGGAGATGCATCACATGAGATTATGATATTGCATGATGCATTGACATGTATGGACATTGATCATGTCATGTTGATCATATTGATTCTTTCATTGATACCTATATCATTTTGTTGGTATCTGTGATGCGTGTCTGGGAATGATGGCATGCCGATGGCTCGGTAGAGAGAGTGAGCTGAGTGATGCCGTAGCGACGAGTGTGCCGACGTCGCCCAGACACGATGGATGATGGACCTCCGATGGCTCGACTGAGAGAGATGTTGTAGTGACGAGCATGTCAACGCCCTGCTCGATCTTGATGATTGATTGATGATATTTCCATTTGGACTCCTAAGATCTTGATATTGGAGATTTTATACCCCTCATATGCATTTGCATTCATGCACGACATGCATCGCCTGATACTTTGTCATTCATTGTGATTTTACCTGTTTCTCGTACTGGGTTCTGACCCCCTTTGCGGGGGGGGGGGGGGTCATGTCTTTGTTGTATGGGCGTGACATGTGATAAATGAGGACGTACTGTGGATGCTCGAGGCGAAGCAACGATGAATACCAGAGCTCCTTGAGAGCGAGCTCAGGTTTATGTTTTATTTTTTGAGACTCAGTAGTTGTTAGAGTATATTTTTAACTACGATTCAATTCACCGGGTATGACCCGAGTATCTGTATTTTGAGTATTACATTACTGTGAAGTTTATATGTGATGCTTATGCGATGATTACATATTAAATTGTGAAACTGGAATTACATAATTTTCAGTACTATGATATATGTAAAAGAAAAAAAATTTTGGGCCACATTGATAAATATTAAATAATCTTCAGTTGTTAACGTAACACAATCATTGTGTGATAACTAAACGCATGATTAGGACGTGGCCCTCACAGGATATGAGTTTATAACTGAATAAGAGAAGTGGGTTTGACTTGGTCTTTCCAGAACTGATTGCTTTGATCGGTTGAGTCTAAAGATCGGTTGAGTCTTCGGATCCGTTGAGCAGATTGTTCTTTCACAAGTTGAACTGATTGAAATGCTGAGTTGATAGAGATTCTGGTCTTCATCGGTTGAGCTAGTGAATTTCTTCATAAGAAATTTCGCAAGTTCAGCTGATGGATTTGCATCACTAGGTTGAGCTGATCGGTTTTCCTTAGAATTTTGCAAGTTTAGCAGACAAGCCAAGCTGAATTTCTCCAAATGAGTTGAAGGTTGGTTGAACTGATTTGGACTTGCTGAGCTGATTTTAGCTGTGGATTAAATGGCGTGCTTTGCATGATGCATTACCTGCCCGAGTTCAAATTGCTATGTGTAGCTTAAGTATTGACATAATGTGCCCTTTTTTTGGGCAATTGGGGGAAGACGTTACTCATATCCTCTGGTATTGTAAGAATGCTAGGGAGGTTTGGTCCCTATCGGCATTATGGCCATTAATATCCAAGGTTCAAGGGTTTTATATTTTTTTTTGGAAATCTCATTTGGTGGGTCGCTGAACAGGGAAATGTGGATGACTTTGGGACTTTTGTTATACTCTCTTGAACTATTTGGCAGGCACGCAACCGATGGATTTTTTTGGGTCATAGGATGAATGCTAGGGGCATTTTGGACGCTGCTAATTGAGTATGGAGTGCATTTTTATTATTTAAACAATCTGATCAGCCTCGATTACATATCGACTACCACATTCTTCTTGGATTGCTCCACCGGTAGGTGCCGGCAGGTGGAATGTTGATGCATCTGTTCATAATGAACTCTCTTTTCTTATTGTGGGGGTGGTTGGAAGAGATGATTCAGGGGTGGTTTTATTTGCGTTTTCATTTGTTCGTCTAGACCGAATTTCACCTCAAACTAGAGAGGCTTTTGATGTGCTAGAAGGATGTAAGGCTGCTGCCAGATTTAATTATACTAACTGCATTGTGGAAACTGATGCACTTTCTGTCCAACCCTGCAATTTTAAAGCCCCCTGCAGTGCGAGCACCTGATGCTGCAGTTATTGCCGGGATTTGACGTCATTCCATCGAGCAACCAAGACACACAATCTCTCATTGTGTTCGATCGGCCAACATAGTGACTCATATTTTAGCTAATCATGTTGTTCTCCAATCCACATTACTTTAGGGTTCAGACTTCACATTACACATTGTATAGTGCATCATCAAGGTCAGGAAAATCTAGAATGACTTGGTGTTTGAAAACACCATCTCACATACAACATATACACACATGTTGTAAGTGAGATGCTGTTTTCAAACATCGGGTCCACCGTAGAATTACACATCAAGGCCATTCAACATGTAGTGCTAGCATAGGAAATCGTTGTTTACATGCTTCTATAGAGGGCCTCACTTGGGGATCATTTTCATTTTTTTTCAATGGTAGGAGGATCGTCTTTCAAAAATATCACCAAACTCAATGTAGTAAGGTAAAAACAACATTTTCTGGTTCCACCTTTTGAAATCTGTGAAGACCCAAAATTTTGGTCAAACAAATTACGTGATACCAAGATTGTATTAAAAATTTAAAATAATAGATTTACATTATGGATGTATTGAATTGTATTATTTAATCTTGTGGACTTCAAATCAACTATTTAAGCAAATAACTTAGTATTTAACCTTTTTAGAGTTTGTGTAGGAGTTAATACCTAGGTTATATGATTTTAGCTTTTAAACTTTTAAATAATTTAAAGTTTGTAGATAATTAAGAAATCATTTAAAATAATAATAATCAATCTTAAATCTTGCAAGGAATAAATAAAAGTTATGCACTATATTTCCTACACTAATCCTACATAAAAATGCACCCACTGAGGCTCCATTTTCACATACTAGGATTTTGAAAGTGCATAATTAAACAATTCAATGCCTTGACCGTCAATTTGATTACACCTCAACCACCATTAAGCCACTATTCAATCACAAGACAACATTTTGGGATTTTTCTTGACCAAAATGGTAATGTTGCCATCCAAAAGCTCACGCCTTTAAATACATCATTTCATGCCATTTCATGACAAGTAATCACACTCACCTCCACAATTAAGTGTCCCTAATTCTTGTCTTCCAAATTAAGTGCCACAATTCTTGCCCTCCAGATTAGGTGCATTAACAACTCATTCCCATCAACAACCCCGTCCATTCACCATTAAAACCATTACAAATCAACCCACCAAAGATCAAGCCATGAAAGAGCCTAATTAGTGGAGCTAGGTTGACCACCCTCCTACATTAAAAATCCCACATTATAACATAACCAAAAACTTGATTCCACTACCTAGATTGGTTCGAAATTTTCACACACTACACACACATATTTCAAAAATCTCAAGACTAAGGAAGAGGGTCTTTGTGATATTTTTCTCAACCCGAAATCCATATGTATGTACTTCGAATCTTTAATAAATGTAAGTGGGTTTTTGCTACAATTACCATTTTGTTTTTAAAACTATATATATGTTTAAACTTTCGATTGAACATCAAATATGAAGAATATGTTTTAGATCTAACAAATATGTGACATGAATATTTTGAAAGGACTTTGCAGAGCCACCTCTTGAATCCAATAAGTCGTTTTGTGAATATGTGGAAGATATGTGTTTATGAGTAAGAAAGTCATTTATATGCCAATATCTATGTGATTTGATAAAGAAATATTTAAAGGATTTTTGCTATGAATATATGTATATTTTTACCATGTTCAATCGGCCCCTACTTGCTGGGTGTTTTTCCCAAACACTCAACCCCCCTTACCTCCACCTCCACCTCCCAGACAAAGACGAAAAGAAGAGATCGATGAAGAAGAACAAGAACAATTTTGGAGATAATAATCCACGAAGAACCTTCAAGAAAATTATTAGTTTTATTTACGCTTCCGCATCTTTGATTTAATCCGAGACAATTGTATTTTGTAATATCAATTATAACGACAATTTATTGATTTTTGAATAAATAGATTGGTTTTATCATATATCTGTACACGAGGCTGTTGTTTGGATTCAACGCCGGTGACAAGCGCTCTGGTCTCGGGGTGTTACATTTTAGTGGCATCATAGCAAACTAGATTCTGTGATCCCGCTGAGAAGCTTTTGGTTGATAAAAATATCATATTATAAAACCCGGTTAAAATAGACCAACTGTGAGGTTCGAAAGCAAGTTGGGAACTACAATCTGAAAATTAAAAAAATATATATAAAAAATCAATAAACCATAGATCTGGGTTCTTCACCACCGCCACCTAGGCGCCGCCGGAAAAACGACGATCGACCAACCATTTGGAGCGCCTCCTCCAGACGACCTCACTGTCAAATTATCAGCTCCATCGGACTTCGTTTGCCCACCAATTTCGTTATTGAAACCCATGACCACAGAGCCGTCGCCTCTCTTCCCGATCCAGCCACCTTCAAAAAACGATTGACAAATCAAGCTTGGTATTGTTGACGAACTCATCAGGACGAACAAAAGCCATAAACCAATTTGATGTTTCAAACACCGATTACCGAATGCATTTTTGCCCAAGAACCCTAATTTTGTTCGGAAACTTAGCCATCGCTTTTCCACTCATTGCAACAAAATTTCCAAATTAATTCTGTGGTAATAATTGAAATATCACTCTTGATAAAAGCCATCTACCATTTTCCCGATCGATTCATCGGACGATGACTGATTGCAAATCGAATTTACGTCCCAAGAGCCCTAAATTTTTGAAAATTTCCAACTTCGATTTCTTCTTAATCCGAACACCATTTTCAAATTAATTTCGGGTTAATGATCCAAATATCATCCCTAATAAAAGCCCTCTAAGAACTCGGAGTTACAAACAAAGGAAGGTGTCCAAGTTTGAGCCTAAAATCACACCCTAAACCCTAACTGTTCCAAAGTTTTGGTTCTCGATTTTTTTTTCCTTTCTATAATCCGAACATTAAATTTAAAACTAAATCTGGGTTAATGATTCACATAGAAGGTATACCAAAACCCCTCTATCAAAATCAAATTAAAAGTTGCACAAATTAGGATCAAAGTCACGCCCTTAGAACCCTAAAATCTTGCGTAAATTTTTGGATTAAATTCATCTCAAATTCTAACACCACATCCAAATTAAATCTGGAGTATTAATACTAATATCATTCTCATTAAAAGCCCTCTGGAAAATGGAAACACAAACAAGGTAAATCTCCGATTTTGAGCCGTAATTCACGTCATCCAAACATAAATCACGAAAAAATTGACTAGGAAACTTCTCCAACAATCCGAACATCAATTTCAAATTAATGTTGTGTTTATGATCCTTATTTCATTCCTTACAAAAGCCCTTTATCCAATTGATTTAACAAACAAGGAAAATTTTCCAATTTCGATCCGCAATCCTCTCCCTTAGAACCCTAGGTCACGTAAAACTTGGGATCCGATTTTCTTATCAAAGATGAACACCGATTTCAAATTAAATTCGGGTTTATTGTCCTTATTATGTGCCTAACAAAAAGCCTCTATCTAAGCGACATCACAAACATGGGAATATGCTCAATTTCGAATTGAGATTCTCGCCCAAGAACACTAAACTTGCGCAAATTTTGGACTTTGATTTCTCCCAACTCCGAATGCCCTTTTTAAAATTAAATCTGGGTTATGAACCCTCATAACATGTATATTAATAGCCCCTTAACAGTTTCAAAATTCCAAACCTCGAGTGATCAAATTCTGGAAGCCCTAATCCTCGCCTATTAAACCCTAATATCCCGAAATTCTTGCCCTCAGTTTTTCAACACCAAAGCAGACAATTTTCGATCTAAATTGGGTTATTTAGCCTCACATCATTTCTAAGAAAAATCATTTATCAATTTTGAATTTCAGCAACCGAAATGGAACCAATTGAGGATCTAATGTTTCTCCTCAAAGAACTCTAACCCACGAAATCCCACCATTCAATTCCTCATCCACTGTAACAAATTTTTTCTTCAATACGACGTAGGCTGCGATGACTCACTCTCAAACCAGTTTGATCCAAAAGAAGGAGCATGGTATAATTGAATTTAAAATATTCCAAGACAAGGAGATGCGAAACAAGACCGAGTAGTTAGAGATAATCAATCACTACCGTTACAAGGCCCAAAGGATGACCTACCACCATCATCGTGCCAAAGAGCGACTTACAAAAGCAATCGAGGACAACAAAACACTTATGAAAGTCCACATTAATAAGTGCCAACAGTTGGAACTCTTCGAGCAGGAGTTCAATGAGCATCGGGAGAACATGTTGACTCAAATTCAAGCCCTCGTGAATGAGAAGAATGAATTGGCACAGGAAGTCGCCTACAAGCAGTCTGTGATCAGTTTCATGATGGAAGAGGAAAATCCTATGGTACTAGAAGATATTGAAGGGGATTTAGGAGACGGAGAAACAATAAACTAGTTTTTCTAGTATGCAATATCATAAGGATAATAAGGAATATATCTTGGGTATCATAGTGATGATTTTCTTTGTTTATGATTTCGATGTGAACCTCTCAGTTTAATTAATAAAATTTTAAATTACTCTCCAAGTGTATATCAAATTGTGTTATTCCTTGGTTACGCTCCTACACAACCTTAAACCCCTACTTCTAATAATTGGTCTCAATCCATTTATTTTTAATATATTACGTCCGATTACTTGAATTTTTATTCTTGGGCTAACTTCGAGAATTTTAATTTTCAAACCACTCAATAAGTTCGAGTTCATATTTTGTAAAATTCATCGATGGAAATTGTTTTTATATTTTTCATCCAATTCCTAGAAACTTTATTTCAAGTGAAAACTCGGAACTCTATTTGCTCACTTTTCTAATGTTAAGATACCACCATTCTTCGTTTTCGAAATTATTTAGTATGCTTTAAAGATTCACACGAATATGGAGAGTATGTGTATGGTTTTAAATCTGAATAATTTAAGTATGATTTAGACATGATAAGTTAAGAGATATGTGTAAGTACGAACTTGGCGGAGCAAAGTGCTACGTATGTAGAAGCCACCACTTGAACCAGAGGAGCCAAGTGCCACGTTGTGTGGGAGCCACCTCTTGAACCGACGGGGCAAAGTGCTACACATAATGGGGGTCACCTCTTGAATTCAATGAGTAAAGTGTTATGCATACGGAAGCCACCTCTTGAATCCAATAAGTTGCCATGTGATTATGCCTAAGATATGATGTAAAAGGACTTCGCGGAGCAAAATGCAACGTGTGTAGGAGCCACCACTTAAATCGGAGGAGCAAAATGCCACGTTATGTGGGAGCCACCTCTTGAACCGACGGGGCAAAGTGCTACACATAACGAGGGCCACCTCTTGAATCCCAATGAGCAAAGTGCAATGCGCATGGGAGCCACCTCTTGAATCAAATAAGTTGATGTGAGATTATGTGTAAATGTACAAGTAAGGACTTGGCGGAGCAAAGTGCTACGTGTGTAGGAGTCACCACTTGAATTGTAGGAGCAAAGTGTCACGTTATGTGGGAGCCACCTCTTGAACCGACGGGGCAAAGTGCTACACATAAGGGGCCACATCTTGAATCCAATGAGCAAAGTGCTATGCGCATGGGAGCCACATCTTGAATCCAATAAGTCGCTGTGAGATTATGTGTAAATGTACAAGTAAGGACTTGACGGAGCAAAATGCTACGTGTGTAGGAGCCATCACTTGAATCGGAGGAGCAAAGTGCCATGTTATGTGGGAGCCATCTCTTGAACCGACGGGGCAAAGTGCTACACATAACGGGTGCCACCTCTTGAATCCAATGAGCAAAGTGCTATGCACATGGGAGCCACATCTTGAATCCAATAAATCGTTGTGAGATTATGTGTAAATGTACAAGTAAAAGGTTTGTAGGGCAAAGTGCTATGTGTGTAGGAGCCACCACTTGAATCGGATGAGCAAAGTGCCACGTTATCTGGGAGCCACCTCTTGAAAGTGCTACACATAACGGTGGCCACCTCTTGAATCCAATGAGCAAAGTGCTATGCGCATGGGAACCACCTCTGAATCCAAAAAAGCCACCATGTGATATATGTTAAGTATTTATGCGATGTGTTTCCGAAGCCGACCAAAGTTTCGAGGACGAAACTTCCAATAAGGAGGGAGGGTTGTGAAGACCCGAAATTTTGGTCAAACAAATTACGTGATACCAAGATAATATTGACATTTAAAATAATAGATTTACATTATGGATGAATTGAATTGTATTAGTTAATCTCGTGGACTTCAAATCACCTATTTAAGCAGATAACTTAGTATTTAAGAGTTTGTGTAGGAGTTAATACCTAGATTATATGATTTTAGCTTGTACACTAATTTAAAGTTTGTGATAATTAAGAAATCATTGAAAATAATAATAATATTAATAACCAATCTTAAATCTTGCAAGGACTAAATAAAAGTTATGCACTATATTTCCTATACTAATCCTACATAAAAATGCACCCAATGAGGCTCCATTTTCACCTACTAGGATTTTGAAAGTGCATAATTAAACCATTCAATGCCTTGACCATCAATTTAATTACACTTCAACCAACATTAAGCCACTACTCAATCACAAGACAACATTTTGGGATTTTTCTTGACCAAAATGGTAATGTTGTCATCCAAAAGCTCACATTTTAAATACATCATTTCATGACAAACCATTTCATGACAAGTAATCACACTCACCTCCACAATTAAGTGTCCATAATTCTTGTCCTCCAAATTAAGTACCACAATTCTTGCCCTCCAAATTCAGTGCATTGACAACTCATACCCATCAACAACCCCATCCATTCACCATTAAAACCATTACAAATCAACCCACCAAAGATCAAGCCATGAAAGAGCCTAATTAGTGGAGCTAGGTTGACCACCCTCCTACATTAAAAATCCCACATTATACCATAACCAAAAACTTGATTCCAATACCTAGATTGGTTCGAAAAATTCACACACTACACACACATATTTCGAAAATCTCAAGACTAAGGAAGATGGTCTTTGTGATATTTTTCTCAACCCGGAATCCATATGTATGTACTTCGAATCTTCAATAACTGTAAGTGGGTTTTTGCTACAATTACCATTTCGTTTTCAAAACTGTATATATGTTTAAATTTTCGATTGAACATCAAATATGAAGAATATGTTTTAGATCTAACAAGTATGTGACATGAATATTTTGAAAGGACTTTGCGGAGCCACCTCTTGAATCCAATAAGTTGTTATGTGAATATGTGGTATATATGTGTTTATGAGTAAGAAATGTGTTTATATGCCAAGATCTATGTAATTTGATAAAGAAATATTTAAAGGATTTTTTCTATGAATATATGTTTTTACCATGTTCAATCGGCCCCTACTTGCTGGGTGTTTTTCCCAAACACTCAACCCCCCTTACCTCCACCTCCTAGACAAAGACGAAAAGAAGAGATCGAGGAAGTAGAAACAAGAACAATTTTGGAGATAACAATCCATGAAGAACCTTCAAGAAAATTTATTAGTTTTATTTACGCTTCTGCATCTTTTATTTAATCCGAGACAATTGTTTTGTAATATCAATTGTAATGACAATTTATTGATTTTGGAATAAATAAACTGGTTTTTATCATAGATCTGTACACGAGGCTTGTTGTATTCGAATTTCATATTTGGATTCAACGCCGGTCTCATGCGCTCTAGTCTCGGGACGTGACAAAATCTGTGCCATTGAACTTTTGTGGCATTTCTCCTCATGTTGCAGAAACATGAATGGATGTGGATGCCATCTTTCACAACAAAAAACTTCTTAAAATTGTTGCTATTGGATGTTCTTCGTTCTTCGTAGGATTTGACGTTGCTTTAGTGGGTGTTGGAAAGATGACAGTAACACAGATCAAGTAGAGGCAAGTGGCGAACACTTTATCTTTAAGAAGATTTTTCCCCGCTCACGATACTTATTGCATATGACAATCTTCTCCCAAGATACAACAACTTCTACTTGTGATAGTTAAACTACAAATCACAAGTTCTACAACCACAAATGTTGCAAACTCTCTTTTTCAAGAACATGATATGAACTTTTATCTTATTGTTCTCACAATACATATGGTGTATCATTTTCGAAATTCATTTTTTTGATTCAAATGGGATGTTTTATTTATAGTTATCTAAGATGTGTCATCAAAAGACACCATCTGGAGGCATTATATAATGGAAAAATGCACCTGTGCATGAAGAGCTGCGACCAGTGGAACAATCTGCATGACGTGATCGATCGTGCCACAGAGGCCGATCGATCAAGCCTCTCTGTCCATTTTTCCTGCATGACGCGATCGATTGCGCATTCCAAGTTTTTCTAATTGTTCCTTTCTTGGTTTTTTCTCTTTTTCATGCTTAATTTCAATTCATTAAACATATTTATCCTACATATATATATTTAATTACTAAAGAAATATGGTATTTTACTGGTGTGCTTGTACAAAAGAGAGCGAAATAAATAGTGGCTTGCATTCTTTCCTCTTCATGTGATTTTTGTGAACCAAGAATCCAAGACATATAATATAGTTGTTATTTACTAACAAATATTTAGTTCATCCGAATCGTTTTGTTTAGCAAATAATTCATATTTGTACTTATATTGATATCACCTATTCGCGAAAAAAATTAATTTTGATGAAGCAACATAGATTAAGGTTCAATTTTGACTTGTTTATTCAGTATTACCAACAACTACCAAAAAAAAAAACTCTTCATATTTTTATGTTTAAAAAAGCCGATGAAATGTAATATGATCTCAAAAATTTATGAAAAAAATAAAAAAAATTGGTACAAAATGTAATAGGTTTTTCTTAGTTATCCTTGAGCAACAACGGGCGTAAAAAATGATAATATATTTTACTAAATATATTTTAAATGTGATTATAAAGTTTTAAGATTAATTATAAGAAAAATGCATTAAAAAATTTCAACTAATTAATAAACTTTTTGTAATATAATAATTTTTTAAGAGTAAATAATCCATCTTATATTTCAATAGTTTGTTATTGTTTTTTAACAAATTAATTCTAAATACTCACGAAAAATATACTTGTAGATATTTTCAAATTTTGAATTAAATATTTAATGGAAATAAATACGATGTGTAGGATTCAAGTGCTAAAATTTGTAAATATCATATTAGAAGAAACACTACAGGTGTAGCATATAAAAAACCATGTTATTGGTGGACCCGACGACGATAAAATTGGCTGGTAAATTATTCGTTTTGTTTTATTATGAAATCATTGATATTTTAAAATATTTTAAAATAGTTTACAATTTTGGTAATAATTAAGTAGTATTTTTTTTACAATATATAAGTTAATTTAATTATTTGTAACTCAATTCATTGCTCAAATTGTATAAACCGATTTGTACTAACCAAACCATACTACAAGAAATTCAAAGCAAACAGTTGGCTTTCTACACAAGTTCCATCTATCAATAGTATAAGAGCTGAAAGCCGCAAATTTTTCAATACTTTTCTACATGCATCCCTACTTTATACCCAATATAGAAGCTACCTCCCATACCCGCGCAAATCATTGCAATTTTTGTCAAATTTTTCCAGGTTTTTTTTTTAGATCTTTTAGTTTTTTTGTCTAAATTTAATGTAGGGATGCCATCGCATAACTTTTTTATTATGGCTTTACTTTCTTCATCCGCCGAGTCCGATATCACGATATCAACTTGTGATTGATATTTGAATTCATCTAACATTGATATCTCTGCCTTTTCTACGATAATGCAGTATCTTTTCTCTTCGACCATCTAAAAATATCAAAGCGGAAGAATCAATTATAAAAATGACACATTACGTTCAAGAACTTAATGGGAAAAGTAAAACTAGTCTCAATAAAATTTCTGGAAAGAAAGATTTTTTGAATAAAGAATTTCGATCAAATGGACTATTTTTCTGATCACACCAATTCTTACTGGACAAATACTGAACAATTTTATTCTTTATGCAGCACTGATCTTTGTTTGGCCAGTATGCAATATAGATTAAATGTATGGAAACGATAACAAATATATGATTCGATAACTTAATTTTAACCATGCAGAGAATGAAAAACTACGAGACCGTTTCAAAAAAGAAAATTACCCTGACAAATGCGACAAGGAAGCAAAAATTGTGCGGTGGAGGAGCAAGGCCACGTGCAAACCTGAAACCAAAATCTTTGAAACCATCACGAGTTTTCTATTATATAAACATTAAAAAAAAAAAAAAAATTCCGGCGGGTGCGGCCCCTCAGCCACACTGGATAATCAGGAACTCGCGCAAGAACACCAGAGTTTTTCATTTGTCACATCAATAATTCCAGAATCAAGAACTTACGCAAGCAGTGCAGAATGCAAACGCTTTGATCTTACCAATTCCTTGTTTGTATTTGCAGTAACCAATATGGCCCCAGAGCAGATATGATTTCGATCCCCACAATCTCACGGAGAACACAAATTACAGCCCAAGAAACTGCAAGAACAAGAGTTAATTCACGAAGAAAAAAATGGAAGAACACAGTATTTACGTAATTTTATTCAAGACTTTCAATGTACATCAACAGGTTACAAAGCTCTCTTTTTCTTTCTCAGATCCTCTCCCTCTCACCCACCAATACAAGAGAATTTCCCCAAGAAAACCCAATGAACTTTTACCTGTTTTTCACTCTCAAGAAGATGATCCTTTATTCTCTCTGTTTCAGGCCTCTCTCGTGTATCAAACTGCTTTCAGAATCTGATTCATTTCTTTTGCCTTTCTCTCTTGTTATGATTGAGAACAATAACGAATGAAATGACAGCAATGAAGATGACTTGAATTCCAGAATCAAAATGAATTGAGCGTGTTTAATAAGGAGAACAAAGCAAACGTATCTTATTGAGAGGAGATTGAAGCCTATCACAAACTGATCAAATGCAAAAACAGAGAGTACATTTCACTTGTAAACTATAGCTATTTATACAGGATTAATCCTAACCCTCTCAACGGCTAGTTTACAATCAGTTATTCTTCAATCTTGTCCCTTGATCACCAACTGCCCAGCCCTCCAAGATGCGAGCCATCCGATCAACATCTCTGATTTTATACTGCTGCCAGTGGAAGTTTTTGACAAGATCTTGAACTCCAACTCCAACCTCTTTATTCTCTTTCTTGCATATAGCAGCCGTTGGATTTTGTTTCAGTTATTAGCATTTACCGCGATTATTTTTGGTTGTGAGATAATTTTGAACGGTCACGGTTCGGATTTTTTAAAAATAATATTAAAAATTCCAAAATGATTGAATATTTTGAAGGAAGAAATATTTTTCATCTTATTTAATTACAAACTACAACAACAACTAAGCATTTAATCCTAACAAATTAGGTTAGACTATTTTCATCTTTCTTTATTTCATAAATAAAAAATAAATAATATTTATAAATTTAAGAAAATAACAAATTTAATTTTGTTTCTAAATCTAAATCTAAATCGTATGTATACTTTATTAAAAAATAAATTTATCCTTAATATACTAAAATTTTCACAACCATATCAAAACTATTTTACCTTCAAATCATAATATTAATAAAAAAATAAAATTATAAAACTAAATGAAATATTTTCATTTAGTTTCTAATTAGTTAAATTTTCAAGTAATTTGTAAAATCACTAAATCTTATGTACACTTTATTAAAACATAAAGTTATCACTAATGTCTCATAATATTTTTTATCATTTTATTTACAAAAATTAAATTATTTCACAAATTATTTAATTATAAAACTATTAAAATACACTTAACAATTTATTTAAATAATTAAACACCAATTGAAGATGTCTATTTCCAAATTATTAATATCATTTCAGATAATAAACGTTCTTTTTTAAATTTTAAATCAATAAACTTCTTTTAAATAAAACACAAACAAGAAAACTACATTTAGATCTCACATATAATTATTTCATCTCAATATCTCCTCGTTTCGTTCACCCTCACTTTCTCCTTCATTCCATTTAAAAAATTCAAGAATTCAATTTTTTTTAATTCACATCCATTCCGCGCCGCACCGTTCCGCCATTCCACTTTCGTGCCACCGATATATCGCCGATATCCGATTAGATAACGCATTTCCAGAGCAACCTATGTTACAAGCTGGAACTTTGGCACGCCCACCTACGTTCCCGTTCCGAAACGGCCGTTCCGTTTCCGATTCTGCGAACCATGCACCTGAGTCGGTCATTCCTCTGGCATCCCCAAAATAATTAACTGTTGTGAGTTTTATTTGTATTTCATCAAAAACGATCAAGGCCACGCGTTTCCTATATTTAATTGAAATGAACAGTGAATTGCCACTTCTCGTTTGGTTTATCGGGTGTTGGAATATTATCACTTCCTCATCGGGTGGTTGGTTCAGTTTGATACTATTCTTCGTTATCAAAGATGTTCAGACATAAACAAAAACATAAAAAGCTATTCTGATGTCGGTGGGAGAGCATTTGGGGTTAAAGGAAGAGCAATTTTATCCGTAGCCACAATGTCGAAATCTACTTGGTGGCGACATGTTTCTTGATACTAGAGGGAGATAATTTGCATAATTTTTTTCCAGATACAGAATACACCGGTGTGCTCGTTTTTGGAGGAAGAATAAGTGTTGATAAGATAAGACTTGTTTCTTATAAGATTTGTTTCTTATAATTCGAATTATAAGATGATGATAAGATAGGAGAAAAGATTTAGTTTGATTGAGAAGTAAACTCTATTTAATAGGACTCTTGTTCCTTTTGTTTTTTAACAAGTTTTATCAGAAATAAAATATTCTGAAATACACCATATTCGCTGCCAACATATAGCGTTCCATATGGCATCAGAGCCACGACGTTAATCGTGCTCTTGTTCCGCTGTTATGGCCGATCCAAATTCATCATCGTCCTACACCAGCGACGGTAATCCAGTTTCTTCGAACCATGGTTCATCCCCGAACGCAGGCCTCCGTGTTTCCGACTCCTTGCTTCATATTACAATTCACAAATTCAATGGCCAAAATTATCTCGAATGGGCACAATCTGTGCGCCTTGTAATTGATGGCAAAGGTAGATTAGGATACATCACAGGGGATTCCAGTGCCCCAACGCTGGATGATCCAAAATTTCCTCAACGGCGGTCCGAAAACTCCATGGTTATGGTGTGGTTGATTTAACTCTATGGACCCAACCATTGGAATGTCGTTCATGTTCCTTCCTACTGCTCGGGATATATGGGAAGCTGTTCGAGATACTTACTCCGATTTGGAAAATTACTCCCAAATGTATGAATTAACCACACGGGTGTGGCAAGTGCAACAAGGCACCCGCAATGTCACCACATATTATAATGAACTTATGGCGATTTGGCAAGAGCTTGACCTTATTGACATTGATGAATGGGAAAGCTCCAAGGACATCGCTCGCTACAAGAAAAAACTTGAATGCAACCGTTTTCTCATCTTCCGCGCCGGCCTTACACGTGATCTGGATGAAGTGCGTGGCAGAAATCAGGGACGAAAACCATTGCTTAGTATCCGGGAAGTTTTTTCTGAAATTCGACAGGAAGAGACTAGACAAATGGTGATGTTTAAACGTTCACCAGATGTCTCTGAGGTTGAGAGTTCAGCGTTCACAAGTCAGCCTGCACGGCCTGACTCCTCTCGCCGGGATGGGAGAAAAAAAAACATGGTGTGAGCAATGTAAAAAACCATGGCACACGATTGAGACGTGTTGGGAAATTCATGGGCGTCCACCTCATCTCAAGAAGAACTTTGACACCTATAGCAAGCCCAACAATGGTGGTTCTGCTCCTCCATCCTTGGTGGCCGACAACTCCCTGCAATCGTCCATTCCTGAATCGCTTCCGTTCACACATACTCAACTAGACAACTTGTACAAGCTATTTGGATCACATGCTAGCAAACCCTCATCGCCACCTTCATGCTCCTTTGCCCAGACAGGTATTTTATGTGCTAATGTGGTCCATTCCTATCCTAACAGTGTTTGGATGTTAGATTCAGGTGCAACCGACCATATGACAGGGTCATCACATTTATACTCTTCCTACGTGTACAGGGAACCAACGTGTCATAATTGCCGATGGTTCTCTAGCTCCGGTTGCCGGGAAGGGTTATATTTGTGTTTCCCCGAATTATTCTGTTAAAAATGTTTTGCATGATGTACCTCTTATATCCTATAACCTTTTGTCCATTAGCAAACTTACCACTGACCTTAATTGTTGTATTATTTTTTCCACTGCTATGTGTGTGTTTCAGGATCTGGTATCGTGGAAGATGATTGGCATTGTTAGACAAGATAGTGATCTATATCTCTTTGATGCTACCTCCTTGGCACACCATGACAATAAGTTGTGTCTTAATTCTATTTTTTCGTCTCGTATGAGTGACATTTTGCTATGGCATTATCGTTTAGGTCATCCGAATATTTCTTATTTACAACGTTTGTTTCCAAAATTATGCATCAATAATAATCTTTATTTCTCACTTTGATTGTGAATCATGTGAATTGGACAAACATCATAGATCTTTCTTTCCAGCTCAAAAATATAAAAGCTCGACATCATTTACCTTAATTACTAATGATGTTTGGGGGCCATGCAAAATTAAAACTCTTTCACAAAAATGGTGGTTCATAACTTTTATTGATGATCATTCTCGGATGACTTGGGTCTTTCGTTTACATGATAAATTTGATGTAGGTGTAATATTTCAAAACTTTTATAAAATGATTCAGACTCAGTTTCATACTATGTTCAAAAAATTTCGGAGTGACAAAAATAATATTTGAATCAGGTATTAGGGGAGTTTTTTTACTACGCATGGCATTATTCATCAAAGTTCGTGTCCACATACGCCTCAACAAAACGGAGTGGTGAAACGTAAGAATATACACCTTCTTGAAGTAGCTCGAGCCATTAGCTTTCATACTAAGGTTCATATACCTCTGGGGAGAGGCTATTCTCACAGCCGCTTATTTAAGTAATAGGCTACCATCACGCACTCTGAACTTTCAAACTCCCTTGTCCATTTTTCAAAAATATTTTCCTCATTCTCGATTAATTTATGATATTCCCCTCAAAAATTTTGGCAGCATGACATTCGTAATCATGCCTTGACGAATTCCAAGTTAGCTCACGAAGCTATTAAAATGCATTTTTGTTTGGTATCCCACTACTCAAATGGATATAAGTGTTTTGATCCCTCGTCATAAAAATTATTTGTTTCTATGGACGGACGTAACTTTCTTTGAGGGTCAACCTTTTCATCTTCAGGGGGAGTCATGTAATATAAAGGAAGATGACATCCTAAACACATCAAATTTTCAAATTGAATTTGAAACTGAGCACCTACATAATCAAACTAATACGGGAGACGATCACAGGAGGCAAGATATTGTCTATACCAGGAGAAAAAATGCAAATAAAGAGGGAGACACTATCTCAGTACCACACCATGATTCCACACTAGGACCTGATCATGCGACACCCAATCACAACTCAGCGACTCCTAAAGTTCCAACCCCAGGTACCTTCAAAACCATTCCTCATGATATTGACTTACCTATTGCTCAAATAAAAGGGGTTAGAACATGCACCAAACATTCTCTCTCAAATTTTGTATCTTACAAAAACTTATCACCCTCATACTCTACCTTCATTTCTCAAATAGACTCGCCTAGTATTCCAAATTTCGTATAGGAGGCTCTTAAGATACTTGAGTGGAAAAAAACGATTCAGGAAGATATGAGAACTCTGGAGAAAAACGCTACTTGGGAGAAGACTGACCCACCAAGTGGTAAGCATGTGGTAGGATGTAAGTGGGTCTTCACCACAAAACACAACTCTGATGGATCCTTAGAAAGATACAAAGCCCTTAGTTGCCAAAGGATTTACCCCAACATATGGAGTTGATTGCATTTAGACATTTTCTCCTATCGCGAAACTTAATACAATCCGAGTAATTTTTTATGTTGCTGCTAATCTAGACTGACCACTAAATCAACTTGATGTAAAAAAATGTGTTTTTAAATGGAGAGTTAGATGAGGAATTGTATATGGATCCGCCACCTGATTATACTAATGAATTTGGATCTAAGGTGTGCAGGTTAAAAAAATCTCTCTATGGACTTAAACAATCCCCCAGAGCATGGTTTGAAAGATTCACGAGATGTGTTAAAAGTCAGGGCTACTCCCAAGGAGAATCGGATCGTACTCTGTTCATCAGAAAATCAAAATCAAACAAATGTCTGTATTAATTGTTTATGTTGATGATATTATATTGACAGGTGATGACATAGAATAGATGGCTAGGTTAAAGAAACAGTTGGCAAAAGAATTCAAGATGAAAGATTTGGGATTGTTGAAATATTTCCTTGGTATGGAGGTGGCTAGATCAAAAAAGGGAATTATAGTTTCCCAAAGAAAGTATACACTGGATGTGCCAAACGAAACTGGGATGAGTGGGTGTAAGCCATCAGATACTCCAATAGAAGCCAACAAGAAATTAGGAGATATTAAAGATGACAGTAAGGTAGATACTGGAAGATATCAACGAGTTGGCAAGCTAATCTACCTATCCCATACTCGACCTGACATTGCATTTGCAGTAAGTATGGTGAGTCAGTTCATGCATTCGCCTTTTGCAGAACATCTTGAAGTTGTGTATCACATACTGAGATACCTGAAAGGAACTCCTGGAAAAAGGACTATTTTTTGGGAAAACTGATAAAAGAGGTATACACGTCTACATTGATGCGGACTGAGCTAGGTCTACAACTGATCGAAGATCTACATCAGGCTGATGCACCTTTGTGTGGGGTAACTTGGTAACTTGGAGAAGCAAAAAACAAAATGTGTTGCAAGAAGCAGTGCAGAGGCCGAATTCAGATCTATGCTCAAGGAGTGTGTGAAGTGATGTGGCTAAAAAGAGTTATGGAAGAATTAATGAGAGCAATCGAGTTTCCAGTAAAACTCTATTGTGATAATAAAGCCACAATCAGCATAGTTCATAATCCGGTTCTTCATGAAAGAACCAAACATATTGAGATCGACAAGCACTTCATTAAAGAAAAAATTGAAGATGGCATGATTTGTATTCCATTTGTTCCAAGTGCTTTGCAAGTTGCAGATATTCTAACCAAAGGGTTGTCAAGACAAATCTTTGAAGACCAAGTGAGCAAGTTGGGAATGATAGATATTTTCGTACCAACTTGAGGGGGAGTGTTGATAAGATAATAATTGTTTCTTATAATTCGAATTATAAGATGATGATAAGATAGAAGAAAATATTTAGTTTGATTGAGTTGTAAACTCTATTTAATAGGACTCTTGTTCCTTTTGTTTTTTAACAAGTTTTATCAAAAATAAAATATTTTGAAATACACCATATTCGGTGCCAACATATATCGTTCCATAATAAGCTTCATTGTCATAGCAGGCCTCCTTATACTTCCCACATTGTAGTTAAACAATATGGGCATTCTTTCTTATGTATCTGCCATAGGAGTTATGGCTTCTTTTATACTCGTTGCTTCAGTTCTGTGGGCTATCTGTGTTGATAGAATCGGATTCCGACATAAGAGTACACTGATAAATTTTTAACTTCCCGGATCGAACCCAGGACCTCGTGTTCATATTCATCATTGTAGGACTTGTAGGACTTGGATTCAAGCTTTCCCCATCCCCTTTTCATCAGTGGATTCTATAATGGGAGTGTTGGGTTCAAGCTTTCCCCAACCCCTTTTCAAAGTTCATCAAAATGTAAAGCAAAAGTAACACCACAAGGAAGAAACAAATTTGAACTATTAAATATCACCAAAAATGTTTTTAAATGTTAAGGCTAATCTTCAAATGTGTGTATATCATATAGCTCAGATAACTTATTCCAATAGGTCTCAATGAGCTTATTCAAACGTACATTGTTCAGTGGAAACTTACACAATATCTAAAGGCTATAGCCACTTCGTTATTGAACACGATCCTGATAGTCCCATTGACACTATTTCTGTAACTTTCGAGATTTTCTTGGTCCCTGGACCTTCATTCTTTCGAGAGAACACCCGCACATTGCTCGAAAAACAAGAACCGCCCCTCCATTAGGTTGAGCCATCTTCTTTAGCCCTGCCTCCAATTCTCTATGGTGATCACGATTCAATTCAAACAGTCCCCTCTTTAATGCAGACTTCTCAAGCAAATCAGTTTTCTTAGTGCAATCCTCTGTCTCTATTTGAATATGGAATTCTGGGGCGTTATGCAGGCCACGACAGCCATGTTTCCCACATCTCCTATCTGTACACACCATGATCCCCACAAGTGCCATTGCTGAGAATAAAATGCTAAGTCCTAAGCATCCAAATAACAAAGGGGAATGAACAATTTCCTCAGTTACAACATCTACAACTTCTTCACCAAGTTCAATACTTTTGCGCAGCATAAGGATATAGCAAAAACCCGCATGCACCAATAACAGCAATTATATTCAATTGATTCGTAGGGTTTGATATCCTCTTATTCTAAATAAAATTTATAAATTTAAAAAAAATTAGTTACAAATTATAATTTATCACCTACTTAGTATACCTCAAGCATCAGCTTTGTTATTCGGGTAGATATTAAACTCAAGTTCAGGCCCACTACATCGACTTCTTTAGGTTGGGCCAAGAATATTAATCTCTTCCCAACATGGGCTTTCTTTTTTCTCTCTATTTATTTATGATAAATGCTTTAAAAAAATTTATGCTGTATAAATTTACATGGATAAGAATTCAGTACAATGAGCTCCTCCGGTCTTTGTCGGGATGATAAGAGCTTATATCTACTTTTGCCAAACTGGAGTTCAAGCCACGCTTGACGCCAAAATATTGATTTAACCCCTCCCTCAAAAAAAAAAAAGATTTCGGTATACTTTCTTATATATATATATATATACTAGTTTTTATTGGCACCGCCCAATGCGCGGTGCCAGGTACCAGCATGTTGATCAAATTTTTCCTAATTTGATCGAAAATAACATTTCAAATGACTGACTTTAATAACCCTTTTTTTTAGAAAACGACCATGCTACAGTAATTGAATGGGAAAAAAATAACCAAATAACTGACTCTAACGTTGTTTTCTAAAAAAAATGATGCACATCTCACTATAGACTGAAAAAATAACATTTAAAGTTGCACGCATCAACAACCGACTAAGTATATTTTTTCCTAGTCGGTTCAGGCAAAACCCGCGCATCAACAAAAAAAATAAAAGCGAACATGCTACTGTAATTGAATGGGAAAAAAAAAACCAAATAACTGACTTTAACTTTTTAAAAAAAAACATGATGTCCATCATAGGCAACAGACTTTGTAATCTACTTTTAAAAATATCCATACATAGAACCTTATTTTGTGAGACCCATGTATCATCGCAAACTGAAGGAGAATTGGAAGGAACAAGATAATTACTACTGGCAATTTCAAATCATTACAATAACACACTTCTCCATGTAAATGCGAAAATATATTGATTATGTACAATAAATACAATCCTAAATGAAAATTTTCTTTTAGATGAAAATAGACTTCTGAGAACACGTTAAAAGATATGATATTTCTAAAGCACTTACATCGTCCAGATGTTGCTTCCCACTTATATCAATTGCATCAAGACCAAGGATAGAGCATGGAAGGCTGGAAAAGTTACATCAAACTGCAATTCAGAGTAGAAATGAAGCACATATAAGTAAAAACGTTCACCGAAATCTATCTCATAAGGTTGAGAAGACGATGAAAGCGACAACCTTTGGGATTTCTAGGTGTTTCCACTTTTTCGTTTCCGCTGGCCTCTTTCTACTCCCCTGGGGTTTAAATTTTCGATTTTTTCACACACAACCATGCCTAGAGGTTTGAATCTATAATCTTGGCCTTGCGATTTGACTATGGCCGATAGACACCCCCATCGAATGAGCAACTTTAAAACTAAAATAAGCAACTATTTTCTTTTTATATTTGTTTATTCCCACCTTCTGTCAAAGTAGAAATGGACAGACAATGAAATCAACAAAATTCAAATAAAAACGCAAAAAAGGAGTAAGCTTTAGTTCATACTCAGAAAAAGCGAGAATTTGTTTGGCAATTTCTGAATCGATTTGTGAAGTTGAGGAGGTGTCGCTGCCTTTGTCGTTTTGTTGCACCTGTTGAAAAAAAGAAGCTTGCTTGCTTAAAGCCCCTATTATATCTAAATAAGTCAGTACTTGATCCATCCTTTCGTTTCTCAATGTTGAGAACCCTAAACCCCAAAAGTTAGCTCTTCAAGTTTGCCTCTCCCCCGAAGTTATTATGTGAAGTGGAGAGCCGCGAAACAGACAGAAAATAAAGATTCATCCAGGCATGAAGAAAAATTCATGGATTCAATCATACAAACATTGGATGCAAAACAAACCACACATTTCTAAAAGATCTACAACAGAATTTAACATAAACCAATGATACAACAAAATAAATTAACGAACCAAACTTACATTTCCTGCTCCACTATAGAACCAATTCCATGCCAACCATCCTTGGCAATCGGTTCTCATGGTCTGACACAAGAAGATTGTCAATCCTAGGACGATATTCCCTATGTTGAATAGGGTACATCACTATAATCTCTATAACCATTCCGACCGCCATAGAGCAGATGCAAAGGTTCCTGTTGCAGTTAAAACTTAATCGAAGCAAAATAAATAAATTTATGGACAAACACAAAAAATTAAAAAGTGTAAATGAGTGATCCTGAACAGAAATACCAAGAAAACTTTCCTTTTGGAAGTGCCCCACCTGATTAGTATAATCAAAGTGGTGAGCAGCCTTTTCAAAAAAGGTGTGAACCCCGGTGGCAATAACAATAGCCTCAATTTCTCCTTATTTGCAGGTGGATCAAGGGTACACTCTATCCCCTGGCCCTTTCGTCGCCGAAAGGGACTCACCGGTCAAGGCATACTGCATAATAGAACATTGATTATCAAACAAACTATACTCGAAAATTGCAGTCAAACCAGTCATAAAAGCACATGCATACGCGTGATTAATTTTGAGTGGATTGCCATGAAGTAAACGAGAATTGACAGGAAGTATTTCTCCTATTTTAATACTGATAAGTCACCAAGGACTAAAATAGAAGCCTCTTCCTCATTCCACTTCCCATCTCTAAAAACCTTCACACAACAACTACCGATTAGATGACCATCACAAAAACAAACTATTCATCAAAACACCAATGTTTTGGAGCTAGACGAGCCATGAGAGCAGCGGCATTTTCAGCATCATTCTCGTCATAAGAGTACTAATACACAGAAAGTCCTGCCAATCTGGAGGTTTTCGCTATAAATATTACACCCAGAATCAGTATATTCCAAGGAACTAAGCAAGTTTAAGTTGAAAGGTGTAACATTATTCCCCCATTTTCAAGCAAAATGGCCACGATAGCAGCAACTTCCATAACCCATGAAAGAGGATTCCACATAAAACCCAAGAACTTAAAGAATTTACTCTCCTGAGAATGTATACTAACATAAGGCATTATATAACATAGCGAATAAAATATTAGACAGCAAATAAATTATGAAATGCCATGTATTAACTCTTTCCAACAATTTTTTTAAGAACAAAGCTTATTCAAGAACCAAAATGAACAAAAATACGTTCAATCCGTTGAGCAAAACCCAAAAAACCAAAAGAAAGGCGAACAAAAGCAAGCATAATCACCCAAATAATCTCTTCAGTAGGGCAGATTGCGGGCTCCGATCGATGACCCAAGCACACGAAGTTCCATCAGCCACCAAAATCCTGCAAAAAAACAACAAAATAAGGAATAAAAGAAGGAATGAAAGAAACCCTACATAAGCAAAACCCCAATAAATGAAGAAACGTCTGACGTGTCTAAATCACTTTTTTTAAAAAAAACAAAATTAGGAAGAAATGAAGGGGATGAAGAGAAAAACGACGTCTGATTATGTATGTAAAACTAATAAATAAAGTGAAATGAGTGAGACGTGCATTCAGGAAGGATAACCACCAAACACGTAACCGAGGAGAGGACGGAGTCAGTGAAGGGAAACAAGGGAGACATGCACACTAACACTGTGGAGAACTGTGCAAGGATTTTCGGGCATGGGTCAGATGAAATGTCGGGTTTAGAAGATGGGTCGGTGGGGGTCATTGAAGGAGAAGGTAGACGAGGAGCGCGGGGGAAACTTGGATTTGATCTTTGGTGAGAAGATAATGGAGCTGGGTACTGGTGATTTTGGGATGAATTTGGGAGAGAGGAGTGAAAAGACGGAACGATAGGGATTTATAAAGAGAGACATCGTTGGACCTTGCGGGGGAAATATGAAGACCTCGTGATACAAAAGAGAAACCGAAGGGAAGTTACTGTTCATTGTTGGGGGAAATTTAGACTCAATTCACTGTTCATAGCATTCACAGCTTATTATATTGGTATATATATATATATATATAAATATATATATATATATATATAATGGGGAGGAGTTAGTAGGTCTGGAACTTGAGACATGTCGCAAATTTGGAACTTATGGTGTCATTAGAGCTTGAGGCCCGTGGCATCTCGGTACACTTTAAAATGTAATAAAATCAGTAGTTTTTAATCACATGAAAAAGTAAGTTACAAATTTTGTAGGATCAGATGAACCAATCTGGCTAGCCCCACCCATAAACAAGCTAGGATTTTCCAGGCCGTTTTGGACTGGTTGGTTGGGGTGGGTTGACTCAGGTTTGCCTCCTATCACTCAATCAATTAATGTATAATACAATTTGAATTAATTAATTAAAATATGATTTATTAATAATTTTAATTTGTTAAGAGCTAATAAAATTATATTTTTTTTGTTTTTTCTAATTTTTGTCGAGTGTCTCGAGGTGGGTTTGTTAGGATTTTTTTAATCGGCCTGGGACGACCCAAATAGGCTGGCTTGTTTGTGTTGCGGGTTTGGCGGGATGGGATGGACTGACCCGATCTTATAGCTCTATTCATGATATATAGATCACTTATAATAACATCATAATGTTGACAAATTTCAAATTTTGTTACAATATAAAATTACATTTTTGATATAATTAAAAATGGAACGACAATGAAATCAGAATTATTGGTAGAGATACATCTATCGATGTTAAGCACATAGGAAACACGAATTGTGACCACATGATTGATATGTGGTTCACAAGTTAGCGCAAAACTACCTTCTAAACACAACATACAACATGGCCTAAAGCATAAGATTATGACCATTTGATAAAGATATTCACGATATTGGTCCAACTTCGTTTCATTATATATATATATATATATATATATATATATATATATATGGATAAATTTACAGTTATCCCTCTTGTAAAATAGTTATTACGAATTATCCCCTCTAGTTTGAAGTATAGTAGTTGCATTGTGAATTAATCATCTCTAGTTTATAACCGATGGATGAAAAATTACAGTTTTTTCTCCTATGATTTGGCCTAAATATATATGGTGTAGGAGGTAAATGTTATTTTTGAAATTAGATGGAAAAATTCGTAATGGTTCAGATTAGAGAGATGAATTCATAATCATTCAGACTATCGTGAGTCTATATAATTCTCCAATATATTAATGATAAATAAAATAAAACTAAAAGTATGCATTTGTAATATATATTTTTTATGCATTTGAACTGTAAAACAATATGGTGAATGAATTTATCAATAATATACAATATACAAGAAAAAAAAATGTGTTTACTTCTTCTTGACGCACATCTAAGATTGATAGAGGATGGATTCCCCTGAATTTTTTTAAGGATATTCTCTATTTTCTCTAGCACTCTACGGTACAATTCGATTTCTTGAAGCTTTAGATGATATTTTGATGTTTTGATTGCGACTCATATTCACTAAATTGTTACAAAAGTTGAGAAAATATATCGAGGGGCGAGGGTTACTTTGATTCCTCCTTTCATGACATCTTGACAACATATCTCAAATATTTCTTTTTACATATTTCAGATGTGTGGTCGAAATACTCTGAATAACAGGGGCAGGAGCCAGGACACTGTATTTGTTGTTCATTTTCTTTTGTTCAAGACGAAACCTCAAAAGATCACAAACAATGCCTTATAAATAAAATGCTTGAAAGCAGTAGAAACTTACAAAAACAGTTTAAATATACTGTGCAGATGCTTTGTTGTATAGTATCTGAAATGGACGAGGCCACAGTAAACCGTGTGCTAGTAAACTCTAAATTGCCGCCTACAACTTCTGGCCTCCTGGACAAGAGAGTTCCAAGGTACAACGCCCGAACACCTCTGTTTGGATTGAAGCAGAACCCAGGCAGACTCACTCGAACACTTAGCAGTGTGTAGTACTCTCAAGAAGATATGATGATATAATATGAAATGCAATTTCGGGATGAACTAAAGAATGAGGCTGGAGCAGCTTATATAGCTGCAACAGCAGACCTACCAAAGGTCAAAACATAAATGACAATGCATAGTGGGGTAGCTGAGAAGCCTCAACATAAATCTCAGATTTAAGTCTCACTTAAATTCCATTAACTCTCAGCAACCAAGGTATGATATAAAAACCGATGAGTAGGTGAAAGGTCAATCTTCTAGAAAACAATGTGTAGCAAAAAGATAGCGCTGCCTTCGCGGCAACGACACGCGCGACGAGCCGAGCCGAGCGGACGGCGCGCGAGGAGCACCCCTCTTTCCCACTAGACTACACTCTCTTAATTTGTTTCTCAATATAAACAAATCTTTATTGGTTTAAAATCCCAATGTGGGCTTTCAAGCCCATTGACCATTCAAACCAAATTTGTTCTCAATAACCAACTTGGACCCAATCTCAATTTGAGCTCACCAGAATTCCTACAATCCCCCACATGAATACAATTGTCGAAGAAATTACATAATGCACCAAGAAATGCAGAATTGAGAGTACTTCGAGAAGTCACTGCATCAGGAAAGGTGGTGGTAACCTTGAACCTTCCTTAGTAAAGTATCATCGGATATACTTGTCAATCAGTGGATGCGATGCCTTGAACTGTTCGACGTTTTATGTATAACAAGACAACAATACTCACACAACTTTATCTCCACACTATTATTGGTTCTTTCGTTGTTGTCCATTTTGGCCCTGGACTGCCTTGGATATTCATCAAATGCTCTAGAGATTTAGCCCTCAGGTCATCTCATAGAAGTTGCCTCTTCACATTCGACATATGTGATTTCTCCTAAAGAGTATCCTGTAATACCCCACTTTATCATCTCGAGATAGAAGAATCATTAAGAGCATGAGCTCAGCCTTCCCAAAGTACAGGTCTATCACATCTTTCATCACAGGAATAGGTAAGGAACTCAATTTTTCAAGTGCTTTGTTCGATTCCCCCCACAATTCGGTTTTTCCATTGAACCTGCAAATTGGATTTTACAATTCAGGTTGGGTTGACATCATGGCAGGAAATCAATTTCATGGGCTTTAACCCCATTTTCCTCGATGGATCCTCTACTCGGTCTCTCGTTAGACCTTTTGTAAATGGGTCTGTAATGTTTCTTTAGACTTCACATAATCTAAAGAAATGACACCGATTTTCAGTAGATTTCTCACGGATTTATGTCTCCGAAGTATGTGTCTAGATTTCCCATTATACACATTATTTTGTGCTCTACCCATAGCTGACTGACTATCACAGTGCACGCTAATGGGTGGCACAGGTTTTGACCACATTGGAATATCCTCCAAGAAACTCCGAAGCCAATCAGCTTCTTCTGCTGCAAGATCTAAAGCTATGAACTCAGATTCCATAGTTGATCTAGCAATGCACGTCTGTTTGCATGATTTCCATAAAACAGATGCATCTCCAATTATAAAGATATATCCACTCATGGACTTTATATTCTTGGAGTCCGATATCCAATTCGCATCTGAGTACCCTTCAATTACTGCTGGATATCTCGTATAATGTAGTCCGTAGTTAGTATTGTATCTTAGATATCTAAGAACTCGAACTACTGCCTTCTAGTGCTCATAACTGGGATTACTCGTATATCTGCTCAATCTATTAACTGAGTTAGCTATATCAGGTCTAGTGCAGTCCATGAGGTACATGAGACTACCTATGACCCTAGAGTACTCAAGTTGTTGCACACCTTCTCCGCGATTCTTGCAAAGTTTTGACACCACCTCCATAGGTGTCCTCGCTATGGTATTATTTCCCTTGTCAAACTTGTCAAGTATTTTCTCAACATAATGACTTTGAGAGAGAGAATATTCATCTGCATGTTTTGTGATCTTCATCCCAAGAATCACATCTGCATGACCTAGGTCTTTCATCTCAAAATTTCGTGGCAACATTTTCTTGGTAATATTGTTGTTATTGTTATTACCAATAATTATCATGTCATCTACGTAGAGACATACTATCACATAGTTTGTATTGTCTCCTTTCACGTAGACAGGGGCGTAGTCAGGATTTTTTGTTTAGGGGGGATTTTATGTTAAACAAATCATCGTATATATAACAACAACTTTGAGTGGTAGTGATGACATTATCGAGTCAAGGATTGTCGTGGTTTATGCTGGCTTTTAGTCAATCAATTTGTTAATTTCAAATTTGAATAGTATTCATTAAAAATTATTTATTGAATATTGATAATATAACAAAGTGAGGTCCTTCTAATTTAAATTTTACATTTTTTTGGATATTTTACATTTAAATTCATTGGTTAAAATTAGAAACACGGTCGGAGATTTGGCCAAGCAAATGAAATTTTAAATGCAGCACAAGAAATATATTCAATTATAAAACGGTTAATTAAAATATTGAAAAACAACTGCTTCAACAAATTAATCAATATCAAGTTATGTATCAAATAAAATAAAAATTTTGAATTAATATATCTATTTTGATAATTATCCTCAGAATTTATAATTTTCTCAATTATTTAGTATTCCTTCATTTTTTTAACTTCTTCCTTGTTACGATAATTTATTTTATCCAAAAATCCTATAAATATAATCTTTATATTATGAAAGAGCACCACTAAAACGAAAAATGGCAAATAAAAAAAATAATTTTATATTTGATATCTTTAGATGTATATAAAATAATAATTTTGTATTTGATATTTTCATTTAGATTGATATAAATATGTAAATATAAATTATATGTTTATATATATGACAAATAATACATAAATTCAAGTAAATAAATAATTAATAAATCCAAAAATATGTGCTAGTTGGAGTTTGATCTCTAGACCTAAAAGCAGTATTTACGTGAAAGACATTTGGGCTACACCCAATTCATTGCACTTCTATCAGAAATTTTATATATACCAAGAAAATAGGGGGGGCTGGAGCCCACCCAAGCCCCTACACTAGATCCGCCCCTGCACGTAGACACATTTATCACAATTGTTTGTTTTAAACCCATTTGAAAGCATGACGCTGTCAAATTTTTCGTGCCATTGTTTAGGTGTTTGTTTTAATCCATACAAGGATTTCACAAGTCTACACACCTTTGTTTCTTTCCCTAGAACTACAAACCCTTCAGGTTGGTCCATGTAAACCTAATCTTCTAACTCTCAATTTAGAAAGGCTGTTTTTACATCCATTTGATGGCTCTCTAGGTTATATAATGCAGCAAATGCAATTATTAACATTATAGACATTTTCCTGGATACAGGAGCGTATGTGTCGAAATAATCAACACCTTCAGTTTGTCTGTAGCCTTAGACTACAAGTCTAGCCTTGCACTTATCTACAGTACCATCAGCTTTTATCTTCCTCTTGAAGATCCAGTTGTGGCCTAGTGGTTTACAACCTGCAGGAAGATCCACTAGTTCACAAGTATGATTATGTAAGATAGATTCTATCTCACTGTTCATCGCTTCTTTCCAAATATCAGAGTCTTGTGAAGACATTGCTTCCTTGAAAGTAGCCGGATCCTTTTCCAACAGATATGTTAGAAAATCTGAGCAAAAAGACTTTTCTTTTCTCGCTCTTTTGATTCATCTAGGCGATTCTACATTCTCTTGAGATTCTCTATCCCCCACATTTCTCTCAACATTGGTTTCATTCACTGTCTGAGTTTTGTGGGGAAAGATTTCCTCAAAGAATGAAGCATATCTAGCCTCAATGATAGTATTTACATGCATTTCTGCATTATCTGACTTGTGTACCAGAAATCGATATGTACTACTATCTTGTGCATATCCGATAAATACACAATCCACGTCCTAGTCCGTTTAGGAGGAGGAATTGGTACCTTTGCTAGACAGCCCCAAACCCTTAAAAACTTGTAGCTAGGTGCACGGCCTTTCCACAATTCATAAGGCGTTTTATCCAACTTTTTATGTGGTACTCTGTTTAGTACATAGTTGGCGAAAAGCAGAGCTTCTCCCCATAAATTCCTAGGTAAGTAGGAACTTATAAGCATTGCATTCATCATTTCCTTAAGCGTTATATTCTTCCTTTCAGCAATACCATTTTGCTCGGGAGAATAAAGCGTAGTGGTTTGATGAATAATGCCGCTCTCAGCACATATTTGTGCAAATGGTGACTCATATTCACCGCCTCGATCACTTCGAAGAATTTTAATCTTTTTATCAAGTTGATTCTCAACTTCATTCTTGTAGTGAATAAACATGTCAATTGCTTCGTCTTTACATCTCATTAAGTAGACATAACAGTATCTTGTACAATCATCGATAAATGTTACGAAATAATTTTTACCGCCTCTAGATTGTACATACTTTAGATCACACACATCCGTATGGATCAAGTTTAACGGTTCGGTGCTTTGCTCAATTGAGTGGAATGAAGACTTGGTTAATTTGGCCTCTACACAAGTCTCACACTTGTGTTTATGATTGATGTTAAATTTAGGTACGATTAAGAGACATTAACCTTTGTAAGGACTTATAATTCACATGTCCTAATCTACCATGTCATAAATGTAAAGACTCACAAGAATAATCAAACTTTAAAGTTTTATTAGCCGCATTGGCAACAGTCATTACATTATTTTTGTTTGTGCTAGCCTCATTTGATGCATTAACATCAACATCAACCTCTACATTAGACTTAGCCTTAGGAGCTAAAGTCATTACACTCATCTTGAAGAGGTTATTGGCCAAATGGCCTTTGCCAACAAACATACCACCCTTGGACAGAATGGCTTTGTCGGATTCAAACACGAGCCGAAAGCCTTTCTTGTTCAGCACTGCTCCGGAGATGAGATTCTTTCAGATCTCGGGCACGTGGAGCACCTCGGTAAGAGCCAACTCTTTGCCGGAAGTCATCTTTAGCACAACCGTCCCTTTGCATTCAACTTTTGAGACTGTTGAATTTCCCATGTAGCAGTGTTCATCATTTACCGGTTGATAGGTCTTAAACATCCATTTGTTGGCGCAAATGTGGCGAGTAGCCCCAGTATCCACCCACCATTCCTTGGAGTTCCTCCAACAAGATTCATCTCCGATACCACAGCACTCAGATGCATGTCATCCATGTCGGAGCTCAGGTTGTCCTCAGCAATGTGGGCATGTGCAGGCCTCTTGCCTTTGCCTTTGTAAGGGACTATCTTCCTCTTACCGTCATTGTTTTGACGTTGAGTGCAGTCCTTGACCTTATGGTTAGGCTTACCACACACATAACAGTCACCGGTGAACCTCCTTATATGAGTATCTCCCTTGGGTTCAAAAGTACGCTTACGCTTATTCCCATGGGAGCTATCCCCAACTTCAACCACGTTGGCCTTGGAAATCATTCCAAATGATTTCTTGTCAACTTTTCGGTTGTCTTGCTTGATGCGCAGTCTCCTGATAAGATCCTCGAGACTCATCATCTTTCAATTGTGCTTTAGGTAGCTTTTGAAGTCCTTCCAAGTTGGCGGTAATTTTTCAATCATCATCGCCACTTGGAGAGCATCATTTAGCCCCATACCTTCGGCAGCAAGTTCATGATATATCAGCTGCAGCTCTTCGCATTTGTCACAACGCTCTTGCCATCTACCATTTGAATGTCATGGAATCGCCCGGCTACAAATTTATTTGCGCCTGCGTCGTCAATTTTATACTTTGTCTCTAACGATCCCAAAGATTCTTAGCAGTCTCCTTGGGGGAATACACATTTAAAAGTGCATCGTCAAGAGAATTCAGTATGTAGTTACAACAAAGGTAGTCGTCACTCATCCATGACTCGACAATCACTGCAGATTGAGGATCCTCTTTGTCCTCCACCGGTTTCTCCACCTTCAGAAACCTGGTCAAGTTCAAGGTGGTAAGGAAGAACATCATCTTTTGTTGCCAACGTTTAAAGTTGGAACCTTAGAACTTTCCAGTTTCTCAAATTGAGGAAACAGCATTGGACTTCTCAGAACTGGCATAGCGGCCTCAGTACCGCTAGCTTTGATCACCGGAATCTCAGTATTCACAGCAGATGTTCGGGTAAGCTGGTCAGCCATTTGCTAAAACAGAACACAAATAGGAGAGAACAAATAATATCAAAGCAGTTTTTGAAATAGTATGATTAAACCTTTCAACAGTGCATAAACAGTATCTCAACTAAATATGAAACTTGATCGGTAACAATTTGTTAAGGTGCAGTTGATGAAAATCTGAGCTTTGACAGAACACAAAACAGAACAAAAAAAAAATACACAAAAAAATTTAGAGTTTACGATTGTTGTTCCTTTTTCTTTTGTTCAAGTAGACGAAACCTCAAAAGATCACAAACACTGTCTTATAAATAAAATGCTTGAAAACAGTAGAAACTTACCACAACAATGACCATTCAAACCAAATTTGTTCTCAATAACCAACTTGGACCTAATCTCAATTTGGGCTCACCAAAATTCCTACTGTATTTTTGTTTGTTCTATTACCAACTCCGCATTTTGAGTCATCAAGTGTTATTTTAACTTAAATTTATGTCCCAATTTCATGAATTTCGTAAATGTCAGCAACTTAATGTAGAAAAGTATGTTATCACTTATGCAAAATTCTAAAAAAAATTTGTATGCTTTAACTTTCCAATTATAATGTGATCGTTTTAAATGATTCATTATAAAACTTCAATGACATTTATTACACTTATTTTCCTTAATAAATTATTGTGCGATTTTAATATTATCGAGGATTTGATTCATTTACCGATCGTCCGGAATTTGAAAATATGATATATTTGGTCGCATCCAAATTTAAATGAATCATCAATGCCAAAACAATCTTCAGATTGATGCAAAGAAAAGGCAGTACAAAATGGGTATATCACAAAGTTCATATGGGACATAAATATATTATTGTTGACAGTTGTCCTATATCGAGAAACTAGAAGATGTGTTACCTCTTTATAAGATTCATGTTTTACTCCACTCATTACCAATTGGTTATGACTTGGAACTCCAAGCTTTTCATTTGATTGGCTATTCCGCTCACATGCTCGCCGTCACCCGTGTTATAAATCTATGTGTTGACTTATATAATATCACACATATAGATGTCAAATGGGCCTTACCGGACCGCTAATTCATGCAGGGGCACGGCCCGCAACAGATATGGGCCATGCGTGGCAAGGCTCGTCCCAATTTTATGTGGACCGGCACGGCCCAATTCAATATTTTTAATTATTTTTTACGATTTTTTTAATTATTAATTTTTTGCTTAATTTTAATTTTTAAATATAATAATAGTATAATAAAATATAGATTGACATAATATACTTACAAAATTAAAATTTATTGACTGTGAATTGTATAACTACAAATTACATTCAACTAACAAAAGTAAGAAACTGCAAAGATTTTTAAAAAGTATTCTACGTTTCTTCATTTTCATCGGAAGAAACATCATGAATTCCCACACCTGGTAAGCGGCTATCAGCATCCAATCAATCCTTTAAAGAATACACATCTCCACGGTGTTTGATTTCATTCTACTTATTTTTTCATCAACGACTCTTCCATCTGCACTAAAATAAGACTTCGATGGAACTGTGGATATCGGATGAGTTAGTAGATCACGTGTCATGATGGAAAGTACTTGCCAAAATTTAGCATTGTCTTTCCACCATGCCAAATAATTCTTCTTCACCGAAATTTATGACTTGGTTTAGATATAACTGAAGCTCAGTAAATGAAGATATATTAGAATTAGAACTAGAAGAAGTGAAAATAGAGTATTGCCTTCTTCTTGACATTGTCCACACAGAATCCTTACTACTACTGTCACCACTACTATCACTTTCTCTTAAATGTAACGAATCATATAAAGAAAACAAAGTAAACAAACATTTATTAATGCGCTCTTGCTCTTGATTAATATTAACATTTTCATAAGCAATGTTGGTGTAATAAGATTCTATTATAATTTCTACACTATATAATTTTAATCTAGAATCCAGAATTGAGGCCAAGCAATTCAACATAGGAATAATTTTCCAATATTTTTTAAATTTATACTACATTTGTTCAACAATTCCTGTAAAAACGGTTGTCCTCTGTGTAATGCAAAACATTCACTAATTTCATAAATTTTATTCAAACATGTTGAAGAAGTTGGATAATAACAGCCCGAAAATAAATTTGTAGCATCATAAAAAGGTTCTAAAAAGTACAAATACTAGAAGCAACTTCCCAATCAGTTTCTTCAATATGAAAATGTCCGGCCATCTCTTCATTAAAAAAATAAAGAGATCACATTTATATAAAATAAACATGTTTGCACCAATAAATATGTGGAATTTCACCTGTTAGGAACATCATAAGGAAAATCTTTATAATTCATACAATGATAAATGCATAAAGTTTGAAGTTCTGTATTCTAGAAATGAACCATTAAGAAATTTAAGAGTAGTTCTTATTTTTTCTAAGTGAATCTCAAGTGGTTTCAATCCAGCTTGCACACACAAATTTAAAATATGACATGCACAACGAATATGAAAAAGACCACCATTTAAAATTGGTTTCAAATAAGTTTTTTTCATATAGTAATTGCAGTGATATTATTAGTTGCATTATCAAATGAAATAGAGAAAATGTTATTAGTAATATTATATTCATTAGTGACTTGCATAATAGCATTAGAAATAACTCAACATGTATGAGGCCAATCAATTTTTGTGAAACTTAAACCCAATTATCGTCAATCCAATCTCATGGAACAAATAGATATGATGCATTGTCAAGATAAGTTGTCCAAATATCACTAGTTAGTGCTACTTTCAAAGAAAGATTACCTAAATACGTAATTAAATTTGCTTCATATTCATTAAAATTGTGAATGCATCCGATTTAATAGTATTTCTTGAAAACCTTTTATGTTGAGGTTGCAAACCTAAATTAATATAATTAGTGAATTTCGCATCCGCCCCCAATGAAAAAGGTTTCTCCGCTCATACTATGTATTTAGCTAATTCTCTCATATCTTTTTCAACATTATAAGTGAAAAAACCTAAACTTGAACTACTACTACAAGTACCGAATTGTGAAAGAGTAGTTTGGTTACCATCATTTGGTTCGCTTTCATGTTTAACCATGTGCCTTAGTAATGACATGTACCACCAGAAGAAGCATATGCATAATCTCTTTTACCTTTTTTACAAACTGCCCTTGAACTCTTTCCCTCAACATTTTTTACATCGAATAATTGACATACATTACTAATGTCATGGGATGAATCGGTTTCTTCGGTAAAATCTCATGCAAGCGCCAATCAAGAAATATCCTGAACAAAAAGCCCCGAGCAGAAAGCCCCGAAGAACATTGTACCCTGCTCGTCATACTGGTCAAAAAGTAGCGAAAGAGCCGGATGTAACCAACAAATCAACCGGCGTAAATAAACATGCATTAATGGAACGCGGATTTCTCAGACACGTTTTGCCCCAATAACGCCATGATCAGAAGAGATCGTGTTCCGGATTTCTCGCTAGCTAACCTTGGATCAGCCCTACAAATACCCACTAGTAGTCTCATTGTGACATGTTGAACTTTTCTAAGCAAGAAAAGACTCCGAAGAGATTACATTATAGTATGTTCGGTCTTTTGTTCTTATGCTATCTTTTTCGAAAGTTTTTATGTTGTGTCTGAGTTGTAAATTAAAGTAAAAGTTATAGTGAAAATTCATAGTGGACTATGTCCCGTGATTTTCCTTTGATTTGGAGGTTTTCCACGTAAAAGTTTTGGTGTCTTTCTTTTATTTTCCGCAAAACCTTAAATCTACCGAACACGGAAAAAATCGAATCACATCATTGACGCCGTCTGTGGGAATATCGAGATAAGACGTTGAAGAAAAGAAATTAAGTGCAAATTTAGGAAGACATGGCTAGAAGAAAAGAAGTTCAAGGGGTATATCCTAAATCCCCCTTCATTTTTGGCCTCGATGCATGAAGCAAAGGAGGATGATGTGGAATCATCCCAAAACGTTCCTCAAACTAATCCTCGGGTGTTTCCTACTATGGGGATGCATATGGAATAGTTGACTGGGGTGATTGCCAAAATTGTGGGGAGGTCATGCAGCAATTTATGATCCCGCCTCAACAAGAGATAACAAGCAAGGAAGAAGATCTGGCTTCTTCAGAAAGAGATGAGGAGGGTACAAACAAGGTAAATTCCCTTTCCAGTCAGATAGGAAAATGGAGTAATAAGACTCTGCACCATCGGATGGAGGACCTGAAGGATGAGCTGCAGCAGATGTGCAACAAGATGGAGGCGCATATCTACCCAGTACGAATTAGCATACCATTTGCTCCTGAAGTTATTGATGACCCTTTACCATCTAATTTTTGAACTTTGAGCGTGGGGAATTATGATGGTAGCGCTGATCCTGAGGAGTATTTGTCACGGTTCGAGAACGATTCGCTCCTTCACCAACTTACAGATGGGGTGAAGTGCAGGGTTTTTCTGACTACCCTGTAGGAGCTGCTCAGTCTTGGTTTAATCAACTGTCATTGAGGATCATAGATGAATTCCCGAAGTTCAGTTCGCTATTCTTACACCAATTTGCGAGCAGCAGAAATCGCAAGAGAAAAGCCCTCAGTCTGTTCGGGCTTAAACAAATGGAGAAAGAATCTCTTCGGGACTTCCTGAAAAGATTCAATCAAGCATGCCTCGAAGGCTAGTAGTTTTCACAAATTTCTTTTAGGTTGTGACGGACCAAGTAAAATCTAGCACACGTGTGATAACTATAGATTTACCAAAATCGAAAGGCTAGTAGTTTTCACAAATCTTTTTCTGTATTAATCGTTCAATAAGGACACCGGAGTGGTTTATTGTACATTAATACTAGACTTGTTATAGTTTGACCATAGTATAACAAATGCAATAGGAAAACTCGTCACCTTAGAACATATGATTTTGAATATTAATTAATAGCAAAATTATGGGGGATTACATGGGTGAACCGACGTATTGATAATTGTTTTTATCATATTTCTTCATTATCCACCGCTGCTTAGGTTGATTTTTGTGTTTAAGTCAATTTAGCTTAATAATCACTCAAAATTGTATGCTAAATATAGTTAATCTAATTGAAAGTTGTACTAACTTTCTAGTCCTCGTGGGTTCGACACTCATACTTTTTAACTACTACACTAAAACTTGACACCGTTCACTGGCGATATAATCGCGCTACACCATTGCTGGGGACTAATTTAAGTAATATCATACTAGATTATTTACTGTAATTTAGCCATTTTCTTTTTGCTATTTTGTTTTTATTTCATTTTACTACTACTAAAACACTTTTTCTCTTGGTTTCTTACTTTTGCAGGTTATTATTCCCTAGTGTATGCTAAAGAGTGAATGACCGACACTGGAGCCTTTTGACCCTGAAATTGAAAGAACTTGTCATAGGATATTATGAGAAGCTCGAGTAATGGCTGAAAACAATCAAGAGAGAGGTGGAAGAAACGGTGAAAGGAATGAGGTGGTGCCAATTACACGATCTTTGATGGACTACGCACAATCCTCTTCCCAAATTAACCTGTCGAGTATAGCTAGAACGAGGATTCAAGATAATAACTTCGAGATCAAACCTGCCATAATTCAAATCATTCAACACTCAGTACAATTTGGGGGAGTGGCCACTCATGAGCCTAATTCCCACATCTCCAACTTTTGGAGTTTTGTGATACCTTCAAGCAAAATGGCGTTACTGACGAGACCATCAGGTTACGACTGTTCCCTTTTTCTTTAAATGATAAAGCTAAGAGCTGGTTGAATTCATTGCCTGCGGGATCGATTACTACATGGGATGGGATAGCTCAAGCTTTCTTAGCAAAATATTTTCCTCCATCCAAGACTGCCAAGATGCGCAATGATATCACCACATTTGCACAATTTGACCCAGAGACACTGTATGAAGCTTGGGAGCGCTTCAAGGATTTACTGAGGAGATGCCCACATCATGGCCTTCCTATTTAGATTCGGGTTCAAATATTTTACAATGATTTATTTTCTGCTAATAGATCCATGGTTGATGCAGCAGCAACAGGTACCATTATGAGAATTACACCTGAGGAGGCCTATGAATTGTTGGAAGAGATGGTTGTCAATAGTTATCACTGGCAGTCTAAAAGGAACATGCCAAAGAACCAGGCAGGAATTCATCAAGTGAGCGACGTCTGTGGGGCCTCGTCACCTTAATACTTAATTAAGTGTTCAATTACGTAAATCACATTCTACGTAAACAGGATTAAGATGATATTACTACTGATTGAGATTTTTCACAATGTCTTTCACTTACATTATTCATATACATTACATTTTGTATATCCTTTACATAGCACAAATCGTCAAATCTCGCTCAGATTAACTCGTAGCAGCAGAAGGTAGACTCACAATCCCAACTCTCCCCAGCTATGAGTCCCTACAGAACAACCACAAAACACATGAGTGTATAGAAATGATGTTCATAAATCAACATCAATATAATGCATCAATACAATATAAACAACTTCATGTAAGTCATGCATTTGCAATACTCCTCTCTGGTTGTTCCTGTACATACCCCCTTTACATAACTCAAACCACAACATACATAATTCAATTGGCCAAATATGTCATCACATATTTCATTCAATATCCTGTTATAACGGGACCGATATGATATGCCTTTCAGCTCAATATGTCAGTGGCTCAGCCTTCACGTCCCATATTAGCAGCGCATATCATATAATCGTCCACACACGTTATAACAGCCAAAGCATTTGTGCAACAATGGCATACCTCTCATATGTCATCAACTATATGTCTCAACAACATAGATGTACAACATGCCCAACAATGGCAACGAGACCGATATGATATGCCTCTCAACTCAATATGTCAGTGGCTCAGTTCATATAAAACTCATTAAAACTCATATCAATTCATATAAAAGTAGTAACTTCACATGCTTCAAGTTTTATAAACTAAGCACATATACACCAACTAGGATCACAAACCATGGAAGTTGTACTTTCCTTACCAAGTTATTCACTTTCTTGTTGTTCTTGCAAGCCCAACTCCAAAATCAACTCCAAGGTGTGTAGAGAGAGAGTGTAGAGATTTACTAGGTGAGTTGAGGTGTATTATGTGTATAAAATCTGATTTTGCATATATATATTAACCTCCAACTCAAATGCGCATTCCAATTAACTTCCTCTCAAATGCATGTTAAATGCATAGCAAAGTCATATCCCACTACACACCTCATGCATCTTACTTCTCTTGTCTATACAATAAGACATACACCAACATTTCAAGTCAATATATACATATATATCTATGTTCTCAATTCACATCTCTATTATGCTTCTCATATATCCAACATGTATCCATACAAGTGGTTCTATTTCATACCATACTTGCTTTATCACACATGAACATCATTTCATTGTTCCCAATTATGTTTCATTCATTGCAACATAACAATTAGTCCGTTCTTTCATTTTATTTCATACTCGGTTCAACCCGAACCAGAGTCCACTTCTTACCGTAATTATTTCATAATTATCCAATAACCAGATAAAACGTATATGCTTCATATCGAGGCATTACAATTCTCCCATACTAATTGAATTTCATCCTCAAAAATAAATCATGAACTGATCACATCTTGTCACAAGACTCATATGGATTGAACATTGCAATAAAAAAACACATACTCGTTACTATCGCAAGTAGAAACATACATTCCAGCAAGTATATACTTACCAACATTGCAGTAACGTAATGTACACATACCAGACAATAACTCTGGATACTACGGTATCATCTGCTGACTATGTCTCACATATCAGCTCCATCAATACTCTGTTATTCTCAAGGAACCGTGAGTAGAGATCTTACGTTCCGGTATATCTGACAATCAACTCGAGTCAAGATCCGACTTGGTCGTAATACACAACAATACATATGTATTTCCATGTACATACTTAGCCTGGTAATCTGGCATCACAATGCAAAACATAGACCAATCACTGAGAGTGACAATATCCAATGATATGTCAGTGTCTCCACACCTTGTACTACAACAGACAGTTCATATATCTGGAAAATCGTTGTCCTCTTATATGAATTTCATCTCTAAGCATCTTCACGCAAGGGAAACAATCTACCAATTTAGACAAAACATTTGCCCAAGATGATGTCCCTGTCTCAGCATTGACTATGCATGAGCTCAACACTGTGTAACTATATACGCTCTCCTTTCGTGTATACGTACACAACTGATCAACAACATTCCAAGACAAGAGTGACTGACATCATTGACCATACACTGTCATTGATATGTCACATCTTACACATTCATCGCATTTGAATCTTGCACATATGTACTCAATATGCCATACAAATCATTTCATTGTATACTAATACGTGGTATCACGGTATAGATACATCATAAACAAAACAACAATTCCGAGGATATCACCCTCATATTAATCTCGTCTATACAGAGATACTCCCAAACAAATTGATCTCATCAAAGGCAAGTAATTCATTACTTTCACACTAATATCTCATCAAAACAAATGTGCACAACTGCTCTAACATCTCACCACTTTGCGCGGTATAATGCAATTACACAATGTGTCAAACAGAAACATTTCCATCTATCGTCGTGTCAAACCTGCATAGAGTCTTACATATCTCATTCCATAACAACTAATGGAATCAAGAGAAAAAGTACATATGCTAACTAAATTGAGCAATCCTCAACAATCAATGTGGTGCCCCAAACGTCACCACGTAAACAGACAACACATGACATCATTTGTATAAAATTTTGACATAATCTCCCCGTAATTGGACCTTCCAACAACACACAACATGACATATATAAGTTCACAAAAATATATGACATCTACCCAATTTAAATATGACATAAGTCACATGCATCAACACAAGATAACCAAATCATATAGTAGTACATACAAGCCATATACAGATGGGAACAAGCTCACATGCGAGCCACAACTAGTTGAAACATATGTATTATCCTATGACAACTTCATTGTAAATGACAAGGACTTAGACATCTCAGACTCAACAACTCCTAATCATGTCTCCAACGCTGACGTCTAAGCCTGATACCTGTTTCAACAGAAACAGCCCCCAAAAATGGGTGAGCACACACACCAGCAATAAGAACAACATAATTATAAACACATAGTGTCAACAGTATAAGATAATGATACGTAACAGAAATACTCCCTGAAATTAATAATCATAATACGAGAATTCACTGTCTATTTCTGTAACTCAATTCCTTAACATCAAATCAAAATCCATCGCTCATCACCTCAATCATATCACATCCGATATACAAATCGATATAGTGGCAACACCGAGCCTACTATACCCATCGTCGCATCATCATCGCGACCCATCGTATATAATCGATATAGTGGCAACATCAAGCCTACTATACCCCATCATTGCAGCATCATCGCGACCCATCGTATATATAATCGATATAGCAGCAATACCAAGCCTGCTATACCCAAACGTCGCTCCTCTACTACTGCGACACCATACTATCATCATTCATTTACAATCAGTGATATATCATAATCAACATCAATAGGAATAGGAATATCAAGTCAATACGTACCTGATAGTCGATAATAAAGATTAGGCTATTCTTGATGTCCCGATACTTGTGAAGTATCTATCATTTTAACAACTCAATATCAGATTATTATATTAACTTCAACATATAAATATAACATCTCATCACCTTTCAAACAACTACTAAAATACAATGTACATAAATTTAGGCATATACTAAAATTCGAAACATATTCAAATTGTTGAAAATATATCAACATTTGTAGGCTCATAATAGTCAAATATATGCCATTTATAATCACCTTTAAATAAAATGCTGAATAAAATTAACACCAAATAAATATAATATTAGTGTAGAAAAGTTGCTACCAGAAACTCAAATATATAATAATTTGAGCAGAAAAATATTTTTATAAACTACCTCTTCTTTGACACATCATCTGCAACTTTGTTGTTGGTTTTCTTCTCAAAGAAATCATGATTCAATCAGGATATTATATAAATTAAACCAAGCATGTTCTATGTTCTGCCCTATTTTCATTAATTCACTCAAAAATCTAATTGAGTGGAAGTTAATACAAATCAAAGAGGAAAACAAGGCAGTATGATCGACAAGCATTTTAATTCAACCCAATTTCAAGTTCAATTTGCACTTGTAACAAACTAATCATTTTAATGCTGCTAATATCCAAGTTCTATGGTGTTTTGCCCTAACCCAATCAATTTATCAAGGACTTTAATCGCTTAATGCTCAAACAAGAACTAGAAGATAAATTCTAATAATATTAGAAATCTATTACCTTGACTAGTATTTTTTTTTTTTTTTGAGCAAAATAAAGCATACCAAGGAGTGACCAGTTTCTCTATCTTTCGGCTCCTGAAGTGCATACAATTTGGAAGTTCTACACATATTTGAATATTAAGCCATTGAATGACATGTATACTTTGGTGACACGTGTCGAAGCGACACATGACGCCTCTTGTGAGGAAGTTTCGATATATTTACATACATATTTTGTTCAACCTTTCAACATGAAAGTTGTAGCTCTTTGTTTTATCTCCACGTCTATAATAAATTCACTTGATTTCAACCTTGTATGACAAAGTTATGTCCGAAATACTAAATCATATTATAATAAATAATTTATTCTGGGCACATTATCCATCGACTATCCAGTAGGACCCCGTGCTTACATCATAATGATCAAGTATAATTTATATGACTTTTTCAGGCATTACAATCAAACAACACAAAACTCATATGTCATCATTCGTATAATCCATGAGCAACATATAGTGTACATCAAAAGCCATGTACGATAAGCCGTTACATACGAATCACATATATATCAATAACCAAATGAATTTGAGTTCTGGTCATTTTGCACTAACTTCTGTGAATCGTCGAATCCAGTACAATGAGTATGCTCTCATAACATTTATCCACACCATTTGCATGGTTAGATATCACATTTACCAGGGAAGTTATTCTTTACTCAAACAAAAGGAATCAATTTGATAACGACATTCTTTTGCATCAACTACTTCCTCGAGACTACCATTCTCGAGTATATCACAAGCTCTTTCAAGAGGTACATCACTCTCTATACACTGCTCAATGCTCAACAAACATATACCACTTAACAGTCGAAAACAACACGCCTTGATCATATCGTTATTCCGAGCATGTGTAATCCAACTTCCACATGGATTTCTCCAACAAATCCAGCAGACAAATGATAACTCATTCGTTCTTTTACAGAAGAATATTAATATCACAAGAACTCAACAATGTTGTTAATGCTGTCAACCAGCAATGTCATGATATTTTACCATACTAGGAAATATCACCTGTCAAACTCGCATGATTAATCACACAGGTACCACATAGTACAATTCAAATGCATACCTGATAGTGCACGACTACTCCTATCAAATCATTCTCACATCTGGTCATGCAATGAATATACAGTCTAACAATGCTTGTGAAGTAACATCATAAGACTTAACAACGACCACAATAAATCCGTACAATGTCTCTGACACAAATGCCAAAATGCTTACAGTACCGTTCAAGGCAATTCCTTCACTATGTTCGGTGCATGTTTAAACCTAAAAATTGCCTAAGTGGCGGTGCTAGTGATGATCGAGCTTGTTCGGAATTTTATAGTTAATTCATGCGACCGTTATGTTCGGTGCATGTTTAAACCTAAAAAATTGCATAAGTTATTGTGCTCGGGATGAACGAGCTTGTTCGAAATTTTGTTAGTTTATTTATGTGAACGAGATGCTCGGTGCAACTTTAAACCTAAAAAAATGCCTAAGTTATTGTTCTTGGGATGATCGAGCTTGTTCGAAATTTTGTTAGTTTATTCATGTGATCGGGATGTTTGGTGCATGTTAAACCTAAAAAATTGCCTAAGTTATTATGTTCGGGATGATCGAGCGTGTTCGAAATTTTGTTAGTTTATTCATGTGATTTGGATGTTCAGTACATGTTTAAACCTAAAAAAATTGGCTAAGTAATTGTGCTCGGGATAGGGGTGCTTATCGGGCCGGGTCAATCCGGACCCGGCCCCGGAAACCGGTTAGCCTAGTTCAGAATCGAAACCAGACTAATAGGTAGAAAATCGGTTCAGAGCAGTTTCGTGTCTTGAAACCGTTAGCACCATCGGTCCGGTGCTACTGGATTGGTTCCGCTTCCGGAACCGATTATTTTTTAAAAAAATAAAATAAAAAATCTAAACAAGGCAACGGCTATAAAGTCGTTGCCATTTGTTGTTTCATTTTTTTTGTCTTTTTTAAAAAAAAAAATTATAAATAGGTGTTGTGATTTGTAACTCCACACAGTTCATTCTTTCAAAGTTGTATATTTCTATCTCATATTTTCTCTGCATTGTGATATCTGCATTTTACTTATATAACAATGGTATCTTCATCTAGCAGCGCTGGTCGTAATCGGTGTCGCAGCTCATCCCGGGTCGTCTATCATTTAGTTCATCGTCGGCAATGAATTTGTCTGTGCCAATTCCTGAGTTAAATGAAAGTTATGAATTTTTTACTGACTTCAATGTTGATGGTTCATCTATGAACGTCGAAACGCAAGAACCCGAACACCCTGTCGAACCTCCTGGTGCCCAACAGAGACAACAGGTGGAGTCATTGGAAGCCACTACATCTGCGAGTAGACAACCAACTCATGCCAAAAGAAGTAAGATATGTGACACTTTGAACTCGCTCAAAAAGAAGGTACTATTGAATATGTTGCAATTTGAAAATTATGTAAGATGCAATATTCATATAAAGCTTGTGGTTCCAGTTGAGCCACCGGAACATTTACAAAACACTTAGTAAAAAAACATAATTTTGATGAGACAACTTTACAACAATTAGGTAGAGAAGCAACACAAGCACATATTAATTCTCTCACTGGCACGAATTTTATTTTAACTGCTGAAATTAACCGCTTGTCACTTGTTAGATATGTTATTAAGTATGAACTACCTTTTATACAAGTAGAACATGCTAGTCTTATTGAATTTGCTTCGTGTATAAAACCCATGTTTATACATATTTCTAGGCACACACTAAAAAAAATTTGTATGAACGTATTTGTTGAATATAGAAATACATTTATTGAACATCTTTCTAGTTTGCCTTGTAGAGTTAGCTTAACAATCGATATTTGGACAAATGTAAAATCAGATTCATATCTTGTTGTTGTGCCGACCCAGGGCCGGCACCCTAGGCCCAGCACGACACTGTAGCAAAATGGGCTGTGTCGTGCCGCTCCATGACGTGTCGTGCATCGTGTAGTCCGCTCCGTTTGACATCTCTAGTCACACATCAAGGGATGTGTTGAGAATTATCTCAGATTAAGAAACTAGAAGCTATGGTAGCTCTTTATAAGATACATATATTAGTCCACACATTACCAATTGATTTAAGTTGGAACCTCATGTATCCTTAACATTTACCATACCAAAAGAACTTACTCATTACTCTATAAATTCAATAGACGCACAAAATACATAAAAACTCCAGAGGGTATTGTAAATTATTTTTAAAATTCTAAATCTTGTTTCAAATTATCGCACAAATTATCCATAGCAAGTGACGTAAAAGTAAGATTAACGAATCTTCTTGTATATGGGTTAATTACGTAAAGACCTATATAGTTTTTCATAATTATTGTACTAAACCTTCTAATTTTAAACTTAAAACGTCATCTATCTCTCTTGCTATATATTTTCATATCAAATAATAGAAAATACAACCATCATTTTTTTCAACTCATCACAAAATAGATAGATGAATTCGTAATGCAATTATTCTACATGAAATATATCCGTTATCGCGTTAAAATTATTATACGGTGACCACAACAATATTTTCCCATAATATATCATATATTAAAAAATAGCTGATTCCACACGGCGTGGCCACACTTTTTCTTGAACATTGAAAATTAAGAAAATATAGCACATTTTTCACTTTAACAAACTTGTCTTGACAACCACAAAATGGGAATATTATAAAGATATAATAACAATAAGAGATAAGTATTAAAGTGCTACAAAGTTAAGCCACTTTTGAAAGAAAGAGACAAAAAAGAGAGTTAAAAAAAGGAGAAGAAAAAGTGCTCTCAGATTAAAGAGTAAAGTCCAACTTTAGCACAAACAAACAAGAAATCAAATGAAAAAGAGAAGAGATTGACAAGTTGTCAATATATCTTGTGGCTCAAAATTTCATTTTATTTGCTGACATGGCAGTTTCCTTATTTCCACCTCACCCTTGTCTCATACACCACTCATTTTAGATTGTAAATTATATATATATTGAATTATATTTAAACAGGATAATAATTGTAATCTAGTTTTCCAAATTCTCCTGATAGACACCAAAAAAACTCTCATTTTTAATTATACTTTATTCTTCTATTGGATAAATAAATAAATATCATACAATGCCATATATATATATATATATTATTTCAATTAAGAATTTTTTTTCATAAGTTATAGAAAGTTCGAATAAATATGACTTTTGGGATATTTTAATAGACTTTTTTCCCTAATATATTTAGTATTAAAGTACATTTTTTTTAAAAAAATTCACTATTAAGAAATCAATGTAGTTAAGGACTTCTTTCAACAAGCTTTTTTTTTCACGAGGAAATCTGCGATCGCTATCATTTGAATAAACAAATTCTCGGATTGACATAATAGTTTATAAATCATGTCAATTAAGTAAATTGTTCTAGGTAAGCTCGATACGATATGTTCAAACCGAGAAAAATTAACAAGGAGAACCGAACTCAAGATCTTACTATTCAAATATCAGCCTGCTCCACCAATTAAGACAGTCATCGAGTATCAACAAGCTATTTTGTCGCTCGATCTGCGTCACGTCATACTCCCAAATCCCAAATCCCTTTTTGCGCTTATTTTATATTTCTGTTCATTTTGCTGAATTTTATTATATAGTTGAATTATTAAGAAGAGAGAACAGTGGACGAAGAAATATGTTCGTAGAAAAAGACCCCAAGATAAAACTTTTTGGCAAGACCATAGAATTACCGGAGACAGCGGCAGCCGATCCACCGGTAACGTGTGTACTTGTTCCAACTCAATCCTCTGTTGCGGCTGAAGACGATGGCTCGCACCATTATCCCTCTTGTTCTTCAGATTCTATGCTTGAAGACAGCAACTTGGATTTAGAATCAACCAAGGTATGAATTGAAATGAATTGGAAGACGGTCTTGTATGAAATGTCCCGTTTTAATTTTGATTGTTTTTGCAAGATTTTATGGACTTCTAGGATAACTTCTGGCTTAAACTTCCAGTTAGGTAATCTAGATAATATAGTTTGTAGAAGTAAAAGAGTTAACGTGAAGATTTATTTGAAAACTTTTGCTTGATGCCATTTAGGATGTGTAAATATGTATGTAATTTGCGTCAGTAGTTTTATGATGTGCTTCAATAATTATTTGGTTGTGCAATAAAGTTGAGGGTTTTATTTTTGCTTAAAAGGGAGCTGCGGTCTTGATTAGGAAAGTACGATCTTCTTTAAGGACATTGAAAATGAAAGTTTACTCGTGGCCAACCGGATTTTCTTGATTTGAACTTGGAAGATGTCAGTATTTCTCTGCAAAAACCATTTTTTCCCAAAAATAAACCTTCAAGCATGGAGCTGGAACACTTACTGCAGATTTATATAACGGAAATCACTAATATGATAGGAAACTAGAAGGATCCAAGAAAATATCCATGCTTCATAATTCACGTTGTAAAGTAAAAAATTGTTGAATCGGTTCTTATTGAGACGAATCCAGGTTTTTTTGTTTCATGGATAGATAAGTGGAATGAGTTTTTGAATCTTTGCAATATATGTTTGGGGGTTTTGGTTCACTTTTTGTCTAAGCTCAATTTGTCTCGGAATTCTTGTTGACACTTAGGGGGCGGATTTAGGATTTGGGAGAGGGGAAGATGGAACGAGGGTGAATGACTCAATAACGTGATTGTGTGCGGAACTTATAGTTTTATGAAAAATTACCATTAAAATTCAATGTCTCGCCTTCCTTTGAATCCACCCATGTTGGCACGTGATGGGTGTTACTTCATGGCTTATTTCTTGCAAGTTGCAATATAAATAACTATATGGAATTAAACGTAACAAATTTATGTATAATCTCTCACGAATTATATTTATGAGAACAGGGTCTATCAGATGCAAAACCAGATGTAGTGAAAGAGGGAGATCTAGTCCAACCTTTGATGTCAGAGGAATTAAAAGATTACAATGCGATCCCGCCAATAACTGCGGATTCGAGAACATCTTCCACTGATGAGGATGCTGTAGTTAAGAAAACATCGAAAACTGACAAAGACCGGAGTGGGGCAAGTAACTCACATGATAAAATCTTGAAGAAGCCAGACAAGATACTTCCATGCCCACGTTGTAATAGCATGGATACGAAATTTTGTTATTTCAATAATTACAATGTCAACCAGCCTAGGCATTTCTGCAAGATTTGTCACCGATACTGGACCGCTGGAGGGACCATGAGGAATGTTCCCATAGGTGCTGGCCGCCGTAAGAACAAGAATGCTGCTTCCCAGTTCCAACATCTTACTGTTCAAGAAGCACTTCAGAGCTCCCAAGTGGATATACCGAATGTGATACACCATGCCACTTTGAACCCAAATAACGGCACTATCCTTGCATTTAATTCAGATACACCTCTTTGTGAATCAATGCCCTCAGCTTTGAATATTGCTGACGAAACAATCATTAACGGCACAAGAAATGGATTCCACATACCTGAAGTGAATATCTCTGTTTCTCATGGAAGTAGGGTGAAGCGAGATGATCCATCGGTTAGATCTTTCACGAGTACTGCAAGTTCAACGAGTGACAGAAGTAACTCTGTGTTGCCAGAATCGACATCAAATTTTCCTCCTGTTTCTCCACAGATACCATACTTTCCTGGAGCCCCCTGGCCTTTCCCATGGCATTCTGATCCGTGGAGATCTCCAATATCTCAGCCTACTCTCAGTCCTGCTAGTTTTCCTGTTCCATTCTTTTCTGCAAACCTACCCTACTGGGGTTGTGCCGTACCGAGTGCTTGGAATGTTCCTTGGGTGTTTCCGCCAGTGCCTGTTGCTACTCAATGCCACACACCTCGAAGTTTCATGGATCCAAATTCCCCTACTCTGGGAAAGCATTCAAGGGATGACAACTTTCTCAAATCAGCAAATGGAAATGAGGCTGAGACACAAAAGGAGAACAGTTCCAAAAAGTGTCTCTGGATTCCAAAAACGTTGAGAACTGATGACCCCGAGGAAGCAGCAAAAAGTTCTATATGGGAAACACTGGGGATAAAGCATGACTCTGTTGATTCTCTTGGTGGAGCTGGTCTTTTCAAGCCCTTCCAGAGCCAATCAAACTGTGATGAAAAATCTAATGTTCTTGAAACCTCTCCAGTTTTACAAGCCAATCCGGCAGCACTGTCCAGGGCATTAAGCTTTCAGGAGAGCTCGTGAGCATATCCAACTCAAACTATTTGCATCTGACATTTTCATGAAAGCTCGATTTGAATGTAACTGTTAAATTTGTTTGCAGCGATAGCTCATCTTTTTTGCATGTTTTTTATAGTTTTTGTACATAATTTTATGAGATACGTAGAGCTAGAGAAGTGTTTTATGTGATCAAGTGAAACATGCGTAAAAATAAGTGAGCAATGTTGAGAATTTTATCTTTACTTATGCCTTATCAGATCATCTTAAAATGCAACATCTTCTGGAATGAGATTCTATGATTCTTATGATGTTGGTCAGTGTGGGAGCAGAGTGGATAGGTTTCAAATTTAGGCAGAAATCTTGAAATTTCGGGTTCTCTTGGGATAAATATAACGATCTTTTTAACTATTTTTAAAATAATTTGCAAAAATTCTTAATTATGAATGTTGTTTTCCATGATTTTTTCTGCATGAGATTTGTCACACATTGGGAAAGCATTGAGAATTTATAAGTAATGTTAGCTATTTATAAGATACATAAGTTGCTCCACTAATCACTAACTGATTTGGAATCACATGTTTCTTATAAAGAACCAAAATAGCTTGTAAATTATCAGTGTCGGACAACTCTCAGCACTGTATCGAAATAAAGTAATAATATTCTCAAATTTTTCCATAAATAAATAATTCCAAGCTTGCTTAAATACCAATGTCAAATACCCCTTTCTTTGGAGCTTGCGTCGACTCTCACCATTTCGGCCCCACTCTAACATGGAAAGCAACTTGAGTCGCCACAAATATCAACCTTGAGTATAATCTTCAAGAAATGTTCTGCTCCTATTTATCAACGATTTTCTAATTTTTGGGACAATTAATTATGGTATAGATTAGATTAAGTGAATTTTACCTCGAAGCTATATGTACAATTCCCCTCGATATATCTACGATTCGTCTGGATACTAATAAAATGTAAATCTATTTTTTATATATGGAAATAACACATGTCGTTTTAGTAGGCAACAAACACATGCATGATGGCACCTCAAGCTCCATTTCCCAAGAGAAGATAATGTCATCTTTCAGACCTCTTGAATTCACTTCATGATTAAGCCTTCCACCTATATAATAAAGGAGGGGGGAAAATGGGGATGCTGCACTTGGAGAAAGAAGACCACCGAAAAGCTTTTCCATTTTTGTACTCTTTTTGGGTTATTTATTTTGCTCATTTTATGTACAAAAACACTTTAATTCCTCATTGTTTGTAGTTTTTCCCTTCAATTTGTCGGGTTTTCCAAGTACAAATCTTGTGTCTCATTTAATTTCCGTGGCATGGTAAATTTTTTGAGATAACATATATATTAATTTCAAAATATCCTTATCTAATATAATTTGTCACCCATCTCCTCCTATCGTTCGAGCTTTGGGATGTCAAAAGAAGTTAGATAGCGTTTTGATTGAAGGTGTTACCTGGAATTTTGATAGGGTGTATTTACAGAATGAACAATAGCTCTTCCCACACTGTAGGATGAGTTGTCCTGAAAGAAAATGGGTTAAAAGGGGGCCGAATAAGATGCTCTGGCGAAGCCCCTCTGACGATCAAGTCAATACAGAAAAAAAGATCAAAAATCTCAAAGGAAAAATGGCAAAAAATCTATATATTCAATATCTCATTACAAACCCGATGTCTATATATACCCCGAGATGGTGAGAGACAAACTTGTAACGGCCTACGGGATTCGGGAGACCATTGTGAACAGGTCACTGATGGTCAGGATCCCAGATATGGGGACCACAGACAAACAATGCACTCCTTGTACGATATGCAGCTTTTGGGATTTTGTTCGTACAGGGAGGTGATTTGCGTGCTCACTATGCGGGATAATTACCCGATTGGCTAACTTCCGAGTGTGGTCCTTTGCTAGGGATCGTCATTTGTCATGATCAATTCTGATATGGACCACACTAATTCTTGTAGGGGTTACCATTAGATACATGGGTACCACACCCGAGGTCCCTGGCTCTGCTTTTATTTCCAGATTCTTGGGATCTACACCAACTTAGCCCATCGTTAGGGCAGCTCCGTCATCTGAGGTTCTCCTTTTCTGTTGACTGGCCAATAGGATGAAATGTGATGTGCCGAGCTAAGCTCACTAGGGGTGAAATTGATGTGTTGAGCTGAGGTCCGAAGCGCGAGCTTTGAAATTCACGCATTTCAAATCATACAATCTAAACACAATCCTTATATACCTTCACTTCAAAATTAACTTTAAATGCACCATTAATATGCTTACATAGTGGAGTGAAGACAATATGTGCTTATGCCTTCATCTTTGAGGTTAATTTACGTTTAGCTTTTGACTTTTTTCCCCTTAAAATATTAATGAAATTATTAATATCCTTCATCAAATACAAACTAGCACGCACGTTGTTTTCTTATTGGGGTTTGGAGCTCGAAGTCAACTCTCACTGTAATGATGACTTTTTTTGGAACTAATAGCATAAAAAAACATATACTTTCTGTCACGTCCCGAGCCCAGGCCCGCGGAAACACGACTGCACAATGGGCTCTTATAGCAACTACTTCGTTTCCGTCCTCGCTTTATGAAAATGGTTAACCCAAGTTGCTATAATAGTCCATTGTAAGCCTTTATAAACCACTTTAAATTTCCATCCACAACCAATGTGGGACAATGGTATTACAATCACCCATCCTTTAGAACGCGACGTCCTCGTCGCGACCTAACTCATCGATCCACCGGCACCGAGAATCTAGAGGTGGCTCCTACAGGTTCAAGAGGTGGCTCCCGTCATGTAGCACTTTGCCCCGCAGGTTCAAGAGGTGGCTCCCACGCACGTGGCACTTTGCCCCGCAGGTTCAAGAGGTGGCCCCCGTCGTGTAGCACTTTGCCCTTTTAGGTTCAAGAGGTGGCTCCCACGCACGTAGCACTTTGCCCCCCATAGCACTTATCTCCCGGTGTTTCCTGCCGGTGACCGGCTATGATACCATTATGTCACACCCCGGGCCCAGGCCCGCGGAAACGCGACTGCACAATGGGCTCCTATAGCAACTACTTCGTTTTCGTCATCGCTTTATGAAAATGGTTAACTCAAGTTTCTATAATAGTCCATTGTAAGCCTTTATAAACCACTTTAAATTTCCATCCACAACCAATGTGGGACAAGGGTATTACACTTTCTAAACAATAGATTTATGTATATCGTTTGATTTATTTTATATCAAGAGAAACATTAGCGCCATGTATATAAGATATAGTTGTATTTTGATTGAAGATTTCATTTTATAATGGATTTGAAATGACTTCAATAATTATATCTTGTATTATATTGTTAAAAATACCTTTGAAAATCATGGACTTCAAAATTAGCCGAACAATTTAAATGTAATTGAATTAAGGATTTGAAAGGGAGCTTAACAGAATATATAAAATAAAAAATTATTTGAATATCACCTTAATTATAAACCCAAGGTCCTTGATTTTGTCCTCCTAATTGGGGAAGGCAGTTAAATAATAATTTGATGATAAATAAAGTGAGTAAATTTAAAAGTGAAAATCTCAACAACCCCATAACATGCATTAATCCGACTACCTCTATAATTAATTTAATTGATTTTTTTTACCCAAAAAAAAGATAATTTGAGATTAAATATAATAAATAAATAAAGAAATCTATTGGAACTGTGTTTCCACGCCATAAAACAAAATCCTGAACACACAATACCGGTTCAGGCGAGCGTGGCTACTGGGAATACCAAAAGGGAATGATTTCGTATAGCCCCAAAAACAACAAGAAAAACGAAGGAGAGGAGCCCATATATAATCAATTCTCTATGATGATCTTCAAAATTGTTCTATCACGTAAACTTTTTTTAAAAGCTCTTTATTAATTTTCGGAGTTATTGTTTAAATAATTATTTTCTCTTTTTTGCATGAAACATACAAGAGAACTTTTTTTTCCCAATTTCGGGCCGGTACTAGGAGGTAAAAGTTTTTGGGCCCAGACCACCGTTATATTTTGTTTTCAACTAGGTCTATTTTAGGTCAAAATGACCAAAATATCCCTAACCTATCATCTTCTTCATCGAATTGTCTTCCTCGATTCAACACGACGGTGGCGGGGCTAGTGTTTCTGGCCTGGCACCAAAAAATACATTAACTCGTGGCTTAGCCCCGAAACCAGACATTACAGAGGGTATGGTGTATTGCAAGGCAATTCAAAATGTGGGAGGATTTACATCGAAATATTTTAAAAGGTTGGAATATTGGCATCATATGTGGAGGGACGTGGAGTGGGTTTCATGCATGGATATCCAAACGCTGTCATGGCTGAGGAGAATAAGGACTTTATTATTCTTGCTAATATTTGTGTTGTTGTTTCTAAGGCTTTTTAACAACAATCTTGAATTAATAAAGGAATTTCATTACAGATAAATTTGAATAAGAAATACTTTATAATATGAACAAAAAAAAATATTTGTGTTGTTGTTTCTATGGCTTTTTGACAACAATCTTGAATTAATAAAGGAATTTCATTATAGATAAAATTGAACAAGAAAATACTTTATAATATGAACAAAAATGAAGTGTATTGGGTGGCACATGAATTCTGGAGATAATTTAATTTACATGCACCGCTGATTCTATCGGTGCATGTAATTCACATGCATCGACTTACTAAAATCTTGAAAATATCATGCCTGTGTTGGTTGGGAGGAGCAGTATTTCGGGGGAATTGAAATTGATAAATAATGCTTCAATGATAAATGATTTTCTTTTTTTTCTTTTCTTTTTTTTTAGATTAATTTGAAACTTAAAATTACATTGTATTTGAGATGTTCCAAGAAACTCAAAAATTCTTCAGTTCTATTTTTTTGGTTAAATATACAGATAGGCTCAGCGGTGCATATAATTGACATGCACCATTATGTACTTCCTGGCAGTATATCAGTATATCAAAGCACACTTTTTAGAACCATTTTGGAAATTAAATTTAAAAATTTTGGAGGATACCAAAATTAAAAATGGTAACATTACGTAAATCATTTGATAAGTGCATTATTGCACTTATTATTTCTTTTATTTATTTTGGATTGATTTTGGTTTTTAGATCAGAATTATCTATTTTGTGTCTATTTTTGTGTTTACAGAAATCCAAGTAAGGATGAGTACTATGAGAAGGAAAATAGCATGAAATAACGAGAAAATTGGAATAATGTTAAGACAAGACGAAGAAAAAGAGGAAAAATCGAAGATGAAGAATCTGCCATCAGAGATTGCCCCTGAAATCAGAGATTGATCACTGAAATGGAGACTGAACGCTATAAAAACAGAGATTGATCGCTATGGACAGAATGTTGATAAACAAATTTGGCAAAGTGGAGATCGATCGTTGAAATGTAGAGATTGATCGTCAAATGACTAATTTTGATTTTTTTTATAAAAACACTAGGAGCATCACGCCACATCAACAGGTTTGCAACATACATGGAAAGGAGATCACGTGACTTAGGAGATAGCAACACATTCACGTGCAGATTTGGAAACATATGTGAGACAGCATAATTCATGGAAAAGGATAGAGGCTAACGTTCACAAGTTGGGTTTTTGTACCCCGACGTCAGATCCAAATGTAGCGGAAAATAAACAGAAACAAATCTGACCCATGGACGTATCGATGGTGCCTGATTCATATATAAACATGTGCAAATCGAATATAAATGCACGAAAAGCGTTACCGCTCACCGACGTGAATCTGATAGCGGTGACCCTCAAGTCCAACCAACTTGACCAGATCTACAAGCTCGCATCAGTGCTAATGTGATGTCGGCTTTTCAAAGAGAAGTGAGTGTATTGTGTAGAATAGTTTAACCCTAAACTTGATGTTATATTTATAGTGGTAATGAGCTAGTTAATTGGGCTAGGGTCCATAAAGCCCGTCGGGCAAACGTTTGGCTTGCTGGGTATTTATGCTAACAATCTCTCACTTGCCCAAAAGCCAACACTCTACAAACTCATAATCCAAGTAACCCAATCTAATTGAACAACTTGATGTACTATCAATGTACATAATTATGAGACATAAATATATCAAACGATTTAATTTTAGAACTTTCTATAAATGAAACAATTTCAAATCTAGAAACTCTATTAAATTGAGGAGCTTTCAAAAATTAAATTCATCTCTTCTAAATCACTCAGTTTGAGCACTTAACATTTAAGTCTCAATTCTCATCGATAGATCGGCGGCCAGCTGATTGTGACCCAGCGAGGCTCAAGTGTATCATAGTAGTAGGATCACAACCTTTGTGATTATAGAAGTCAAACAACTTCTTTTGGCTTACCCTGAATGCCCCGTTGTCAATTAAACTCATTTAATAGACAATAGCCGAAATATAGTTCCAGCAACAACCTACCGATCGTGGGTAGCGTCTAGCATCTGCGCTTCACGAAGACCTAGATACAAATGACTAGCAACGTACGAGAACCTTTCAGCCATAGTTAGCGTGCAGTACATTCCTTTCACTCAATATGTCCCGATTGAATCAAGGGCATTGGTTGGTCGAGGCCCCTTATGATTTCAATAACTATGTATTTGTTTCACGTTACATGACTCAGTGTGTGCATATATGAAAAACTCATTTTTCACAAGCACTACCCACTCTGGCCAGAGATTCTTTGAATCATATATAGAAAAACACATAGGATATCCTGGTTCATCAAGACCAGTGGTGAATCCCCAACGACAATCATAGACATCTGACAGCATCACTGAATACCAAAAATAATGACTTTATGACCCGCATGTGATCAGTCATTAAATCAAAGTACACATCTATCTATCAAGACCTCAATGACGCGTCATGAGCAGTAATGGTGCACAACTATGACTATAAATTCCATACTCGACAAATGGTAACCACTTATAGAATTCCGAGTATGAACTCATTCCTAATGAGCACCTATTCATGAGTACTGACTTCTCCAAGCCAAACACCGATGAAACGCAGCGCACTATACTAGACACATTATGAATACCAGTCTCTAACGAGCATATATCGATATTCCATTCTCGGAGGCTCATCGATCAAGAACATTTAGAAATCGCAGTCGAGAATGTATTTCATGGTCACCATCATATGCGTAAACACATTCTATGGACTATAGCAATCTCAAGGACTTCATCAATACATCAAGATGCATAGGTAAACAGATGAAGAAGTGCCTAGATATTAATATTCAAACAAAGATTTGTCACAGTAAGATTATAAGTACAATCAATCAACTATTGATTCACTTAATCACATATGGCAACAATATCTTTCACTTTCCCAAAGCCAACTACTCATGTGTCTCAAGACCATCTTCCCAAGATGTCTGACATATATCAATCGTTGTAAAGGCTTTGTCAGTGGATTCACTATATTTTTCTGTTGAAGCGATTCTCTCGATAATAATGTAACGTCTACCATCTCTCTCATTAGATGATATTTTCTCAATATACGTTTGGATACTGATGAGATCTTGGCTATTCATAATAGCTCAAATGTTGTCACAGTACACAGAAACTGTGTTAACTGCACTAGCAATTACACCAAACTTTTGGATGAAATTTCATATCCAAACTGCCTCTTTGCTGCATCGTATGTTGCAATATATTCAACTTCAGTGGTGGAATCTAATATGGTGTCTTGATTGGAACGTTTCCAAGAGACAACATCACCATTAAGCTTAAATACAAATCCGAACATCCATATGGTATCATCTACATCCGACTGAAAGCATGAGCTTAGCCTTCAACTTTTATTTCTACACTTACAGATCCAAAAACTATGAACATATCCTAAGTTCTTCATAAGTACTTTGTTAGTTCCGGATTTAAAGATGACAAAACATATCAGACCGGATCGATGGAAATCAGACTGACCAGATCGATCGCTCAAAACAGATCAAGCGGATATGGTATATCGCAAATCAGATCAGATCGATGGAAATCAGACTGACCAGATCGAAGCTTCAGATCGATCTCAACCTTCAGTCCGAATCATTAACGGCTATTTATTGAAGCATTTAATGTTGCAATTAATGCTGAAAAAGACAAAGGACTGAAGATTACCATAAAAGGTAAGAAGACAAAGAAGAGCTTACCTGACAGTCGCCGAAAGCATGAAACAGAACGGCAAGTACCCTAAAGAAGAAGACTGCAGCTTACTCAGAGTTTAAGCAGAGTCAAGAATTGCACATTAAGGGAAATAATGTCGTTGGTACATGCAACTATATAAAGGATGCAACAGAATAGCTCAACATAGGGTCTGAAAATTCGCAAAAACGCAAAAGAAAGCAAAACAGCACAAGCTCACAAGCTCAGACATTCTCGAGCTGAAAATCTTCATAAGCACAAGTATGTTGTAATATTTGATCATTTTAGGATCATTGTGTGCATAGACTAAAGTCTATCTTGTGTATTCTGTATTGAGATATAGAAGTGAGAATCAATTGTAACTGTCAGACAGAGTGTGTCTGAACAGATCGAGAGACTAGGAGTTTCAGTCTGGTAGTGAGGTAAATCCAGCTGAATCGGGTTTGTACAACAGGATTGTATAAATCAAAGTCTTCTAGTGGAATCCTTCCTTAATTGGAAGAAGGGGAGACGTAGAAGGATTACACCACCTTCGAACTTCCAGAAACATATTCTGTGTTTTATCATTCTGCACTCGTTCTATTGTTCAAGCCATCGAGCCGTTCTTACTAATCTAAGAATAGACCGTTCCGCACTAAAATATTCAGTGGTCTGTTCTGCAAAAGAGTTGATTAAGAAACAGATTTCTTTCACTAATCCGAAAGAAATCACAAGGGATTAATTTTTTAACAGGAGTGTTCATTCACCCCCCCTCTAAACACTCCGGACCGATCCTAACAAGTGGTATCAGAGCAGGTCGTCTTAATCAGCACAAAGACACTTGAGCTGATGGCATCATTCAACAAAATTCCTATGTTATCAAAAGAAGACTATGATGATTGGAGAATCAGAATGCAAGCTCATCTGGCAGCACAGGATGACGATATGTGGTTCGTCATCACTGATGGACCAATGAAGATTCTGAAAGTCAATACAGCAATCTCCATTACTGGTGGTGAACCCCAAATGGTCGAGAAGGACAGATCCCTCTGGACGAATGAAGAAAGAAAGAAAGCAAACCTCGACAACGTTGCCAAAGACATATTGTTCAAGACATTGGACAAGAATATGTTCAGTAAAATCAAAATGTGCTCTACTGCCAAAGAAATTTGGGAGAAGATAGCACAGTTATGTGAAGGGAACGACCAGACCAAGGAAAACAAGCTGACTGTTGCTCTTCAAAGATTTGAGAGCATAAAAATGAAGATTGGAGAAACTCTAAATGAGTTGATGAAAGAGTTACTGGTATCATCAATGAACTGAATGGTCTGGGCAAGGAATACTCAAACAGAGAGATCACTCTGAAAGTTATGAGAGCCCTGCCAAAAGAATGGGATGTTAAGACCATTGCAATGAGGGAGTCCAAAGATCTGAACAAAGTTGAACTTCATTATCTGTTCGCAGATCTTAAGGCATATGAGTTCGAACTGATCACCAGAGGTGAAGCAGAGCCATTCATCTCTCAACCAAACAAAGCACTGGCAGCCATTCCAGACCAGACCGCCCCCACAACAGATCGATCTATCGAACAGATAAGTAATGATGCTATGTCATTATTTATCAAGAAATTTGGTAAATTTATGTCTAAAAATAAAAGGAATTTTAAACCCTCTCATCATTATAAATCTAGAAAGGACGATGCTGTTAATGATCAGGCTTGCTACAATTGTGGTAAGACCAGACATTTCATTGCAGATTGCACCAGACCGAAGAAAGAAGAACGAAAAGAGAAGCATCGTGATGACAAGAAAAAGAAGCACTACAAAGATCGTAAAAGTCATCATGGGAAGTCCCAAAAGGTCCTAGTAGCAGAAGAAGGAAACAACAAGTGGGCTCAGACTGATTCAGATTCAGAAAGCTCCGAATATTCTTCCAGCAAAAGCGAAGAAGATATTCAATGTCTAATGGCAGACGAAGAAATGAGTCAAACAAACGAGGTACTCGATCTTGACTCAAATGATTTTACACGTGAAGAGCTTATGTCCGCACTGCAAGACATGACTAATGATTATAGAATCTTAGCTGAATCATTTGAGAAAACTAAAGCTAAAGCCAATGATCAAATGGATGAGCACATCAAACTAAGCTGCTCTGAGCTGGGTGAGTGCAATAATCTACAGATCGAGCTGAACAAGCTGAAAATCTCTTACGATCAGCTCCATGAAGAAAACAAGAGAATTAGCACACAAAATGCTAAGCTTTCTCATATTTTCAAAACATGGACAAAATCAAGAGCATCATTGGAAGAATTGCAAGAGGTACAAAGAAATGTCGGTGGTGTCACTGGCATAGGCTTTGATATCAAAGACTGCACCAAAGATGAATCTGAACTGTTGCTGGTAAAGAACAAAATCAAACAAATGACATTTGTTAAATCCAGCACAGTATATGAGACTGAAGCACCTACAATTCAAACGGGAGTCTCTTTCGAGAATCAAGGTTTGAGAAAAGGGATTGGATATGTTAACCAAGCCAAAGAAAAGGCACCAGCAAGCTTTGCGTCTTTCAGACCAAATCTAAAGGTGCAAGATCTAAGGCAAGGAAGACAATACAATTACTATAACTCAAAACCAGTTCAACGAAGATATAGACTACCTCATAAGAATCAAAGGTTTCCATATCGCACACATTATCACACACAACATCGAAACAGATCAGCTCACAGCACACCAGACACACACAAGCCATTAAAGCTGATACATGTGTGGGTTCCCAAATGGCTAATCCGTTCTGGACCCAAGTAGGATTGGGTACCAACAATAATTATGTTTGATGACAGGTACCGAAGAAACTTGCATCAAACTGGTACTTAGACAGTGGGTGTTCTTGTCACATGACTGGAAACCTCGAGCTGCTGTCTGAAGTCACAGAATGTACTGGACCCAAGATCATCTTCGGGGATAACTCAAAGGGTAAGATCGTGGGCAAGGGTAAGATTGTCCATGGTAACATTACTATCAATGATGTGTTACTAGTTGAGAATTTTTGCTATAATCTGATCAGTATAAGTCAACTATGTGATAATGGTTATGCTGTAGAATTTCACAAACACACTTGCACTGTTAAATCGTCAGACGGTATGACCATGCTAGTAGGAATCAGAAATGGAAATACATATAAGATTAACTGGAATTTTGCTCAACCTGATAATCTTACTTGCTTCTTCGCTAATAATGATAATAAACACTGGCTTTGGCATAAACGCTTGAATCATCTCAATTTTAAGACTATTTCTAGCCTGTGTAAACATGACTTAGTTGTCGGTCAGCCCAAGATCGACTTTCCTAAGGATAAGATCTGTGAAGCTTGCCAAATGGGCAAACAGATCAGATCATCCTTCAAAAACAAGAATGTCAAATCCTCCTCACGTTGCTTAGAACTATTACATATAGACTTGTTTGGTCCTATACCAATAACAAGTTTAGGGGGAATGCGGTACACTCTTGTTGTTATTGATGATTACTCACGTTTTACTTGGACTATATTTTTGAGCAGTAAAGATCAGACCGGTCCGAAATTGATCAAGCCGCTGAAACGCACTCAGAATGAGAAATCATCAAGCATAGACAGGATTCGAAGTGACAAAGGCACTGAATTTTCAAATCAGAATCTTGAATCCTTTCTAGAAGATCAAGGAATTAAGCATGAATTTTCAGCCGCTCGAACTCCTCAACAAAATGGAGTTGCAGAACGAAGGAACAGAATGCTTAAAGAGGCAGCAAGGACAATGCTTGCTGATTCTGGAATTTTGCAAAAGTTCTGGGCAGAAGCTATAGATACTGCATGCTACACTCAAAATCGGTCTATGATTAACAAGAAGTTGAATCTCACTCCATATGAAGTATGGACTGGTAACAGACCGTCTATCTCTCACCTTCATGTATTTGGTTGCAAATGCTCATTCACAATAATGGTAAGAATCATCTTACAGCATTTGAAGCTAAATCAGATAATGGGATATTCTTAGGATATTCATCTAATAGCGAAGCTTTTCGTTTTTTCAATAATCGCACTTTAACTATAGAAGAATCTGTTCATCTAGTTTTTGATGAATCTTTATGTATTGAGGGTAGCAAGGAATCAATTCAAAATCAGATGGAAAATATCCATCTCGAAGCTAACAGTGATGATGAGATTGTAGATAACAGGTCAATAGACAATCCACCGGAACCTGAAGTACTAGACAGACCGGATCATGGCAATGAAGCTCCTTCAGATCGAGCCAATCCGGATGTTCCTCATTCTAATGTTAAATCAGATGCTGATAATGCCGCTACTACTCATCCCTCTGGACCAGATAATCCAGAATCAAGCTATAGATGGACAAAGAGGCATCCTCCCGATCTAGTGATTGGAAGTCCTTCTGCACCTATAAGAACCAGAGGACAGATGATGGATGAATTCACTCATGCAACTTTCATATCAAATCTGGAACCTAAAAAGATTGATGAAGCTTTGACTGATTACAACTGGATTAAAGCCATGCAAGAAGAGCTTAATCAATTTGAACAAAATCAAGTTTGGAGTCTAACCCCCAGGCCAAGCGATCTGCCTGTTATTGGAACCAGATGGGTGTTCAGAAACAAGCTAGACGCAGATGGAGTTGTGGTTAGAAACAAAGCCAGACTGGTGGCCCAAGGATTCCGACAAGAAGAAGGAATTGACTTCGATGAATCTTTTGCACCAGTCGCCAGACTTGAAGCAATCCGAATATTTCTTGCTTATGCTACTTTTAAAGACTTCAAGGTATATCAAATGGACGTTAAGAGTGCCTTTCTTAATGGCAAGCTTCAGGAGGAAGTCTACATTGAGCAACCTCCTGGATTTCAGAACCACTCATTTCCAAATCATGTATATCTACTGAATAAAGCAGTATATAGACTGAAACAAGCTCCAAGAGCCTGGTATGACACTCTGTCTCAATTTCTGCTGAACCATGATTTTCAGATCGGCTCAGTGGATAAAACTCTGTTTAAATTTATTAAGGGGTAACATACTTCGTTAGTTCAAATTTATGTTGACGATATCATTTTTGGGTCAACTACCCCAAATTATGCGAGAAATTCTCTAAGCTAATGCAGGTACAGTTTGAGATGAGTATGATGACAGAACTTTCATTCTTTCTGGGTCTCCAAGTCAAACAGCTCAGCAATGACATTTTCATAAATCAAACCAAGTATACCAAAGAGCTTCTCAAGAGATTCGGAATGGAAACGTGTTCAACTGCATCAACTCCAATGAGTCCTACAATCAAGTTAGATAAAGACGAAGGGGGAACAGCAATTGAAGTATCTATGTATCGAGGACTGATCGGATCGCTCTTGTATCTTACAGCGAGCCGGCCTGATATTATGTTCTCAGTCTGTATGTGCGCTAGATTTCAGTCAGAACCAAAGCAATCACACTTTATTGCTGCTAAGCGTATTCTGAAATACTTGAAAGGATCTCAGAATGTTGGTCTTTGGTATTCCAAAGATTCAAATTTCAGCTTAATAGGATATTCAGACGCTGATTATGCTGGTTGTAAGATTGATCGCAAAAGCACCAGTGGAACATGTCAATTCTTAGGTGAAAGATTGATCTCTAGGTTTAGCAAGAAGCAAACATCTATTGCCACATCTACAGCTGAAGCTGAATATCTTGCCGCTGGAAGCTGTTGCGCTCAAATGCTCTGGATTCAACACCAGCTCAAAGACTATGGCATTCAAGCTGTTGAATCTCCGATATTTTGTGACAACACAAGTGCAATTGCTATAACGTATAATCCAGTTTTGCACTCTCGAACAAAGCATATTGATATAAGACATCATTTTATTCGAGATCATGTTGGCAAAAAGGAAATTCGGATCGAGCATATTTCAACAGACCAGCAAGCAGCAGATATCTTCACCAAACCGCTTACTGAGGCTAAGTTTAATTATTTTCGTCAAATTCTTGGTTTAATAGACTTATCTTGATGTTTTAGTAGTATCTTTCTTTTAGTTATCTTTTAAAGATTGTATGCTGGCACAGATCGATAATACAATGATCAGAAGGACACAGACCGATCCGAACTTTCAGGCCGATCTATGTCAAATCTGATGTTATCCCATGATCTGTCTGGTCAACAAATCCTTAAATAAAATAATTATTTAAAACAGCCCGGACTGATCGCAATTTTAACCGCCTTATCTCTCTTTCATCCTGACCGTTTATTTTGAATTATTTAATTATCAGTCTTCGAGATAAAGACACGTGTCTTCTCTCTCTTATTTCGCGGGCTGAACATTTCACTTTCATTCACTTTTTACAAATTACTGTCGTCTGCTCTCTAACTCTCTAATATTTTTTCAATCTCTCCGTATTTTCCATTACACTCAAATGGCTACTATCACTCACAACTCTCTTTCTGTTGAGTTCACTGATATCTACAGGGCCGAAGATCCAGAAATGGTCTCTATCTTCAAAGCTTTGGAATCGTCTGGATTAAGGAATTTTCTGGAGTGTGGCACGGTGGTTTACGAGTCGGAGATTCGCGAACTGTTCGCCAATGCTGTATCACAGAAGTCATTCATCTCCACCACCGTAAAGGGTAAATCTTTTGAAATCTCTTCGTCGACGCTGGCAAAGACCTTTGGTCTTCCCAACTCCGGACTGACTGAGTTTGGCCAGATTCCTCAAGCTTCCCTCACGGATCTTCAGGGGAAGGTATCCATCTTTGGCCACCGCCTGCAGCCTTCATTCAAGAAGAAGGAAATGTTCTTTCATTTCCAAATGTTATGCGAGATTGTTGGCAAGCCACTATTGGGCAAAGCCGAAGCTATGATGTTGTTACTGCTGAGAAGTTCCGGGCCATGGCTGTTATTCACTCAGGGCAGAAGATGAATTGGTCTGCAATCTTATTTGGAATTTTGCTTGAGACGGTCATTGCCTCTAAACAGGCTGTCTGTTTTGCTGTTCCTTTAAGCAAACTACTGGAGACGCTGGACATCGAGCTGGGAAAGCCGTCTGCTCTAAGTCCGTTTAAAATTCTCAACTCCAAGGGTTTGGCACTACTGAAGTCCAAAAGTGCTCCACCCACTCCTACTGATCTGGTGGCTGTCAAGATTGAGAAAGGAACAGAACAGACTGCTGCTCGAAGACCTTGAGTCAAGCGCAAATTGACCATTCAGACTGACTCCGAGGAAACTCAGTCTGCTCCTTCATCACCAGCCAAGCCTCTTCCTAAAAAGCCAAGAACCCAACTCACCAAGTCAATCAAAACCTTCCCTCTCAAAACCCCACCCATATTGCCTTCCACAAAAGCCGCCCCTGCACCCCAAACTACAACCCAACCTTCAACAGCTACAACCACTGTACCCAAAGTAACCATCAAAGTCCCCTCTACCATTCCTGTGGTCAAAGGGATTGTTATAACTGAATTGGGAGACTACACCCAATCAGGGATCAAGTCCCCATCTTCCACTGGCAAGGGCAATGCCATTCTCACTGAACCACTCTCCTCCAAACCCAAATCTGCCGCGCAAACAGCCATCGACATCGCTATGGAGGATGTTGAAGAAAAGATCAAGGCGCTCATTGTGGTATTTATGAATATGTCGAGTACAGAACGATCAACCACGTTGATATGTTCTTCGGCAAGCTGAGACGACTACAGAAAATGGAAGAAGAAGTCCTTAAGGGGACAGAGACAGACGATGTAAGAATTGATGTACAGCGCAAAGATCTGTTTCAGGCCAATCAAAGATTCAGACTGGCAAATTTGCTCTTGGCCGCTAAGAAAGCAAATTTCGATCCGAGCACTCCAACTGCCAAAGATGATGGTGCTATTATTGCCCAACTGGAAATGGATATTCATGCTCTTCACTTAGCTGTCCGATTTCAACGACAGAAGCTCAGCATATCCACTCCAGTACCCAGCCCAGATCATCCATCTGGGAGCAAGGCTCTGGCAGAATCTTTCATAGAGACTATTCCCTCTAGAGTAGTGGCTCAGACAGCAGAACAGACAGCGGAGCAGCCAATGACTAATGCTCCGTCTGCTGCATAAGATGAAGCCTTGAATGTTTTGTTGGACTCCCCAACAACGTCTATTCCTCTGGGATCATCAGTCTCCCATGTTCAACTCAGTCCAACCGCCGCACTTACAACAGTTGTCTCACCAGAGTTCGTCGATCCGGATCTGGTGGTGTCCACCATTGTTGCAGCTCTACGAGTTGAGGAACCTTCAAGACCCAGCACTCCTCCAGTCCAATCTGCTGAAGATATGGCGTTCTTAGAAGATTTTTCTTCGGATTTGGTCACCTTGATCCAATCCGAAACACGCCAAGCTGCTTTATCTTCACTTATACCAGTTGCCGCAGAAGCTGATCACTCCTTGTCATCATCTGATCACTCTCCAAACCGATTATCTGATGCAGCTCCATCCCTGGCAAGGTCCCTTCAGCACCTCTCTGATAACTGTCTATCTCTCTCTCAACGAGTCATAGAGGTTCACCAAAGTCAGAGGACTACGTCTTTGGACTTTGATTCATTTAAAGAGAAGATGACACCCAGTATTAGCAGCATTCAGCGAGGACTGAATGATCTGTTCTCTCAGCAAGCTACCTATAAAAACAGCCTGAGAAAAGAGTAGATCGAGCTGGCCACTGAAGTTAGAGCATCCGTAGCCAATTCCCTTCGTGCTCAAGACACACGTATTGACGCTATCAGCGCTCAGCTAGCACAGGTTGTCGATTTTTTTCAAGAGATTGCTGCTGACAAAAAGGGGGAAAAGAGAAAAGACTTCAAGCCGCATCAGTCTCAGTCTTCAAGAAAGTAGCAGTTTCTTTGTTTAAGTCAGACTGGTCTGTATATAAGATTTTTGTGATCAATAAAAATCTAAGTTCTTAGTTAAGTCCTTGTTCATTTATTTTGAACTAAAACGGCTTAATCCATCCGAACTTTAACTTAACTGTGTTCATTTATTTTGAACAAGTAGAAGTAATTGATCCGCAAGTATACGCTTCAGAGTTCTTTAAAGACTGAATAAAAAGGTCTAGAAGCTAGGTTTTGTCATCAAAAAGGGGGAATTTGTTAGTTCCGGATTTTAAAGATGACAAAACATATCAGACCAGATCGATGGAAATCAGACTGGCCAGATCGATCGCTCAAAACAGATCAAGCGGATATGGTATATCGCAAATCAGATCAGATCGATGGAAATCAGACTGACCAGATCGAAGCTTCAGATCGATCTCAACCTTCAGTCCGAATCATTAACGGGTATTTATTGAAGCATTTAATGTTGCAATTAATGCTGAAAAAGACCAAGGACTGAAGATTACCATAAAAGGTAAGAAGACAAAGAAAAGCTTACCTGACAGTCGCCGAAAGCATGAAACAGAACGGCAAGTACCCTAAAGAAGAAGACTGCAGCTTACTCAGAGTTTAAGCAGAGTCAAGAATTGCACATTAAGGGAAATAATGTCGTTGGTACATGCAACTATATAAAGGATGCAACAGAATAGCTCAACATAGGGTCTGAAAAAATTCGCAAAAACGCAAAAGAAAGCAAAACAGCACAAGCTCACAAGCTCAGACATTCTCGAGCTGAAAATCTTCATAAGCACAAGTATATTGTAATATTTGATCATTTTAGGATCATTGTGTGCATAGACTAAAGTCTATCTTGTGTATTCTGTATTGAGATATAGAAGTGAGAATCAATTGTAACTGTCAGACAGAGTGTGTCTGAACAGATCGAGAGACTAGGAGTTTCAGTCTGGTAGTGAGGTAAATCCAGCTGAATCGGGTTTGTACAACAGGATTGTATAAATCAAAGTCTTCTAGTGGAATCCTTCCTTAATTGGAAGAAGGGGAGACGTAGAAAGATTACACCACCTTCGAACTTCCAGAAACATATTCTGTGTTTTATCATTCTGCACTCGTTCTATTGTTCAAGCCATCGAGTCGTTCTTACTAATCTAAGAACAGACCGTTCCGCACTAAAATATTCAGTGGTCTGTTCTGCAAAAGAGTTGATTAAGAAACAGATTTCTTTCACTAATCCGAAAGAAATCACAAGGGATTAATTTTTTAACAGGAGTGTTCATTCACCCCCCCCCCCCCCCCCCCTCTAAACACTCCGGACCGATCCTAACATACTTGATGATTATTTTCACAGTTTTCCAGTGACTTCACTGGGATCTGTCTGATGTCTGCTCATTACTCTGAGAACATACATCAGGCCAAGTACATAACATATCATACATTATGCTGTTAAAAGTCGAAACATAAGGTACTAATGTCATCTTTTCTCTCTCATCATCAATCTTAAAACTCATTGACTCGAAAGATGAATACTATGACATATTGGGAAGTAACTCCTTTTTTCGACTATTCCAAACTAAACTCTTTTAGCACAGTGTTTATGTACTTAGATTGAGAGATCTCAAGCATCCTTTAGATCTATCCCTATAGATCCTTACGCTAAGCACGTAGGACACTTCTCCAAAATATTTCATGGAGAAATTAGTAGATAATCATGCTTTAATTGATTGATCCAATACCATTCACAATGAGTAGGATATCATCAACTTAAAGCTTCACAAATATAACCGTGCTCCCACTAACCCTTTTGCACACATATTTCACTTCCGGATTTTTAACAAAACCAAACACTTTGATAATGTTATCAAAACAGAGTTCAAACTTCGGGATACCTTCTTAGGCTCGTAAATGGACCTTTGGAGTTTGCAAACCTTTTGCTCACTCCCAGTGGTTGTGAAGCCCCCTGGCTGCCTTGTATAAAAGTCTTCACATCCATCTGTTATATCTCATAGTCATAATATGAAGATATAGTTAATAAAATTCGAATAGACTTTAGCATCATAACCGATGAAAATTTTCTCACGGACAACTCTTTGCCTATGAAAATAACTGTTTCCCACCAGTCAAGCTTTGAAGGTCACTACATTCCCATCCACTCCAAGCTTTCACTTGTAGATCCATTTGCAGCCAATGAGAACAATTTCCAAAGAGGATCCACTAAGGTCCATACCTTATTAGAGTACACGGAGTCTATTTCAAATTTCATAGCATCTCGCCAATATCCCGAAACGAAATCCAACATCGTCTCCTTGAAAGTCCTAGGATCACTTCCATGGTCAAAATCATTTTGACTACTTTCTAGGAATAAATGCAATTTATCAGGAGTTCTTGAAACACTTTCAGATTTCCTTGGTATGTATAGTTCAAAGGTTATGATTGACTCAATTAATTTCACGGTTTTCACTTTTTTAGTGGTTTGTGTTCTTGAACCCTTTCAAGTTATATTATATTATCATTCCTTTCTAGTAGAAACATATTCCCTAGAAAGACTGCACTTGCGAAACAAACACTTTGTCTCAAATTGATAATAGAAATTTCCACAAAATAACATAAGATGGATCAACTATTCAACTCATCTTCCACTGGCTGCTTCACATAAACAGAACAATCTCAAATCTATATTTGGATTTTTTTTCAGTCCGTATCGTAGATGGAGTTTTGGTCACTGTATTGGTATGAATTATGTTAAACAAATATGCAACTCTAGAGAGTTACTCGGAGATAATCACATTCTCTTTAAGATAACTCAACATCCTATTGCACTAACATCTAGTGCTCCACAGACGTCCATATGAATCAAATTCAATGGACATTCAACACATGCTAAAGATACGTGGGATTTAAGTTATCATTCTTTTATAATCTTTGAACATAATCATACTAATCGTTCATAAGTTCACCGGATTAAAAAAAAACATGCATTCTTAAAAATACTGCAAATCACATTTGCAAATTTAAAAGAATATCATTCTCTATCATAATAGGAATAATGTGATTAAATCTAGAACAAATAAACAATTGCTCAAACTAATTTCTAACATGTTCAAGATTTTATATTAAATAAATATTTCAAACAACCTTTGCAACAACTCTTGCTACAATGCTTAACCTCAGATAGGTTTCACCTTCCTAGGGCTCTCTACTTCTTTACATCACATGCAACTCTTTGCAAAAATGCGAGCACAACTGGCATCATATACCAAAGAAGTAGAACCAATAGAAATATTTAATTTTAATATAAACCATACCCTTTCTAGAACGCTTCTAGTCTAGGTATTCCTTACTATTTTGCGCTAGTGACCGGCAGTGAAAACATAGATGCCTCTCATTTCTTAGTTGCTACTATATCTTTTTTTCGTCTTTTGCGGTTGTGAACAATTTTCCTTCCTCTTATTTATCCTTGAACTCTTCCTACCATTGGTAGAAGATTCGACAAGAAGAACACGTTTCTCCTTTTGAATCAATGACTCACGAGTTTCCAACATTTTGACTATAAGATCAAATCTACAGTCAGTTAATGATGTATTGTCACATTCAGATATTTCAATTTCTCAAGAAGATATATTTTTCTTACACCATTCATAGACCGAAGCCCCATCTTGCATGTGAAATGAAAATAGCTCTTTGAAGTCGCGAGTCTCAGTAATCGCTTTCGTTCACCTAACAACAATTGCAGTTGTTGGAAAATATCAACAGTGTGAACAAATTTCTCATATCCATGTTGAACTCATTTGACATTGATGCTATCATATAGCACCTAGTCTCGAGATCATCATCTCATCACTTCAAAAGTGTGGTGATCTCTTCATTAGACGAATTCCGGAGGCACTTCAACAAGAGGCTTCCAAACAAGGATATAAAGCAACTTCTCATAAGCAAATACATTTTAAATTAATAGTCAATCTAAATAATTTGGTCCGGTTAATTTGTTTGTATCGAGAATTGATGCAATCAGATTCACGGCAATCACAATACTGAGAATAAATAGAAAATACATGCAAACCATTTGATTATTAATTAATTCAAAAACTATGGACTTTAGTTATTGAATGCTCCTACTAAATTTTTCCAATTCATCACCCTCATGACAAATGAACGGAAAATCATATTTTCTTAGTGGGCTTGGAGTCCAACGAGCTCATGAAAACCCCGGACGCGGGCCCACCGCTTCATGATACTAAAGGTAGATCACAATTGCATCATATGCAACCCCCAAGATATTTGTGTCGCGATTGGCATAACCCTATGTGAGCAGGACAATTATGCCTTCTCACGTTAAACTAATCCATCCCATGGATGGAAATGTCACGCCCAAAAGACCCCACGTGGGTTGAGTAATCTAGAAGGTTAACATAATCGCGCCCTTAATTAAGTGGCAGTTAAACCCACAGCTTTCCCATGTCAGATGCCCCACACGTGGGTGAGTAAGGCAATATGACACAAATAGCGTCTCATGGCTTAACTGTTGATGGAAGACGCGAAGCAACAACCCTTTTGAGCTCCACTTATCAGTTTGATATTAAAAGTTTTGAATCATATTCAAAAGAGAGATTTAATAATTTTAAAATCTCATCATGTGCTTGTTTGTTTGTTTGCTGGATTCATACAACAATGTTTTATTCATGCATCATCATATGTACTAATAAAACATACAAACAAACATTTATCATCATCATACGCATAATAAAAAATAAATATGGAGGTTACGACCTTTTCCTAGTTGATCCACGTGAGCCATACGTGGATCACAAGTCTGTCTAAGGTGATGCAGGTATGCAATACAATCCTATTACATTTTGTTTCCATCATACATGTCTTGATTCTTGGTGCTTCGTCTTCAATCTCGATCTCCCACTAATTCTAAAGATTTTACATTTAAATCGTGCAAACAAGAGAATATGGATACAAACCTGGGCTGGGATACATCAGAAAATAGAGAGAGCAGACTCGCACGCCCGATAACCAAATCACAATAATAATGAAACAATAAAAACCTAAATATACACCTAAACACATTGGTCAAGGCCATTAATCATCCATCATGCAATCACAACATATGTAATTAAACATTAAACTAAACAATTACATCATATGTAATTGTACTAATTACATCACATGTAATTAGAGCACAATAATTAATTTATTCTATCGTTTCCCACTAATCGCATCATTAATTGAAAATAAAATTAACAAATTAAATAAAACCATTTTATTTAATTTTTAATTAATTAAATTTCAATAAATTGGTAAAATCTCTATTTTACCTTTAAATCATAATGATAATCGAAAATAAAATTAACAAGTAAATTTCATTTAATTTTCCATTAATTAAATTTTCAATTACATGGTAAAATCACTATTTTACCTCAAATCAAAATAGCCAATCAATAAAATTCAAACACGATTAGTATTTGTGGGAAACAATCTAATAAAATTTACATGAATCAAGCACAATCTGGCTCTGATACCACTGTTGGGTTTTCGTACCCCGGCGTCAGATCCATACGCAGCGGAAATAAACAGAAACAAATCTGACCCAAGGACGGATCGATGGCGCCTGATTCATATATAAACATGTGTAAATCGAATATAAATGCACGAAAAGATATTACCGTTCACCGACGTGAATCTGATAGCGGTGACCCTCAAGTCCAACCAACCTGACCAGATCTACAAGCCCGCATCAGTGCTAGTATGATGTCGGTTTTTTCAAAGAGAAGTGAGTGTATTGTGTAGAATAGTTTAACCCTAAACTTGATGTTATATAGGGATGGCAATGGGGCGGGTCCAAACCCGGACCCGTATTGAACCCGATCCGCCGGGGCGGGTCCAAACCCGCTTCAACCGGGTTTGGAAGCGGGGCGGGGCGGGTCCTGGGATTGGCCGAACCCGCCCCGCAGCCGCCCCGCTATGCATTTTTAATTTTTTTTTTAAAAAAATTAATATTGAATATACATTTCACTTCTTTGATTGTACAATAATGTGTTATTGTTTAATTTCATATCAAAATTCATGTGTTTATGGTAAAGAAGTTGAACATTTTGAATGGAATAAAAACTAAATAATAAATATTTGATAGTTTAAAGATAGTTTTACGATGCTTATTATAAATATTTACTAGAGGAAAACATTAAATTCAATCTCAAAACTCAATTTTTGTGTTTCAAAATTAATTTCTACCAATTTTATTTTTTTTTATTAAAAAAAAAAATTTGTTTGCGGGGGCGGGGCGGGTATGGGTTTTATGTGTAGCGGGGCGGGTCCTGGGATTGGCCAAACCAGTCCCAAACCCGCCCCGTTGCCATCCCTAATGTTATATTTATAGTAGTAATGAGCTAGTTAATTGGGCTAGAATCATAAAATCCATCAAGTCAATATTTGATTTACTGGGTATTTATGCTAACAGATTTCACGGGGAATATTCCCACAAGATGATTGACCATTTAGATGAGAGATATACGTCACACACATTACGAAAGAAGGATATTTTAATAAGGATGGAGGATTTGAGCAGATTTTGATTGAAGATCACACACAAGATTCTTGAAGAAAATATATTATTATATTAGGAGATTGTTATTATAAAATAGGATATTGACCAAGATTTTGTGGAAGACTTTTTCAAGGAAAGAGTGACCAATCAAAGAGAAGAATTAACGTGGAAAGCAAGGAAGAGAATTAGGATTATTATTAGGGATGGCAATGGGACGGGTCTAAACCCAGACCCGTATTGAACCCGTCCCGTTTGGGACGGGTCTAAACCCGGTCAAACGGGTCCCGGGGCGGGTCTGGACCCTGTCAACGGGTTTATGAGGCGGGGCGGGGCGGGGATTGGCTGGACCCAACCCGGACCCGCCCCGTATACATATGAATTATTAAAAAAAAAAAATTAGTTCTTCATTTTCGACTTGTAGGTGCTTGTTCAACTGTAGGTGGTTTATCAGATTGTCTTTCATTTGATGAGGAAGAAGATGATGAAGAATATGAAAATCTACCGTAATTAGTTTATAAGTGCTAACTCTTTAATTTGATGTAGTTTTCACTTTTGAGTTTTGATTGATAACTTTTTTTATTGTTGTTTAATTTAGTTACAATTCCTATTCAAGGTGTTCGATAATTAAATATTGACTGCTCAATCGTATTTACAATGATCACATGACCACCAACATTATAAGCACCCTGCAAAAAAAGCACAAAAAACGAAACGGGTCCGCGGGTTGAACCCGCCGGGTCGCGGGTCCTTGCGGGGCGGGGCGGGGCGGGGCGGGTCATGGATTTTTTTTTTGAGGCGGGGCGGGTCCTGGGATTGGCCAAACCCGTCCCAGACCCGACCCGTTGCCATCCCTAATTATTATGAGGGGGAGCCGACACATAAGAGTAGAACAGAACTTGACGGACGAACGAAGGCGAGAGAATTACGTGAAGGAATTCACGTAAATAACTGAGAGCAAAACAGAAGTAAGAACCGAGACCAAAGTAGAAAGGGAGGAGATCGATTGAGGCGATGCGCTTACACCGAATGGCATAGATTTTGACAACGGTAACTATTGGGGACGGAGGGCCATCTTCATATTCGTTTAATTATCTTTTTCTTTATGTTTACGATGATTAAATATATATCTATGTGTTTATTTAATGTATTCATGAACTAATTAGACGTATCTTGACTTGGAACCGTGTCGTTGATTTTCATGAATATATTTTGCTTTTTCGTTTGGTTTATTGTGATTCCTGATTTGAATGCGTTTCAATTAAGCTGATCACTAGTTGAATCGTCATATTTATTTAGAATCTATCATTCGCGAGAGGGGGTTTTGAATATGACCGTAGGAATACATATCGTTGGAAATTTATATCATTGTAACACCCTAACATGACCCCATTGGCTTAGATGAGATAATTCATGAATCTAATGGTAATTGGGTTATAATTGCATGTCTATTATATTTAGTAGACTTAAATATTAAGACATCTAAGTGTCTAAAGTCATAAACTACATAATATATATATATATATACATATATACATATATATATATATATATATATGAAACCCAACTCTTCCTCCTTAAGTAACGTGGGGTACTTTTCAAGTAACTTAGTGTCTCCTCTAATTATGCTGCTAACATGAATTGAGGTGAGAAATTTCAATGTTTTTTTTATTGATTGATTCAAAGTACTCTATTGATACAAATTTTTATGCTATCAATTGAATAGTATGAATATTTAAGAAGTGTTATTTCGAATTTTGGGAAATAAAACACCATTTTTTTAAGTTAATGATGATTATTCTGCTTGGAGAGAATAATAAGTAGGAGTTGAAATTTATTAAATCTAAGTTCAATTAGATAATGAAATGAAATGCTGTGATTGTACTTTGAGTCTATATTTGTTAAAACATTGAATTTTGATGATCTAAGTGTTTGGGTCGATTAAGGAGATGAAGTACTGTTAGTAAAAAATTATGTTGTTGAACCATATTAGTAAAATTACGCAATACATTAAGTAAGGTGGTGAGTCTGAGTTCATGAAAAACCTATATTACTTTGTTTAATTCAGGTTTTGTCGATAACATAATATTTATAAATAGGAAGTATGGATGAAAATGATATATTAAGACAAAAGAATAATATAGACTTTATGCTATAGATAATTAACTTATTGGTCTTGCGTAAAGATTGATATTTGATAACTTTACTGATTATTCCACCTCTAAATTGGAGAAGTGGTATATGACAAATCTAGAGTAAGACATCAACCAGAAAAAAGGTAAGTAAAAATCCATCTGCAACTACAATGCATGAACATAATATTTATTGTTATATTATTTGTGATTTTGGTGCTTGAATAAAGGTGCAATTAATTGTATTATATATCTTTGATGTAACAAATGTTTAATTGTTGCGGAGATAAATCGTTGATTTATTGCATTGGCTATTCATTTGCATTTGCATGTGCATGCATAATATATGAGTATATTTGATGTTTGGCATGCACGACATGGTTTTGAGAAAAGGAAGATTTTGTTGGCCACTGCTAGGGCACCGAGGTTTGCGAGGCAGACTTATATGATATGTTTGAGTGCCACGGGTGGGATACTCTTCGGAGGATTATGAGGGTTGATAGGGGATGTGCCCTTGGTAATCACGAGAGGATGGTCCACTCGACTTGTACTCTTTTGATTGATGTCGCGGGTGGGATACTTCTCAAGTGATCTCGGAGGTTGATAGGGATGTGCCTTTGGAGGTCTTGGGAGGATGGTCCATTCGACTGTATCAATCCTTTTGGCTGTGTGCATATTGTTGTTGTTCAGAGCTCTGTTCCGGTGCATAGTAGGTGGGTCAAGGGGCCCAGTAAAAATATGAATTTGGATAAAATGTTATATATTTTCGAGTATGCATCTTGATATACATGTTATTGATGCCTCATGTCATTTTCATAGCATGCATGATTTTTATTTAGTGGGCATTAGCTCATGTAGTTCATGCATTGTAGGTGAGCATGACGATGCCTGATATCTGGACTTACTGAGCAGGGTGATGCGCTCCTACGGTTTCTGAGATCTGCTGTACATGGATGACGACATGATGGGCTATAGGGTTATCTTATTTTGGTTTTTGAGTCTGCAGATTTATCTTTTGAAAAACATGCGGTTTTCTTATGTTATTTTGTTACCTTTTCGTTTTTAAATCTGCGGAACTATCTTTTGAAAATTGTACTTTAAGAAAGTAAAGAATTGTATGTAAATAGTATGATGGTGTTTATGGTGATATAAATTTTATATATTGCTATTGTTGTGTCTCCGGATGTTATACAAATAGAGGAAATGCCACCGAATTTTTTACGTAGCTATATATAACTTATAGTATAATATATGTGATTTGGGGGTGTGACAATCATCGACAGGCGTATAACTCAAACGAAGCCATAGAACGAATCTAGCGCTATTGAAATTGTTTAATAGTTTATCTTAGGTAGACATATCAAGCTGACTTTTGAATGATTATTTCTATCTAACACTTGGGATAGATAATATAATAACATAGGATTCGTGGTTAATAAATTAGAAGAACACGGCATAGTGGATGGTTAAGCGAAGTCAAACCTCTAGAATCCGTTCTCATTGATTTTCTCCACTTAAATACTCATCTTATTCGCTTATTTTAATAGATTAATTAATTTGTTCACTGAATATCGATCGATTGTCTAAATAAAGTCGAGACTATTCTAATTACAGTACTTGGTATATACTTAATTTTCAATCCTTGTGGGTTCGACATCCGTACTTTAAATTTCTATACTAAAACTTGACATCGCACACTTGTGGTACATTTTACACTCAACAAATTTTTGGCACCGTTGCCGGGGATTTATTTATTTTTGTCTACTGATATTGTTACCAAGTAGTCTTGATTTTAATTTAGAATTTTATTTTTGTTTTAATTTTATTTGTATGATGTTTTTCTTGTGATGTACTTGGAGATGTTTTATCAACAAGTTTTCACAAGCTTTGACCAACAACCGTATGAACCGTTCTATGCAGTTGGGAGAGATTCACCACGACTTTTCAAACTACGCTCCTCTTCGATCTTTCTACAGTGGATTGGATGCGGACACACAAGAATGGGTATTTAATGGAGATTTGGCAACTAGTAGCCCCATATATTGTAGAGATGATGACATGGTGCACCAATCATTCAATCATCAAGAAGATGAAAGAGATAGTTCTGATGAAGTCATGATCAAGTTGGAGGATACTGTGCGCAAATTCTTGGCATAATCACACCAACTCCAGAAGTCGCATAGAACAGCAAATAGAGACATTTGTAGCAAGCTGCGAAGAGGCTGAGATTATATATACTAATCAAGGGGTGACAAATCAGGTGTGGTCACATGATGATGATCACTCAACCAACCAAGTTTGGGAGAGTGATCCTACTCATGCGGAAGATTCAAGGAAATATGAGCCTCTACAAGTGGTTGAGCCTACTGTGGAAAAGTTATCGGAGGAATTCCCGTGTCAAGACGAGCCTAGCATGATGTTGGAAGATGAGCATATTTTTTTAAAATAGTGAGGAGCACTCATCGATGGTGATGTCCTATATGCTATATGTGGATCCATTCTTTCCATCGATACCAACTTCACCATGCTATGCCCTCCACGAGATTAAGCCAATTTTAGAATCTTTCTCCCATGCTTATCAATTTATGAAGAACGTTGTTGGAGCAATGAGCGTTAACTGTCACTATCTTGCCAAGCTTGAGGGCATTCATAACCAAGACTCATACGTGGTATCATATGATACGTAGTCACTATTTGATGGTTGATTATAATTGTAAGGCTGAAGACTTTAAACAAAGCACTTCTTGGGAGGCAACCCAAACCTTATATACTTTTTAGTTATTTCAGTTTTTAATTTCAGTGTTACAATTTTTTTATTAGCATTTCTTAATCACAGCCGCTTGATCATTAGGCGTCTCCATTACACGTCCATACTTAGGCGGAGGTCCCAATCATCATCTTCTCACCATACCAATGAGCATGAGATGGACGACGATTACTAATGATCGTCGTCGCAGGTAGTTGTAATACCCCGTTATCATTTATACTCGGTAAAACATGTATGATTTATATCGGGGTGGGGTCCTCGTTACTTAATCCGTTATGTATTAAATAGTATACATGTGTGAGTAGGATTTAAGTAAAATACACAATTTTAAGAGTTTTACTATGTAGGTTGTTACAACAGTTACCACATCTCGTACATAATTTACACCACATGTACATCAAAATAACCTAAATAAGTACAACTTCTATGCAGTGGTTCAGCTCGCAGCGGAATTCGACTCATAATCCCGTCTCCCACGTCTATGAGTCTCTACAGAAACAATCACACAGCATGAGTATTGATAATCAACCATCTCATTTCTACAATCAACCATCTCAGTTCTATATCAATACGAAACATAATACGATAAAATCACTATAATAAGAATCAACTGTGATTGTTCTGTATCATGCATTATAAAATGCAAATATGTCATGACATGTCTCAGCTATCATCCTTTTATAACGGGACATATATGATATGCCTATCTCAGCTCAATATGTCAGTGGAACCACCTCACATCTTCATATTAACAGCACATATCATATTACCATCCTCACACGTTATAACAACCATAGCATATGCTCAACCGGAGCATACCTCTCATGCCAAAGCATATGCCCAACAATGGCATACCTATCGTGGCAACAATCTCAGCCAAAGCATATGTCCACAATGACATATCTATCGTGGCAACAATCTCAATAACATGCATGTATAGCACCATGAATCTATATGCATATGATACCATCAATCATATGATACAATCTCAACATATAGAAGCAACATCACACCAATCAGTAATCAAGACTCATATGTCAACACATACCTGTTGTGCGACACAAAATATATAAATTAGGCGTCAATGTTTAACCGCCTCGTTGTCCTGTCCCCTGTGATGATGCTACAACAACATCAACAATATATCATGTTGTAATAGGCTTCAAAATCCAATTTGACAAAAATCTAACATTTTGCAACATATAAACCCTAGCGATCGATCGCCATTTTTCCCAATCAATCGCCAACATTTTCCGTCTCATCGCGATCGATTGCCACTATCTCGCAATCGATCACCAAAATGTTTTGATCACTTGCTATCGATCGCCATGTTTTCACCGATCAACCAAGTTTCGTCACCAACGGTATCCACATTGACCTCGACTCCGTCTACACCAACACCGATGACGAAATGATTAGTACTTTCTGATGTTTGGAAAACTCGGGACGGTTAGTCATGTTGGGCCTCACTCCGATGTTCTACAAAGAAGCTCTTCAAGAGTTTTATGCTTCAGCAAGGGTGGTAAACAACACAGTGGTGTCATATGTATCTGACCAAGCTGTGACAGTCACTCAAGAGGACGTCTTTGTACAACTAAGCCTTCCTACTTCTGGGCTCACTGATCTCTCAGCCATCATCATCTCTGTTCACGATGAGATGCGTACTTTGTTCTCCGAATCTGGCCAAAGGCTGTGGAGCCCTCCATTTAAGAAGATTTTGATGAAGAATCACTTCAGAATGCTAGCAGACATCATTGCAAATAGTCTGATGTGTAAAGCTGGGTAATTTGACGTCATTACTCCAGAGAAATTTGAGGTGATGTGCGTCATGTTCAGGGATTGGCTATCAACTGGTACGTGATACTTTTTCAAGTGCTGATTGGGACGGCTGAATCAACAAAAGGTCATTCTGGATTTTTCCTCCCGCTCAGTCGCATTCTGGAAATCCTTAATGTTCCGGTGGGTACGATCTTTAATCTCCATCCAGCTAGGCTCACCAATTCCAAGTACCTGCTGACGCACCGAAAGTGACTCTGAATAGACAATCTTAGAGTCTTGTAATGCCTCGATTTATTTTATATACGTGTGATATGATTATGGTGTAATTATATCAAATGGCGGTATGATAATGGGGTTCGGGCGGAACCAAGAATGAATTAATACATGTAGCAAATGATATATGGCAATGAATGAAATATATGACAATACATGTATAGTAGAATATAACATTGGTGTCCATGTAGCATGCATTGAAGGTGCATTAGAATGTACATGTGAGTTGCATTCCATAAGACATTTGCCATGAGTTTGAAGGGAATTACATGTGCATGTGAGTTTGGAATTAAAAGTGAGTATTTAGATGTAAAATCAGATTGTAAACACACAACTCACCTAAACTCACCTACAAATCTCTACATGTTCTTTGGAAGCTTTTGAGGGTTTGATTTAGAGTTTCACTATCAAAGATCTTTGTACACTAAGAGGAAGTGGTTTACTTGGTAAGGAGAATACCCTTTCCTTACTTTGTCATGGTAGTTAGAAGTTATTTGATTATGCTTGATATCTTGAAGCATGAAAGCATATGATTATTAGTTCTTGCTTAAAGTGTATAGAAGCTAAGACACAAGGTGTAAAAGTATGTAAACATGCTTGTTTGATGTTAGAGATGTTATGAACTAAGTCGTGATGGTGAGAAGTGAGGTGTAGGAGAAACACCAAGAAAATAAGTAGAAATCGCCATGTTTGTTTTTCTGAAACAGAGGAGGCGATCGATCGCTGCGTTTTAGGCAATCGATCGCCTATGGCTAAACATGGGTAAGTCGGTGTTTGAGCGATCGATCGCTTCAAAGTAGGCAATCGATCGCCTTGAGGTAGTATGTTTTCCAAAGGGGAGGCGACCGATCGCGTGAAATTAAGAGATCGATCGCCTAGGACCAAAGTTTTAGGCGATCCATCGCCTAAAATCATGAAATCGATCGCCAGTGCCAGAATGTTGAAAAATGTTATATTTTTGTAGAATTTGATTTTAATGCCTATGATAACATGATATATTGTTGGTATTGTTGTAGCATCATCTCAGGGGACGGGACAACGAGGCGCTTAGCCAATGACGCCTAATTTAACTCGTTTGTGTCGCAGTACATGTACGTGTTGACGTACGGAGTATAGATATGATGTGATGATGATGTTATAGTTTTGATATCATATGATTTATGTTAACTTTATGTCATATGATTGGTAGTATCATATGCATGTACATATATGGATTTCATATGATTGGGATGGATGCCTTGATAGATATGTGTATATGCTTTGGTAAGATCATTGCCTTGATAGATATGCATGGTGTGGTATATGCGTTGGCTGGGATCGTTGCCACGATAGATATACTACATATGCTTTGGCTTGAGAGATATACGCCTGGTTTGGGTATATGCTCTGGCTATTATCACAGATGAGTATGGTACTATATATGTGCTGCTAATATGAAGATGTGATGTGGTTCCACTGACATATTGAGCTGAATAGGCATATCATATGGGGCTCGTGATAATAGGGTAATTGTTGAGACATGTCATGACATGGTGCATTTGTGGATGCATGATACAGAACATTCACATTAGATGATTTATTGTGCTTTATCATTGTTATTGATATTGTGTTTTGATATCGCACTGAGATAGTTGTTTATCTATACTCACGTTTTGTGAATGTTTCTGTAGGATTTCATAGACGTGGGAATCGTGAGTCTTATTCCGCTGCGAGGTGAGCCACTGCATAGGAGTTGTACTGGATTAGGTTGTTAATTCTACATGTAATGTATATGTGAAAAAGTTATTTGCTTTTTGTACGAGTGGTTTTGGTACATCTGCAACAACCTATTAGTAAGAAACTCTTAAACAGTGTATGAATTACTTAATTCTGACTCACATATGTATGCTAAATTAAATACATAATGGATTAAGTAACGAGGACCCCACATTAGTGGTATCAGAGCAGTGGTTCGAGAACGGGGTGAACATGGGTAGTGAAAGTGTCTTAGGGAGTTACCTAAACACTTGAAAACATGTTTAGAATGGTACTATCATGGTAGGATTTGGACGATGATGTTATTCTAACATGTTATATAATTGTGAATGTTATTGTTACCCTTGATGTACAGCTATGACAGACAGAGGGTATCATGAGGATGTTGGGGATGCCATGAGTGGCAATGCGAGTGTGAGGATGGCGCCTGTACCACCACCACCGATTGAGCAAGGGCCAGTGGAACAGGTACTATAGCCTGGAGAATTGACTTTGACGCAATTTCTGAGTTATCAGCCACCCAGGTTTGAGGGGACTGAATCTGGAGAACTGGCGGAGGAGTGGCTAAAACGCGTGGAACAGATATTTGTGTCAGCACCGTGTGCCAAGACTGCTTGGTTACGTTTAGCTGAATTCTGATAGGCTTAGATTTTGAGTGTTTTTAACTGTGATTTCTTCCCATTTTCTGTACTTTTTCCTGGATGATATTATGCTTTTTGGTGTTTGTTCATTTGTTTCAGGAAATTAGATCAGAAGTGGAAGAAATGAGCTAATGAGAAGATAACGGGCGAAATCGAGGCATAAAAGATGATGAAAATGTAGAAGATGGTTTCTTCAGATCTCGATCGATCGAGAGTTATTCTCGATCGATCGAGCCAGCCAGTAGCAAGACTCAGAATTTTCGAAGGCTCGATCGATCGGTAGAAATATCGATCGATCGAGCGAGGCAGTAACTTCAGCAACAATTTTTGAGAAATCTCGATCGATCGGTGAAATTACCGATCGATCGAGCGAGGCAGTAAGTTCCAAAAGCTGGCGTGAACAGTGCACCGATCGATCGGTGAAATTCTCGATCGATCGAGACGCGAGATCTGAAGATTTTATTTTCCTATTTTATCGAGATTTTGGAGGGCTTTTTAAGGGGACTCTCTTCCACAGAATTAAGGACGAATTTTGAGACAATATATCAGACTTTTTAGGTCAAGAGCAGCCGCCCTAGCCGCCGCCCAACGCCGGAAGAAGGAGATCCAATCTCCGTTCTTCGTCCAAAGTCGAGCCTATCCATTCCGGAGTGCAAGGAAGGAACAAGAGAATAAATCACGGTGCAACGCACGGATTCATCCATCGTTTATCGTATTTCTGAACTTAATTTATTTGATTTTCAATTTTCATTTGTTGTTTTTAAGGTCGAGAGACAAGAAAACTCATCTGTTATTGATTTGAATTAAAATTGGTTTATATTATTGAAGTTTTAGTTCGTTGTGTTTGATATTATTGATCCATTGATATTTGCGCGCATTGATATTTATTGTTCCTAAATTAATTGCATGTGTAGATCAGAGTCTAGCTAGCTTTGATTGAATTTGAGGGTTACAGCCGAGATCGAGAGATAACACTGTAACACGCTCCATTAATTAATGATGTATGTTACGATTGAGATCGAGAGATGATATCGCATACGTGAGAACTTGAAATCGAAAGATTTAGAGTTAATAGGTTTTGATAATTTAAGCAACTTTGAATTAGTAAATAGGTGCACGAGAGTGACTTGTTCTAATTTATTGTTAGTTTCGTTACAGCTCGAGAGAGTGTATCGAATAATCATGAAAACCTTTCACCTTTAAAATCAATTGGTTAATAAAGTGAGAATTCCATTGAATCATTAGAGATAACATAATTGAACGACGAACTTGGTAATTTTCTCGAGTAACTTACCTTTGCATTTCCGGAACCACTCTTGTCATTATTTTTAATTTAATCTTTATTCTTTAGTTTAATCTAGCTTTAGTTAATCAAACTCCTTTAATCGTAGGCTAAATATAATTTGATTGATCTTATTTGGTACTTATACGTTAGTCCCTGTGGATTCGACAACCTTTACTTAATTTTCACTATACTAAAACTTGACACCGTGCACTTGCGGTAGAATCGCTTCAACCCATACACTGAAAAATAATTGTTTAAAAATAAAAGCGGTCAAATTCCAGTTAGCTAAGAAAGTTATGATGTGGTGGAAATCCACAGTGCTTGAGTTGAGGGCTCAAGGACAGACAGTTAACTGGATGTATTTAGAACGAAGTTCCTGGAGCATTATTTCGCTGTTGCTGCAAGGTAGAGGAAAGAAGATGAATTTACAAACTTGAGACAGTGATCAATGACAGTATCGGACTATGCTGTGCAATATTCTTCATTGCTCCGGTATGTGCCACATATTGCTGTTAACACAAAGGCAAAGATCAGACAATTTGTGAAAGGGTTGAGGCCTGAATTGTTTGATAGGGTCATGTCCAATAACCCTACATCTTATGAAGAAGCATTGACTAGAGCCGAGATGGCTGAGATTGCCGTAGGGGTATACAAAGATGTTGGACAAGCCCAACCACCTACATCTGACAGTATGAGACCTCGAGGGGAACCATTTAAATCACCAAGAGGTGGTGCATCTTCATCTAGGTTTAGTGGGAAACGTTTTGGACCACGGAAAGGGGATGACCGAAGAGCGAAGGGACAGTTCCAAGGTAGTAGTAGTGGCAGTGGTGTGCAATGCTTTAAATGTGGTGGACCACATTTGAAACGAGATTATCCTCAATTGAATCCAGTAGTTTGTTTCCGTTGTGGGAGACCAGGACATATGATCCGTGATTGTCCTCAAGTGGGTGGACAACAGAGGAGAGGACCAATGTCAAAAAATACAGTGCAGCAGAGACCACAGGGTGTACGACAGTCTGGTGGAGGACAGAGGACAGGACCACCTCAGGCTCAGGTGTATGCACTGAATAGGGAGGAAGCAGAGGCAGCTCCTGATGATGTGATAGCGGGTAAGTGTACTTTGTTTACTTATCCTGCTTTACTGTTGATTGATACTGGTGCATCACATTCTTTTATTGCACAAGCCTTTATTGATCAGTATCATATATGCTCGTCTCCACTGTTGATACCTCTTTATGTCTCGACACCCATGGGAACTACTGTGATGACTTGTCAGAGTGTGTCTGATTGTGATATTCAGTTTGAAACTGAGGATGGACTACAGGCTGATTTGATTGTGTTAGATATGACAAATTTTGATTGCATCCTTGGAATCGATGTGTTGAGTAAATATCAGTCTGTTGTGGATTGTTGTCAGAAGATTGTGAGATTTAAGTCTGATACGGGAAAGCAATGGTACTTCTATGGCCAGGGATCGAGGGCAAAGATTCATTTGATATCAGCAATCCGAATGTCGCGTTTGTTAGAACGTGGACATGCGGGTTATTTGATTTATGCCCTTGATGTAACTGAACAGAAAAGAGAAAGGAAAGTGGAGGAGATACCAGTGGCTGCAGAATATGCGGATGTGTTTCCAGATGAAATACCTGGATTCCCACTGAGTCGAGAAGTGGAATTTGGTATTGGTTTGATACCTGGTACTTCTGCAATTTCACGAGCTACTTATCGGATGGCACCAACTGAATTGAAAGAATTGAAAACTCAATTGCAAGACTTATTGGACAAGGGGTACATACGTCCTATTGTATCGCATTGGGGTGCTCCGGTTTTATTTGTTAAGAAGAAGGATGGGACAATGCGACTGTGTATTGACTATCGACAATTGAACAAGGTAACAATAAAGAATAAATATCCTCTTCCTCGTATTGATGATTTGTTTGATCAGTTGCAGGGATCAAGGATTTATTCTAAGATTGATTTGAGGTCAGGATATCATCAAATACGTGTGAGGGAAGGAGATATACAGAAGACAACATTCAGAACTTGTTATGGACATTATGAGTTTCTGGTAATGCCTTTTGGAGTGACAAATGCTCCCGCTGTCTTTATGAGTTTAATGAATCGTGTGTTCCAGGAATACCTTGATCGATTTGTCATTGTCTTTATCGATGATATACTGATTTATTCGCAGAGTGATGTAGAACATGTTCAACATTTGCATATGATATTGCAATTGTTGAGGACACATCAGTTATATGCCAAACTCAGTAAGTGTGAGTTTTGGTTAACTAGTGTCGGCTTTTTAGGGCATGTCATTTCAAAAGAAGGTATATCAGTTGATTCGAAGAAAGTGGAAGCAGTGTTGAATTGGTCAGCACCTACTTCTGTGCCAGAGATTCGTAGTTTCTTGGGTTTGGCTGGGTATTATAGATGGTTTGTTGAAGGATTTTCAGCGATCGCCAAACCATTGACACATTTGACACAGAAGGGAGTATCATTTCAATGGTCAGAGGCTTGTGAGCGTAGTTTTCAAGAATTGAAACATCGATTGACTACAGCTCCAGTCTTGATCATTCCATCGGAACATGACAGGTTTGCCTTATATACTGATGCATCATTACTAGGTTTGGGTTGTGTATTGATGCAGGATAAACATGTAGTGGCTTATGCATCACGACAGTTGAAGCCACATGAAATGAGATATCCAGTGCATGATCTGGAATTAGCTGCCATTGTCTTTGCATTGAAGATATGGCGACATTATTTATATGGTACGTCGTTTACCATATACACGGATCATAAGAGTTTAAAGTTTTTATTCACTCAAGCAGAGTTAAATATGAGGCAAATGAGATGGATGGATCTGTTGAAAGATTATGATTGTGAGATTGAATATCATCCAGGAAAAGCTAATCTACAGCAGATGCCTTGAGTCGAAAAGTACATCATACGGCTGATGAGATGATTCATTTATCCGCATTGATGACTTCTTGTTGTACTTTGGGTTATGATTTTGATGTGGAAATAGTGCCAGTACGGGTATCAACATTGTTGGTTGAACCCGATATTTTTGAGAAAATCAGAACAGCACAACTGACTGATGATGAAGTACAACAGTGGAAGGAAAGGATAAGTCAGGAACAAACATCTCAATTTGTACTTACAAGTGATGGAACTTTGAAGTACAGAAACTGTTGGGTAGTACCTGCTTTTTTAGGACTACGTCAAGAACTACTACAACGTGCTCATTGTAGTAGATACAGTATACATTCTGGAGGAAAGAAAATGTATCATGATTTACGTACCCAATTTTGGTGGAAACATATGAAAAAGGATGTGTTGAGTTTTGTGAAACGATGTTTGATCTGTCAACAAGTGAAAGCGGAAAGACAGAGACCGGGAGGTGAATTACATAGTTTGGAAATTCCTCAGTGGAAATGGGAACATATCACGATGGATTTTGTGACTCATTTGCCACGGACGTCTTCTGGTTGCGATGCTATTTGGGTGATTGTTGATCGACTCACCAAAGTATCTCATTTTGTGCCATATTGTATGACGTTTACATATCTGAGAATGGCACAATTGTACATTCAACATGTAGTGAGACTACATGGTATTCCAGTTTCCATTGTATCGGATAGGGATCCGAGATTTACTTCTCATTTTTGGGAAGGGTTACAGACAGTGTTGGGAACTGAAGTGCTGTTGAGTACAGCATATCATCCTCAGACAGATGGACAAACAGAGCGTATGATACAGACGCTTGAGGATATGTTGCGTGCCTGTGTATTAGAGTTTGATACCTCTTGGCAAGAGTCGTTGCCATTAGTGGAATTTTCATATAACAACAGTTATCAGTCTAGTATACAGATGGCACCATTTGAGGCTTTGTATGGGCGACGATGTAGATCGCCATTGTATTGGGATGATGTGGATCAGTCTTCCTTACATGGACCAGATATGATTCATGAAATGGAAGAGAAAGTAAAGGTAATTCGATTGAAACTTAAAGCTGCTCAGGACAGACAGGCTGCTTATGCCAATAAGCGACGTAGACCACTTGAATTTCAAGTTGGTGACCGTGTATTCTTGAAAATTTCACCTTTTAAAGGTGTAGTACGGTTTGGTAAGCGTGGAAAATTGTTTCCACGGTATGTTGGTCCGTATGAGGTGTTGCAACGTATTGGTACGTTGGCATATCGATTGGCACTACCGCCGGCATTGAGTAGTATTCATGATGTTTTTCATGTTTCACTGTTAAGGAAGTATGAACCAGATCCGAGTCACGTGTTACAGTTACCTGATGTACAGTTAGATACAGATGTGTCGTATGAGGAACGACCGGTTCTGATATTGGATCGAGCTGAACGCAGGTTGCGTAATAAAGTGATTCCTATGGTTAAGGTACAGTGGGACAGACGGGGTGTCGAAGAGGCAACGTGGGAGACGGAGCAGCATATGCTGCAACGGTATCCAAATTTGTTTTCTGGTATGTTGATATGTTATTTATACATGTTTCTTATGTTGTATATCTCATATGCATGTATTATGTTTGTATATGCAATTTCGAGGACGAAATTCAATAAGTGGGGGAGAATTGTAATGCCTCGATTTGTTTTATACACGTGTGATATGATTATGGTGTAATTATATCAAATGGCGGTATGATAATGGGGTTCGGGCGGAACCAAGAATGAATTAATACATGTAGTTGCCATGAGTTTGAAGGGAATTACATGTGCATGTGAGTTTGGAATTAAAAGTGAGTATTTAGATGTAAAATCAGATTGTAAACACACAACTCACCTAAACTCACCTACAAATCTCTACATGTTCTTTGGAAGCTTTTGAGGGTTTGATTTAGAGTTTCACTTTCAAAGATCTTTGTACACTAAGAGAAAGTGGTTTACTTGGTAAGGAGAATACCCTTTCCTTACTTTGTCATGGTAGTTAGAAGTTATTTGATTATGCTTGATATCTTGAAGCATGAAAGCATATGATTATTAGTTCTTGCTTAAAGTGTATAGAAGCTAAGACACAAGGTGTAAAAGTATGTAAACATGCTTGTTTGATGTTAGAGATGTTATGAACTAAGTTGTGATGGTGAGAAGTGAGGTGTAGGAGAAACACCAAGAAAATAAGTAGAAATCGCCATGTTTGTTTTTCTGAAACAGAGGAGGCGATCGATCGCTGCGTTTTAGGCAATCGATCGCCTATGGCTAAACATGGGTAAGTCGGTGTTTGAGCGATCGATCGCTTCAAAGTAGGCAATCGATCGCCTTGAGGCAGTATGTTTTCCAAAGGGGAGGCGACCGATCGCGTGAAATTAAGAGATCGATCGCCTAGGACCAAAGTTTTAGGCGATCCATCGCCTAAAATCATGAAATCGATCGCCAGTGCCAGAATGTTGAAAAATGTTATATTTTTGTAGAATTTGATTTTAATGCCTATGATAACATGATATATTGTTGGCATTGTTGTAGCATCATCTCAGGGGACGGGACAACGAGGCGCTTAGCCAGTGACGCCTAATTTAACTCGTTTGTGTCGCAGTACAGGTACGTGTTGACGTACGGAGTATAGATATGATGTGATGATGATGTTATAGTTTTGATATCATATGATTTATGTTAACTTTATGTCATATGATTGGTAGTATCATATGCATGTACATATATGGATTTCATATGATTGGGATGGATGCCTTGATAGGTATGTGTATATGCTTTGGTAAGATCATTGCCTTGATAGATATGCCTGGTGTGGTATATGCTTTGGCTGGGATCGTTGCCACGATAGATATACTACATATGCTTTGGCTTGAGAGATATACGCCTGGTTTGGGTATATGCTCTGGCTATTATCACAGATGAGTATGGTACTATGATATGTGCTGCTAATATGAAGATGTGATGTGGTTCCACTGACATATTGAGCTGAATAGGCATATCATATGGGGCTCGTGATAATAGGGTAATTGTTGAGACATGTCATGACATGGTGCATTTATGGATGCATGATACAGAACATTCACATTAGATGATTTATTGTGCTTTATCATTGTTATTGATATTGTGTTTTGATATCGCACTGAGATAGTTGTTTATCTATACTCACGTTTGTGAATGTTTCTGTAGGATTTCATAGACGTGGGAATCGTGAGTCTTATTCCGCTGCGAGGTGAACCACTGCATAGGAGTTGTACTGGATTAGGTTGTTAATTCTACATGTAATGTATATGTGAAAAAGTTATTTGGTTTTTGTACGAGTGGTTTTGGTACATCTGCAACAACCTATTAGTAAGAAACTCTTAAACAGTGTATGAATTACTTAATTCTGACTCACATATGTATGCTAAATTAAATACATAATGGATTAAGTAACGAGGACCCCACAAGTCTGCTGAGCCATCTCCTCCACCAAAGAAACCAAGAACAAAGAAGGGGAACCCTGCTGTCTCCAAGAAGCCAACTCCTGCTGCTGCAATAGTAATCCCAACAGAGGCAACATCTGCTGATCCAGTTACTGGCTCAGAAATTATTCCAACTGTGGAAGTGGTTGAGGTTGCCGCATCAGAGGAACCTGTTGTTGATCCTACTGGTCATCTGAGTTCATTTATCGTCGTCTCTTCCGCACCACCAGAGCCTATGGACATCACGGCTACTGTACCAATTGTCCATTGTATCAACCACTACCGAGCTACCACTTAGCACTCGCAAGGGGCCAGATCTTTTGCCCTCAGTTTGAGACCACCAAAAATCGGCTGTTCCATCTGCATTCCTCCTCACACTCCTAAAGGAAGAGGAAAAACTTCATATGGAAGCCAGATTCTCAAGAATGCAATGAATGATGAAAATCTCATCATTGAGTTTTTACAGATCCAAGATGTTGAAGAAGATCTGCGACTGAGAGAAGTCTTCCAACTTATGAAGTTCATCAGTGGACTTGAGACTCTTGTCAAGTCAAGTGAAAAAGAATTTGATCCAGTCTCTGGCACTGCCTCCTATGACATTGTTGTTCTCAACTCCCTTCGAGCTCGCCTCACTATGGCTGAGAAGACCCTGCATGATCTAAAGGTCACCTTGGGACTGCATTCTCGCTCTCTCCAGCTGGGAGTAGCTTCAGTAGAGGTTACTGGTCGAAGGATGATTGATGTGGCACCAACAGAGTTCTCTTTGGTAAGTGTATCTCCTGCCATTTTTATAGACGTACCCTTTACCCCCCGCTGAACCCCTTGATGTGTCCGATCAACATCCACCTCTATCGGATGTTGATCCTTTAAATGTTGACATCATCATTGAATCAGTAGTTCATCAAGTCAATCTTACATCAGAGGATGATGATTATACTGATCACATGCCTCCCTCAACAAATGCCATGACCATAATTCCATCTCCTCATCAACCTGCTCAAACCCAGTTTGCCATTGAACCCACTTTTACCTCATACTTTCCAGCCCCACTGGTAGAACCCTTGAACCAAGTTTCGTTTGGTTTTACAATTTTTTTCATACCAACAACTTATTTATCCCCACTGCCTTCTTGCCTGGAGATCCCCGCTGAGGAGTTGTTCACAAATTTTGCTCCTGCTGAGTCCACTGTTTCTGCTGAGATTGCTCTGTCTGCTGCTGTCCCCACTGCTATATCTACCGATGTATCTGCTGCTCTTACTCCTGCCAGACCAGTCACTGCTGTAGCTGAATCCGATAGAGCTGGTTCATCTACTTTTGCACAGAATCTCGACAGTGATCAACCTGAGGATTTGTTTGACTCCCCTGAACTTGAAGTTGAAGATATGTCCCCGTCTATGTTAGGGGTGCTTAACGGATCGAACCGGTCAGGTCCGGTCCAGAATCGGCCGGTTTCTGGATCCGTTAAGAACGAAGAAAATGTCGCCAATCTGTCTGAAGAAATGAATGAACTTGATGACACACAAGCACAAGATATTCTTCAAGCTGCATTACTTGTAACAGAGATTGAAGAATTGAAGGCGAAGCTCATGACAAAGGATAATGAAATAACAGAACTGAAGAACATTGTTGATTCCTTTGATCATGAGCAAGAAACAATTCCAACACCGCAATTTTTTGAAACTAATAGCCCAGCTGGAAGAAACAAAAACAAATCTTTTTCTGAGAGACGAGAAAATCAAAGAAATTAAAGACAATTACGAAGAGATGAAAAAAAAAGAAAGATGAGCTCGAAACTATCATAACACAGCTCTAAATGATGAGAATAATTCACTGAAAAATGAGCTTCTCAATGTCAAAGCTGCCTCCTTCATCATTAATGAAGAACAAGAACAGATCCTTAAAGAAAAGCAAGAACAAACATCCCTTGTCAAGAGGATTAAGAAAAGGGTGGACAGGCAGCAAAAAATGGAGTTGGACCACACATACCCTGATAAGAGGAAGGCAAAGAGGACCAAGAAAAACGACGAAGAGGGAAATAAAAAGTTTGCAGAAATGGAATCAATACAAAGTCTGAAAGACAAAGGTACAACTAATGATCCCGTAGATCTAGAGCTGAGAGATGATGATTTCAGCGACAATAAACAAAAAGGGAAGGCGAAAAAAGATAATGGACCGCTCAAGTTCAAAACCACAATGCCTGCCATGAAGCTCTTAACAGCGGATGAAAAGTCTTACATAATGAATATAAACAAGAACCATGGAAAATGGTACGTCTAATTTAATTAAACAACACTTCCTTGACACTGACTCTTCAACTGTGTGCAGGGGACTTATCTGGAAAGACAAATTCACCAACAGAAAGTTATTTGTATCGGATATTGCTGAAATCCTTCACGATGTACCTCTTGCCAACGATGTAAGTCAATTGCATTATACTTTTCTAATGGTTTTGCTTGATAAAAAAACATTAATTCACATTTGGTTAATCGGTGCATGTAAATAACATGCACCAATTCACTTTTTTTCTATCGGTGCATGTGAAACCACATGCACCGATAGACCTTTAGTTACATTTATATAACATGCAATGCTTGAATAAAACTTTTATGATGATTTTACTTGATAATTACTAACGATGCATGTAAATACACAAGCATTAATTAAAATTTAGTTTCTATGTGTGCATGTTAAATCACATGCACCGGTAGACCATTAGTTGCATTTATCAAACATGTAAACATGCACCGACATAACATTAGGTGTATGTCTCGCAAATGAACTACTATATATATCTGTGAAACTGATTGATCATTACTTACAGATGATTGAATCAACCGGTGCATGTAAATAACTTGTAGCAAATCAAATTTGTGGTATCGGTGCATGTGTTTTCACATGCACCGGTAGACCATTATTTGCATTTATCAAACATGTAAACATGCACCGACATAATATTAGGTGTATGTCTCGCACATGAACTACTATATATATCTGTGAAACTGATTGATCATTACTTACAGATGATTGACCGTTGGACGATTATTGTAAATAACCACATTGCCAATAACGGAAAAAAGAAGATAGCATATGTGTTCAACAGCATGTGTTGGGTAATAAAATTCAACTATTAAATATTTTTTTTTCTCATTAAACAAAGTGCACTCATACCATTCAACTTTGGATATTCGTATATCATGCAATTATTTCATACAAATTCGCAGCAATACTCAGCACTGATCTCACTAGGAAGCTACTACAAAGACTCAGCATAAAACAACATTGATAAATTCCTACCAGAGGCAATGTCATATAGGTTTTTGGTTTTTCCAATAAACACACCAGGCAAAGAAGACCACTTAAAAACACCAGGATACCACTGGACACTACTTGTCTTTGATATTCAAGAGTCAGTTTGGACTCATTACAATTCATTAAGGCCACGAATTGAGGGGGAGACAGATTATTACTTTGAAAAGGCCAAATTACTGGTAAGGTTTACTTTAAATACACTTATTTTTTTAAATTCAATACTTTTTATAAAATTACCAGTTGATAACAATACTTCTTCCAAAATATAGAAAGTCTACGTTGAAGAGAAGATGAAGAAAATCATCCAGGAGTCTCCCATTTCAGCGGGCATCACCTACAGTCCAAGTGAAGATACATACGAAATCATAACATTCAAAGAAGCAATGCAACAAAAGGCTGGCTCGGCAGACTGTGCCGTGTTTGTTTGCATGAACATGGAAAGAATTATGAGAGGACAAGAAGTGCCCAAGCATTCAAATGTAGATATAAATAGTATTTATAGAGCAAAAATGGTGAAAGTCATCCTCCAAAATGTATAAGACAACGATTAATACTTTGTTGTATATATATTTTGTATTGTTAATGTATAATTTTGTAAAGAAACAAACTTTTGTTATTGAATAACCGTACAGACTCATATTGGTGTTTTAGTTGGTTAATGATAAACTGGACAAAATTGAACCCTACAAGTGCTCTTTGTTTAATTTTTATTGTGTGTGTCCCTTCGCATTCACCGAATGAGACTAAAGGTTCATATGAAACACATGCACCTATAGACAGAAGCGGTGCATGTATTTGTTTACTTGTGTTAATTCAAATTTGGTTTCAATTGGTGCATGTAAATAACATGAAATATTCACATTTTTTTTTCTATCCGTGCATGTTATATCACATGCACCGATATACATTTTATTTGCAATTATATAACATGCAATGCTTGAATGATGATTTTACTTGATACGTACTAACGATTCATGTAAATACACTAAAATACAACAAAGTTACATTTATCAAACATGAACTACTTGAATCAACCGGTGCATGTAAATAACACAACCTCTTCAATTTTTTTGTATCGGTGCATGTAAATCACATGCATCGGCAGACCATCAGTTGCATTTATCATACATGCGAGCTTGAATATATATTTTACAATGATTTTACGATGCATGTAAATACACAAACATTAAGTAAAATTTTGTTTCTATAGGTGCATGTGATATACATGCACCGATAATTCATTAATTGCATTTATCCAACATTTTCAATAGGTGCATGTGAAATCACATGCACCGATAGCCATTTAATTGCAGTTATATTACATGGAATGCTTGAATAATCTGTTTACAGGTGCATGTAAACTAACATGCATTAACATTTTGTTTCTATCGGTGCATGTATATCACATGCACCGATAGAATACACATTTTCATTTATCCATGTTCAACTTGAATCTTTTGGTGCATGTATATGACATGCACCAATATGTGAAACTTAAATCTATATGTGCACGTAAATTACATGCAACTATAGAAATAAATTGTATGTATTTGTATCATTATGTTAAATAACCAATAACAAATCAAACAAATAATTTCTACTATTAAATTTTGTTCAACATAAACTTACAAAAAACATCAAATAGGTTCCTTACAAGTCTTCCTATTATGTCCGTATTTTTTACACCGACTACAACGCAACTGTCGAATGTTTTCACCTTTGGATCTAATTCTCCTCTTCTTTGGACGACCCAGTTGCCTTTTTGTTTGTGGTGGTAAAATATTCATATCCATGACAATCTGAGCAAAATCATCACTTGAACGTCCTGGAATCGGAATTATAACTCCTTCATAGCAACTCTTATAAGTACGAACATGGAAATATACATCAACAACTTCATCTATGGCCATCTTGTTCCTCCTAAATACGGCAATCGCATGAGGACATGGGAATCCATCAAGCTGCCACTGATAGCAAGTACACGTACGAACATCAAGGCGCACAGTAACTGAAGGATATGAAAACACCTCGAAACAACAGTTAGTAGACATCTTCACATTCCATGCACGACCTTGATTTTCGTAAAAAGACCATTTCTTTTCCATCTTCGCGCACAGAACCCCACTCCATCGTGCAGACATTGATCTCCTATCATAAAACCAGCTCATCAGCTTAACCCGGATACAATCCACCATATGAGTAATAGGCAGACCCCTTGCCTCTAATATCCACGAATTGAAAGACTCTGCTGCATTTGAATACATCTCTCCATATCGCATGCCGCATGAGTAAGCATTTGTCCATTTCTCCAAAGATAGACCCTATAAAAACCCTTCTACAATTGAACCACCTTCTCGTTTCAAAATAGCAAGCTTCTCTGTGAAAATAGCCACCGTCGGCGAATATGCACACTCATCCAACAAGTAACGCATCCTTTCCCGAAACTGGTTCGAAAAATGTTTGCCAGCATATCTGTCCCGGAGGTTGCATTTCAAATGATAAAGACAAAAAAAGTGTTATGGAGAAGGTCCAAACACAACCGGTAAAGCCTCCATCAAACCAACATTCCGATCAGATATATAAACAATATCTCCACCATTATCTACAATCTTGCTCAAACAAGATAGAAACCAACACCAATTATCAAAGTTCTCTGAGTCCACAACAGCAAAAGCCAGGGGGAACAACCCTACAATAAAATAATAAAAACATATAACGCAAAAAATACAATTTATGTTATATGATGCACTTATATAACCTTTAGTGGTACATTTAGAGACGACAAGTTGTATCGGTGCATGTAATATACATGCACCGATAAATTTTCGGTGCATGTAAACTACATGCACCGATTCTCAATTACATGCATATGTAGTACTAAATGATAGAGAAGCCAAGTTCTATCGGTGCATGTAATATACATGCACCGGTAGACTAGCGGTGCATATATAATACATGCACCGCATTCGATCCGATTAATTTATATATCATGTAGCATTTTTTTACGCACAAGTCTATCGGTGCATGTAATATACATGCACCGACAGACATCAATGCATGTAAAATCTCATTTATATTATAATCACAAACAAACGGATGAATCGGTTACAGTCGTCAACTTCAAGCTCTACAAAACTCCCAACATTAGTCGTCTTCACCGCATCGATGTACCACTTCAACTCCTTGAAAGACTCATCATAATTTCCAAAAGCAGTAGACCTAGCCTTCTCCACACTTCTCCATGCCTTAATGTATGTTATATCCAACCCATAATCTTTTTTCATTAACTCCATTACAGACCTAGCAGAAAAGTTTGGATTGGAACTGACTCGTTCGCAAATAATTTCTGATATTAAATGTGAAACAATCCTTATTGATTTGTCTTTCATGACTCGTAGACCACACATGTGAATTTTGTTCAATTTTTTATGTAGAAAGAACCATTTACACGTGAAATGTTGGCACTCACAAACCAGCCACACCCATCAACATGCTTCCTAGAACATTCAGCAACTACTCTATCTTTATTATTTTTCACATAGTTGTAATCAAAACCAACCTCCATGGAATATTTACTCAACTCATTTCGAAACTCTTCAACACCACCTCTAAATACTTGACCCACCCTACTAATAATTGATGACCATCCAGAACATAACAACAACTTCTCCTTGCCTTTAATTTTGCATCTTCGATATTCTGAATCAAGTCCTAGACCTGATGGTGAACTGCAAATTTGTTTTGTCGATATATGTGCACCACCTGATTCTATTGATGGGTGTAAATCACGGGCAGAAATAGACTCTATAGGTGCATGTATATTGCGTATACCGCTTGACTCTGTCAAAAAGTTTATACCACATGCAATTGTGTCTACCGGTGCATGTATGTCACATGCACCTCTAGACACAATCGGTAAACTACCACCACATTCATCAACAGACCTCAACAATGAAGCATTACAATCAACAACATGCACTGTCAACAAACAAAGATTGATCATCTTACACAACAAAAACATATTTCTCATATCAATCGCATTACTCAAACAACAATTAGGGTGCCCATCGATTGAGTATTTGAAACAAAATTCATCGGCATTCATATCACACCACTTAGCAGATGCACAGCCTATTAAATCCCTGAATTCGAAACCGGGATTAACATTCAAAATCAGTGTTTCCTCTCTAAATTTCAAAAGAATCATGATTTCATTATCCATCAGAATTAACGATAAAAATCTCAGGAAAATTTGATCAATTAACAGTTAATTGAATATTTGACAGATCGAACAATCTAAAATCAGAAAGCTAATTAAAACACGATCGAAATCAGCTGCTCAATGAATTAGATGAAAAAAGTTTGGGACAACGATAATCGTTCTGTTAGAAATATCAAATGTTTTATGATGGTTTTTATTTCTTGCAACAGGGGTAATTTAGTAATAAAAATTGACCAGTTAGATTAGGGTTTAATAAATTGGACTTATCTGAAATAAGTTTTTTAAAAGGTATATTTAGTTGAAAAGAAAATATTTTGATAGATTTAGTTGAAACAAGTTTTGAAAAGTGGTACCTATGTGTAATTTCCTCTTTAACAAAAGCAATATGTTGGATTTTTTATGAGCAACTAATTATCGGTTAATTAAAAGGCTCGGACCAATTTTTCATCCGCTTCATGGGTTTTTCGGGTAAACCATCGGATCCAATTTTTAAAACTATAATTAGAATATTGATTTAGTATATTTAAAAATGGTGGTTAATTAATGAACAAATAATAACAAAGTTAATTTTCTCAATAAATAAATAAATAAATATATATATATATATATATATATATATATATATATATATATATATAAGTGTTAAACCAGTGCGAGGCCGTTCTAACGTTTGGATCTATAATAGCCCCCAGGGGCATAGCCGAGTTGGTAAGGTCTGTGGTGACGTAGGGGGTATCCCCTCGGCGCCAGGTTCGATTCCCGTGTGGAGCGCTTTCCCTGCTGAAATATTGTGGGGGTGTGCTCTGGGGTCGTGGCCTGTAGGTCCTCTCCCACAGATGTCTGTCAGCTTGGGCACATCCCTCGGTTTACCTGGTGGCGGCGTTGAGGGGCCGATTCCGTCACCCAAGGATTAGTCAGGCGAAAGCCTGGATACCTTGTAAATAAAAAAAAAAAAAGTTTGGATCTATAATAATAGGCTGGGCCAATTGTCAGAAATAAACCGTCTTGACATGTACTTATCAAACTATAGACCTAAATTATTTTATTAATTAATACGTCAAATATTAAATTATTTCACAAGTAAGAAAGAAAGAAAAATATAGAAGCAATAATTACTATTAAATAAATTATGATGATTCCTCCATAATTTGACCGACTGTTAATGTAAATAATTTATAAGTCAAATATTAAATTATTTCACAAGTAAGAAAGAAAGAAAAATATAGAAGCAATAATTACTATTAAATTATGATGATTCCCGACCATAATTTGACCGACTGTTAATTTAAATAATTTATTTAATTTTATGAGAATAAAGAGTTAATATAGTTATATCTCCTTTTAATAAAAAAATTGTTTTTTATTGAAGTCTAGCTAGCCATACATACTCTATATATTGAAATAAATTGAGAATTAATGAGAAATTAATTGGATGTGACTTTGAACATATCAGAGTAATTGTTTAGGCTCGTGATATTGCCCGAGCAACAATTGTTGCTGCAAAAATATTTTTTATTTTTATTTTTCGATTCTCTCAAGTTTAGGCCTTTAAATAAAATATTGAGTACAAAAAACACAACTCACATAAGTCTATATTTTAAATTTTTGGGTTATTAAGTCTCTTTTGCAGACGAAATACACCTCATATGAAATCAAATAAAGATCCATTTTTTGAATTCAAGTTCAATACCCCAAAATGTTGTCGAACTGATCATCAAGGCACTCAAGAAACCCGAACACGATCACAACAAGACAAAGAACATCAAACACAACGGCATCTCGCTAGATGAAGTCATCAAGATTGCCAAAGTAATGAGGTCACGATCCATGGCTAAGCGGCATACAGAGAATCTAAGGTTTGAATTTCTGTAAGCGGGCGTAGTGTTGCCATCGATTGAGGAGAAATCTCTCAGTGAGTTGACGTAAATGGAAAAATTTACCGAGGAAGCAGAAGATGATGAATAATTTGAAGCATAAGTTAAAGAAGAAGAGTTTGGGAGTGAATAATTTTGCACGGATTGTATCAATTTTCTTTGTTTGTTTATCTCATTTTTTATGATATTATCATTTACAATGTAATCTATCAAATGCTTTGGAGGTCCCATCAGTCTTCATTCGTCTTGGCATGCTTCGTTACTCTTCTGCTTCATGTTCTGTACGTGTAGTCATATCAATGTGCCGAAGAAGTCGGCTAGGGGAGATGAGATCCGGGAAGTTTGGTGAACTGTTCACGTTCAAAAATTCATACTTGTTGGAGGCAAAATCGTGCAACACTTGACAAAATTTTAATTTTGGGGCAAAAAATAGTTCACTATGGGTAAAAATTCCGAAATTCTTGAATCGTGCATCATGGGTAAAAAATCGTGTATCATGTGGGAAGTTTGGTGCACGATTCACGGTCAAAAAAATACAAACTTGTTGGAGGCAAAATCATGCAGCACTTTACAAAATTTTAAGAAATTTTTTGGGGCAAAAAAATCGTGCATCATGGGTAAAAATTCTGAAATTCTTGAACCGTACCATAATTTTTGAAATTTCAAAATCGTGCATCACATCAGTTTTTCAAATGTGATGCACGATTATGTGACAAATTTCAAATGTATGATGCAAGATTATGTAAAAGTATGATGCACTATTATGTAAAAATTTCAAATTTCATTTGAAAAAAATTTAAAATGTATGATGTACGATTACGTAAATGTCGCCTGGTGGTGCACAATTGTTTTTTTGGCCGGTGGGTGCATGATTTATTTTGGTCTGTGTGCTACAATAACGGTGATGCACGCACTACAGGGCCGTGCTACAGTAACCACGCGGGGTTATTAATGTCATTCAAGAGGAAATAGGCTTCAATGAATCTCTGTTTTTTGGTGGACTATGTTGAATTGTTGTCCATCAAATGGTATCGGCTTGCAAGTGCCCAATATATATTTTGCTAAATGGGAACCCACAGTCTACCCTTAGGATGCGCACTGGTTAAATCCCCGGACTGACGTAATAGCCTGCAAACCACGTCAGTCAAGTAAACCGCACTAGGCAAGCCCGACGCGACATGCTCAAACTGAGAGAGGCATATTCAAGAATTGAACTTGTGACTTCTTGGTCCAAGCATACTGTACTTACCATCTCAGCTACCCCCGAGGGGGTAATAATCTTATATTATTGTATTATGATATAATGATATAGAGACTCATACCTTAGTCGGATGATAAAATCTTATATTTTTTTTGGGTCAACTCGAGTTAGAATCTGGACAATGACTCAAAAATCTTGTTAAAAATTACCCCTTCCACGTAAAAAAAAAAGAGAATGATTTAGAATAATATTCATATTTATATTAACCTAAAATGAATCTAAAAATTAATACTAAATCATATATATGATTTTAATTAATTATAAAAAACTATGTTTTTTTAATTTTAATTTTAATATAATTTCTGAATTTTTATTTAGAGTTATCTAGTTGTATTCCTGCGTTACAGATGTATGTATATGCGGCTGGCGAATTACGTTACCGTCTGGTCAGGTCAAAACCCTAGGTATTTTCTCGTACTGTCGCATTTGTCGAAATCTCCATCCCATTCCCGAATTCAGCTCTTCAGAATTTTTGTGTGATTCAGGTAAAATGTGCGATCCTTTTACTTTTATTGTAACTACGCTTGTTTAGATGTCTAATTCATATACTTCTGTGATTCTTAGATCCTTTCCATGACAATTCTTGACCACAGCTTCTTTCTGCTGCGCTCATGTTTTTGCTTCCTCTTTAGTTAACTCTTTTTGTTTTTATGGGTCGTGTCCTATGAGTATTGAGAACTACTATAAGAGGGTACTGAGTAGATTCGTAGGTTTGCGCTCTCTGTAATTCGGTAATATTCGTTTGTTTTCAGTTAAAAAAAGAGTGTTGATCTTTGAATAAATCTGTGGATCCTATTATTCTTTTCCCAATATCCAGCAATTCAGAAGCCTTTTGCTAAGGCTTTCTCGGGAACCATGGAGATGAACGACTTTCTGCTATGGTGAAAAGTTGTGGTCTTCAAATATGGGGTTTTGAAAACCTTTAATTTTGTGTTCTTTGGGACATAAGTAGCTTTGGATCGCGGTTGAGTGAGCTATTTGACTACAGTCACCCTTATATAGATATAGGAGCAACCTTTTCAATGCTCTAATGTTTACATTAAGTATTTTTCTTATCTGTTGATAGTATGCTTATATAAATTCTATTGATATCTAATATCAGGATGACTGGTCAGAGGAACAACTATGGCAAGAGACCTCATTCTCAGTCTGATTATGCTGAAAATGATGGAAATAAAAGAAGAAAATCTGGAAGTGATAAAGATCCATTTCATATTGGGTCTGATGACACTGTGTATCGTTATTTGTGCCCAGGGAAGAAAATTGGAAGTATTATTGGAAGGGGAGGAGAAATTGTTAAGCAATTAAGAATTGACACTAAATCGAAGATCCAAATTGGTGAGTCCGTTGCAGGATGTGAGGAACGTGTCATTACTATATACAGTGATAGCAAGGAGACTAATGATTCTGATGGCTTCGACAGTCAACTTTGTCCTGCTCAAGATGCCCTTTTTAGGGTGCATGATAGGATTGCTGCCGAGGATGTGATGGTTGAGGACTCAGAAGCGTACCCTCAAGTTACTGTTCGACTTCTAGTACCATCTGATCAGATTGGTTGCATTATCGGGAAGGGTGGACAGATAGTTCAAAATATTCGCGGTGAAACTGGGGCACAGATTCGAATTGTAAAGGATGGTCATTTGCCAGCATGTGCATTGCGTTCAGATGAACTTGTCCAGGTACTGTGGAGTGTGGATGCATATTTAAAGCCACATATTCTTTTGTTCATATCTTAATTAAATATTCTTTTATAGTTCAGAGCCATGTAGTCCTAGCACTTTCCATATTCTAGCAAAATTACTATGTTATCTGAGGACGCTTTAGGTGATCTCTTTCATTAAGCACCATATGTTTCTTACTTTCGTTTGCAATGATAATTCTTAGATTGGACTTTGGAGATAGATGATAGTCCGGGTTGAAGTTTGTGTTCAATTGGTTCTAGTGCACTATTCATTGTAATTCCTTTTCGTTCATGATGAATGCTCTCAATTTAACACAAAACATTTTTTGAGTCCAATGATCCTTCCTCTTTCGTTGCTAGTTTAGATATCAGGTGATGCACCTGTGGTGAAGAAAGCTCTATATGAGATTTCATCTCGTCTACATGACAATCCATCTCGATCTCAGCATTTGCTTTCTTCTTCTGCTCGAACTGGCTATCCTTCTGGTAGTTCAGTATTGGGTTCAAGTAGTGGTGCTCCTATCATGGGATTAACTCCACTCGTTGGGCTCTATGGGGGATACAAGGGTGAAAGGTCCGAGTGGCCTCAGTCTCTTTACTCAGCTCCTAGGAGTGAAACATCTTCAAGTGAATTCTCAATTCGCTTGGTGTGTCCCACTGCTAATATAGGGGGTGTCATTGGCAAGGGTGGCACAATAATCAACCAAGTAAGGCAAGATTCTGGGGCGACTATTAAAGTTGATAGCTCTTCTGCTGAGGGAGAAGATTGTTTGATATCTATCTCTGCAAAAGAGGTAATATTTAGTTTAATTATCTAGATTGAGCCGTTGAGATTTTAGTATATTAGCTTATATTGTCGCTTATTCTTGGGAATGTTCACTCTATGTCGGGTCAGATTTTTGAAGATACATTTTCTCCAGCAATCGATGCTGCTTTACGGTTGCAGCCCAGGTGCAGTGAAAAAGTTGAAAGAGATTCTGGTCTCGTTTCTTTTATGACACGGTTACTTGTTCCTACTTCTCGAATTGGCTGTCTCATTGGAAAAGGAGGGTCCATAATTTCGGAGATGAGGAAAGTGACCAAGGCTAATATTCGCATACTATCAAAAGAAAACCTGCCTAAGGTTGCTTCTGAAGATGATGAAATGGTGCAGGTGAACTAATAGGCATTGTCGCGGTTATTATTTTTTGTGATTTGCATTAAGTTCACTTTTCTACATTTAAGCATAACTGGTGTCAGTATGCAACCCTTCTGCTTGTTAAGTAGCTGAATTCTTATTTGGAATGCATGTGATCAATAGTGTGTACTCTATTCTACATCTTAAAGATTATGTTAACTGCTAGAGTAATTAAGAGAAGAATAATCTGGTGTATGCTTTTAAATTTTATTGTCTCTCCCCACCCTCAGCTGGAAGTAGTGTGAAAAAAGGTAAGCCATGTAAATGAAGAAGAAGAAGTGCAGTCAACGGATCGGTTAGGACCGGAAAAGAATAAGTGAATGCAGCTGATGTTGTGCTTTACTATTACCAGATTTCTGGAGATCCTGATGTTGCCAAGGATGCTCTTATACAAGTAATGTCACGCTTGAGAGCTAATGTTTTCGAAAAAGAGGGTGCTGTGTCTGCATTTATGCCTTTTCTCCCATACCTTCCCATATCGGCAAATGGTTCAGACAGCTTGAAATATGGAAACAGGGATGCTAAAAACCGTGAGCGTGGGTACTCTTACTCCGGTGGATATGGTCGTTCTACTGATTTGGCACCAATGGATAGTTATGGTGGTCCTCGGGTACAATTGTTTTTCCTCTCATAAATAACACTAAACCATGAACAAACAACTTGCTCCATTTTGTTGTTCTGCATTTTGATCACATTTCTCATCACAGAGCGGTAGTGGTGGCAATGCATATGGAGCATATGGAAACTATTCCTCAGGGCGATCCGCTGGTTCTGGGTTAGATTTGTTGCATGCTTCTTTCTTTATTCGTTTAATGCTTTTGCTTCGTTTGGGCTTTGTGTCAGAGGTATAATCAGTTTAGAACATTGACAACTTTTTCCTTGAAACCTGATTCGAAGATTATTTATTGCAATAGGTTTTTTTAAGAGTTTCTGTCCTTGAGTTTGTGCTAGATTACCTAATAACCTGATTATTTCATCTTCTCTCTTAGTGTGGGCTCTGGGAGTTTCTTTTTGTAGTTATGGAAGACTTTTCCAATCATCTTAAAATTCACAACTACCCTATTTGTTACTTGAAACGTTTGTATGTTCTCAATCCCTGATTTTCCATTTCCTTAACTAGGTTTTCTGCACGTAGTCCTGTTTCACGTGGGAGAACCTATGACTACTAGCGCTTGATGGTAAAATTACAGGTAGACCATGATTTCACTTTACATATTATGACTCCAGTTCCTTCCATTGCTGCTTATCTGTATTTGAAGTTACGTTGTGATGAAGCATTTTGACAAATTGCCACGATTGTTCATACCCTGACCCAGCTGACTGATGCTATTCTTTTACCTTTTTTTCATTTCCCTTTACAATTAACAGCTGAGATATCTGAAGCCTGAAGTCAGCCACTTGCCTATATTGATGAAGCCACCTGCCTTAACCCAAAGACCAGTCGATACAGGGTTTGAATTAACTGATGGCCCACCTTGATGCTTTTCTATATGAGGACCAATATCTGAAGACTCACCCCTTGAAATGTCACTGTTTGGCACCATATATCACCAAGCTTAAATCCGTATTGCTCCCAAGAACCTGCTACCACATTGTCCTACTGATGTATCAGATGACTTCATATTTCTCAGCTGTATGTTTAGAGTGATATATGCTTGTTGGTTTCCTGTAGAGTCAATACTAGTTATTTCTCATGTCGTATTTTATATTATTGCATCTTAAATGTCGAGAATTTGTTCAGGTTCTTTGAATATTGCACTTGATTGTCCTTTTGAAACTAATCTATTCGGCTTTGACTCCATTATTGTTGTGTATTCTTGGAAGTTTTTTGAATATTTTGTTTATCAAGGTAATGCTCGTTCTGTTAAAAAATCATCTTCAAGATAATGATTTGAGAAGAATTAGATTATTATTGGCTGAGGATCTCTTGCCAGCATTGAGTCTTACCAATAAACAAATCGTTCCTATCTTATATTTACTTAACGTATATATCTCTGAATTTTAGGTTTAATGGAATATAGAGACTGGTTGTCATGGCAACAGGTAAACTTACCTCAATATTTTCAGGCATTCATCTTGTTTCGATATTGTCAGGCATACATCACAGTTTTGTGGTGCGGTCTCGTCTAATGTCCACAATAGACCTGGTAAATTGTTAACTACCCCAACTCCCGTCCAAATGGTTTTGGTTCCATCCCTGCATGCTTTAAGCTGTGGATGCATATGCATGAGCTTGTTTTCCTTTTATCATCTTCTATGTTACTGACACATGTGCATATAATATTTGCGTGATGGTGGCTGTTTATTTTTGACTTCAAATTGCACACGATTGGCTGCCAATACTGAGGATGTTTGCCGTTTGTATCATAATGAGATCCATGGTGAGTATCCCCGTTGTGGATAGTTAATGTAAGAACGACACAGCGTAAAAAACCCATTTGGAAGAGTGAGAGTGCTTGCAACCTGAGATGGTCGATACACACTTGTTCTCAGATCAAGTTGAGCTTGAAGCTGCTTGGTCATACTCAAATCACGGTTTCCATTTATCTATGTATTTTTCTCGATGCATTGATCAATATATTTGTTCGGGAACTTCTTGCAACCAACCCCATGTACCAACACATACAAAAATATTTAATCATGGTTTGATAAATCATGTGACAAGATTTTATGTGTCTTGGTGCATGAACCAGAGCCCATACCTAGTCCATGCAAGAAGTTCCCGATCTGTTCAATGTCTTGATTTGAACTCGTCTGCGAGGCTGTTGTACTCTTTTGACAGCTCTGAGAGAGTAGTCAGTCACCTACGTTTAACGGGTGTTGGTTTTGTAATTGTCAAGTCTCTAGCTATCTTGGATTTTTTAAACTATGCAAATTGCACGGATTAGTCAACTAAGTGGTGATTTATTAGAAGCGTAAGTGTAAATTTTATCATGGTTTGTGTGTCTAATTTTCGAACAATTAGAGATTGCAGTTTCTTTTATGTATACGGTAGTCGCTGCTTGTTTCTGTTATATCAATAATGGATCGATCAAAGTTTACACCTAAATCGAAGAAAATTGGGATGCTAGAAAAAAAATCATAGATCTCATTTTCCGTGTAAAAAACATGGAAATCCTTAAATATGAAAATTTTAAGGTTATATGTCGATTGTCGCGACACAAACAGTAGACTTGCTAGATTTAAAGTCAATACCGAGCCATAAATTCGATGGAGAAAAAGCACAGAAAAACTAAAATTACAAAGAGAGGTGCTCGATTGATATAAAATATAAGTATCCTTCAACAGTAAGCAAATCAAACAGAGATAATACCTTCTCTAACAAGAAGGCCAAAGATTAGAACAAATAATCCAACCCCGATACACTGTGTAGGAGACATGAAAGTCTGAGAATAAGCAGAAAGCGTGATGACAGCACCTACAATTCCAATCAGAAACGCGCTTTTGTTTTGATCCATTCTTCTCTCCGGCTCCTGGATTACAATCAAGATCAGAAGTAAAGGGGAAGGAATTGGTGAGTCTGAGTTCTAATAGTGGGAGATGAACAAAATTGGGACTTAAATATCTGCCTTAAAGTCAACTCTTTGGGAGCCATGAATCTTGAATTTAGCCCATCTTGGGTGGATTGACTGTTTTCTCCTTGTTATAGTTGACTTTTTGTCTTCATTTACTATCATTATTCTGTATAACAAGCTTTATTTATATGTCTCTAACATAAACCAATGTAATAAGTTAAAGCTTTTGTCGTTCTGACTTTGTGAAGTTATCATCTGGTTAGGCGACGCCTTCGATTTAGGTGATGCTAATGCCGTGATGCTTATTTTAGTTATAGGAACGTCAAAATGAAGTAATAAAAGATTTTATTAAATACATCATTTCTCATTTTACTTTAGTGGAAATTCGACCTTATTGTCAGCCTGATTGTAGGGTCAATAATTGTCATTTTGGGTATGCGAGATCCACGCTTCAAAATGAATCACAACCATTAATCTGTTCTTAAGGTTTCTTCGTAAGGTCAGGGTCGAATTTCCCTTTTAGATGCAAAATAAAACAGGGTCATCTTAGCAATTACAGCCTTAAAGAAATATAAACTTTAAAACCAAGAAATAACCTCGAAATGATGTGTTTGATTGATTATATGGATTGCTAATCAAGTTTAGGATGGGACTATCAAAACATATTGGGCTAATGGTAATATAGTTGAAATCGAATCCAAATTCATTCTCACGAAGGCTATTATTTAATTATTAGTATTTTGATTGTTTAAACTAATTAGACAAAGTAAGTAAATTAAGATGGTTGATTTAATGAAACATAATTAAATGAATGCAATTTTCAAAGTAAATATACTTAGGGAATTCAAAAGAATTTTAAATTACAAAGGAACCAACACACAATTGATACCAAACTATGTATTTCGGAATAAACAAATTAAAATAATTAGTTAATTTACGATGAACATTTTCAGATTAATTATTGTTAGGAAATAAATAATAAATTATCCAATATGTCTAAAAGTTCGGGCTTCGAGCTTGTAGATGAGACGACAAATCGTCAGGGTCATGCGCTCAAAACTCATAAACAATAACTTCACCCAAATGAAATAACCACTTGATGAGCCTTCCAAAAAAAAGGAACAAATTATCTCACATGGAGTGTTAAAGAATAAATAATAGATTGTCTAATCTGTCTAAAAATCTGGGATTTTAGATGAGACGATAATTCATCGATTGTATGACTATCTCTAGAACTAATAATTATATATTTATTCTATTATTATTTAATCAAGTCATAAGAGAAAAGAGGTGGGAGGACTCACTCTACACTAAAAATAACTGTTCTTTATCCGACCAAATCGCTAAAAACCGAAAAACCCAAGTTTTTATGATATCGCAGATGAGATGGGAGAGGCTTACCGAATAAATATTGGTTTACATTGCAGACTTGTGAATTTTTAATTTTCACCCAAAATGACGTGAAAAAAGGAATTTTATTTCTAGTTGATTTTATTAAGCGTTATTTGACTTTTTTATAATTAAATAACTCTTTTCACTCTCTGATAAATAATTAGTTAGATTATTACACAAAATGTCTGCCAGATTTATGCAGATTTTGACAAATATAATTCCATAAATGTAAATATCACCGGTAGCAAATGATAATGTTCGGATAAAAGAGCCAGATAAATACTAAATACGACCAAAATAGATACCAAAATAAGCCACGGGTTTTTGGCATGGAACCCCACGTGGTTTTGAAAATAGACAGTTTACCTCATTTGGTTTGAAAATGGGAAGTTTATCCCCATGGGTGTGAAAATATGAAGTTTACCCTATGTGATTTGAAAATATGTGCAAGATACTCTGGTTTATGATTTATGTTATACGCATCATATCATGCTTCTGAATTTTGAATTTATATGTTAAAATGTCAATTGTACCCTTGATGGGGTAAATTGCACCTAATAATAATATAATGTGGTAATCTACCTATTTGGATACTATAGGGGTAATCTGCACCTAAAAAATAAGATAATATGGTAAATTGCACCTAAAATTAGAAATACAAATTGATAGGATTTTATCATGTAGCAATTCACCACATGTGTCTTTGATCATGTGCAACTTATCTCGACGTGGTTTGAAAAGAAGCAGAGTGCCCCTACGGTTTTTAAGCATATGCAAAACACCACTCCTAAAAAAATTTGGAAACTATATTTTGCAAACCACGTGAGAATAAAATGCATATTATAAACCACAGGATAAAGTGTGCCTATTATCGATAACAACACGGTAAATTACCACCAGCACCATAAGCCACTGATAGTAATTTTTTATGGGATATTTTAATATTTTTCGAATGCTAAATTTAGAAAGTTATAGATAAAATTTGAATATTTTTTATTTAAAAAGAGACGATGGCCATTCATGGCAGATTGATATACCAACTCCGACTACCAAAGTCTCAGATATAGGCCAAGGAATATATCATGGTTTAAGTATAGATTATCAACAATAAAATAATAGAAAAGTCATACACGGTTCACACACGTATTGTGCCAGCATAACCCTTTTATGACAGAGAAACATCACACAAACAAATATATATGGATTAGTTTGTCACCCTTCTTCCTTAAAATTGCAAAATCTGAAATTGATAAATAACAAATATTGAGTTATTGTAAGAAGTGGCCAAACCCTTCCCGAACCTTGCACATAGCGGGAGGTTTGTGCAGTGGGGTTTGTCCTTTTTGTATATCATCAATAATATCAGAAAATTGGGATTGGTATAAATATTTACACATAAATCTCAATAGTAAGGAATAGAAGTAGAAGTGGAAGTGTAGAACAAATTATTTCCTTTATAGATATTGGACCAAACCATTTCCTTTTTTCTTTCTTGCAATAAAACTTCTAATGGAGTTGGAAAAGTACAGCAGGTAGACTTAATTTAATAGGGTTCTGTGTCCACTTTAGCAAGTAAATTATTCACTAATCCACATTTTGTTGAGAGATTCTGCACAATTACTAACCTGCTACGCGGTTCTTAACACTTTTCAGCATGTATAAATTCCCTTATCAGGCCATGTATTGAGCACTGCATTTGAATTTGACACCAGTTTTTCTTAACTAAAAAAGAGTCCATTTAACTTGTACCCAAGAAAGATGAAGGGAGGCGTGCTCGAACTTGGTGTAAAGGATTCTTCAGCTCCAAGAACTATGGTGAATCGTGGGTTAGCTGTTATGGATTTTATCTTGAGACTTGTTGCACTTATTGCAACCTTAGCAAGTGCAATTGCTATGGGGACAACCAACGAATCGCTTCCGTTTTTCACTCAATTCATTCGGTTTCGAGCTGAATATAACGATCTTCCCATGTTCACGTTAGTAGTTAATTCATCTTGAAGAATTTATGATGCATACTTTTTTATAAATGCATGCATGTAGCCATCTACATATGGATATGATCTTGATAGTTTTTAAGAATGAATTTCTGCAGGTTTTTCGTGGTGGCGAATTCTATAGTAAGTGCTTATCTTGTTCTTTCTTTGGCACTGTCCATCTTCCACATTGTAAGAAGTCATGCGCAAAACAGTAGGGTTGTCTTGGTTTTCTTCGACACAGTAAGATCCCTTTTTTATTCCATTAAATATATAATATTCTTGTGTATATCCAGACTTTATAACAATGACCAAATATAAATTAAAAGAGATTTTTCTGAAATGATTTTGTGAAGGGAATGTTGGCACTTCTGAGTGCTGGAGCATCAGCAGCAGCAGCAATAGTATACTTAGCACACAAGGGGAACACAAGAACAAATTGGTTCGCCATTTGCCAACAGTTTAACTCCTTCTGTGAGCGGATTTCGGGATCGTTGATCGGATCATTTGCAGGAATGGTAGTTTTCATACTCCTGATCTTGCTGTCTGCTGTTGCTCTCTCGAGACGTTGATTTGAATTTCGATCCAGAGCGTGTGATTTGTATATTGGATATTATTTCAATTCAGTGCTTTCAAGAATGCATGTCTGTTGTTTGTGAAGTATTATAGTTTCATTTACAGTGTATTTAAAACCCCAGCCGAAGAAGATTGAATCTGAGCTCTTTAAGCTGTATTTCCTAAGTTTGTATCCATGCATTTATTTTCGTTTTTTACATCTTATCAGAGAAAAGTTTGTGTATTTCCACAGAATATCGAAGATTTTTTACATATAATTTTTTCTTCAAAAGTTCCGGTCTTAGTACGCTATTTTGCTTTTTTGGCAATTTTAGTCATTTTTTTCGTCATTCAGTGTGTGTCACGTAAGCACTTTCATAGAAAAAAAAGACTAAAGTTGTAAAATAAATTGTCAAAATTGTCAAAAAAATGAAAGATACGACTAACACGACAACATGACGAACAAAACTCGTAGAGATATAAATATAGAGAACCAAAAAAACAGTTGTTCCATATATATATGGAGCTCAACAATCAAATTCTTCCATTCAAATGCAACATGAAAGAATTGTTGAAAGTTGGAAGAGTTTTTCAATATGACCTTGTTACAACTTCATATTATTTTGAACTTGATGTAGTTCTAAAAATCAAGGATCTGTCGAAAAAATGACTGTAGATAAGATAATGACTGGAGATCCAGATCCTGATGGGTTATTTTCATAATAAATTTGTAAATATAAAAAAAGAGATGGGTAGACAGACGTCTCCCCGGTCAGCTATAAAATTAAAATAAAACAAATAGATTGATGTCAATAGTCTTGTACCAACTAGTCCCATGGCTAACCCTTCTGACTGATCCCAACCCCGTTATTGGCTCCATCAGAAATAACCCTCACACGGGGTGAGAACAAGATATAAAACATCACAATCATGTTGGTTTTCTCACGGTTTGAAAGAGTGGTCCATGTATTCCAGTATCTTCATAACTGTTGCCCCCACGTTTTCATGCCCATTGAAAACTGCTCTATGATGTAGTGAGCCTATAAATATAGTGTTATCTCTAAGCTAACAATCTATTCACTCAACGAAAAACATCTAAGTGGATTGTTAAGGTCTAGAAGAGCTTTTAACCAGAAAACAAGCAAGAACGGGTAAGATATTCATTCCAATCTACCAAGACATGTTTAGATCATCTAATTATGCTTACAAATCATTCACATTCGTTAGCGCGAAATTAATATTGAAAAAGGAAAATACATGAAAGAACAATAACATTCCCCTTTTAACACACATTCTACTAAAGTAACAATCGTCTTAACAAAACCACAATGTCATTTCTAATGCCCCTTTACATACAATATGGGTTTGCCACCTCCTTAGGGAACCCTCACCGTTACTTTTCGTCGATGAATTACCACCTCAACCACGTATCCAACCCTACTACCATAACGGTTGATTGCATGTTCTTGTTTAAAGCTTATGCTGCATCACCAACACAAACGGTCATAGAATAAATAATAAATTGTCCAATCTCTCTTCACACGACAATTACTCGTGTGAAGAATTGACTGGCGCGTGAAGAACTTTTTGTGTGGAAATAACGCGTAAAAAATCTTTATAAATAGAAATGTAATTTCATTCAGCAGATATACCAAAAATTGTAGAGAGAAAAATACAACACAGAGTGCATCAGAGTAAAAATACTAGTGAGAGAAAATTGTTGTATAATTTTCTGAGTGTTTCAGATTGAGTGTTGTCAGTGTTTGTAAACACTTGTATATTTTTCTTCAGTAAAAGATCTGCAGCAGCCCCATATACGTAGGCTTATTTTTGCCGAACTACGTAAACCTTGTGTGTTTTTATTCCGCATTTATTTTTTGCTCCCACATATATGACAAGAGAAAATATGGTGTTATTTTCCCAACAGCTATCAGAGCCTATGGTTAACGTCTTAGTCCTAGATTCAAATCTCATAACAACAACTCCACCAACATAAATATTCACTTGATGGGCCTCCAAAAACAGGTGAACAAAATGGCTCATAAGTGAGCGAGAGTAATTAACAATTATGATTAATCTCGCCTCTGTCGAAGCCCTCGTGGAATCTAACACAACATCACTAAACGAAATTGTTAGATACATACATTATCAACAATAACACACGATTAAAACATAATTTAAGGAATTCTCCAATTCATCCTTTCACTACACATGAAGTTTCGTGGTATAATTTTTTTTCCAATTAGTCGTACTTCTCATAACCCTCACATTTTCGTATCAACAAGATAATGATATATGTATCACCAGAAAGTGCGATGACTTCAAGATATCAATAAGAGGTGATATGTTATCTCTTTGTTCTTCGGTGTGTAAATAAGCGATAGCAAAACTTTGCATCCTCACCTATTATGACTTGATAACATGAAATAAACGTGAGAAGGGGGGCAGAAGGATTTTCCGGCGTGTTCCCTTCGACGATTAGGTCAGGCCAGAATAGGAAATATATATGATGTAATGTAAGCAAGAGTTTTATATGAATCAAAGTGACGATCAAACCTCATATTTATAGGTGAAGAGTTACCATGTAGCAAGGATTCCTTCAATGTTTATCCAAATCCTCCAAAGATATGATAAGATCTTCTGATTCTTTGATAAGGACAAATCAAATTCCGGTTCTCCGCAGACCTCGCACTTGCCTTAAAAGATATTGTGTTAACCGATCGTCCAGCGTGCTTGCACATGTGTGTCAAAAGAGGTCGCAAAGAATGATAAGGCAAAAGAGGCCAACGGGCTAGTCGCCGAACAAGCAAAAGCAGAACAGGTCGGCCCTTAAGGTCGGACCAATTAAAGAGTTCGGAAGCGTGATATGTGTTGGACGTTAGGTCAGGCAATGAGATCGGTCAAAATGGCTCACATTCTCAAAGGGTATAAATATACAACCAAATAACCATGCTACATGATACCATAAAAAGTAAAAACAGCCATAGATTTCTAATGGGTTAAAACTAAATAATAAATCCCCTTCAATTTCACTAATTCTTTAAATAATCTCTTTAATTATACTTAGCTAGAAATTGATTAAATTGTTTTGGCTGTATTGATTAATGACTAATTACACATCATGCAATGGGATGCCAGTGTGCGACAAATTAAAGTGGATTGAGTTTATATATGTTCTACATTTTTTGGGTGATTATCTGGTAATTATATAGCTTATACCAACCATTACAGACATACCAAATATAGACACGTTTCTCTAGGATGGGAGACTGACCCAGCCTCTAGTTTAGTTCACACATAATGAAAGACAATTGCTATGCTACACAAAGTTAAATACATTTTGTATACTTTAGATAGGTGCTTAATTGTGTACGAGACATATATGATATATGATCCTTGTGATTATATAATACGATTCATAACCATGGGTTGATGTTGTTCTAATTCCATTGACATTTCATGGAAAGGTTGCGATTATTGCCTCGGAATTTTTTTAGATTAAAAATGAAACTAAGATAACTTCAGTAATTATTGATGAAAAAAATTGAAAAAAATGATTTTTTTTGGGGGGTGCATGTGCCCCCGCAGCCGCCTCTGTTTTAAATGACTTTTTCCTAAAAATTGATGGAGATAATAACCAGCCGAGAAGAAATATTATTTCAACATTTTATTAAGCAGTGGATCAAAGATATTTTTTTAAGTCACATAAATTTTATATATATATATATATACGACCATGTCTCATTTAGATGGTCAAAATCAAGAATAGTGACACTTTCTAATTTAGGAAAGACAGTATAATTATGGGCTGTCCCTTCACTCGTTTTTTGGTTTTTTTTTAGCAAACGATAGTTTGAATGAAATGTATCTAATCTTGAATGTGTCTATCTTGTGTTCACTGAATCCGTAGCATATTATTATGTGATGTGTACCTAAATGTCTGGTTCATTTTACTATCACATTTGATGTATTATTCGGACAATATAAATTAAGGTTAGCTAGTCTTGCTTTTGTGTGGGATCATGATCACTAGTATAAACAGTATGCAAGCTTAAATAAGAGATGATTTATATAGTCTACGAGAGTATAGAGTTCCTTGATAAGCTAACAGTTTTATTATAAATTATTTTATCTTGATGAGTATTAAAATTTTGATACCAAAAATATTTTTATGTGTACAATTTTTAAATTTGCTTATTTCTTGGACATCCCATATAGTATATGATTAACATATTTTTTTATGCTACGACCCAAGTACAGTACCTTGGAGAGCATCAACTTTGATTTGAAATATTTTAAAATATATATATTCTATTAAGAGTTTGATCTGCACCTAAGTACAATATCAAACTAGCTATAGTTACTAGCTTATCTTTAAAATACAGAAACCTGAGATAGTCAGAAAGTTATTCATAGAGCTTTAGATTATACCTTCAACAATATCGGCGAGCACCTCAAATATTTATGGCACTTTGTCAAGCAAATTGAAGAGTAGTGACAAGCAATAGATATACGATGTTTAAAAGATTTGAATTATATTATTACAATTAGCTATAGCTTAATTTGTTAAAAACGGCAAGAGACTAGTCCAACAAGCGGATTTCAGAACAAATATCATATGTTTAAATAACATCAATTACAAATTGGTATTATTATGAAAATGATTGATGTGAACAGTAATGGTATCTGCTAAAAACCATCAAAACATAATACTTAGATCGTCATATAGTGTAAAAGATTTAACTTCGTAACTCAGCAAAATTCAATCTTATAACCAGATTAGCAATTCCAAACATATGGTAGCAGGGGTGAATCTAGGGTTTTGATCGAGGTGTTAAACCAAAAGTTCATGATATACATCCGAGTATAAAGACTATAGGTAACAACCATTAGGTAAATAATTACAATCGATTATTTCAAGAAATGAGCTTGCTTGATTTCAGAAATAAATACACTTACAAAGTTAAGTTGTAATATCGTTGATATTTCAAGAAATTGACTTGCTCAATTTCAAGAAATGCGAGCATGTTTTTTATATGTTTAAGAGACTCATTCTTTTCTCTGAGAGAGTTATAAGAGTGCTGAAGTGGCAATAGAGTATTTTGTGGTGATATATTTTTTGGTAATTTATTGATATTTTTATATTTGTCTATTAGAGAATTGTAAATTATTACACTGCTAGATGTTATTATGGAATGGAAGGAAATGAATAGTAAATCTGCATTGTTTTATACTGAGAAATTATTTGTTTTATAGACAATAAAAATTTGTTGCGGATATTGCATTTTTTGGCGTTGGTTAATCTTTGTATTATCGCAACATATGACATGTAAATATCACATATTACACTTATGCACCTATTATAATGGTATCGCCGCTGGACGGTGTGATGGTAAATTGCTGGCTAATGACTTGTTTAATATTACTTTGGATTGAATGACAGACACAAACATTCAGTTAGTGTAATTTGATATTCAAATATTTATGTCACGCCCCGAGACCGGGGTCAATAACACCGGCATTGATTTCCATTACAACTAGAAAACCAATAAGCCTCGTAATATCATAACAACTGAAAAGCCAGTCTTCCATAAAAATAAAAACCATAGTCTTTACAATGAATAAAGAAATGCGGAATTAAAAACTTAACAACTGAATAATTAAAATTGTCTTAAAACTGGAAAACTTTAAAACAAAAAAAATCTTGATCTACGCAGCGGACTTGATTCACCAACCCCAAAATTGGTGCTCTTCTTCTTGCTCTAATTCTTCTTCGACTTTATCTGGGGATGTAGAGTAAGGGGTTGAGTGCTTTGGAAAATACTCAGCAAGTGGGGGACAATCGATATCATACATATACATAATTTTCATAAACTTGGATCATAAAACTTGCATAAACCGATATGAATGTATCTTAACATACTTGATTTGCCCCTACGAGCCATGACATATCATATCGTTTCATAATTTTCATATACTTAAGCACAGTAAAGCATTCTACTCTCTTCTTGGTACTGATATCAGTCTCTAGACTTAACCCTCCTAGAGATGAGGTCATAACATCGGCTAACCCACGAATAAAGGGTCTGGATAATCCAGAAACAACGGATTACCACCGTATAAAGTTCTTTTAGCGGTTACACCCCACCGCATCAGGGTCATGGGGATCCAAATCCAATTAGATTTCGAGTTTAACGTGCTTACAAAATATACTTTCATAATTTCAACATAATACATATCGATTGGGATTTCAAAACATACTATATGATTTTTAGAAAACGAAACGAATATATAACAAAAGCCCACTTACTTGCTTTGATACTTGCTTGCTTGATCAACGGATTGAAACACACGGTTTCCTTAACTTCTTGGCTTTCGAACAACACTCGAAACACCACGTTTTAATCCTTGAATCACTACTGGAATCACGATGGACAACGATTGCTGGAACACTTCGAATAAGCGCTGGAAAACGGATTGGATTCAGACTTGGTACTCGATTGGTATAGGCTGGTAAACTCGATGGATTCTTGATAGTTCTTGCTCAAATTTCACACACTAACAGAGGGTCTTATGGACAAGGTTTCTGGTAATATTGAAGGTTCAAATTTGGAACTAACAACACTCAAACGTTGCTGTCAAAACCCGCAGAAACCGAACACTCTTGCTGGCAGAACAGATCTTGGAAACTCGATGGTTTTGGGTTCGAAACTTGGCTTGGTTCGATGGTTTAACCTTGCTAGACTTATTTGGACAGATTATAGCTTGGTTTGTGCTGCTAAGATAACACAATCACGCTGGAAACGGATTCAGAAAAATTATCAAAACTTGAACTGAATCTGGACAGAAACTCGATGGAATTGTTGCTGGTTTTGGGGCAGAAAGCTTCGGCTGTTTACTGCTGGTTGGAGGTGAATTGGTGATTGAAAGTGAGGCTGGAACCTTGCTTTTATAGAGGCATAAACTGATACCCAAGGATGGAAGGACTCTTGGATAGGTCAGATCAAATCCGAAGACTCCTACATGAGATGCAACTCTTCGGCTGGATGGACTCTTCTCGGTTGGATCTTTCTCAGACTGATATGCTGCTATCATGAAGGAGTTTTGGCTTGGTTAAGGAGTGTCCAAGTAGGTGTTTAACTTGCCTTGGAGTCTTCGAAATTGAGGGAACAAACTTGTACAAAATCGAGACAGATTAATAATAGATTTCGAATGCCAAACTTGGCAAAACACGAGTTGAAAGGCACGGAAGTTCTCTTGCTGCAATGGTTCAATTAATTGGCTCAATTCCGTGAGTGGTTTAATAAATTTGGGACTCCTTGATGTGGTGCAATTCTTGGCTAGAGTTTAGAGATTTTTAAACTCTTCTTAGCGAATTCTATACCTACTAAACCACTTAAATTTTAACTCTAAATTGATAGTGTTCTAGTTAAACTATAACACTTAGAATTTTAAATACCCAAAAGAGTTTGTTATGGATTAGTTAACTCAATTGTTGAATGACTCAAAAATCCGGGTCTTTACAATTTAACTATAGGAAAATTATAATAATGGTCATATTAAATGGTATCATTGGCCATAGTAGTCCAAACCTCACGACTAAACAAATATAGTATTATAGAAATTGGTTTTTAATAAGAACAGTCACACAACCACTTTTTCATTAGAAAAACAAGCGAAAGAGACATGTGTCAATATGTAGAGCTATTCGTTTTAAAAAAGGAAAAGTGATCTTGTGATCATTTTTTTTAAAAAAAAAAAGACAACTTATGTAGTACTACATTTGGTAAAATAATTCGTATGTAATCATTTTTGTTAAAGAAATAATTTTAATGTGATCATATTTCTTTGATCCTAAAATTTTAGGACCATTATTGTCAATGATATTATTTAGTACGACCATTTTTATAATTTACCATATTAAAGTAATATAAAAATAACAGCCCAACTGTATAAGTCTATAAGATGATTGTTTTTAATTAAGATTTACAATTTTACTCAAATTTCATCAGTGGCATTTAACATTTCACGTGGCATGCTTCTTGTTTAAATAAAAACGCATTTGAATCAAGGGATCTAAAGCCATGGTTTCAAATTATTGATTTCAAATTCATTTAATTGTTTAGATGAATTTATATTTAATGTATTTTAAATCCACGTCTTTACTAATTTATGTAAACATAATGATAATTGTGATGTATTTGAATTGTATATAAGATAGATCATTTCAAATCCAAGTTTCAAATACATTTTCAAATCAAATCCGTCCAGTCAATGTGAAATTCATACATCCAAACACAATCTAAAGGTTTTCCACTTTATTCCAAAAATACTGTAAGTAATTCAACGCCCTATTTTCCCCAAAAAAGTGGTAGTTTTGAATTTGCCCAACTCTTTCATGCATTTCCATCCAAACTTCATAATCAACGCATCCTACTAATAAGCATCAATGCTCATTATCCTTCAATAATATTATTTGGTAGCCCAACTTATAGTTCTTAGTACGAAGCAACATGGACACTCACATGGAGACATCCTACGAAACAAAAGATGCCACGTGGATGTTTCCTGTCGTGGCGCAATGTCGGAACAGACGAAACATGGACCACTGTTAGTGATGATTATCCGGAAATTAGCTTAAAAGAAAAGTCATTAGTGAAACTCAAAAGCTTTGTTTAATATGATCGGTATAAGTTAGGTTGCTTTTACCTTCAACTCGAATCATTAACCAATGAGCATATTATACTGGCAATACTTATGCATCAATCCAATATTTAAAATATATATATATATATATATATGATAATGTATTAATTAATTTGGACCAATAATGTTTAATTATTCATAAGTTGAGCCAGAATCGGGTTCATACAAGTATTTTCCTTATTTGATTATCTTCATACTTCCCTTTCGGCAGCCATGTGATTAGACTTCAATATTTAAATATTTAATGTTCCAATTATTTTTACTATATTAATCACGATTCTAATATAATTTTATTATGAGATATTAGGACAAATTTAATCCCTTTACTTTTAAAAGTTTTCTGGTGAAAATTCACAGATGATTTTTTTTTTCATATTAATTTGAACCGATTAGTTCGAACTAAGTAATATTTGTTATTAAAGCATGATAAGTGGATCGGAACACATTACTTAGGTTGGTAAAAATTAATTTTGTTCAAGTATAGTGATTTTTTTACAAAATATAAATTTTTCCCATCAAATATTTATGTTTAAGTTATTATTTCATTATATTTACTTTTAATAAAAATAAAGATATCATGGTTTGGGGAAAAAAGTTTGTATATATAGACGACGAAAGAGAGAGTTTCAAAAAAGAGCTCATGGGCTTCATCTGGCGGTAAAAAGCTCCTTACATACTTTGGGTTGACTCGTGTTCGAGTCACGCAAAAATATTTAGCCCATCCCCAAAAACAAAAAAAATGAATAGTTTTCAAAATCTCATGTTTAATAATAATATCATAGAGAAACAAAAGAGAGATCCATTGCTTTCAAATGTTCATTTTTTTATTTTTATTTTTCTTTTTGCGTATGATATTAGACTACTGAAAATCTTACTATCAATCAAATTAAATTGGAAGGTGCTCGAATGAATAAGGTCAAGAAAATACTATTTAATGAATATATAAAAAGGCAAATTTCCGACTTGTCTTCTCACCATTATTATTTTTTTCCCTAAATGAACCGAAACTTGGAAATTCCTCAAAAAGATAATTAAAGATAACGCGTTTTCTTGACTCGTAATTTGATTGATTTTATTATTTTTTAATGTTACAATACGAATCTTGTGAGCCGAGGATATTGGTTATATGATCTATAACTAGGACACCGTTTGTTATATTGATAAGTGTAGGATGAGTCGTGATTTTTAACTATTCATTTCTTATTTATCATATCTTATCAATTGTACCAAACAGTGTAATGTGCAAAATTGTAAGGCCAAATGTCGTGCAATTAATTTCTAATGTAATTTGAGACTAAACCCTAAATGTGCCTATCTATTTGTGAACATTTCCTTTACATAGTTCAAGAATTCAAGTCTCGAGACGACTAATGGTAAAAAGAAATGGGGAAATTTCCAAAATTATTCACATATGATATGTGTTTAATCAATAGTAGTCTCAAATATTTATGACTAATCAAAACTGATCACATACGATATGATTTTAATAAATAATAGTACCAAATATTTAGGACTAATAAAAATTGGTCATATATTATATATATTTGATTAAAAATGATCTCAAAGTCACTTTCAATTACTGAACGACTTTTGATAAGAACACAATTTCTGTGGGATCAATTTTGATTAGTCCTAAACGTTTGAGACTACTATTGATTACATCATATCTTATGGGACCAATTTTGATTAATCCTAAACGTTTGGGACTACTATTAATCAAGCATATATCATACTGGACTAATTTTGAAATTTACCCAAAAGAAATTGAGTACTTGTTTAAATTGATATGATTTGGGGATTTATTGGTTAAATTGGTTATTAGCTAATAAAAATACATTGTGTAGTTAGAGGTCATTTTTCTTAAAACCGAATTAGAAAAATATGGATGCACAAATATAATTCGGACTTGTTTAGAGAAAAGGTAATTATTATTATTATGATTATTATTATTTTTTAACATAGGGGATGTGGAATTCAAATTATTTTAAATGGCACAGCCAGCCTCAAAATCGAGGTGTTCCAAGTGGGACAATGGTGAGAAACTATCCAGAAAAGCCAGTGTTCTTGATTATTATTAGTTAAAAAAAAATTTGAAAACAATTATTTTTTAATTTGCTAACAGAGCAACTTGGAGATAGAATACTCGTAGTCTAGTTGTGGGCATAGCTATTCGTATTTTTTGGAAATATTAACACGTTATTATTAAATCAGTTTGAAATATTTTTACGGGTCGGTGGACTTTTATATGAATACGTATGTGGGATAACCATTAAGTGTATGGTTGCAAATACTTCTCAAAAGTATTTATTCGGTTTGTCAGACGAAAAAAAAAAACAGATTTTGGGTGTTTGATTTTCTTGCTTCAGTTATTGCTTCTCTAAAAAAACATGTAAAAACAGAAACAAAGAAGCACGTCGCGAGATACTTCTGGCTGCTTTAAATTGATCGGTGGTAGTTTTATAATTAATTGAAATTTATTAAGCTGTTTTTTATTTTAATAGCAAACACTAAATACTTTATGTAGACGCGACTTTTTTCGAACTTTAAAAAAAACAATATCAAATTGTTTTGAATAAACAATGGCAAATATAGTATTATTGCATCATGCGGACCTAAATCACGAGAATAATGCACCAACCAAGCCCTAACAGAAACTACCTTTTTTTGTTGTGGTCCTTGCGAGTTGGAAAACAAATCAAAACTCTACTTGCCATGCTCCTATGTGTCCACTCTAAGACAAGTTGGATATTATGAATGAGGTTAGCATACACACTATATCAATTCATAAATTAAATCTTAAAGTACATATAATTTTGTGGAATATTCGAGTAAATTCATGTGAATCATATTCCTAAAGTAAAAATTATAATAATCATTAGATTTGATTAGACCCGACCACGGTTCAGAACCGCCGGTTAGACGGTTCAGAACCGCCGGTTCGACGGTTCAAAAAATATAGACCCTTAACCTTAACCTTCCTTGACGGATCCGGTTACGGTTCATGGACCGCCGGTTACGATTCCGATTACGGTTGCGGTTAACCAACAGTTACGGTTACGGTTTGACCCATACTTTATTAAAATTTGAAATAAAGTTAAAAAGATTAAATATAAAATAACGTGAAATAAATTCAAGCTCAGATAATTAAAATGTGTAAGATATATTTGTTTGGTTAATATATATAAATTATAACACTATATTTAGATCAACAAAGCTCTTATAGCTTAGTGGTTGATGCTAATTATTCAATTTGGAGGTCATGAGTTCAAAAAACAAAACGAAATCAGGATTTGGCCGAACAAGAAGCAAGGCTATGGATACCATGACCTATCACCAACGATAAAGAAGAATCTTTCTAAATCACTTCGGGTCAGCGGGGCCTTCAAGCATCCGAAACATATATTTTAAATTTAAAAATGTAAAAAAAATTAAAATAACCCTTGAACCGCCGGTTAACCGACGGTTCACGGGTTAGCAAAATTATGACCCTTAACCGGCCCTTCTATAGACGGGCCGGTTACGGGTCCGACCCTTCGAACCTTTGACCCGGTTAACCGATCGGTTGACCAATGATCGATTCCATGCCGGTTCAGGGTCGATGATGACCCTTGATCGGGTCTAGATCTGATTAGACTAAACCATGCCTTCTTCCTCAACGGAGCCATGACCAGGTACGGATCTACATACAGATGAGGGCAAGTGCCACCTTTGTAACCCCAAAAAAAATACCTTAAATAATTTTTTTTAAATTACATTTTACCCCTCAAGAATTGTAGTTTGCTCCTCAAAAGACAAAAAGGTATATTTTACCCACCTTAAATTTTTTTCACCTTAAATTTTTTTTATCCTATATTTTTTTATTTTTTGCCCCGACTTTCGAATTTCTTTGCGTCCGTATTGGCCATGACACATAGCAACTCTACAAGTAGATAAATTTAGTTAAACAAATTGTAACTAACAAGACTTTTTTAATTACTTTTCAAAAACCCAAATAGAAAAGGTAAAAATAATGTGAGCTTATTTATTTAATAATATTAAATCAAAGTAACGGAACAAATTGCAGAATTTAATATCAAGAAGACATGATCTAATATTACATAAGAAAAGGTTTGCTTGCATGATTCCCACGTTTTATATCTCCTCAAAAAAACAACTATTTTAGGAGTTGTGTTCCTCAAAACCTCTCAATCTTTCTGTTAAGAGACCTCTCCCCGTTTCTTTCCTCCCATCTCTTTCTCTCTCTCACACCCAAATGAGCATTTAAAATTCTATACAAATGTACCCTTTAAGAATTCAATCTTCATTATTCTTATACAATCTTTGAAATTTTCATTATTTTTCTCAGAAATAAAAGTAGATCGATTTAGAGAAGTAGAAAGAATGGAAGATAAGTGTGGTTCTGATGAGCAAATCGAATTGCCACCGGGTTTTCGATTCCACCCGTCCGATGGAGAGCTTATAACTCATTATTTGTCTTCTAAAGTTCTTGATTTTAGCTTCAGTGCCATAGCCATTGGGCAGGTTGATTTGAACAAGGTGGAGCCTTGGGATTTGCCATGTAAGTGTTATGTTAGTAACTATATGAATGGACAATTCTTGCACACATTGGGTGTGGGAGTCTACACCCGATCCCGATGCATGCAAGAATTTCCCGAGATGAATATGGTAATGTTTTTAAGCATGTATCAATTATTGTTTTTGATCTTGGAATTGAAGGGAAGGCGAAAATGGGTGAGAAGGAATGGTACTTTTTCTGTTTGAAGGACAGGAAGTACCCAACGGGATTGAGGACTAATAGAGCTACGGATGCCGGATATTGGAAGGCCACCGGAAAGGATAAGGAGATTTTTCGAGGGGAAACGTTGGTTGGCATGAAGAAAACTTTGGTTTTCTATAGAGGAAGGGCACCGAGAGGTGAAAAGAGTAACTGGGTTATGCATGAATATAGATTGGAGGGCAAGAATTCCAAGCATAATCTCCCCAAAAATGCTAAGGTTCAACATTTACCCTTTTGTATGCTTCTTGGTTATTTATTGTTAAATTGTTGAATCGTCTGAAGCTTGAACTTGTAGAAAGATTGAATAATTTATCATTTGGTGGAGATGTTTATGAGTTTTGAACACAGGACATCGGAGTTAGCCGATGCTCTGATACCATGTTAAATTATCATCTCATCTAAAAATACGAACTTGTAAAGAAATTGAACAATTTATCATTTATTCTCTAACACTCGTCTCACTTGTGGCCCAATTTTTGTTCCTCTTTTGGGGGATACCTATCAAGCGGATATTTCATGTGGGTTGAGTGGTTTATGAGTTTTGAACACAAAATATCGAAGCATATGCTCTTTTACCATGTTAAATTGATATCTCATCTAAAAGTCCGAACTTACAGACAGTCATTCTCTAACATTTATGTATAAGATTTCTCCCCTTGAATCTGCAGAATGAATGGGTGATATGTAGAGTCTTCAAGAAGAGCTCCACTGGGAAGAAAATCGACGTATCGGGTCTCGATTACTGCCCCGATTCACAGTCCTCTGCTTTACCTTCATTGATGGAGATATCTTCCGATGCAAATCACACAAGAAGATTAGCCGAAGCCGAAGGATCGCACTTGCCCTGCTTCTCCAGTCAAATGGAGGATCATCGAAAAATTTCGCCACTTCCGTTGCATTTCTCCCAAATATCAACTCCAAATTCATACATCTCATCTCAATTTAATCAAAATATTCATTACCCCGATTCAGCCATGATCCCAGATCAATCCATACTAAAGTTTTTGCTGGAGAAAAATGCACCAATTAAGGAAAATGGTAAGCCGGGATTCTTACAGGATAGCGGCAATCTTGAAGTTGGATTCAAGGCTTTTGAGGACCAAGAATTTATAGATATTTCAGCTTGTTCAATAGACCTTGATTGCTTGTGGAACAATTACTAAATTTTAAGTAGAAACTTCATACAATTGTATTAGTAGAAAATCATATTTCAACTGGTTTCTGGATTGATTATGTGACAAAAGTATATTATACTTCGACCTTAATTCCTACTCAAACGCATATATTTTTCTTGGATAATTATTAAATTTTAGCTTTAATTTTATAATTTTAGTTGTGCTTGTTTGCAGATTGGTGCGTTAACAAACTAATGACCTACAACTTTTGTATATATAAGGTGCCACTAACCAAGCCTCGTGGCACATAAGACGTGGGGTTTTCAACAACGAACCCACTGTAGTTTTTCAAATAATATTCACTGTAGTTTGAAAATATATAGCATAACTCCTGTTATTTTTAAAATATACAGTTTACTCCTATGTGGTTTGAAAATAGGCAATTTACTCCTTTACGGTTTGTGAATTGGTTCAAAACACCCCCTCTGTATATGACGTGTGAGGGAGACAGTGTGTTGTGTTTTGCAAATCACATGGTATAGAATCAAGCGCTTGCCACTTTATCAAAAGCTATAACTGATGGTAACGGTGCAACTCAAATCTTTTAAACTGTATAGCCGCACAAGCATCACGTTTCGATCGATCACACAGCAAGTGCAATTGGTGTACTCCAAGAATCCATCTCCCAATAATCGCACTCCTTGCAACTCAGTGGAATCGAACACGTGAGTTGACTCTGATACCAATTGTAGGATCAACCATTTGCCGTTTTACCAAAAGCTGTAGCTGATGGTAATGGTTCAACTCAAATCTTTTAAACCGTACAGCCGCGCAAGCACCACATTTCGATCGATCATACAACAAGGGCAATTATTATACTCAACGGTAAATGTCTATTTATAAACCACATGGGTTAAAGTTTCTATAACAATACCACGTGCGGTAATATGCATACTTACAAACTATATGGGATAAAATGTTTATTAATTATATGACGGGTAAATTGCTACCGATTCTAAGATGCGAAATGTGAGATACCCTTGGAAGAATAATGATTTTTAGTAACAGATTTGAAGTCCCTCTTACATTGATGTCCTTTTTTCTTTTTCCCGTTTACTTGTTGATTTTATACACATTTTAATTGCCCCATAAATCAAGGTATTTAAATTATTTTGCCGAGATGGCTAGAACCTAGAAATCAGTTATAAAACATAATATGCAATTATTTTACTAACAATAAATTATATATAATATATTTTTGTTCTACAATTTTATTTATAATTTTAACAAAAAAATTTACATTTTTTTTTAAAAAGAAAAAGAAAAATGAAGAAATTGGTCGATTCAACTGACGATCAGTTCACTGGTTTAATCGATTTTTTACTGGTTTAATCCGGTTCCAACCGATGTTTTAGCAGAGTGGTTTAGATGGTCAATCGGACCCGACCAAGCACCGGTCACAGATTGAACCGACAGGTCCGATCCGATTTTCAAAACACTGATTACAACTAGCTTCATCTTTCAGTTTCCAAGTGTCTCTTTGATGATATTCTATTTCTATCTTTGCTGCCATTCCATATGTATTGTGACCAGACATGTGATACAGATGTTAGGAGCATAGTCTTAAGGACAACAACAACACAAAGTCTCTTTGATGATATTCTATTTCTATCTTTGCTGGCATTCCGTATGTATTGTGACCAGACATGTGATACAGATGTTAGGAGCAGTAGTCTTAAGGACAACAACAACACAATCGTTTTGGAGGTTGACCCGCAATGTTAACTACTAAGCGCATTTTCACATGCTCTTATTAAATTTTAGGTTTCTTAATCCTTTCATGAACTAAATAATACTTGTCAAAAAAAAGTTTTAGGATGTAATTATTAACGTATTTGACAACTTGCATCCTCTAATATAATCATCATTAAATTATTTTTTCACACAAATCAAATTAGAATAATCAACTTGAAGTTATTTAGTCATCTCTTTTCGAATAAATCCATTGTTTTTTAAGATATCAAAACTTAGATATTAATATTTTTTTCTTGTAAACTATATTATTATAATAAAAAGAAGGAATGGTATTCAAGGTCACCAAATGTAAGTTTCATTTTCTACCATCTTCTAATAATTGTTAAGCAAATTGATTGTTTTATTCTACATTGCTAGTAATATGTATACATAAACACGTCACGTGTCAAGTGATACTAGTATATTCTATGCACTATATGAGACTCCGATTATGTGGTTTGGTTAAAGTTCACTTCCTTTTCGAAGAAGACTTATGATCGAGTTCTTTTAATCCTTCCCCTATGAAAAAAAAATTAATATCCAAATCACATGTCATTCCCAACCGGATGGTTTTAATCTGTAATAGAATGAAAAAAAGATTAAGCAACCTATAAATATTTAAATTCCATTTTTATTTTATTTTATGAAGTCTAAGTATCTAAATTATTTGGCATGGGCTGTAACCCATACTGTTCTAACGTCCTTCAATATAGGAAAAACAATAATATGGGTGACCCCGCAATTTAAACATTTTTTTTTAGGATTAGCATGTAATTATCGTTTTGATTTGTAGGATGAGATGATGAATGATCTATTATATGAAGATAATAAATTGAAAGATATTGTTAGGATCAAGTGTTTATCATTATGACTGTTACCTTGTTTTTTGGTTCGATTTGTAACAATGAATTTATACAAGAAATAAATAAACATCAAGATTTTTTACGTGAAAACCCCGAAGGGAAAAACCACGGGACCTAGTCTAGTATGAATCTTCACTATAATACAACCTGATGATTACAATGTGTTCTTTTACAAGGAAAATGATGGAGAGAAAATCAGAAAACGAAAGGGGGAAGAGGGAGAAGAGCCGCCTGCTTGGAAGGGAAGAGGCGGGGCCAAAAATCCCCTGTAAACCTACTGTTTCATTGGCTTTATCATTGCTAATGGGCTCCCATAATGGGCCTTCACAATTAATTGAAGATGGGCAATGGGCCCCAAATGCGGGCCAAGGTAGATGGACCAAGATATATAGTTAATAAAATGGGCCCTAAACATAATGGGCCAAGGATCCATCGTTCTTATGAGACCGAGTCGGGCTAATAGGGTTCGGGTCCAAGCCGCACCAGATATCGGGGTATCATGAGTATCCCCCTCTAGTCGAGCTAGAGTAGCGCTGTATCGACTCCAACTGGTTAGGTGAGGACCCGGATCGGTAGTCCTTTAAATGCCAAATCATGATGTGACCCTCGCCATGCTGAGTTCCCAAGTCATGCTGTCGGTAGAGCCATGACAGTTCGAATGTCGATCCTTGATAAAATAGGCGGCTCGTATAGCCCATACGAGGAACCGATGAAATCACGATACTGAGCTTCTGTCAATAATAGTATGTCGGACTGGGCAGTAGGAATCCGAACTGAAGCTACAATAATTGAGAGTTCCGAGCTGACAAAGGTGATTGAGAGACCCGATGTGATAAAACTGAGTTGAGTAGCGAATAAGTATATATCTGAACTCCAGAAATAAGAAATGTTCCGAGTAGATAAAACAAATACGGACTGTTTATCTTTGTTGGGCCGGCCTGAGCAAATAAAGCTCGCCCAACCTGAATTCCATAGATGCAATAAATGCGAGAATAATCGTCCAACCTAAGCTCCTGAGATAAAGTATGAGAAAATAATACCCATCCGACATGATATGAACAAATATTGCTCGCACGACCTTATCTGAGACGATATGTCCGAGCAAATTACTCTCGCCTGACCCGATCTAAGCTCCGAAGAAATATATATGAGCTAATAATATTGGTCCGAGCTGAGATGGACTCCACCTGATAAATATAAGTGAATGATGCTCGGCCGACCTGAGCTGAGCTCCGAAATAAGCAAGAGCAATAATGCTCGCCTGAACTCCATAATCAATAAAGCCTAGCTCAGTTTCATAACAGATAAAACTCACCGAACTCCAGAGCTAATAAACATATGGAAATCCAGAGCTTGATAAATATGTCGTGCTGAGCAAACAAAATACAACTGAGCCCTAAAAATAATCCATATACAGAGCAAATAAAGCCGGGCTGATCTGAGCTCCACAAGTAATATCGAGAAAGTCGTGCGTTGAGTAAATGGATATAGCCGAGCTCCAGACAATCAACATGGAGCAAATAAGACTCCAGAGTGTCGAAACTGAGCTGGCATGTTGTAAGGATAACATGTTTCTCGACCGGGGTGACCTGTTATAACTCAAAATAATTCTAAGTACAGAATTAAATCGTAAACAGGGCTGACCTGTTATCCGGGCAGGCTGACCTGTCTGAACTTCAACATAAACCGAGCATATAAGTCTCCCCCCGACCTGAGCTCTAGATATAATAAACAGAACACATACAGCCCATCTGTCCTGAACTCCAGAAATAATAAACCGAATATATACAGCTCGTACATCCTGAACTCCAGAGCTAATAGGTATGCGAAGCAGATAAAGTTCACCCGAAATACATAATCACTAGATGTGAGCAGATAAAACTCAACTGAACTTCCCAAACTAAAGCGCATCCGAACTCCAGGATTGCGTAGGAGATAGAGCTCATATGGATTCGCAAAGTGAAAAATGTCCTGAGCTCTTGAGCTGATAAAATACTGAGCAAATAAAGCTCGTCTCATCTGATCCCAGAGTAAATATAAGCGGATAAGACGTGTCTGGTCTGGACTCCAGATAATAAATGAATGAATGATTCGCGTCCGATCTGAGCTCTGCTCAGTCAGCATTCATAATCAGCGTGGACCTTAATATTTATCGTAATCAGGGATATAAACTTTCATCGTAGTCAGGGCGGACCTTAACTTTCATCGTAGTCAGGGCGGGCCTTAACTTTCATAGTCAGGGCGATACCTTAACTTTTTCTTAGTCAGGGCGATACCTTAACTTTTTCTTAGTCAGGGCGATACCTTAACTTTCATAGTCAGGGCGATACCTTAACTTTTTCTTAGTCAGGGCGATACCTTAACTTTTATCGTAGTCAGGGTGATACCTTAACTTTCATAGTCAGTGCGATACCTTAACTTTTTCCTTAGTCAGGGCGATACCTTAACTTTTATCGTAGTCAGGGCGATACCTTAACTTTTTCTTAGTCAGGGCGATACCTTAACTTTTTCTTAGTCAGGGCGATACCTTAACTTTTATCGTAGTCAGGGCGATACATTAACTTTCATAGTCAGGGCGATACCTTAACTTGTATCGTAGTCAGGGCGATACCTTAACTTGTATCGTAGTCAGGGCGATACCTTAACTTTTTCTTCTCATCTCGTGTGCCTGGGCTGACCATGGCCACACATGTCTGGGCGGACCATGACATATCTCCTCATCTCAACTCCCACACCACTACCCCACATCCGAATAAGTTAATCAAAAATCTGGATCAAATAAAGATCAAAAGCTGATGAATAAGGCCTTACTGCGAGATCGCACGCCTGAGCTGATATAATAGGGGCTTACTGCAAGATTGCATGCCTGAACTGGCATAATAGGAGCTTACTGCAAGATTGCATGCCGAGCTGATATCCTGAATAGGGGCTTACTGCGAGATTGCATGCCCGGACTGATATAACCGGGGCTTACAACTAGATTGCATGCCCGGACTGTTGATCCTATCCTGAGATAATAATGAGACAACACGGAACATAATATATGTCTATGAAATTCAAATATTAATTGGACTGGAATAACCGTAATCAAGGCATGGCGAGTGAGCTCCAAACTCGAGGTCGATTGATGGGCTAAGTATGTCATGAGCTCGGTAGCAACGAGCAGGAGACTTTGGACCGATGTTCTGAGCTCTATGTGCTTAGAGACATGGGTCGATTATAGGCGAGGTGCATTTGGCCAACACGTCCTGAGCTCAGGGCAGACTGTTGAAGTTGTCAAGGCTTAGGAGCTGCACTTGCTCTTCCTCGTTGCACATGCCTCATCATCTCGCAAGTAGTACCCAGGGAAGCAACTGGCATTGCCAGCATCACGCTATGAGACAACAGTCTGTTGTGGTAGGCCAAGGTCGAGCATGAAAATGATAGGAAGAACAAGGAACCCAGAACTTCAGAATAGCATTGGATCCTTCCATCATTCCTTAGCAGAACATTCTCGAAGTAGGAATTGTCATAAATCTTCTATGAATGAAGAGAATGAGGCTGGAATCGTGTTACAGAGGGATGAAAAGGCTTCATGTGATGTGATGATACCAATATCATCGGGCTTCCCATAAATCTACCTCCAAATCCCTTCACCCCTTTTTTATCGTGAAGAGCTCCAAGTCTTTCAAATGGTGAAACCTTTTACTTCTTGCAATAATTTCCCTTCCAACTTTACTGAAGATGATTTTAAATGCATTGAGACCTCTTAAAATTAAACCCACAGTACAACGTGTCCCATGCTGATCACTGGAAGATATGGCAAATAGCGGCGTGCACTGAAGGGCTGGACCATGGACGAAGCTGAGCAAATCTGTTGAGTTTTGGAATCACCTCGGGAAGAGGAATAGCAGCCCTGCACTACCGTCCCAAAATCGCACCGCCACGACCTCTACCTAGCTGCGTCGGGAACACCACCTCGCGATGAGTAACTCAGCCCTGCCGCTAACCCACGAGCAGTCCCTAAACCACCGACCCGAGCACACCCACAACCCGTCGCCTAGAGTTGTCCACAAACCTTTGTCCACCAGTTTTTGATCGTCGAGAACCTCATTCCCAGGGCTGCGAAATGGGAGCGTACCCTGCTTGGAGCTCTCGTTCCCATGAGCTTGTAGTTTTGGCCCTCTTTGAACTTTTTTTTTTCCAGACGATTAACTCCTTCGTTGGGTGCTCTCCTTTTTTTCTCTTCCTCTTCTCCAATGAAAACGGGTCGGCGTCATCAGCATAGACTTCCGAAAAATGGGTATTTTCTCTTTTTTCTTCTCAACTCCATTGCATCCACAAACTCCACCATTGTTCTTCTTAGTCTCCAACAAATCACAAAGATAGGGTCATCGATGCTTTCGGATTCGATGAAGTTTTCCGAATCCATAGGCTTCTTCTAAATCTGTATGCCCATTTCCGAGCTGGTGTGCGTATGAACTTTAGCTCAAACCATTGTACGAAATCTCTTCATTTCTAAACAAAAACCAGCTTTCTGGATTAATTTCTGAAGATGGGATGTGCTTGAGCCTTCTCTTCTTTTTCAGTTTTTGAACGATACACAGAGGCTCTAGGATCGGCTGCCTCGCGACGAGAAGCACAACCTTGCCGCCGCCCAAAATCATAAACCGTTGCTTAGGAACTCCTTGCCAGTCCCACTGCCAGACAGCCACCCAACCCAGCCGCCATACGTGAAACCCTAACCAGTCCAAGTATCAACGTCTTAGCTCGATTTTCCCACAGACGGCGCCAATTGTTACCTTGTTTTTTAGTTCGATTTGTAACAATGAATTTATACAAGAAATAAATAAACATCAAGATTTTTTACGTGGAAACCCCGAAGAAAAAACCACGGGACCTAGTCCAGTATGAATCTTCACTATAATACAACCTGATGATTACAATGTGTTCTTTTACAAGGAAAATGATGGAGAGAAAATCAGAAAACGAAAGGGGGAAGAGGGAGAAGAGCCGCCTGCTTGGAAGGGAAGAGGCGAGGCCAAAAATCCCCTGTAAACCTACTGTTTCATTGGCTTTATCATTGCTAATGGGCTCCCATAATGGGCATTCACAATTAATTGAAGATGGGCAATGGGCCCCAAATGCGGGCCAAGGTAGATGGACCAAGATATATAGTTAATAAAATGGGCCCTAAACATAATGGGCCAAGGATCCATCGTTCTTATGAGACCGAGTCGGGCTAATAGGGTTCGGGTCCAAGCCGCACCAGATATCGGGGTATCAATGACAAAATTATATATGTTATTAGAGATACGACTTTATTTTCTTATATAGCGGCATCGCCAAAATCCTTTACTAAACGACATGTGGATATTATAGGCTGCACCACATATGTGTCAATGAGTCAGAATTGATATATCATAGATGATAAGAAGCAATTAGTCTATGAGCGTACAAAGAATATATGTAGGATCAAGCACTTGCCGCTTTACGAAAAGCAATAGCTGATCGTAACAGTGCAACTCAACAAGGTATAACCCAATTCCTCTCCCAATAATTGCACTCCTTACAACTCATGGGAATCGAACACGTGACATTGGCTCTGATACCAATTGTATGATCAAACTTTTGTCGTTTTACCAAAAGCTATGACTGATGGTAAATGTGCAACTCAAATCTTTTTTTTTAACCGTAAAGCAGCACAAACACCACGTTTTGATTGATTACATAAAAAGAATAATGGTTGTACCCAACAATATATAGTGTACTTCCTAACAGATTATACATAACATGACTATTTTTAATTCCAAGTATACAAGTCACCCATTTTATATATACCAGCGCTTTACTACAGTCGTTGAAAAATAGGCACACTATTATTGCGAATGGGTGAAATTGTAATTATTAAAAAAAAAAGGTGAAATTGTAATTATACAATTGCTAAAATTATGAATGGGGTAATTATCATAAGGCATTAGGTAATATTGGCATTCATCAAAAAGTCATACAAATTACCAAATGTCACTATTAAACCCTTATACTTTATATATACTAGCCACTGACATACACGTGTTGCGTGTGTAACATAATATATAAATGTTATGCGTTGATAATAATATCAACCATTGATCCATAAATACCCTACTACCAGCATGAAAACACTGAAAATGCAAAGAAAATGTTACAAACAAATAAAAAATTGCAACCAATTAAAATATAAAGGTTATTCGGGTGATATTTCAATATTATCACTTTATCTCATGGCTCTTAATACAACAAATAGAGGATATTTTTGATATATCACAATGGTCATACCAAAGTAGTTACTCTAAGATGCTTACAGTATATCATAATGATCATATCAAAGTAGTTATTCTAAGGTGCTTACACATTATATATATATAATATACTTATTGATGTGGTGAAGTCCATTACACTATGATTTATGACCTACCTTGAAGCAACCACGTGCAAGAGACATTTTCATAATGAGAACTTACAGCAATTTAATGCACTGTAGCTGTAGCTAGTGCCGCCTTCGCATAATATTAGTAAAATTATATCCACATGTTATCTGGGTGTACGGTAGTTCTTTCACGGATGATTTTTTTAATGTTAAATACATTTCTATACAAAATAATATTATATTAAATTTAAGAATTTCAGTGGTATTTTTTAATTTAGTTAGAACAACTATTTAAATAGCGTAATTTATGTTTATTCAAAAACTTGTAGTAATTTTATGGATTCAGAATATGTAGGAATAAGTTCGTGGAATATATCTTTGGGTATAGCAAGTATGATAACTAATTGCTAGTTTCTCAATGCGAGAATTGAATCTATGTCCTTAAAACAAGATTGCTCGGTTATGATGCTTACGATTTTAATGATAATATCTTTTCTAAGATACAACTACTATAACTTGTGATAAAAGCATTTCAAGTCACGAGTTCTTAAGCCACAAAGATTTATCAATTATTCATGAAAAATAACAGACATATGTCCAATGGTGCAAAATCCATTAGAAAAACGCTCACAGACACGTACATGCCGCTTGGGAGATGTGAGTGCGCCTCCTTACGGTCTAAGATGTTCCCAAACAGAACAATGTCGTGTTCACACCACCAGAGAAGCGTGAAGACGCCTCCCTTTTGTCCCAGGAGGCATGAACATGCCTCCCCTACTGTCCAGGAGGCATGTTCATGCTACTATAGAGGCATGACATGCGTCCCATGCTCATTGACCAACTATGTTTTTCCTTTACTTTTTGATTTTTCTTTCGATTTCGATTTATCTATATTTTAAGCATATTTTCTAACACAACATGTAATCATTTTTTGACCATACAAAAAGGCTAATGTCTATCTCATCATCGAATTCTTATAAGCTACTCAATGAGGTAAATTTATAGCCTAAAATTATCCAAAACATACCATAAATATTGGGTCAAAAAACTCCTAATATAAATTTACCTCTATTGGGTAGCATAGAAGTGGCCCTCATTACCCCTTCCTGTACTTAAAAGTATACATAGATGGACACACGCATATCGTGGAAAATAAAGTGTATTTGATAATTTTTTTTTAAAACAAAAATGGAGAAAGAGTCACCAAAGTATCAATGAGTTGGTCTTGCTGTATTCATTTTCTTGATAAATTAATAGACTTGTGATTGCTAAAATCCTATATATTTAGGAAATATTAAATAATCAATAAATTATTAATTTATAAATTAATTAATATAGAGTTGAATTATTCGAATGAGATGATTATGAATGGCTCTTAAATTACCCTGAAACAAATAACACAACTGCTACAACGATGTTCACTGACGAGTAAATAATGAATACATAATGGAAACTGGTAAATGTGATGAAGTTGAAGATGATAGTTATACTACATAGCATCATTCTCGAAAGAAAGCTCTTAAAACAGCAATGATATTGAATATTTTTTGTTGAGCTATCATAAATCACACAAGAAGTTCTTATTATATTAAGAAAAAATCTGAGACAGATGTAAGGCGACATCAGTTTCGACAAGAAAAAAAATTAGGTCATTTTTTATGAAATCTTCATAAATTAAAAATAAATATATTATATATTAAGAATATATTAATTTATATATTGTAAGAGGTTAATGAATTATTAATTTGACACGTCGGGATCGCAAAAAAATTATTTAAATGAAATTAATAATTTATCAAATTTAAATTATCAATATTCTACTGTATTTTTCACCTGTAGCCACTACCTTTGGGTATGCATTGTGTGAATCTACGAGCTGACGCAATAGCTTGCCAACCACGTCAACTAGGTAAATCGTACTAGGCAATCCTGGTGCGACATGTTCTGTAGAGAAATTCTTTTTAGGGAAAATCGAACTCGTAACAAAGATTTTCATAATTATTTACTCCACCAACTCAATCACCACATGATATGCATAAATAGTTTTACTCACATAAGTAAGAGTCATCATAACTGTATCATAATTAATATATATCTCAAATATAATATATTATATTATAAATATTTTATTTTAAACATGATTAATGTCATGGGATTGTCTTATATACCAACATTTATTATATATAGACTAAAAAAATTATTCTAAAAAAACTTATTGGGTATCAAATTCCAAGGGAATCATATCACGAATGTGTAGTTTTCACGTGGTGTCAGCATTGGAGTTATTTATTACGAATTAGCTGGAGCTGGCATCATTACAGACAATTTATTATGGGGCCCATGTTCCGGTTACAATTAAAGTTTGGGCTTGAAGCCCAATCTCTTAGCTCTCAATTACATTAAATTTTAATCTGTCACTAACCTAATAATTATCGGCTATCCATTAATTATTAGATCAATGATTTAAATTTATCAATACCTCTTTTTTTTTATATATGGAACTCAATCTATAGATAAATATGAGTAATTAATCTACCTCATGCGACAGCAAAAAGTAAATTATCCCTTTGCCCTCCTGTTTGTAAGGCCTTAACTTTCCTTTTTAGAGACGAGCGTAGTTAATTAGATGAGTAATATCTTTGTGTATACGCATTATAGAATATTAAGGTGATTATCAATTTATCGACTGTGGTATCACTAATAGATATTTTAACCCACTGTAATTTACAAAACACAACACATTTTTTCTCACATAAATTATACATGTTTTGCACATAGTCACAAAACACACAGGGGGTTAACTGTATATTTTGAAAATCACATGATGATAAATTGTCTATTTTCAAATCACAATGGCGTAAACTCCAAAAGCCCCTCCGATATAATATCATTGAGGGATGGGGTCAGTGTTTTGTAGTAACCAGAGAGTACCGAGTCCTGTAATTTCAAAAGCGTGATGAAGATTTAACATATGAGTGTAGATTTTGTCGCAAGTGAGAGTGGTGGGTAGAATAATTTCTCTCTGAACCCGACAAATATATGAGTTATTTATTTTCCGTGCTTTACATTTTAGTTGCTAACTATTTGCTTGATTCGAATTTTTCAATCGAGATGGTTTAAATATGTTTTGACTATAATATCATATGATTTTTTCCTTTCCTACTATTTATCTACTTAACATCACTGTTAAGCACTTTGGTTCTGACGTAGCAAATGTGCTTTGCTTGGGTTCGAAATTATAGAGTGTGGCTATTTAGCTATTATTATGATCAAACGCTTAACATTAAGCTAAACATTATAGATGATATCATATGTATAACTCTATTTTCTTATACAATGGCAATTGTGAACTCCTATACTAAGCTATATGTGGACATAAGGGGCTGCACCATCTGGATGTCAATGGGAAAGACTTGTTTTGCCTTAGACAGTAGATGACTGCACATCCGTCCACGATCGCATAGAAGAATTGTTGTGTACACCACACCCGACAAGGGTGGCTCGAACCCATGACCTCGCTCATACCAATTTTTAGGATCAAGTGCTTACTACTAAGCTAATAGTTAAAGCTGATAGAGTATACACAACTAAATTTGTTAAAAATAACTATTTGATAATATTTTTGATTTAAAATAATTTATAGTGAGATTATTTTTTATTAGTTTTAAAAATTTGGGATTATTTTAAAAAAGTTCATGGTCTAGGACAATTTTTTAAACTACCTGTAAAATGTTTCTTAAAGTTTATCCTTAATATATATTTTTTCGACACATTATTTAACACATGTTGTCATCTAGATCACATAAGTCCGGTGCGCGAGCGGATGCGGATGCGTGAGTACGTCAATTTTCAAAAAAATTGAGTGCGGGTGCGCCTTAATGCGCCTATTAAAAATTAATTAATAAAATAATAAATATACATACACACTGATGAAATGAAGTTAAACATACATAATATACATCATATTTAACAAACTCACATCATTATTATATTATTTACAAATTTACAATATGAAGTTCTTAACAACTTTGGTGTTTGCAGCTTTACCATTCTTAAAAAGCATTAAAATTAGATTTTATTGAAGGATCTAACATTTGCATCTTTGCAAAATGTTATAGCCAGTGATACAACGTAATTTGAATCTTGTATTTGATCGTTCGTCTAGTAAGGATTCTCCGAAAAAAATATATTTTAGAAAAAGAAATGAAATTAAAACTTTGTTTTATTTTAGGATATAAAATAACGAATTTGAAAAATGAAACCAAATTGTTCATATTTATTTCAACATGTTTGGTAATAGTATGAATTTATTAAAAATGACTCATATTATTTTCGGAGACTTATATTATTACCTTATGAAATGACTAATAAACATTTAAATTAACTTAATAAAAATAAAAGTTTTATTTATAAAGTTCATTTTATTAATTTTCATGCAAAAAACTAAGATATCAAAATTTTTATTATTTACTCCGCAAAAATGTTACAAAATCACAGACTTATCATGCTGTCTTTTATCACATATTTAATCTTTCATATGTTATTATGCCTTTTCATGATTCATTATCTATCTATTTACCATATGATATAATTTTCTTACCAACCCGAAATACCTAGAAACCATAAAAATTCATCTAAACCCAAAATCGGAGAATTTTTTTTTATAATTACAAAAAAAAATAAAATTGGAGAATTAAGGAGGATTAACAAGACTTACTAACTTAGTGCGCGACTTAGTAACTCTTAATGCGCGAATTATGAATTCTTAGTGCGCGAATTATAAAAGCTTAGTGCGCGAATTATAAAATCTTAGTGCGCGAATTAGAAATTCTTAAAGCGCGAACTAGAAATTCTTAAGTTGCCTTAGTGCGGCGCACGCGCACCCAATTCACCAGTTCGCGGCCGGAGCGCCAGTGCGTGGAGGGGGTAGGAGGATTATGTCACTTAGGTTGTCATCATCATAACATTAAATATTTGTATCCCATCTTTGTGGCTGACCCAACCCCATCTCCCTCCCTATTTACTTCTACACTCTCCCCTCACTCATTGATCCACTTCACTTCAAAAAACCCTGAGTTAACTTACCAAGATCAAGAAATTACACTACTGTATTTTCTTGATCAATTTGTATGCACTCTGGTAATGGGTCGTTCCCCGTGCTGTGATAAAATCGGGCTGAAGAAAGGGCCCTGGATGCCTGAAGAAGATCAGAAACTGTTGGCTTATATTGATGAACATGGCCATGGAAGCTGGCGAGCGTTGCCCACAAAAGCTGGTACAGAATCTTGTCTTCATATGTCATATTTAAGTTAAGTTTCAAGAATTTTGTATGTGGATATCTTGTTTTTGGGTGCTGGAAATTAGGTTTCTGTTGACAGGGTTGCAGAGATGTGGGAAGAGTTGCAGATTGAGGTGGGCGAATTATTTAAGACCTGATATTAAAAGAGGCAAGTTCAGTTTACAGGAAGAACAAAGCATCATCCAGCTCCATGCCCTTTTGGGAAACAGGTAGAATTTAGTGTTGTTTCTACTTTCCAGGTTCGATTTTTCAAAAATTTCTAATTCCTGTACTGTCAATTCAATGATTCTGACTAACTATTGCCAGTTCTGATGAGGTATACATGCGCAGCATTTACTCTATGCCGTAAAGAATGGGTTGCTGGACTGTCAATTTTCTAAATAAATCTATGGAATGAAACTAAAACTTTGTGAACTAGCATAGTTTATCTGTTCAGTTTATCATGTTCAAATATATTTATCATTTACAACAAGATTCTTCTGTCATCTTTCTCACACTGATGATTATAACCCTCTGTCGTGTTTGTGTCGTCTTCGATTGTTTTCCTCTCAGGTGGTCCGCCATAGCCACTCATTTGCCTAAACGAACGGACAATGAAATCAAGAATTACTGGAACACTCATCTGAAGAAAAGATTGGTTAAAATGGGTATTGACCCGGTGACCCACAAACCCAAAAACGATGCTTTGTTATCGAGCGATGGCCAGTCCAAGAATGCAGCCAATCTCAGCCACATGGCTCAGTGGGAGAGTGCCAGGCTCGAAGCCGAAGCAAGATTGGTCCGGCAATCGAAACTCCGATCAGGCACTGGCATTTCATTTCAGGTGGTCTTTGTAATCCGGTACTATTAAGATAATTTATGACCTTTCTACGTCTATTAAAAAAACTGATCGTTTTTAACTAAAAACATATTACAAGCTAGGGTCAATTATTTTTTAATATTTGCAGCATGTTAATGGTTGTAATTCACTGAAAACAGTCCCAGAACTCGGAATTCACCTCCACTTCAAGCCACAACCAGAACCCGGTCGGTTCGTTCCAATGTCTCGACATGCTGACAGCATGGAAGGGCAACTTTTGGGGAAAAACAAGTAAAGCTGGCGGCGCTTCCACGACAGGGATAGGCAGAGATCAGCTGGAAGCACCGAGTTCAACGCTCAGCTCCTCCGTTGGAACTGGACAGAGCTCCGCTGCCTTTGTCGAGTCTTCAAGAAACTACTCAGAATCGTATTACTCTGGAATCATGAAAGAAGAAAACGGAGAAGAGTGGAAATATCCGCCGGAGAATCCGACTCCATTCCCGCATGAATTGCAGGATGCGCCATTTTCAGCAGAGCAAGTTCCGCATGGGAGTTTCGTGGAGAATTTCACGAACCTTTTGCTGAGTACGTCTTCCGACCGAAGTCTGCCAAACGAAGGTGGAGAGTCTGACAACAGAGACGGCGGCGATTACTATGAAGAGAACAAGAGTTACTGGAACAGCGTTCTCCATTTGGTGAATTTTCCTCCTCTTTCACCCATGTTTTGAGTATTTACAGTAATCAATGTGCAGAAGTACTACATACACATTTCATTCACATCTTCTCCATCAATGTTCATTTAATTGCGCAATTTCCAGATGTATTTTTTTATTCCCTTTTTCCCTATTTTATTGATAATAAATGTGATGGTAACTGAATAACCATATTTGCAACAAAACTCTCAAAATTTTAAAGAATATAATCTCAAAAAAAATATTTTTTTAATAAAAATTATCATCACATAAATATATTTGTTTTTTAACAAATATAATTTCATAAAAAATAATTTTTTTAACAAATATGGTCTCAAAACTAAACAAATATGTGCATGATACATATCTTCATGTCCGATCAAGAACAAAACTCCACAAATAAATAAAACGGCACATGTTCAATCAAGAACAAAGCTCAACCTAGTGACATATGTCCCAACTCCCAATGTACACGAACATAATTTTTTTAATGGGAAAAGGATTTTGAGACCACATATGTTAAACAATTTTGAGATTATATTTATTTTTGTCTTAAAATTTTAGGATTATTATTACAAATGATATTATTATCAATTTTGTAATTTACCTTAAATATGATTTTATTATAATATACGTGCAATATGAAATTTTTATTCTAAAAAGTAATATAATTATGGATGGAGGACCATACCATGAAAGAACATAATCTATATTCTTTTTTTTTTAAAACAAGAATGTATATTCCAATTTCATTAATTATAAATATCATTATTACTATACAATATCTCTATTTTTATATAATATATTCTAATGTATCAGACCTTAACCCACATGTCGTGTCATTGCTCATCGATTTCGGTTTGGAACCACATCTTCTAATTCTATATTATTTAAATATTATAATTATCTTTAAAATAATTCTACTTATTTCACTAAATAATTAAAATATAAATTTAATTTTTATAATAGATATTTAGAATGATAACAAAACTCGTTTAAAATAATATAATTAATTGTGTTTCAAATAAAAATGATTTAATATATTATTAATTATTAATTAGCTTTAGTGTATCGGTCCCTCAATAGATACAACAACAATTAAGTTTATAATCCCAATGAATTGAGGTGGTTACATGAATAATAGAGAGAATCAAGTCGGGTTGGACACGTACATCAGTCTTCTCCAAGTACTTCTATCGGTCAGAATATCCTCTTAATCTCCTTGAACTCTAGTCTCCAGGTCTTTGTATATAACTTCGAGACATGTCTTCTTCGGTCGTCCATGGACTTCACTCGACGCACATGTGCATTGTTGAGCCTATGACGTATATGACCAACCAATATAAACGACTTTCTTGCATCTCTTCTATACAAGCTACGTCTACTTCAGCTGAAATATCTTCGTTTCTTATTTTTTTCTTTTTTTGGTATTATCGTACATCCAATGAAACATACACATCATGTAATATATAACGTCCCAAAAATTAATGGGTTGACTCAAAATTATTCATATATCAATAAATCGTACAAAAACCCTCCTAAAATATCTTCAAGTTTTATACATGCAAAACCCTCACTGTGTCATTTTATTGTTTCGTGATTAATATTAAAAGCTTGTCCACAATATAATACGTAAAATGTCACTTTCCTAATGGATACTCTCAATTATATGTCAAGATTTGTCGTTCTACAAACCCTATCATCCCTTGGACGTCTTAATCATGACTTCCCTTTAATTCAATTGAAACTTTACTCGATTAAAAATTAGAGCTCATGGTAATTTAACTCCAATAATATTATTAATAGACATTATATAATGTGGATTGTAAGAATACATTCTACCTCCATGTGTTTTGCAAAATATAGCTCACCGTCCCTTCCACAATGTTCAAAATCTTTTGGCTTGTAATGACAAAAATACCATTGTTTTAGGAAGGTGTTTTGTACTTAATCACAATTCATATGAGGTGTTCTACATATTCTCAAACAAGATAGAAGTAAGTTATACCAGATTGAAACCACAGGGTGTATATTGTCACGTGATAAATTTTTGTCAATTTTCTTTTTTAATTTTAGATGCAATTTACCCCCTTATGTTATTTTTTTAAGTGCGGATTATCCCATATGTTATTCAAAATATGCAGATTACCATTTTATATGCAATTTACCCATCAAGGGTATAACTGACCTTTTAATATGTAATTTTAAAATACAGACGCAATATATGGTGCGTATAACACAAATCATATACGGGTTTTGCACCTATATTGAAACCACATAGGGTAAATTGGTATTTTCAAACCATGAGGGGTAATTTGTTTATTTTCAAAATCATAGGAGGTTCCGTACCAAAATACCAAAAATGATCAATAAAAAACGTAGAATCACTCATTCACTCTTATAACACATTACACCTAATTACACGTGATAGATAAAAATCATATGAAAAATCGCCAAAACGAACCTATTGCTGAATAAAGGGGCATTCATCTCATCTTAAGTCTTAACTGAAAAATAATTGGATTTTAGAAAAAAAAAAAATTTAAAAATTAAATAGTTTTACTTGTCTTAATTTATATTAATGATATAACCGTTTTGTTAGATCAAATACGGAATAAAATGGACAAATATTATACATCCAGCAATTGCTTCTTGCTTCCGAGGTCTTCTAGTTTTTGGCTCTTCTAAGCCTTCACAATCCCACTTTAGATGGTGCTAATCCATTTTATTCCGCATTTGATCTAACAAAATGATTAGAGCATTAAGAAATGTAAGTGATTTTTTAATTATCTAACCATTTTGTTAGATCAAATACGGAATTAAATGGATTAGTAGTATACCTCCAGCCATTGCTTCTTGCTCCCAAGATATTATACGTTTTGGCTCTTCTAAGCCTTCACAATCTCACTTTAGTCCATAGACAGGATTAAGAGATTAGTGAATGATGGAGTACTTAGTACTTTGGATTTTATTGATTTCAGTACTTGTGTGGACTGCATTAAAGGAAAGCAGACCACAAGTCCAAGAAATGTGCTAAGAGGAGTACGAACATATTAGAGATCATACATTCAGATATCTGTAGTCCAGTACTGGACTCACATGGTTCGAGATACTTCATCTCTTTCATTGATGATTATTCACGATATATGTATATCTACTTGCTTCATAACAAGAACGAAGCACTGGACGCCTTTAAAGTTTTTAAGACCGAAGTAGAGAAACAATGCGAAAAGCAAATTAAAATCGTGAGGACAGATAGATGTGGAGAATATTATGGTAGATACACTGAGGATGGACAAGCACCTGGTCCATTTGCGATGTTTCTTCAAGAACATGGGATAGTTGCCCAATACACCATGCCTGGTTCTCCGGATCAAAATGGTGTAGCAGAAAGAAGAAACCGAACTTTAATCAACATGGTGAGGAGTATGCGAAGTAACTCTAAGATTCCTGAATCCTTGTGGACTGATGCTCTTAAAATGACAGTGTATATATTAAACCGAGTTCCAACTAAGACTGTCCCAAAGACACCATTTGAATTAGTCAAAGGTTGGAAACCGAGTTTGCGATATATACGCGTTTGGGGATGCCCGTCTAAAGTAAGAGTTTATAACCCACAAGAAAGTAAGCTAGACTCAAGGATCATTAGTGGGTATTTCATTGGATATGCCGAAAGGTCTAAAGGTTATAGATTCTATTGTCCATCTCATAGCACTAAGATTGTGGAATCAAGAAATGCGAAGTTTATTGAGAATGACTTGATTAGTGTGAGCGGTCGATTCCAAGACATTGTTTCTGAAAGGAATCATATGATGATCAAACTTCCACTTCAAGTGATGGATTGATTACCATTCGCAGCACTCCTCAAGTTCAAACGGGTGTTGGACAACCAATCATTGAAGTTCCACAAGCTGCTGATAATATTCCAATAGATCAAGATGTTCAAGAAGTGCCAGGAATTATTGAACATCCGGTTGAACAACATGATCCTCGGGAAAATGTTGATACATCATTAAGAAGATCTACTAGAGTAAGGAAATCAGCAATACCTAGTGATTATGTTGTGTATTTGTAAGAAGCAGATTATAACATTGGAGCCGAAAATGATCCTGAAACATTTTCACAAGCCATGAGTTGTAAAGAATCAAGTTTATGGTACGATGCCATGAAAGATTAGTTGAATTCTATGGCATCTAATGGAGTCTGAGATCTTGTTGAGTTGTCTGATGGTGTAAAAGCCATATGATGTAACTGTTGTCAGCCGAACCACATGAGAAAATATATTATTGAAGTCTATATCTCATTTCTGAGCATATCCTTTCACCACCAATCTTGCACGATATCGCTCCACTTGGTTATTGCCATCAGGCTTGATTTTATAGATCCATCTATTTCCGACGGCTTTCATTCCTTGTGATAGTGTAACAAGATCCCAAGTTGTTCATGTCCACGGCCTCAAATTCTTCCTGCATAGCTTGCATCCACGGGGATACATTAGAACTTCGAGTAGCCTCCTGGAAACTCGATGGCTCAACATCCGATGTGATAAAAGAAAGTAGGATAAATCAAGAGCAACTCATCCTCTGGGCACAATGCGAGCCGACTCTGATTGGGTGACCACTATCGCCTCCCCTATCGACAATTCCGACATGATCGTCACCATTTCATGGGGCAAATCCCTCATCATATGGCCCTCATGAAGAAGTACAAAATCAATGGACTTCCCACTGTCTTACCAAGGCAGACAAAACCTACTTTGTCAAAAAAAAAAAAACAAAAAAAAAAACAGAAGAACAAAAAACGAAAAACAAAAAACAAAAAAACACATGCTTAGTGTTAGCACAATTCTTTTAATTTTTTTTAAATTAACCAGAGAAAATTACATAATGGTACCAATTATAAAACAAAAATTCAAATAAGTCACGGAAAAAAATCAACATTGCATAAAAATACTCAATACACAAAACACAATTCACATATGTTCATATTTTAAGTTTTTGGGTTATTAAATCTCTTTTTCAGACGAAAATACCCCTCACGTGAAATCATACCTAGATCCGTTTTTTGAATTCAAATTCAATCCCCCAAAATTACGTCGTACTGGTCATCAAGGCGTTCAAGGAACCCGAATGCGATAACAAGAAGACGAAGAACATCAAGCACAATGGCTTCTCGTTGGATGACGTCATCGAGATTTCCCAGACTACTCTAAACGGCATACATAGAATCTACGTTTTGGCTTTCTGTAAGCGGGCGTAGTGTTGCCATCAGTTGAGAAGAAATCTTTCAGTGACGTCGACGTAAATCAAAAAATGTACCGAGGAAGCAGAAGATGATGAATAATTTGAAGCATAAGTTGAAGAAGAAGAGTTCGGGAGTGAATAATTTTGCACGGATTGTATCAATTTTCTTTGTTTGTTTATTTCATTTTTTATGCTATTATTATTTACAATGTAATCTATCAAATGCTTTGGAGGTCCATTCAGTCTTCATTCTTCTTAGCATGCTTCGTTTCTGTCTGCTTCATGTTCTGTACGTGTAGCCATATCAATGTATCCAAGAAGTCGAGCTAGGGGAGATGAGATCCGGGTCAATTCAATCGATGTTTTGAGGTTGAAATTCTTGAACCGTGCACCATAATTTTGAAATTTCAAAAATCGTGCATCACAACACTTTTTCAAATGTGATGCACAATTATGTAATTTTAGGGCAAAAAAATCGTACATCATGCGTAAAAAACCGTGCATCATGTGGGAAGTTTGGAAAAAATTCAGACTTGTTGGGGGCAAAGTCGTGCAGCACTTGACAAAATTTTAAGAAATTTTGGGGCAAAAAAATTGTGCATCATGGGTAAAAATTCTGAAATTCTGAAATTCTTCAATCGTGCATGCTGGGTAAAAAAATCTTATCAATTATGGTGCACGATTTTTATGCAATTATGGTGCACGATTTTCCAATATTAGTGCATCAATGTCCAATCGTGCACCACAATATTAAAAATCGTGCACCAAAAGATTAAAAATCGTGCACCAACATTACAAAAATTCAAGTACACCATTATGCTAAAAATCAAGTGCACCTTAATGTACCAAAATCGTGCATCAGTGTACAAAAATCATGCACCAACTTTTGAATATAACTGTGTTGTTTGTCGGCCAAAATTAAAACGGCCATAACTTTTGATCCATGAAGAATTTGCCTATTATGACCTATGTACGGAAACGTTTTCTCGAGCCGTATCTAACCCAATAGGACTAAAGTGCTTTTGGCACCACCGACGAACCTGAAATTCCTTGTTTTAGATAGTTTACAGTCATTGTTTTTTAAAAAAAATCCATTTTATTGCTAACTTTGAGTAATTTTCATTTCTAAACTGCTTGCCACATTGAGCTCAGATTTTGTGGGTTTCATGTTCTTGTTTGAGAGAATTTTAGAAAATTTTCACTTAATTCTGCATGAATTGATTTTTAACCTTTGGTGCACGATTTTTGAGCTTGCGATGCACGAATTATATAATATTGTGTTGCACGATTTTTTTAACCTTGTGATGTACTTTTTAAACTTGTTGTGCTCTATTTCTTAACCTTATGGTGCACTAGATTTTTAATCTTTTGGTGCACGACTTTTTAACTTTGTGGTGCACGATCTTACGTAGTTGGTATGCACGATTTTTGTGAAGGTTGCGCACTTGATTTTTATAATGGGGGTGCACGATTTAAACATTGTGTTGCACGATTTTTTAACATGATGCCCAATTTTTAACAAGCTGCACGAATTTTTAAATTGGGTGCACGATTTTTGTAAAGGTGGTGCACTTGATTTTTGTAATGAGGGTGCACGAATTTTAAAATTGCGGTGCACGATTTTTTAACATGCTGCCCGATTTTTTAACATGATGCACGATTTTTTAAATTGGGTGCATGATTTTTTAACATGTTGCTGCACAATTTTTGTAATTGGATGTACGATTTTTTATCAAGGTGGTGCACTTGATTTTTGTAATTGGGGGGGATTTTTTGTAATGGGGATGCACGATTTTTAACGACTTTTTAACATATTGGTGCACGATTTTTGACATTGGATGCACTAAATTGGTTTTGATGCACGATTTCGGCCCGTAGTGAAAGTTTTTTTGGCAAAAAAAAAAAAATTTCAGAATTTTACGATGCACGTGCTACAGTACTTTTTGTGCATGTACTACAGTGATTTTGTGTTACAGTGGCTGCGCGAGGGTTATTAATATCATTTCAACAGGAAATAGACTTAAATGAATTGTTTTTTTTGGATTGAATTGTCCACCAAATGGTATCGACTTGCAAGTGCCCCAATTAACTATAATATTTTCTTTATATGGGCTTAGCCCAATTGTTTTAAGAAATTTGAACATAAGTCTACTCTTATAGGCTTAAGCACACTATTTTCATAAATTTTTTAACCCTATTTATATTTAATAATTACTTCTTAAATCGTAAATTTTTACTTATAATTGATTCTTATATATTAAGTCAAATGCTAATCATTCAAATTGTGAAATTTTATTTATATCATCTTTGTATTTTCTATGGGCATGTCCATTTATAATCCTTATCCTAATCATAGTTATATATTCAAAATTTATCTAATTATGTATACAATAACTCAAAAATTAAATCACTAGATGACAATAATCACTTTCATATAAACAATGATTAGTAGACCTGATCACGGTTTAGAACCATCGGTTAGATGGTTCAAAGAACCTCGACCCTTAATATTAACATTCCTTGACGATTTCAATTACTGTTCATGAATCACCTATTATGGTTATGGTTATGGTTTAATCCTTATGTTTTTAAAAAAAATTTAAAAATATTCCTAAAATTTGAAAACAAATGTGAAAAGTATGTGTTTTCTTCCATGGATTAATCACAAAATAATGTGAAATAAATTTAAGCTCAAATAATCAAAATGTGTAAAATATATTTGTTTGATTAATATATAAAAATTATAACACTATATTTAGTTAGATCCACAAGATTTTTATAGGTTATTGGTTGAAGCTAATTATTCAAGTTTGAGATCACGAGTTCAAATATACATCATAATATATGTTTTAAATTTAAAAATGTAAAAAAAAATTAAAATAAATCCTTTAACCAGGTTCTTAGAAAATTATGACCCTTAACCGTCCAATCTATAGACGGGTCGGTGACGAGTCCAACCCGCCGAACCATTGATCCGGTTAACCGGCCCTTTGACCCCATGCTGATTTCGGATCGGTTCAAGATCATTTATGACCCTTGTTCAGGCCTAATGATCAGTTTGTTTAACAAGCGCGCCACCCGTCTCAACTCTCAAATGTGGATAAGAAGAATCGAGATTTGATTTTCTATTTATTAATGTAAGAATAAAGGGTGATGGTTTAAATTATGGAGATTTTTACCTGCATCTCATGCAAATAATAAAAAAAAATTAATATTTTTATGAAATATCTTGAACTTGATTTCCATGAGTATATTTGCTTTTTATAATTTACTTGTTAAAATCGAAAAATGCTTATATAGACACGATATTAGCTCCATCTATAGAATAACTCAATATGATTGGTTTAAAATTATTGATATGTTAGTTTTTATATATTTATTTAAAAGATTATGCGTTTTAATATCGCGTTGGTGTATAAGCGAAGCTAAAACTGGATGTATAAAAGTATTTCCCGTTAGGATCACAATTTGTGTAAATGGTGTGATTTTAATAAAACAACCTATAGTATTTTCATAATATTCCTAAATTTCACATATATAATTCAATTTGATCGATTGATTTAATTCAGGGTAAATTTTTTAAAAAAATGTCTCATAGAATATGTACTTTTTAATATTAACCCCAAATTTTAATGACTAATCAAATAGTCCAAATAAATTGTTTTTAATAAAAAAATAGTCATACACAAATGTTTAACAATCCATCATAAATTAATTTTTAACAAAAGTTGTAACATAATTGAATAAGTAGGTTTGAGATGACTTTGATTAAATCAAAAGTTTGGGATTAATATTATTAAAAAATAAAAGTTTGATACTATTTTTGATTAAAAATAATTTATATGAGGCTATATATTAAAAGTTTGAGATTAGTATTGAATATCACTAATCTATGATACTATTTTTTTAAAAGTCATCCTCTAATTTATTTGAATAAATAATTATTTACTTATTTTATTATTAATCAAACATCACCGTAATTTAAAAATCAGCACACATTTTACTTCAACATTTATGTAATTATTTTCACGTTTGTAATTAAAATCATGTAAATTAGTTTTTTTTTAATTATTTATATGATATAAAAAAATTAAATTTATTTTCTATATGCATTCCTCTTCAAGAATATTAATAAAAAATCAATTATTTTAATTAATAGTTAAATAAATAAAATAATAAGAAATAATTATTTATATAATTATAAAATAATCAAATGATTTATGAAATTCTCTTTGTTGAGTTCAACAATTGCATCTACTTTGTGATCGATCGAACACCTGATGCTTGTGTCGGTGTATGGTTGAAAAGATTGATGTTGCGCCATTTTTCTTAACTATAATTATTAGTAAGACGATAAGCCCTCGATCCAACAATTGGTATCAGAGCCAATGTCATGCATTCGATTCTCGTGAGTTGCAGAGAGTGCAATTATTGGGGAGAGATTGTTGGGATTCAACAATTGCTTTGCTTTGTGATCGGTCGTACACGTGGCGCTTATGCCAATGTATGGTTGAAAAAATTCATCCTTTAATTTATTTGAATAAATAATTATTTACTTATTTTATTATTAATCAAACATCACCGTAATTTAAAAATCAGCACACATTTTACTTCATCATTTATGTACTTATTTTCACGTTTGTAATTAAAATCATGTAAATTAGTTTTTTTTTAAATTATTTATATGATATAAAAAAATTAAATTTATTTTCTATATGCATTCCTCTTCAAGATATAAATAAAAAATCAATTATTTTAATTAATAGTTAAATAAATAAAATAATAAGAAATAATTATTTACATAATTATAAAATAATCAAATTATTTATGAAATTCTCTTTGTTGAGTTCAACAATTGCCTCTACTTTGTGATCGATCGAACACCTGATGCTAGTGTCAGTGTATGGTTGAAAAGATTGATGTTGCACCATTTTTCTTAACCATAATTATTGGTAAGGCGATAATCGCTCGATCCAACAATTGGTATCAGAGCCAATGTCATGCATTCGATTCTCATGAGTTACAGAGAGTGCAATTATTAGGGAGAGATTGTTGGGGTTCAACAATTGTCTTTACTTTGTGATCGGCCGTACACGTGGCGCGTGTGCCAGTGTATGGTTGAAAATATTGATGTTGCGCCGTTACCCTTAACTATAATTATTGGTAAAGTGATAAGCGCTCGATCCAACACTCTTTAATAATAATTGTTACAATTTAATAATAAAAAATTAAACAATAACTTTAGTAAATAAACAAAATTACAGCACCAACACTAAGGGTGCGCTTGGTTCGAGGATATGATAAGTGATGGATATATTAAAAAGTGGATAATGAGTTAATAAGTAAACTAATGGATAAGTTATATTGCGTTTGGTTCGTATGATTAATAAAGTATGATAAGTAATATTGTGTTTGGTGTACTTGACAATTAGATGGTATAGATTAATTTTATACCTAAAATGACAAATATACCCTCAAATAGATTTTGCACTTATTTTTATTATTTTATTTCAATTAAATTTAAATTGATCAAAATAAATTTATTTTTGTAATTTAATTATTAATAAATTATTATAATTAATTATTATTAAATATATTAATAATAAATAATAAGACTAATAATATTGATTTTAAAACTATTAATATATTCCTTATTATTATTATTATTATTATAAATGTGTTCCCGTATTATACAATTATTATTATTATTTTTGTTCTAGTTATTAGTAATCAAATTTTTATTATATCTTATTAGGTATATAATATTATTTTTTGTTTTAGTTCTTATATTTATTGGTATTATTTTACTAATAAGTATTATTCTTATTATTTATGTTTCTGTTATTATTTATTATATTTATTTCTTATTACTTATCATGAATTTTTTTATTATATATTTATTATTTTTATCATAAATTTTATTAAATTATTTCAGTTTAATTTATTCTAACTTATCATTGTTTTTCTGTTGTTATTACTGTTCATTAATTATTTTTTACTATTAATTAGTATTCATATTAATAATTTTATTGAAGAAGAAATATTAATTATTAAGGAAGACAAATAATAATATTATTTTGTTATTTGATTATGGGGGTATGTTGGTAATAAAGTACCACAATCACTCTTTATCATATCATGTATGAGGTATAATTTATCAACCAAATTATGTACAAATAATATGTACAGTGCGGGCTTTATGTTGGCCCATCGAGCCATCCAGATAAAATATCCATGAGCCAAACGCAGGATGAGAAAGGTTGTGAAATCAATCACTATGTTATCCTTGAGCCAAACACAGCCTAATAATGTTGCTCCAATCTAGTGCCACAAACCTATAAATCCATTATAGTCTCTCTTTAAAAAAAAAAAAAAAAGTTTAATATACTAGAGTTGGTGTACTTTTGATAAGTGAGAAAAAAATTAAACTATTAATTAATAAAATAGTTTTTGAAGAATTATGATAGCTATGAGTGTACGTGGGTAAGTTTAAATAGATATATATAAAAAAATCATCTAATTTATTATATGTGGGTTGTTAAATGATCAAACCCAACTGCACAACGAATATATAAGATCAAACTGTTCATATGGGTGCGGGTTGTTAGCCATTAAATAGAAATTAATTATATTAAGTGTATTTTTACAAATTACTAAATTAAGATATTAGCCAAGAATAATTTCTCCAATGGACCACTGCTAATAACTTTTTCTGTGTATTTACTAAAGAGGAGGGCGAGATCCGCGTCTCTTCTTCCATGTATTAAGTAATTTATTAACCTTACATTTCTAACCCTAATGGCCGTTTCCAGCTGTGCGCTGGCGTTTCCGGCCTTCGAGTGCCGCTCAGATCCCGATTTCTCGCGGACAGATAATCCGGCCGCCAGCAAAATCAAACCACCGGTGCTCTACGGCGCGGTGTCGGCCTACGGCCTTTCTTCGATGATTTTGAAATTTCCGCCAAATTTCGTGAGGCAGCTGAGCAATAAGGCGCGACGGAACTGTAGCAACATTGGTGTGGCTCAGGTCGTGGCGGCTTCGTGGTCTAACGACCAAGGCGCCTCGGGTGTCGCTCCAGCGGCTAAGGCTATCGATGCCACAGCCGCAGCAGCAGCAGCCACAGCTGCACCGGTTGATACCGGCTTTGACGAGGTGGTTGTGGCTGAAAGTTCTACTTTTGATCGCGATAATGTACAGCTTGAGGTTTTGCCTCATTTCAAATACGCTTCCTTTTTGAATTCCGATGGCAGCGTCGCGATTCATGCTGGTATATTTTTAAATTAACTCAAATATTGTTTGATTTTGCTGTTCTCTTTACTTAATTCATCATTTATGAATTCTCTTTTGTGCTATTCTTCTAGCATATATTTATTTTCTTGATTATTGTGAAACATTTTTGGAAGAAAAAGCAGTCTTCTTCGAAGTTTAATCATTTATAAGAAATTCTCGATTGACAATACTGCTACTGCTGGATATTAGTTATTCAGGAAAAGTCTACATGGGATTATAAGAAGTTTCTTGCGTTATTTAATGAACGTACTGATCCAAGATGGATTTCATAGAATCGTATTTGTTTATTGACGTGGTGTATACTTATTTCAAACGTTTATATTGATTTTTCCAGGTGAAAGATTGGGTCGTGGCATTGTTACTGATGCAATTACGACCCCAGTAGTTAATACATCTGCCTATTTCTTCAAGAAAACTGCCGATCTCATTGACTTTAAGGTATGTCCAATTATTGTCTGGAGATTGACATAAGTTAACTTGTCAGCTCATTGGAATGGAATTGCTTGGAAAATTGTTGACCTGCATCAGGTCAATTAGTAAATGGTAGTGATTTGTCGACACCAGGACTACTATTACTTGCTCGAAGTCTAGCCTAACTGTATCGAATTATTTTAGAAGGAAAATAAATGGACCAGGTCCTCTAGGAGTTAGAATAAACTGAGACCAGCTTGCACTAAATTTCATTGTCTAGTTTATTCTGTCGAACAGGGTTAGAAATGATTTCTCTCAGCTTTTTATACATGCATATACCCAAGGCAAGTCGTGCTAGTTTACCCTTACTTTGTGCTCATTCGGGAATATTACTGAAAAATTTAATATCTACCAAATTTTAATCATAGAGATTGAGAGTTCTTTGAAAAACTAGTTTGTCTTTGTTTGGTTGGCAGGAAAAAAGACGTGCAAGTTTTGAATATGGACGATATGGGAACTACACTACTCTTGTTGCAGAGGAGAAGATAAGGTGATATTGATTCTCCTGTTTAATTCTCTTTAGCGTTTGATTGGAAACATTGTGCCGGTGGATCACATGGTTTGCATTCTGTCTATCAAATATCGCAACAGTGCGCTGGAAGGGGCTGAATCAACCATTCTGATGGCATCTGGAATGTGTGCTAGCACGGTCTTGTTGATGGCATTGGTTCCCGCCGGAGGGCATTTGGTGACTACCACTGACTGCTATAGGAAGACTCGAATATTCATTGAGACTATTCTTCCCAAAATGGGAATCACTGTATGTGTATCTGGCTTTTGATCATTTTGATTACTTTTTATGGGTAAAGAATGTGGGCAACTTTGAGTTTTAACTTTTCCTCGACTAAAAAAACTGGAGTGAGGCATTCTTATTGTCGTATGTTTGTATAAACAATTAAACAAATTCTTGATTATGCTGAAATAACAAAGAAAGGAAAAGAAAAAGAGAAAACATGAGGTGAAGTGGGTAAATATTTTGACTATGCTATTTTCTGGGTAAGTGTGCAGGGCGCGATGAATATTTTGGCTCACATTGGGGCCTAAGAGACCTGATATTTTTATGCTAATGAAATGCAGGCCACAGTGATTGATCCTGCAGATATTGGAGGTCTGGAGTCTGCATTAGAGAAGAGCAATGTTAGTATCAGTAGTTCTTGTCTTTTACTTTTACGAGGTCATTATGTTTTCTTCTTAGAAGGCGTATTGAAGAGAAGCTATATAACCTTTCATGCAGGTGTCTCTCTTTTTCACCGAGTCTCCGACAAATCCATTTTTGAGATGCGTTGATATTGAGCTGGTTTCGAAGATTTGCCACGAGAAAGGAGCCTTGGTATGCATAGATGGGACATTTGCAACACCCCTTAACCAGAAGGCGCTGGCTCTTGGTGCTGATATTGTTCTACACTCTGCAACCAAATTTATTGGTGGTCATAATGACGTATGTTGACTCTGATATTTTGGCTCTTTGATACTTATTGTTATCATTAACATTTTGAGAGAGACGCGATTGTTGCTAAACCGGCATATTTGCATATAGGTACTTGCAGGATCCATTAGTGGTCCAGAGAAGTTGATTTCAGCTGTTCGCAACTTGCATCATATTCTGGGGGGTGTTCTAAATCCTGTGAGTTATCCCGATTTAAGTTTGTGTTGGTTCAATAATTGCCTTCGTAATTTATTTGCATTTTTTTCATTTGTTGTTTGTTGTACTAATTAATCTTGAAGCACTGGACGTGGTTATGCTAAGGTCGAGCAGTTTTGGCCTTTTGCAACTTCATCTTCTATCATATTTAAGCAAAGTTTATTGTGCCCCATTTCATCAGAATGCTGCATATCTGATCATCAGAGGCATGAAGACGCTGCATCTTCGTGTACAGCAACAAAACTCAACAGCACAAAAGATGGCCGAGATGTTAGAGGCACATCCTAAGGTATTGATGCACAATAAATTAGTTTGACACCTGCAGAAGCTCATATAGACTTTGTTGTCACTCAGAATAAGGAATCTTGGTAGTCTTATTTGCTGCAATTCGGTTTACTGATGGTTTCTTTTTAGTCAGTTTTTCTTTATAGCAGAAGTAGTATTCACCATAAGCATTAAGCACTCTGGTATATGGTTTTCTTTTAGTCAGTTTTTCTTTATAGCAGAAGTCGTATTCACCATAAGCACTATGCAACTACTTTTTCCCTTCTTTTCTCATGTATGTGGCTGTAGGTTGTTGGGGCTTCGAATCTTTTTCATGATGTAGTCGATTCTTTAGATTCTTAGATTTTTTGAATGATTAGCATCGATAATTCATATTCTATAGAACGAGTAAGTTTTGAGCTGGATTCCCAAGTTAACTGACTGATGGGGCATGTTTCTGAAGGAATATTCATTTTCTTCTTTGCATTGTGTACTACTGTTCTCTTTTCACCTGTGCAAAACGAGTGATAACAAAACAAAATGAATTGCAGGTTAAGCGTGTCTATTATCCAGGCTTGGTTAGTCATCCAGAATATCAGCTTGCTAAGAAACAAATGACTGGTTTTGGTGGGGTCGTTAGTTTTGAGGTCAGTAATCATAAAGCCACAGCAAGCGCTCTCTTTAGAAGTTTATACATGTTTAAGAATGAACAGTTCGTCTGATGATTCATCTTCATGCAATTGATTAGGTTGATGGAGACTTGCAGACCACTGCAAAATTTGTTGACGCACTGAAAATCCCTTACATAGCCCCATCCTTTGGAGGCTGTGAAAGCATCGTTGATCAACCCGCCATAATGTCTTACTGGTGTGTCGTTTAAGAATTTTTATGAAACTTAGCCTGATGCATGATAATCCTTGGTCGTCATTTTTGCAACCACCACTGTCTAGTTTTATGATACGATACGATATTCATCATCAGTATTTGTATTTGTGTTGAAAATATGTTGAATACACTATTCAAAATGGTATGAATGTGATGACGAAACTATGAATTTGTTGAACAGGGATCTTCCCCAGTCCGAGAGGTCCAAGTATGGAATCTTTGACAACTTGGTTCGCTTCAGTTTTGGAGTTGAAGACTTTGAAGACTTAAAGGCTGACATTTTTCAAGCTCTGGAGACCATATAAAGGCGCATCTGACCCTGTTTTATTGTTTTTGATTTAGCGCTTCAATATAATAATCTGAATCATTGGTATTTGGTTGCTGTTGTGATCGTTAATGCCTCAAGCAAAGATCAAAGGTTGAACTTGACATTGAAAATTAATTGTAGGGTTTATTTGTTGGACTGACTTACTCATCAGAACGAAGTAAAAATTACATGTTTGCAACCCTTAAAAGCCGCACCAAAAAACTTTCGGGGATAATAGATTAAAACGTCAATGTAGTTTGGGCTTATTCGGTTCAGTCCTTAAAATTTCCAAAAAAAATTCGCTTGCGAGTCAGCCGTGAGAAGCAAACAGAGAGCAACTGATTCGATAATATTTTTAAATTTAGGGACTAAAGTGGATTTGGTTTGTTCCTAATTCAGCCCTTAAAATTTTAAACATATTCTCGGTTCAGTCTCTCTTTGTTTGCTTCTTAAGGTCTGCTACTTACGGTTGACTTAATGTCGGGATTGAATCGGGAAGGTTATCAAAATGTTAGAACTAAATCAGTTCACTGAAAAATTAGGGAATGAACTCAAACTAGATCAGCGTTTTAATGTATTTTCCCAAAATTTCACGCTACAATTTCATTCCCGGTTTACAAATAAAATATCGGCATTTGTACGACTGACTCAGCTCTCTTGTCCAATCTAGTTGCATTTCAACGGTACAGCTCATTTTGACATGGTCTGTTGGTCGTCTCTTTCATGCCCACACAACCAATAAATTATAGCAACTTCTCCATTGCAAATTGTAAATATTTTTAACACACTACAAATCAAGACAAGAATTGTTATTTCAGCCTAAAGATAATAAATGGGAATTCTTACCTACATATATTCCCTCTTATCCTTTATCCCATCACGGATATTCTTTATAATTTCCAGGTTTCTGTCACTTTCTTCGTCATTTTCCTAGCTTCTCCATCTTTATATTATGGAGTTTGACCCCATCAATTTAACACTTCAACAACAAACTTTAGAGGAATGGAGGTGTCACCAGCCAAGCTCTTGCCAGTAATGTAGGTAATTAAATGGGTCACTTCTATTTGAACTTTTGATCATCTATTTTTGCAAATTTTAGCTTGTTTAATATACTTTTCTCCCAATAAAGTCATCTCTCGTAAAAAAAAAGAAGTTTTATATATAAGAAATAGTTGTATGCACCCGATTTGAGCCTCATTTATACATCAACTCAATATTAAAATACGACACTTTTTAAAGAAAAATACATAAATTAACATTCCAACTATTTTAAACAAATTATATTGAATTGATGTATAAGTGAGGTCCAGGATATATACATTTAATACAAAATATTCTCTCATCTAAACTGTGACAGAATAATACCACTTCAAAGGTATCAGGTTACCAGCATTAACTTATGCTTTAAACAATAATCGGACGCCGGATTTATCGAAAACATATGAAATTCGGAAAAGAATTTAGGATTCATTTGGAAGAAACCCTACCTGGATGGAGGGACAAGTATCTATGCTACAAATTGTTGAAGAAACTTCTCAAGAATATTCCTGTGCCCACCTTCCCGCCCGAGGAAGGTGATGGGGTGGATCCGCCCCTGCCGTTACCGGAGCTGCAGGAATGGTTTGTTGGAATTCTCAACGAGGAACTCGAAAAGTTCAACGATTTCTACGTCGATAAGGAGGAGGATTTCATCATCAGATTCCAGGTTTTTGTCCCTCTTGACTCTCTTTCTTTTTAGCTCTGTATTTGATCTTTGTGGCCGCGTTCTTATTTTGAAAGTTTCCATTTGCACAAATACGCCTCACAACGAAATTTTTTTTTGGAGAATAAAATTTTAATCTTTATGTTTTTGGGAAAAAAATTTGTGTTGCCCTTTTAGTTTGTATGCTTGAATCTGATCGAGTTTAATAGAGTAATTTATTTATTATGAAATTGATCATGGCTTGTGAATTTTGTGGGTGAAATCAAAATAGAAAACTTACACCGGATAAAAAAAAAAGATTATCCCTTTTTACATACTCGGACATTGTTTCTCTGATTCTGAAACTCGGATGGCTTGATCTTGCTTATCAACATAGAAATCGTCGAACTTTTCGTACCAAGAACTTTTAATTTTCAACATAAACTGCATGAAAAATGCTGTGTTAGGTTCATGAATTGGGAACGTAGTTGTAAGTCGAAGATGGATATGGGGTGTGATGGATTTAGATCAAATGCTACAAATCGACATTTTTTCGAGGTATTTTACTTGTAAAGGATTGTTGATATTGTATTGGTAGGTGGTCCAGTGGACATTAATATCTATGAAGTTGAATGGTTTAAAAGAATCTGAATGGTATATTCCAACTTTCATTGGATTTGTTTAATCCATCTGAGTGGAATTTACTAACTGCAACATGTCTGTGATTGGGTTTCAGCTACGTCAATATACTAAACTATGCTTTTGAGAATATATATTAAATAACGGAAAGAGAAATATTACCTTGAAATTTGTTTCGTGCTAACTGCGAGGCTCTTATTCGCATTTTGTTAATGCGATTACAATTCGACATGAATTAGACCAGAGACTAGGTTTAGCTAACTTATCAAGAAATTTTTTGGGTGCATCAGATAAGATGGCAATGTGTACCATTTGGATAAATTATGAGATCTGTTGATACATTGTTGTGTTAAAATTGTTAATGACCAGTTGAAATTGTCGGAACTGAATGAAAGCAGCATAATGGTGACTCTTGTTATTGCTTGAAAGTCGTGTTGTGTTTCATACTATATGTTTAGGGAAATCAACCTGGTTAGAACTTCTAGATGCGCCTCTAGTCGAAATTTAGGACATTGCTTAATTTCATTGGGCTTGCACTCATGAATCTTTTGTCTTTATGTTCCTTGTGTTGCTGGTTATGATGAAATTCATAAACTAGCTATGAAGATTGTACCCAGGAAAATTGAAGTTTCGCGGAATTTTTGAAAAAAATCAAGTTTTGTCTTCCAAATTCCGTTGAGCCCCCCTGGTTGTACCACTGTTTTACAATAAAGGTTGTGATTATTGTCTGATATTTTTTTTCCTCAGGCGCTTAAGGAAATTATCGAGCGAGTGAAAGGGAAGGGAAGTAGTGATGGTCTCTTTACCTCAGAGACTGAGTTTAGCGAAGAGATGATGGAGATACGCAGGGATTTTGTCGCCATTCATGGAGAAATGGTTCTTCTCAAGAACTACAGCTCCCTTAACTTAGCAGGTAACGGATCTGATTCTTATTTATTTCTTTTTATCGGGTTTCAAGTCCTTTTTTTCCTAGTACTGAGGTATAGCTATTTCCGTGAAATGTCTTGCATGCCAGGTTTAATTAAAATATTGAAGAAATACGATAAAAGAACTGGGGAATTGCTGAGTGTCTCTTTCACTCAGCTTGCTGTTCATCAGCCCTTCTTCACAACAGAACCTCTGACAAGATTAGTACGCGAATGTGAGGAAAATCTCGATGTCCTGTTTCCACTGGAAGCCGAGGTGGTTGAATCCAACATTGTAGCACATGAACGGATGCCAGGTGACATTTTGAATACTCACTTGGGCACAACATTGTCACTTGGGGAAGAAATGGTAGATATATCTCGAAGCATCTGTGCTGCGAGGAGAGCGCTGCAAGGAATTAAAAAGGCCAGCTCTACCTATAATCCTCTATCATTATCATATCTGTTTGGAAACCAGGATCATGATAGTATGGGTGCCGTAACAGCAGAAAACTCGCCTTGTGGTTCTTTGGTAAGTTTACATGATGGGGAAGACGAAAATAAAGACGTTGGTTCACCTAAATGAACGCCGACCTTGTGATTTTTTGTTTGTACTTTGGCTCAATGCAAACTTCACTTTTCTTGCAGCTGAATAACAGAGTTAAATTTTGCGTAATAATCTGTCAGCTGAATGTAACTTGTTCACATCTCCATTTTAGTTTTCTTAATAAAGTTTGTGTAATAATCTGTCAACTGAATGTAACTTGTGGAGTACATCTGAATTACAGTTTCTTTATATAGAGTGATTGTAGAAATCTTATACTATTTTCTTTTGGTATAATTGATGTTTTGTGAAGAACATACTGTAGCATTCACATGTTTGCTTGTCGTACATTTATTAAGAACGTCTCATAAATTATATAATTACGCCTAACCAGGAATAGAAAGGATTGTCTCAGATCGGAGCGATTAACTTCAGAAGCAAATTTCTGCACCACACCGGGATTATCCTCCTTGATCCTCAAAGCAATAAACGCAGCCATCTGTTTGCTCAGCTCCTCGGCTTCCCCATTCACTTCTTGAACCTTGTACTTGTAAAATTTCAACAGTTTATTAAATTCCTTGTCCAATGCTTTAAAGAACACGAACTCGTATTCACCGCAAACATTGTCCGGTAATAATTTTCGGAGTCCTCTTGCTGCAGTGAACCAACTAAGATAACTTCATCTTCGTTCTTACGAGGAGAGCCACCTTTAAGGTGGTTGTATATATTGGATAGCCGACTGAATGCTCTGTACATTGTTAGCTCCTCTTCAGGGAGCCTATTCGGGCCATAGGGTGGGATGATGACACTGCATTCTGCTGTCTGTATATCAAGATGTCTTTGAGCAGTTTCTTGAGATTGTCGTAATCCATATATGCTCCCTGCCATTCTTGCACCATTTGCGAAGCTAATTACTTCCCGAATTTCATCTTCACCAAACCTGTACAATTTCTGTACTCGTTTTTTAATCAAAGTTGGCTGTTGCGAAGTCTAAATAACTTGACAATTGAACATTTTCAATGCTTTTAAATATTTTCCGCTTTCAGGAATTGGCTCAATACTAAATGAGAAAAGTTTTTGAAGAAGTTGATTCACTCATAATCTGGAAGACTCAACGGGTGCATGCAATGTACAAGAAATGATGCAGCAGCAGATAAAGACTCGAGGAAACAAGCAGACTAACTGCCAGTTCAATCCAACTGCCGCAACTGATGAAATACTTCAAGGCTTATCCAACTAGGACTTACATACATATATTTAAGTATACAGCAGAAAGGAGGATGATCTATAGTTCTTCTGATTCTTTGTATTTGAGAGCTTGAGCCCTGAGATATATATTTTTGGAGAAGTTCATTTCTTTAAGTGCGAAGAGAGATGATTGCGAGTGAACAGTGTATTGTAATCTCAATTCTTGGTTGCAGTGAAAGATCTCGATGAAGGTCAAAGTGGAGTAGGATTATTATCCGAAACACTATAAAATCTTGCGTCCATCGTTCTTAATATTTTTCTTGATTTCTTGTGTTTAATCGTTCCATCTACAATCAATATACATCTTAACAAAGAGTTTGGTAATAACAGTTTTAAAATAATAAAAGTGGATCAAAGTATAGGAGATTGCGAGTTGTTTTTTATTATCAATATGCAAACAGTTGACAACACACACTTGGACTTCCATATCTTGTTTGAACATAGATACAATCACATATTCAAATTCGGTGTTTTGTCACATAATCTTTTCATCTGCATAGTGAAATGGCAATGGAACATGCTTGAAAGCTCGATACTTTCCAACGTTGTTCAAATGCTCATTTTCCAATCTGCAACAATCAAACAAGTTGACACTTACTCTCAGATTAAAACAACATATATAGTTCAGCAACATTAAATTAAAGATAATGCGGGATCTTTTAATAAGCATCATCAAACCTGAAAAAATTCCAAATTCCACGACGAAGTATCTCCAAGCACGCAACAAGTGCAATCATGGCATTCCTGTGCAGAAATGGTGCCTCTTCGATATCGAGAACTAACTGCATCCACACAAGTCTTAGGAGGATGTTCACAACCTGCTAGTACTCGTTATGGTAAATATTTTTTCACCAACTATAAAAATATGAAAATGCTACTATTACTGAGACTCACTATTGCAACAAAGTACACAGCCTTGTTGGACACCAAAAGCTTGTCTCTCAACCATGGATTCTTGGAGTTTCTTTGCAAAAGACCCCAATCAATAACGATATCCCAATACGTGTTAAATATCGTGGTAAAACCAGAGCTTGAAGCAGCCATGATTTTCCAAAACATTCCTCGTCTTAGATAATATATGGTCCTGATAACGAGTGCAACTACTGTGGAAAAGTATTTGAGGCTATTAATGCCTTCTCTGATATCCTTTTCCTCAAATAAACGGCGTAGACACTGAGTTCACTCATGAAACCAGAAGTTAGACTATTGCAATTTAAAAGGGAACAGTAAACAGAGGATTCAGGTAAACCTTACCTGAAGAACACGAGACCAGAATGGAATTATTGCAACGACAATGTAGAAAATCTCAAAGGTATTGCTGTTGAGAAATGAAGTTGATCTTCTAGTGAAATCACCCAATGTATAATAAAACATATAGAATTGAACACACCGGAGAGCCTGAACCTGAGGTACATGAAAATTAAATCTCCATGCTAATTTACTTAGATGGTTTGTCGTTTTAATTGTTATTTGATTATAACAAGGAAAAATTTGAACCTCGCTTGTCAGCTGATCCGCCAAGAAGAAATCGGGTAGAGTAACCTGAAAAAAACACCCAAGAAGAGCCGATCATCATCATCATTGACCTCAAAGTAATTATTTCTTTTCTACATGAATTTCCTGATCTTCTGTCTGCATACCTTATAGAGTGGAGCAAGGATGCAGCGCCATGCACAGCGAATGAGAAAGAACCGACTTGAACGGTATATGATGTTGAAGGGACAGAAGGTAATAAAAAGCACAACCTTTGCATTTATCAAACGTACAATATCAATTATTATGGTAATTTATGAATGAGAGTGATGCTGAAAAATAAATCTGTTCTAAACTTACAGCAACAAGGCCTAGGGGAACCAATTCAGTTAGCATCTGGAACCTTGCCGTACGTTGATCCATTTCCATGTCCAGATTCGAGACTGTGGCAGCCAATGCTAGTACTGAAAGCCCGGAAGCAACAAGAAAGATTTCTCGAAATCCCAATTCGGTTCCAGGTTTGAATCCGAAGATGAAGGGGTAATTCACTGAGCATCGCTTCCAGAAGTACGTGTTCCCTCCATACATTAGCATGTGCAGGAAAATATACCCAAATAAACTGCAAAAATGAGAATTATTATGTATCTCATGATATGAATTATCAAGAAAATATTCTTAAGGTACCTATACAATGGAAATATAGCGTCCATATACTCTCTTCGTCCCGGATGATCAAGAAGTTTCCGCGCATGTATGGTGACAATAATAGCAACAACAAGTGCTGTTGAGCAACCAGCGAATAGACCTACAGGCAGAGGTATATGCAAAATGACTTGAAATATTCAAGAAAGAGTTATCTTTTTGTATGAAAGAACTTGAAATTGAAAATGAGAGAGATAATTAAAAAGGACAGGCTCCTCAGTCCTCAGTCCATAGGGACAAGCTTACCGAGGAAAAAGGTCGTTCTATGCCTTTCCTTTTTATGTTTAGGTCTCAAAAATTTCATTCCATTTCTATGATTTCCATTTGCGAAGTGCTTAATGAATGTAGTCTCTAGTCTTTCTATGAGCTTGTTAACCTGAACCAAAGAAAAAAGGAAAAATTAAGGACCAAAATGCGGATATATACACCACGAAACCTTATAAAGCCATACAACAGATTCAAACCTCTTCGGAGCTACCTAGGTACGATCTCTCAACCATATCTAAGTAAGATTTTGAAGCATTTCTTGATGTGATCTGCAAGAGAAAAAAAAAGTCGAAAATAGGGATTCAAAAGTCATAGAATATAACATTCTTAGATGGACAGTAGCAACTACAATACCTTGTCATATTTCTTCATGATCTTGGAAAATGCAAGCGTATTCAAGAAACTGCATATAAAGTAAGATCATGTTAATCGGTCACTAGAAAATTTATGACGTGGGAAGAATTGTTACCAGTAACTTTTCAAGAATCGAAGCTGCTGATAAAATTCGGCAAATGCTTGTCTCAATTTATCTTCTACTTTACTGAGCTCCTCCTTGCTGAATGATAGGTCTGATTTTGAACTCATCATAACATTTCTCAAAGTCGATAACGGAGTTTCGGGCTCAACGTTTAATTTCACATGTCCTAAGACATCTAAAGAAGCTGGTCTAAATCCTTCTGTTTTCTTTTTCCGATTCTCGGTTCGACTGCTCATCTCCACTTCGTGGATCACGTCCATATATTGCCCTTCATTTTCAAATAAAAATAAGCAATAAATGGGAAAATGTTCCAAGAACCAAGACTTCGTATAGTTAGGCCAAAGTTCCTTTTCTTAGCAGGCAAATGAGATTACAGCATATATAATTTCAATCTTCGATCTTAACTCTAAGATTTTATGCTCGAAAATTACTCATAATCACGTATTAAACCCGCCGTCTAAACCCGGTCAAATGGGTCCTGGGCTGGTCTGAACTCGGTCAATGTGTTTTTGAAACGGAGCAGGGCGAGTCCTCGGTTTTGCTGGGCCTGCCCGTTATACATATTAATTATAATATCTTTTAAAACTCTCATAATTTCTATCATCTTAATAATATTCTCTCTTTTCTCAATTGCAGGCGTATTACTTTTTTTCTAATCATATATTACATTTCAACTTTTTAAGAATTTTTTGCTATATTAGTGGGTCCATGGGTCAAACAGGTTGAACCCACTGGGTTCATGGGGTGGGTGGGTAATATTAGTGAGAAGCGGGTCTAGGTCAATTTTTTGTAGTAGGACGGGTTTCAGGTTTGGCCAAAACCGTCCATACCCACCCCATTGCCAACCCTGCCGGCCAAAATCATTCTGCACCGTATAGAAGAAGAAAATCACTACTGCCCTCGAGCCTATTTAAACAACTTTCTAATCAACAAAATTAAGGTTAGTTTACATTTCTATTATGGAAATCTTATCACGATCAAATCACCTATTAAGCCATTATATTTTTTTTTATTACCAAATGTTATACCAGTAAACATAACAAATAAACAAACAAAATAGAAAGGGAAAAAAAAATATCAAGAAAAGAAAATCACTGTCCCTTACCTGGCTTCAATCCATTAACAGATGCAACAACTGTTGCTGGCCCTGAATACCCAGAACTCGATTCAATATTAACTTCAGAATCAAATTTGTGCACCACGCCTGGTTTATCCACCTTGATCCTCAAAGCAATAAGCGCCTCCATCTGTTTGCTCAGCTCCTCGGCTTCCCCCTTCACTTCTTGAACCTTCTCCTTGTAAAATTTCAGCACTTTATTGAATTCCTCATCTAATGATTTAAAGAACACGAGCTCGTATTCGCCGCCTGCATCAGACGACCTTAAAAACATTGTCTGATAAGAACTTTCAGAGTTCTCTTGCTGCACTGAACCGACTAAGATAACATCATCGTCGTTCTTATGCGGAGAGCCAGCTTTAAGGTTGTTGTATCTGTTGGTGAGCCCGCTGAATGCTCTGTACATTGTTAGCCTCCTCTTCAGGGAGCCTTTTCGGGCCATAGGGCCCGATGATGACACTGAATTCTGCTGTCTGAATCTCAAGATGTCTTTGAGCAGTTTCTTGAGATTGTTGTAATCCATGTATGCTTCCTGCCATTCTTGCACCATTTGGGAAGCTAATTCCTTCCCAAATTTCATCTTCACCAGTATGAGAAAAGAACAATTCTATGTTCTTGGTTTTTAAATTCGGAATCTTTTTTGAAATCCCTTTGTGACAATCCTTTTTTTCCTGGTTTTGGTAGTATATATATTTGTAAGAAAACAAAACAAGCACGGAAAGTTTACACAGTCCTGTTCACCATTCATAGATTAAAATAGACTTTGAAAATGTTTTATTCAACAAATCTGTGAACTTCGTGTAATCATTTTGTTAATCAAAGTCTCAGCCAGTTGACATTAATTAATTGATGGAAATATCAAGTGTTCATTGTCCATTTGCAAGTAGCACTTCGTCCCATTTAAATATTGTATTTGACAACTTCCACAAGTTTGATGAATATATATACTAGATGAATATTACCGAATTTATTTTTAGATTTAAAAGAAATATCAATCAACGAATTAAATACGAATATTATATTGGACGTAATTAACGATAATATATTGGACGTAATTAACGATAATATATATATATTAGAACAATATAATAAATGGATAAGGCTTTGTATATTAATCTGAGTCTACTTTCCAAAAGTAACCAACAAGTAGATTTTTTTTTTTACACTCTCACTCTTTCTCGTTTGTTAGGGTTATTTTGCAATCCCTTGTTTGCAACACGCCGCCTCCATTTTCTTATTCTCCTGCGGTTGAGAATTCTTTTTTATTGTTTGTATTGCCATCCATGGGCGACGGGAAGCTGGTCTAGGCTTTGGGACCATTGAGGGAGCAATCCGCCGCATTGTTAGCACAAGCAGCGTCCTCGGAGGAGTCGAAAAAGTCGAGCCAAACACTGGTCTTCCTCTGAGGGCCTCTGATCACCGCAGTAAATCTCCCTCGTGGCCTCTTCCTCATGCCACAAAATATGATTATTATCCAGATACATTCGCTTCTCCGCCATCGCCCGTCAACCACCACCGTTGCTCTGCCATCCGCATGAATTATATTTGGCAATCTGATTCATTTCGAGAATCCTCTCTCCACAGCAGGTAGATGGAGATTAATTTTTAACTCACTTAAAATTTTAAGTATTTTCGACTTGGCAAACAAATTATGAAAATCCATTTCGATTGATATGTTTGAAACTTCAAATACCATTTGCGGTTTCCTCTTTTTTTATCAATAAATAAAATTTTATGGATCAAAGGAATAAAATCCAACTACACTGGTGAAAATCTTCACTTTATTGGCCTTGCATTAAGCACATGGCTTGATGTGCGTGCATATAGGGCAATATAATTTTTTTAGCTTTGTTTTTCAATAGTTGCTATATACTATAGTATTTTGGTATTATCTTTGCTGTCAAATGTGTATTAATAGTTTCTATTTCCTGACTTTGCTCTTGATAACATGTGTTCCTCGGTCATAATGATCTTCATGATGTTGAAGAGAATGAGTTGCCTCGCCTGGTTTATGTTTCTCGTGGGAAAGGACCAAGCTTTGAGCATCATAAGAAAGTTGGGGCCATGAATGCACTGGTAAATTGTAGTTTTAATCTCTTCTACGTAATCAAAGTCCGTGTAAAAGCTACTAACTGCCTATAATCTATAAATTTTTCAGATTCGGATTCTGCTGTTCTGTCAAATGCTCCTTATGCTCTGAATGTTGATTGTAGGGGTGCTTATCGGACCGGGTCGATCCGGACCCGGTCCGAAACCGGACCGATTAGTCCGGTCCGAAACCGGAACCGGACTAACCGGTCCCGAACCGGTTTGATACCGGACCGGATCGGTTCTACCGTTCCGGATCCGGTATCTTACCGGTTCCGGACCACACGGATCCGGTTCCGGATTGAACCGGAACCGGATCCATTTTAAAAAAAAAAAAATTTCGATAAATCCTTTCCCTTTTTCCTTTTTTTTTAAAAAAAGAAAAAAAAGAAAAATCCGGTTCCGGGTTGGAACCGGTCCAACCCGGAACCGATGGAACCGAAACCGGATCCGATCCCGTTCCTTACCGGATCGGACCGGTTCCGCCCATAACGGGCCCGAAACCGGCCGGTTCCGGTCCGGACCGGACCGGTTCGAACCGGTAACCACCCCTAGTTGATTGTGATCACTACATAAACAACAGCAAGGCCCTCAAGGAAGCCATGTGTTTCATGATGGACCCTACTTCAGGAAATGGAGTATGCTATGTTTAGTTTCCACAAAGATTTGATGGGATTGATCTTCACGATAGATAAACCAACTGTGTTCTTTGATTTATGTATGCATTTTTGTCTTATTTGATGGTTTTATGTCTCGGCAACATGTAGGTACTGACGACTTAAATTCAATATTGATCAATATGAAGGGCTTTGATGGTTTGCAATGACCTACTTATATTGGAACTGGATGTGTCTTCAGAAGGCAAGCACTTTATGGATATGATGCTCCTGACAAAAAGAAGATACCTAGCAAGACCTGTAACTGCTGGCCAAAGCTGTGTTGTTTGCATTGTGGTTCGCGAAAAAGCAAAAGAGGAAAAACAAAGAAAGACAAGACGAAGAAGTCAAAGCTCAGAGAAACATCAAAGCAGATACATGCATAGTTTTCTCGCCTTGAGGAGAAAGAGTCAATAAATATGATGATTCACACATATATTCAACCAAAGTAATTTTTATTTTTTAATGCAGGTGCTGATATCACAAGTCCTATTTCCCAAGAAACCTCGAGAAGAAAAAAACAAACCCTGTCATTTGACAAAAGCATGAGGCAGCTGAAAAACTCACTTAATTTATTTATGTTTATATTTGTGTCCCCTGTAGATTTCAAATTGGTTGTACAAGAAATTAATTTCTGTATGCACGTTCCATATGTTTTCAATCTATTAAATAATTATATACAATATTTATTAAATATGAAATTGGTAGACAATATTATTTGTTAATGAGTTGATTATAACAGATAACGTGCAAGAAGATGTGCTATTCATCCATGGCTTCATATCATCATCTGGTTTTTGGAGTGAGAAATTATCCAAATTTCTTAAAGTCCACAAAATCCAAGTACAGATTACTCGAACTTGACTTGCTAGGATTTGGGAGGAGCCCCAAACCCACAAATACATTGTTTGTTAATCACTTTCCAGTAAACATGATTTTAGATGATTCATTTTTACTTTGAAATTTAATTTTCTGCTAATATCATGTCTTAAGCTGGGCTATTTCTGGTATGGATGCATTTACAAGCTCGACAAGGTTGCTTACAAGAAGCTCATCATGGATACCAAGAACGTGGGTATCAATATTTTTTTCTTAGTTATTTACTTATTTCTGGTTTATTTTTTACATTCTATTTGAATGTTACAATTAGTTCTATTTTTGGTATAATAACTATTTTACTGCAATGTCCAAAAGTATTGATGTGGCAAATGATGATCAGTGGAAATCACATCTCCGCTTTTTCATTTTTCAGTGAATACTTATGTTTGAGGAATTTCAAGCAGCATATTTGAAATTTTATTTGACCCTTTTGCATAAGTCGTGTTTTTATCATATTGTTATCTTCTAACTTGTGCAGCTCTTTTCAGAGGAAAAAAAGTGTCACTTTTTCTTAGGCTAGGATTTTTTTTTTCCATTTTGTTTTGTTGTACCACTGTTTTTGGTTACCAAGCGGCTTGAAAAAATTATTTTGGAAGCCTATATTTCACAGTTCCATATTTCGCTGAGGTATGTGAGTTCACTACTTGTTGACTTCTATTATAATGATAAACGAAAAGTTTCTTTTCTCTAGTAGAAGGAATCCAAATTCTAAAATTTGTCAAAAGAAATTTTAGTGCTTAATCCAAGATGTTTTGACTAGCTATGCGATGCCAACTCCTGCTATGAAATACCGAACACATATTTGCATGATGAAATGAACCATCATCGTTTTGAAAACTCTTGCGAATAACTTTGTTTCGTTTTGGGGTCTTTTGGGAATAATTTTTGTTGTGATATCTGATGCCGTCTCCTATTAAAAGCCAATTTTGGAAATAACTTTTGCTTTGCTATGATGCACTGCACAACTTTTGTTTTGTCCGACCTATTTGGTGTTATATATGCATGATTATGTATGTTGAATAGGTATGGACCATCTTTGTATTCTCTTGAACCATTTGTTCGGTTTGTGCTCGATGCTCGATGATTTGTTGGATATAAATATATGTGAAGTCAAAATGCAGCTTCAAATTTCATTGTTGTTAGGATGATTTCTTTTGTTTGTGTTCTTACTTGTTAAAATCATAATTGGGTGCTTTTGCATTCTTTTACATATTCTAGATTATTAAAGCACGGTGCCAAGAGAAACTAGCATATATATATATATATATATATATTGAAAACGGCAAATGAATCATTATATTAACCAAGAGAAGCTAAATCATGATGTACATAAGATTGCAAACATATAGGACAAAAAGCAACAGTGTCTGGGATAGGGCCATGAGAAACAGCTCTTGAAGCCAATGCATGAGCGATGAAATTTGCTAAACGCCGACAATGCTTGATAAGAAAACCATTAGCCGGATGAATTGTAGAATAGATTCAACGAGCAAAGCGTGTGGATGGCAAGGAAAAGGATGGTGTATAGCCTGAATCACTGTTAGCGCATCTGTCCTCCAAAATACCATTAACCCAATTATGATTACGAGCAGTAGGAATAATACCTTTCTGAACTGTCATAAATTCCCCCACATGAGGCGAAAAATAAACAATCTAATCACAGACACTAATAAAATGACTCCATTATGGTCCCTAATGACCACCTACCTTAATGCCAATTAACGGGTGATGAGAAGGGATATCTGCATCTATATTAATTTTAATAAAACTTTTTTGATGAGCAGTCCTGTGGGACCCGACTTGGGAAGGACTATATTCTTCCTTATTTGGTATCACATTCTCTAGAACATTACGTACGATGATTTTAAATCTAATCGGAAAAGCGGAGGCTTTTAAAGTCAAACATTCATTTACAGTAGCCGAAGCGTTTATACAGTTATTTAGTAACAAAAATACAACCCAGTACAAACTCCTTATAACTGTCCAGTACTTAATTAAAGAGAAAATACTATAACAGTCTCGGTAAGCCTACATTTCCATTTTTTCTAATTTCCCTTCGGTTCTGGCTCTGGTACTCCTGTATCTGGAACTCACAATAAATAACAAGGAAAACAGAGGACTTAGTGAGGAAATAACGATAGGCTTTCATATCTGTAATTATCAAACAATGTAATGTCTAGATATGATATGTCATGTAACAAAGATCCTTGCAACCAAATAATTGTCAATAATGAACAGTGATGATTTAGGATTTCAGAATGAATATTGTGGGCTAAATAGGTTGCTCCCAGCGGACATTTCAGTGTAGCACTTTTCCCCACATATTCAGATAGGATATGGACAATCATTCATTTACGAGCCAAGGTGAACCATTCTCCGGACCGTGAAACGATGCGCGTTGTTCAGATGAACCATATACTCGGACTATCATCCGTTGTTAATTGGACTCACTTTCCGGGCCGAAACCCCGTTGTCCAGTGGATAAATAACTAGAGGCTCCATTCAGTCATTCATTCATTCAATCAAAGGAGTCGTTCAATCAAAGGAATCGAATCATTAATCGATAACATTCAAGATAATGAACACATGCAGATCAAGATGACCAATGGAACGATGTAATGTACAATACGATGACATATATAAACAGTGAGATAATGAATAACTATTTACTGTAAATTACAGCCCAGATGCCAAAAAGGGATGTATAACAAGAAACTGGTAGTACACATCACCTCACAACTTGATATCTTACTGGATTGGCTCGATCTTGAACCCAGTTACAAATATATTTCATAGAATCATGATATAAGTCATTTATAGTAATTAGTGACCCAAATGGATGATTAAACATTCTTAAACATCACTTTGTACAAAACTTGTCCGGGTAATTTGGAATAAGACTTTAAAAATTCATGATAATTCAACCATATGTCGAAAAAATCACGAAACTATCTAGAAATGCCTAAAATCATTCCACCAACGTTCGACCGACGAAAAATACAATATCAGGGAGGCGCAACGCGCAGCTGAAAATTTTATGGCGTGTTCGTCTTGTCGTGATCTATAACTTTTGTTCAGAAACCATTTTGAATTCCCAACCGATTTTGCCCAGAATTTGAGTTTTCAAAACGATTAACTAGGGTATTTTGATCGCCGAAAATCAAAACGTAAGGTGACATTTTGGGCAATCAACCGATATACCCATAAAATTTAACACATTTTGAATAACTTTCATTTTATACACAAGACCAACATCAGTTTGTAAATTAAAGAAATGAAGGCATGAACATACTACATCAAAACAGATTTCTGTGTTGGATTTACCTCATGTTCTTCACGGGTTTTTGAATTTTATGGGTGATTCGCCTTCGATTTTGATACACCTCTCAAACTAAATATTTTTGGGTTGGTAAGGAAGGTGTGAAAATTTCATAATTTTTGGACATGGTTTGGTAGTTTCCATACAATTTTCCCTATTTTTTACACCACAATCTCTCCTAATTTTTGCCAACAATTCTTCTTTAATTGTGTGTTAATATGATGAAATGGGGGGGAATTTATAGGGGTTGTGTGCATGAATTGGGTCTTTGATGGTTTGACACGTGTTAGAACAATTTTATAACAATATGATAATAATATTATTATTTTATTATTTTTATTTTGTATTTTGTTTATATATCTATGACATACATATATATACATGTATATATATATATATATATATTTGAATTTAGCGTTTTAAATGGTATTGTGATGCCTATTGAATTTTGTTTCAATATATTACTATTATTATGGATTTATTATTATTATTGTTATTTCATATTATGCATTTTAGTAGCATTTAAGATAGCTTCAAATTATTTTTTGTCTAATTTTGTAATTGGGAATTTAGGGGTGTTACAATTCCAAGAAGAATTCATGGCAGAGGAGACCATTTGATGTACAGAAAGGAAATACAAGGTCTATATTAGAGATGTCAAACGGAGCGGACAGCACGAGGCACGGCACGAGCACGGCACGTCACGGAGCGGCACGACACGGCACGTTTTGCAAACGGGTCGTGCCGGCACGGCACGACACTGTAGCATGGGCCGTGCCGGGCCATAGGGTGTCGGCTCGTGGGCCGGCACGGCACGGCACGAATAGTAAAAAATATTTTTATTTTTTTTAAAACTGGTAGCGATCGATCGCCACCTAACTGGCGATCGATCGCCACCTAGGTCATAGGTGGCGATCGATCGCCAGTTAGGTCATAGGTGGCGATCGATCGCCAGTTAGGCAGCGATCGAACGCTACACCAAAAAGTAAAAAAAAATAAAAAAAAACTTGAAATGGGCCGTGCCGGCACGGCACGGCACGAAGCACGGCACGTAGGGGCCGTGCCGGGCCCGGCCCCTTGTGGAAATGGGCCGGCACGGCACGGCCCATTTTCAAAACGTGCCGGCACGGCACGGCACGATTAAAAGGGCCGTGCCGGCACGGCACGGCCCGTTTGACACCTCTAGTCTATATCCATCTTTCCATGAAACAAAATTTGGTTATGATCGAGCCATAGACTCCAGGAAACCAAGGCCAAAATACGCAAATCCTTTGAAGAATCCAAAACCACAAGTCCAAGAATGTAAGCCCTCTAAACTGTTTCAACAGATGCCATATCAACGAAAGTTTCCAAACATGTTTTGGTCGTTTACATATCCGAGGGCAAAACACTCACGCAAAACCAAATTGAAACGAGTGGGTAACACATCACACGAATGGCACGCCAATCGTGTATTTTAATTTTGTTAGGCACTTGCAAATTCCATAAATGCTTGAATAACTTTGAATAAACAGAAGAGGTCCCTTCACTGCATTCAATCATATTCTGTGTACCCAAAAGGTTGCCAAATTTAACAGTGTATTCTCCATGATTAGTGTAGTGCCAAATAAATTTATCTGAACCACCCAGTAAGCCAAAGGGTATCCTGTCATCACCCCATAAAGTGTGACATCCCCGAAATGGTTAATTGCTATTTGGCTTTAATTGTGTTATTATGATTAATTATGTGGTAATTGATTATGTGTTGGGATTTATTTACCTTATGCAAATGCATGGTCATGTGGTAAGGGGTGACCCGGGATTGCATTTTAGGGTTCATGTGGTGCATGTTGGGTAAATATTATTGGAAGCATGATTTATTTGCATTGGTTAGCAATTAATTGGAAATCATGTGTTAATTGATATTATGGTGCATTTTGAGTAAATGCTTTGAAAAATATCATGTTGGGGTGTTTTATACACCATGGAATTAATTGGTATGCATTTGATTTAATACAACCCACCCTTTTATTCCCAACTCTTATTTCACTTTACCAAAATCATTTCCAACACCCAAACCCTTCCCTCTTCTTCACATTTTCGAGCTCAAGCCTAGGGTTGAGGAGAAACCTTTCAAAAATCTTGATTTGTGGAGCATATTGGGTGATTTGAGATCCCCAAGAGGTATGGGTACCTCATGCTTTAATTTTGTAAGGTTTTGTTTGAGTTTGGTTTGATTTTGAATGGTTTTAAAATGGGTTTTGTTGGGTTGTTGTGGTTTTGTTTAAAGGTTGGATTTATACTTGTTTTGAAGTATGTTTTGGTAGTTCATGTTGGTATTTATGTTGTTGGTTGGTTGGTTTGAGTATTGGGATGGATTGGAAGGTTTTGGTATGCAAAAATGGTGAAAAATCGCGAGTCTGTGCGAGGCGATCGACCGCCTGAAATGGGGCGATCGATCGCCGCAAGGCAGTACCAAAATTTCGGGTTAGGCGATCGATCGCCTGTTATGAGGCGACCGATCGCCGAGAGGCAGTAGGTTTTTCAAAGGAATGGCGATCGATCGCCATGTTTGGGGCGACCGATCGCCGCTGTGTAAATTTTGAGGCGACCGATCGCCTATGGGAAGCGATCGATCGCCGCCTGTGGAATTTTGGAAAATGGTTTATTTTGTCAAATTTTTGGTATTTGGCTATTATTTGGCTTCTAATATGGGGTTGTGTGATTGTGTAGAACCATCCCAGGTAGCAACACAACCGAGGAATTGAAGCCGGACCAATTCCACTTTTGGAAAGGTACGTAGTGGACGTACGGGCACCCAACGGTAACATGTATTTTATATACTCATTGATTATGCATTGTGGATGCGGGTATATATGTGGTATTGCATTGTGGATGCATATACATGTTGATTTATGCCATATGTGGTATTGCATTGTGGATGCATATACATGGTAATTGATGCATATTGATGATAGATGCATATTATGATTATTGGATGCACATCCCATGAGTCGTGGTCATCCTTTGATGATTTTAATGCTTGCCGCTTTTCGTTTTGGTTCCGCTAAATGTGAAGCGAGGGGTGGGAGCGCCGCATGTCACATTTGAGCGTGGTTGTCATATGGGGCGAGGAAAGGGTATTTGCCGCTCTCTGTGAAGCGAGGGGTGGGAGCGCCGCATGTCCATTGTAGCGAGGTTATCCTATGCCGCCCATATGAAAATAAGCGAGGGGCATTAAAATACACTGTGATGGACAGACTAGGGAATGGTGACCAATATGTGGTACAGTTGAGATGGTATGTGATGTCATGACATGTTTTGGCCATTAAAAATAATCTGTTGATTATACTCATGAGTTGTGGTACAGGGACAACCAAACGGGAAGCGTTTGAAATGCATGGAAAACAGGAAGTGTTTTATATTGATTATGCATTTACGCTTTATCTTCATATTGTGTTGAATATGAATGATTATTATTGCTCATGTTTGGGGGTTGTCCTTGTAGGTACCTTTTTGGCATGATAGAAGGGCTTGAACGGGTTGAGACAGTGAGCTTCAAGAGCATCTTTGGTAGATGAAAGGACAGGATTCTTTTGTATAGTGCCTACTCTAGGAGTAGCGTAAAACTATAGTGAACACATTCATTGATTGTAATGTAATTAATCCTTTTGGTAGTCCTTTATTTTGGCATGTAAATGCTTAAGCTCATAGACTCCACTTGTTTATTATACTCTGATCATTGTTATTAGCTCTGTTATGCCTTCTTTCCGCACTTAAGGATTAGGGTCCTTACATTAGTGGTATCAGAGCAGTGGTTAGAGAACCCGGGAACGAGTGAAGGGTAGCCTTAGCATGTTTGGCTAGGTGCTTACATTTGAAGCATGTTTATGCATATGGTGCATATTTTGTATATTTGGTTATACTAACATGCTTATATCACTCCTGTTATCTAACGACATGATATATATATTGCTTTGGATTGTTGTTAACATTTGTGTTACAGCATGGCTGCTAATGAGGAAGTCGGAGATGTTGGGAGTGTAAATGCGAGTATTGGACAGGCTAATCCTCTACCTCCACCGGCTGTAGGAATGGAACCAGTGGTCCAGTTATTGCTACCGGGTGAGATTAGCTTGACTCAGTTTCTGTCTTATCATCCGCCCCGGTTTGAGGGGACAGAGTCCGGAGAAGAAGCTGAAGAGTGGTTAGAAAGACTTGAGCAGATCTTTGTATCGGCTCCATGTGCTGTGACTGCTTGGCTGAGGCTGGCGGAGTTCCAGTTGGCTAAGAAACCATTGATGTGGTGGAGGAGCACAGTGATGGAGATGAGAGCACTAGGTGCTGTGATTGATTGGACGCTCTTCAGGACCAGGTTCTTGAACCGATACTTCTCCGCGGCAGCGAGACAGACAAAGGAGGATGAATTTACAAGTCTGAGGCAGGGGAACATGACAGTGGCAGACTATGCCACACAGTACTCATCACTACTGAGATATGTCCCCCATATTGCCTCTGATGGACGTGCCAAGATGAGAAATTTCATGAAAGGACTGCGACCGGAGCTCTATGACCGGGTTATCATCAATAACCCAACTTCTTTTGATGATGCTCTCACAAGAGCGGAGCTTGCTGAGCTAGGAGTGGGAGCTTATGCCATGCCACCCCCGGTACCGCAACAGAGGCAGACTAGTGACAGTTTGAGGCCTCGGGGTGAGCCATTTAAACCCCGTGGTGCCTCTTCATCTTCGCGGTATGGTGGAAAGAAACACTTTGGACAGAAGCAGGATAACAAGAAAGGAAATTGGTCGGCCAATCGAGGATCTTCACAAGGGGATAGGCCGGGAGAGCCGAGGTGCAACAACTGTGGAGGGCCACATTCTTCAAACAAGTGTCCTGCATGTTATGTCTGTGGCAAGATGGGCCACATTGCTCGGTATTGTCCCACCAGGGGAGGCCAGTCAGAGTATCAGGGCAGCAGGCCAAGGTTTGAGGACAGGACAGTGCAGCAGAGGCAGCAGTTTGTGCCTCGTCCATCGGGAGGTCAGACAGTGGGACCACCCCAGGGACAGGTGTACGCACTGACCAGGGAGCAGGCTCAGGCAGCTCCAGAGGAGGTGATTGCCGGTACGTGTCATTTATTTACGTACCCTGCTTTTGTTTTGATAGATACAGGTGCCTCCCATTCCTTTGTGTCTGTGGGATTTGTGGAAAGACACCATATGCGCACGTCTTCTTTGCCCACGCCTCTACTAGTCTCGACACCCACTGGAAGAAATGTTGTTGCTGATCAGTTTATGGCAGACTGCCTCATTTATTTTGAGGGCAACGAGTTGAGATCAGACTTGATTGTGCTGGGTATGTCAGACTTCGACTGCATCTTGGGTATTGATGTTCTGAACAAATATCAGGCAGTGGTAGATTGCCGGCAGAGAACAGTGAAGTTCAGACCTGAGTTGGGCAGTCAGTGGACTTTCTTTGGCAACGGGTCTCGTGCGAAGATTCCGTTGATTTCAGCGATCAAGATGTCTCAGCTGTTGGAACGTGGGCACACGGGCTATCTTATTTATGCCGTGGACACGTCTGGAAAGAGTAAAGAACTGAGAGTTGAGGATGTACCAGTTGTGGCAGAATTTGCTGATGTATTTCCAGAAGAGATCCCAGGATTTCCACCGGCCAGGGAAGTTGAATTTGGGATCGAGTTGTTGCCAGGGACATCCGCTATCTCTCGTGCACCTTATAGGATGGCACCGGCAGAGTTGAGAGAGTTGAAAGAGCAGTTGCAGGATCTCCTTGACAAGGGTTATATACGCCCGAGCGTGTCGCCATGGGGCGCACCAGTTCTCTTTGTGAAGAAGAAGGACGGTTCGATGCGGTTGTGCATCGATTACCGGCAGCTGAACAAGGCTACAGTGAAGAATAAGTATCCTCTTCCAAGGATCGATGACTTATTTGATCAGTTGCAAGGTACCAGGGTGTATAGCAAGATTGACTTGAGGTCCGGGTATCATCAGATTCGAGTCAGAGAGGATGATGTGCAGAAGACAGCGTTCAGGACTCGATACGGGCATTATGAGTTCTTGGTGATGCCGTTCGGTGTGACGAACGCCCCGGCCGTCTTTATGAGTCTGATGAACAGAGTGTTTCAGCCGTATCTAGATCAGTTCGTCATCGTGTTTATTGACGACATTCTTATCTATTCCCGGAGTGAGGAAGATCATGTGAAACACTTGAGGACAGTGCTTCAGATTCTCAGAGAGCATCAGTTGTATGCTAAGCTCAGTAAATGCGAGTTTTGGCTGAGCAGTGTAGTGTTTCTGGGGCATGTCATTTCGAGCAGCGGGATATCAGTGGACCCGAAGAAGATTGAGGCTGTGATGGAGTGGGCTGCCCCCACTTCTGTACCTGAGATCCGGAGTTTCCTTGGTTTGGCCGGGTATTATCGGCGCTTAGTCGCGGGCTTTTCGAAGATTGCCAAGCCGCTGACTCAGTTGACTCAGAAGGGTGTGCCTTTCTTTTGGTCAGAAGCTTGTGAGGAGAGCTTCCAGGAGTTGAAGCACCGGTTGACGACGGCGCCAGTGTTAGTGATCCCGACGGAGAACTCCAGATTTGTTCTGTATACTGATGCATCGCTTCAGGGCCTTGGATGTGTTCTGATGCAAGATAAGCATGTGGTAGCTTATGCATCGAGGCAGTTGAAGCCGCATGAGACCAGATATCCAGTTCATGACTTGGAATTGGCGGCTATCATCTTTGCCCTGAAGATCTGGAGGCATTATTTATATGGTACTTCATTCACCATATACACGGATCACAAGAGCCTCAAGTTTCTATTCACTCAGGCGGAGCTGAACATGAGGCAGAGGAGATGGATGGACCTACTCAAGGACTATGACTGTGAGATAGAGTACCATCCCGGGAAAGCCAATTTGACAGCAGACGCTTTGAGCCGGAAAGTGAGAAGTTCTGCTGAGGACGTCATCCATTTGTCGGCTATGATGACCTCCTATTGCCATCTCGGCTATGATTTTGATATAGATGCATCACCAGTGTATGTCTCTACCTTATTAGCTGAGCCAGATATTTATGAGAACATCAGGAGGGCTCAGAGATCAGATGCTGAGGTTCAGAGATGGTTGTCTATAGTGCATCTTGGTCAGCCGACGAAGTTCAGAGTGGCAGACGACGGATCTTTGAGATTGGGTAACCGCTGGGTAGTTCCAAGTACGCCGGAGTTGCGTAAGGGAATCTTGGAGCGAGCTCACAGTAGCAGACTTAGCATCCACCCAGGCGGGAAGAAGATGTACAGAGATCTGCGTGGTCAGTTCTGGTGGAAGAGAATGAAGAGTGATGTCGTCGCTTTCGTGAAGAGGTGTTTGATCTGCCAGCAGGTCAAGGCAGAGAGACAGAGACCTGGCGGCGAGTTGAGGAGCTTGGAGATACCGAAGTGGAAATGGGAACACATTTCCATGGACTTCGTGACTCATTTGCCGAGGAGTGCTTCAGGCTTCGATGCTATTTGGGTGATTGTGGACAGATTGACCAAGGTAGCCCACTTTATCCCCTATAGCATGACTTTCACATTTTTGAGGATGGCGCAGTTGTATATTGGAGATGTGGTGAGATTGCATGGGATCCCCGTTTCCATTGTATCAGATCGGGATCCGCGATTCACATCTCATTTCTGGGAAGGCTTTCAGTCAGCTTTGGGAACTGAGGTCAGATTGAGCACTGCTTATCATCCTCAGACGGATGGCCAGACCGAGCGCACTATTCAGACGCTCGAGGACATGTTGAGAGCTTGTGTATTGGAGTTCGATGCTTCTTGGCAGGATTCAGTGCCTCTGGTAGAGTTTTCTTATAACAATAGCTACCATGCAAGTATTCAGATGGCTCCGTATGAAGCTCTTTATGGCAGACGATGTAGATCACCCTTATGTTGGGATGATTTGGACAGTAGACCAGTCGGAGGGCCTGAGTTGATCCGGGAAATGGAAGAGAAGATAAAGATTATAAGGCAGAAAATGAAAGCAGCCCAAGACAGACAGGCAGCTTATGCAAATAAACGGCGGAGACCATTAGAGTTTCAGTTGGGAGATAAGGTCTTTTTGAAGATCTCGCCTTTCAGAGGCGTTGTGCGGTTTGGGATGCGCGGGAAACTGTCTCCGAGGTTTGTGGGACCGTACGAGATTTTGCAGCGCATCGGCACCTTAGCTTACCGACTGGCTTTGCCGCCTTCTTTATCTGGGATACATGATGTGTTCCATGTATCGATGTTGCGAAAGTATGAGCCGGATCCGTCTCACGTGTTACAGCCTTCCGAAGTTCAGTTGGAATCCGATGTGTCTTATGTGGAACGGCCTGTTAGAATTCTGGACAGAGCAGACCGTAGACTTCGGAACAAAGTAATACCGATGATCAAAGTTCAGTGGGATCGCAGGGGTGTCGAGGAGGCTACGTGGGAGACGGAGCAGCATATGGTGCAGCACTACCCGAAACTATTCTCTGGTATGAGTTTATGTTTAGTTTCTGTTGGGGTAAGTGCATGTGATTTCGAGGACGAAATCTTATAAGTAGGGGAGTATTGTGACATCCCCGAAATGGTTAATTGCTATTTGGCTTTAATTGTGTTATTATGATTAATTATGTGGTAATTGATTATGTGTTGGGATTTATTTACCTTATGCAAATGCATGGTCATGTGGTAAGGGGTGACCCGGGATTGCATTTTAGGGTGCATGTGGTGCATGTTGGGTAAATATTATTGGAAGCATGATTTATTTGCATTGGTTAGCAATTAATTGGAAATCATGTGTTAATTGATATTATGGTGCATTTTGAGTAAATGCTTTGAGAAATATCATGTTGGGGTGTTTTATACACCATGGAATTAATTGGTATGCATTTGATTTAATAAAACCCACCCTTTTATTCCCAACTCTTATTTCACTTTACCAAAATCATTTCCAACACCCAAACCCTTCCCTCTTCTTCACATTTTCGAGCTCAAGCCTAGGGTTGAGGAGAAACCTTTCAAAAATCTTGATTTGTGGAGCATATTGGGTGATTTGAGATCCCAAGAGGTATGGGTACCTCATGCTTTAATTTTGTAAGGTTTTGTTTGAGTTTGGTTTGATTTTGAATGGTTTTAAAATGGGTTTTGTTGGGTTGTTGTGGTTTTGTTTAAAGGTTGGATTTATACTTGTTTTGAAGTATGTTTTGGTAGTTCATGTTGGTATTTATGTTGTTGGTTGGTTGGTTTGAGTATTGGGATGGATTGGAAGGTTTTGGTATGCAAAAATGGTGAAAAATCGCGAGTCTGTGCGAGGCGATCGACCGCCTGAAATGGGGCGATCGATCGCCGCAAGGCAGTACCAAAATTTCGGGTTAGGCGATCGATCGCCTGTTATGAGGCGACCGATCGCCGAGAGGCAGTAGGTTTTTCAAAGGAATGGCGATCGATCGCCATGTTTGGGGCGACCGATCGCCGCTGTGTAAATTTTGAGGCGACCGATCGCCTATGGGAAGCGATCGATCGCCGCCTGTGGAATTTTGGAAAATGGTTTATTTTGTCAAATTTTTGGTATTTGGCTATTATTTGGCTTCTAATATGGGGTTGTGTGATTGTGTAGAACCATCCCAGGTAGCAACACAACCGAGGAATTGAAGCCGGACCAATTCCACTTTTGGAAAGGTACGTAGTGGACGTACGGGCACCCAACGGTAACATGTATTTTATATACTCATTGATTATGCATTGTGGATGCGGGTATATATGTGGTATTGCATTGTGGATGCATATACATGTTGATTTATGCCATATGTGGTATTGCATTGTGGATGCATATACATGGTAATTGATGCATATTGATGATAGATGCATATTATGATTATTGGATGCACATCCCATGAGTCGTGGTCATCCTTTGATGATTTTAATGCTTGCCGCTTTTTGTTTTGGTTCCGCTAAATGTGAAGCGAGGGGTGGGAGCGTCGCATGTCACATTTGAGCGTGGTTGTCATATGGGGCGAGGAAAGGGTATTTGCCGCTCTCTGTGAAGCGAGGGGTGGGAGCGCCGCATGTCCATTGTAGCGAGGTTATCCTATGCCGCCCATATGAAAATAAGCGAGGGGCATTAAAATACACTGTGATGGACAGACTAGGGAATGGTGACCAATATGTGGTACAGTTGAGATGGTATGTGATGTCATGACATGTTTTGGCCATTAAAAATAATCTGTTGATTATACTCATGAGTTGTGGTACAGGGACAACCAAACGGGAAGCGTTTGAAATGCATGGAAAACAGGAAGTGTTTTATATTGATTATGCATTTACGCTTTATCTTCATATTGTGTTGAATATGAATGATTATTATTGCTCATGTTTGGGGGTTGTCCTTGTAGGTACCTTTTTGGCATGATAGAAGGGCTTGAACGGGTTGAGACAGTGAGCTTCAAGAGCATCTTTGGTAGATGAAAGGACAGGATTCTTTTGTATAGTGCCTACTCTAGGAGTAGCGTAAAACTATAGTGAACACATTCATTGATTGGAATGTAATTAATCCTTTTGGTAGTCCTTTATTTTGGCATGTAAATGCTTAAGCTCATAGACTCCACTTGTTTATTATACTCTGATCATTGTTATTAGCTCTATTATGCCTTCTTTCCGCACTTAAGGATTAGGGTCCTTACATAAAGTATAAGATATACGTGGCCAGTCCCACCCTCCTTGACTATTATGCAAATCACGAACTGTCAAATCCAGCCTACTTGCCATTGGGCTTGTAATTGGTTTGAAAGAAAAGGTCTTAAGAGCCTAGGGATTGTAATTATCGAGGCGAGATTCATAATCTATCCTTAAGATAATATTGTTTTGTTACGGTGCTAACGATTTACTTTGACAATTTATCTCTCAAGATACAACGACTATGATTTGTGATAGGAGCACTCCAAATCACAAATCCTTTAAACCACAAAGGTCTAAAAACGCTCAACCATAACATTGATGAAGATTCACAAAATTACTCAAATTTTGATCTTCAAATATGATGTGAATTTCGAAATTTAATTTTAAAACAAGTGGGGTTATATTATATATATAGTAAACAAAAAACAAGTCCGAATTGACAACATTTGGAGGTACTATATCGTCAAAAATTGCACCCGAAACGTGAATGGACATACCATTTCACAAAACAGATACAGTGCTCGATCGATCGAGCAAGGAGCTCGATCGATCGAGCCACTGTTCAAAAAGGCATAAATTTTTCTGGCCCGCTCGATCGAGCAATTAATTCTACTTCACAATTTTCCAACAATATATACATATAATGTTTAGTTGCATTTGGATCGATAGATTTAATTTAGAGGAAGAATTTGATTTGATGAAGAATTTGAGGAATGTATTTCAAATGACACATATTTTGGGTATATTTGAAATCCACCACAATTATTATTAAAATTGTTTACCTTGAGATAAAGTGAATTTGAAATTCATATTAATTTTGTATATCCAAACAAATCAAATAATTTAAAATCATAGATTCTTGAAATTCATCATTTCAAATATAGCTATCCAAACGCAACCGTTAAAGAACATTTGTATTGTGAAGTGAATCGCACTCAATTACCCTAATATGCTTTTTCATTCTTTTTAAAAGTGCATTATATGCATTACTTTTACTCACCTCATACATGAATTTAATTTTGGGTAAATTATATGCAACTTCCACGAGTTACAATAAAAATACACGAAAACATATATATTAAAAAATAGGTAAAAAGACATATATTTTTCTTAAATTCTGACGAAACTCCCAAGTGCTAAAACAAAATGCAAAAAAAAAAAAACTCTGTTTTTAAAACCATGTACAAAACTCTCAAATGTTAAAAAAAATGCAAAAAGACCCTTTATTTTCTTAAACTTACATGAAACTCCCTCTCTTGTCTAATGTATCCTATAATTTTTCCATCTACATCATTTTCTCCTCTTTTGTAATGATTTTTTATTTTAATTTTAAAATGAGGTGTAAATTGATTATGGATAATATTCTGAATATTTCTTTTAATGTATGCATGTTTATTGACAAATTCAAATTTTTTTTCTTCAAATTTTAGATATATTGAGTAAGCAAGAATTGCACATGTAAAAAAATATGCATATTTCCAAAAACGATAAAAACATGTTTCACAATAAAAAACCTATATATAACAAAAAATAAGCTATATATAAACATATACTATATATGAACATTTATAAACTTGTTTTCATAAAAATACATATGATTTTAACGATATTATATAAAATCTTTTAATTTTTAAAAGAAAAGGGGTTTGGTACAATGTTTAAGAAAATTTAGAGGTTTTTGGCCTATTTTAAACACGAAGTAGTTTCGTGCAGAGTTTAAAAATGAAGTGGTTTTTGGCCTTTTGTTTAATAAAGTGGAGTTTTCGTGCATTTGTATTTTACTATAACCCTGGGGAGTGAAATTTTTTACTATGGATTTCTATTGATCTTATAAACCTTCAATTGGAAGTAATATTAATACGAATTTTAAAAAGAAAAGAGTAGTAGTAAACGCACAACGGATAATCAGCTGTGCGTAGATATATACAAAATATAAGGTTCAAATAAAGGTATCTAAAACTTTGGCAAACATACAAAATGATGATTATGAACGATCAATTTAAACTGACAGGTATTCAATTCAGATTTAACTGTGAGAGCTTAGCTAAAAACATGCTTCAAACGTAGATGACAGGCAGCCAACATCATGCAATGCTGAGTGCCGGTAGTGGCTGTGGTGGAGCTACTGGTGGTGGTGCCTTCTCTCTTCATTGTCGGAGTGATGATGTTCCTGAAATATCGGATTAACAACTAACCATGAACGAAGTTATTAATGATATATAAAAATAAGACATAAATAAAACAATCGTCCTTTGGTGTTCCCTTAAAGTTGATCATTGTATTATACGCAAACTTCGGATGTGAGACCATCCACGCACATATATGTATTTATATGTAAGTGTGGGTGGATGTACAGGGCATATGCAAGAATTTCCGCAAACCTCAGATTCAAGAAGTTTCAATAAAATCATCAAAAAGTATAAGGACAGTAATACCGACATATTTCTTATGGCCATAGCTGGATGCAGGATAACTTGGCTGCGGATAGCTGGGTCTCGGGTAACTTGGCTCCGGGTAGCTGTGTCTCGGGTAACTGGCCTCTGGGTAGCTGGGTATTGGGTAACTGGACTCCGGGTAGCTGGGTATCGGGTAACATGTCTCCGGGTAGCTGGGTATCGGGTAACTTGGCTCCGGATAGCTGGGTTTCGGGTAGCTAGGCTCCGGATAGGTGGGCATCGGATAAGTGGGTTTCTCAGGCAAGCGTCCATAGCCGGACCCACGGACCTCGTATCTAGATTCACCACAATCGGTTTTCCTCCCGTAACCCGCCCCGGGGCTCTCGTATTCAGATCTTCTTCCATGCGAAGATTCGAATTCAGAACCGGGCGGCAGCTTCATGCCATACCCAGATCCATACTCAGGTCCCGGTCTCGCATACTCGTTCCTCAGGCCACGCTCGGAAACTCCACCACCAGGTTGAAACCCGTAATTGGGCTTTGGTCCACTGTGGCCACGCCCACCAGCAAACGCTTGAGATCCGGGTGGGGCTTTCGGCCCGGAATAGCTCTTGTGTTCATTACCCAGAGCTTCAATAGCATAAGTCGAGGGCCTCGCGTGGGAGGCGAACTGAGGATGGCCGTAGTCGAAGTAACTGGAAGCTGAGGAGCTGTAAGGGTAACAGGTTTCGTAGGAGGGAGGAAGGCTGCGGCCATAGGTCAAGTCGATGTCGTATCCCCCAGCGTAATGGACGGGATCGCAGTCGTCGAAGTCGTCGATCTCGCCGCAGGTGACGCGGTGTCCGACGGGGAAGTACGACATGGTGGATTTATGAAAACTGGGTAGACTTTGTTCGATCTACGAACTTTTAATATAGTAATAGTTTGACACGTGTAGATTTCTTATAAGTTTGATTGATAATCTGGTGGTGCAGCTTTTATGCGCTAGGTCCAACTGGAGATATGAAAATGTTTTTTTAACTGTTTATTCGAAAAAATTAAATTATTTAACAAAATAATCGTTTTTTTTTTCTATTATTAAAGTAACTTAAGTCGCCATGTGAGATGGCGACTTCATTTGAAGTCGCCATCTCACATGGCGACTTCTACAAAAATTATTAAAAAAACTATTATTTTTCGTTGTCGCCATGTCAGATGGCGACTTTATTTGAAGTCGCCATCTGACATGCCGACTTATACAAAAATTATTAAAAAAAACTATTATTTTTGATGTCGCCATGTCAGATGGCGACTTCTTTTGAAGTCGCCATCTGAAATGGCGACTTCCATATAAAATCTAAAAAAATATTATTTTCGGAAGTCGCCATCTGACATGGCGACATCTTTTAATTTTTTAAAAGATGTCGCCATGTTAGATGGCGACATTATATTAAAAAATAATTGTTTTGCCTGTGTCGGTATATAAAGACAGAAAATTTTTTTGTTTTTAAATATTGTCGCCATCTGAGATGGCAACAAAAAAAAAAATATTTTTTTATTTAATGTCGCCATTTTAGATGGCGACAATAATCAAATACTTCATCTATAAAACTAAAATGTTACTCCTTTTGAAATATTAACAAATTCTCTTCGGCTTTCGAACAAATTCTCTTCAGAATTCGTGAAAATTCAAATTCTCTTCAGAATTCGTGAATATTTTCTCTGCAGGTATGTTGTTATACAAATAATTAAATTTCATAATATTATATATACTGTACTAATTTATTAAATTTGTGTTTATTTTAAGGTATGTCAATTAAAGTTTTGTTGTATTGGGGAGGCAATATATTACAAGATTCAGAATCTGTTAGATATGATCGTGGTCCGTCGAAAGGCATGACAATATCTCGCACTATTAATTATTTGCAGTTAGTGAACGACGTATATGATATTACTGGCATCGACCGTAACCAGTTCATTCTGAAAATATATTGTAAATATATATTTAGTGATTTTTCTGGGATAAAACAAACAATTTTTCCCGTTGACAGTGATTACAATTTAGCATGGGTATTGGATTCTGAACAAAATTATAGTTGTTTGGAGATGTATATACAAACAGAACGGAGAGATTATGATTTTATTACAGAAATGCCAACAAGTGGTAGTGGTCCATTTGTAGTAGATACAGAAAGACCAACTACCTCTAGGATTCAAGATGATGCTCCTATAATTCCTGACAATATTGTTCCCGAGCCATTAGCAGACAGTTTTGTGGATTTTGGAGATGATTTTCAGACTGAACCGGAGGGAATTCCATCTGAGGATGAGTCTGATGACGATGAGGTTGATATTGAAGAAGTGCCAGATAATGTACCAGACACAACCACAACAAATACTCATGTCCTTTATCCAACAATTCCATTCTTCTCAATGACACATCCCGAAGTATTTGGAGACTCATTAGACATTCCAACAGGTAGATGGGGGAGTTACTACGACTACTCGAAAGGGGATATCCATCTAGATATGGTTTTCAAAAATAAAGCTCATTTGCAGGCAGCTGTAAAGGATTACTCTGTACGTGTTGCGAAACGGGAGTACCGCGTTGTCAAGAGTACAAAAACATTGTGGAAAGTGGTGTGCAAACACAGTACAGAAGATATGCCTTGTAGATGGTACCTGCGGGCCTCGTTGAAGAAAAAAGTTGGTTTATTCAAAATAAACAAGTATGGAGGTTCTCACACTTGCCTTTTGAGTGAGCTGTCGGTCGATCATGCAAATTTGGACAAAAACATGATTGCTAGCTTGTTAGTGGGAATTGTTCGGCGTGATCCAGCTTACGAAATAAAGTATGTAATTCAAACAGTGAAAGATAAATATGGATTTGAGATCTCCTGTGCAAAAGGATGGTTTAGTTTACGACGTGCTGTTGAGAATGTGTACGGAACATGGGAGAGCTCCGTGAGGAAATTGCCTTACTATATGGGAGCTTTGCAAAAATGGAATCCCGGCACAGTTGTTGAGTGGGTTCACCTTGAAAATGCCAGACCAATAGAAAAGACTTTGAATTACGTGTTCTGGGCCTTCCATCCATGTGTACAAGGATTTCAGCATTGCCGCCGGGTAATAAGTGTCGATGGAACACATCTGTATACGAAATATCAACATAAGATGTTGATTGCCGTGGCAATGGATGCGAATAATCAAATCTTACCTTTGGCATTTGCAAATGTTGACGAAGAAAACTTTGTGTCATGGAGATGGTTTTTGGAGATGATTAGCAAGCATATTGTGAGAAGATCTGAGGGTGGTGTATGTTTGATTTCTGACCGTCATCCAGGCCTCATTGCTGCAGCCGATTGTATTCCTGACTTCAAATCACCCCTTGGAGTACATCGATTTTGTTTGAGACATGTTTGTTCAAACTTTAATAGTCGCTTCAAATCCGTTCATTTGAAAGACTTGTGTTGGAGAGCGGGATCAGAAAATCAGGTCAGAAAATTTGATCGCACAATGGAAGAGATTAAACTTATAGAACCAAGGGCTTTTGATTACTTGAGTCGTATTGATAAGTGTCAATGGTCGCTTGCATGACGGAGGCTGGCGTTGTGGTATAATGACCACAAATATGTCAGAATGCATAAATGGAGTTATGAAAGGTGCTCGTCGACTTCCAATCACCGCCATTGTGCAATTAACTTTTGATCGTTGTGTGCTATATTTTTTCGAACGGCTTAAGAAGACGGAGCGAATGATTCAAAATAATCAAGAATGGCCAGATTATGGACCTGCAATATCTGTCTGCATATGTGTAGATGGAGTGCCTGCATGGAACTGTCGTGTATCAACAGGCTGGACTTCATTGTATGGCGGGAAGTTTCGGTCTCGTCGGTCACGAGCCACTCGCACCACATTGTCGAACATAGTCCTGTGTTGCCTCATCGACTCTGTCGTAATAGGCACTCCATCAGCCAGATGTCGGTCATAGCTTGTAGATAACTGTTCCATCTGCTCAATCTGCAAAGTACAAATGTCCATATAAAATTTATACATCGAAACACAAATATAAAATTAAAATTTCACGTAATTAACGTACCACATGCTGCCATGCCGGGCCATCACCATGTTGATATCCTGTCTGTACAAAGTATTCTTGACGCCCAATGTATCTACGTGTGACTTGTTCATACCACTCACTGTATCCGCCAACAACGTAGTAACCACCGTCAGTAAATCGTGGTCTGTCGACACGTAGATCATTTGCCCTCTCCCAGCAAAGTATGTGAGCTATATGCCTAGTGCTCCAGTTTTTGTTGACATTTCCCCTTCTACCAACATTATGCAATGCCTCATCCCCCGATGGTGGATCTTCTGGGATATCTTGTAGCATCCCAAATTGTCGCAGTACTCGATCAGACCGTTGCATTTCAACTATGTCGAAGAAAATCAACGGTCCCTTATATGTCCCCAACTCAGTGATTCCTTCAGTGTACTCATCAGGGTACGGCTGCCAATTAAACTGCAAAACAACATTGCTTTTACTTACTATGAAAAGAGTATATTTTTGTACAAATTAATTTAACAGCATGCTTACTTGAGTTACTGGCTGGTCATCGAGGATGTCCCTTATGATGCGTATGGAATGACTCCCAGTTTCTGTAAAGATTAAATGACACGACCACCTGTATATATTCAAATAAATTATTAAATGCATTCACACATAAGATCAATTATAAAACAATGCATATTTGTACTACCTTACACCATATGGAGCAGAAGGTAACACATTGTTTGGGCCGACAATTATTGGTCCAATATCAGATCTATCGCTACCCAATTGCGGAGTCAAACTTGGGATTCGTGACCATGCCCAAATCTCATTTATTGTAGTGACATCAATAACACAAGTTAGATTGACCAGAAACATATTTTAAATATTAAAAAAAACAAACATATTATTTACCTGTAAGAGTTGCACTGCACCACCTATAACTTTTTTCCCTTTCTCTGATGACGTGCACAACTCACGATATAAGTATGCCAATACAGCACTGCCCCAACTATATGTACTGGCAGAGTCGATATCCTCCAACTTTTGTAAATATAATAATCTAACAAAATTGCCTGAGGAATCAGGGCACATAATCCCCCCTAACATCAATAACGCACAACCCCTTGTGAACTTAACAACATCATCTGCTGTACTATTTTCATCCAATGGATTGAGCAGCAAATGATTATGCAAAGCAACTAATTTCAAACGTGCGCCCTTAAGGTCTGTGATGGCTGGTAAGAAACCTAAATATGTATGGCAATATTCTTGCCAATCGGGTAGAGCCCTATCAATATCAATCCCCGACACTACGATGCCATCTACTGACAACGCCCATATTACTGCAATGTCTTGCAGTGTGATGGACGCTTCTCCTGATCTAAAATGAAACGTGTGTGTTTCACGGCGCCATCTCTCAACTAAAGCCGTGATCAGGTGCATGTCAAGTTCAATCTTACCACACCTATAGATAGCATAAAATCCAATAACGTGCAATAAATTAACAACACGTATATCTAATGGACACATATCCCAAAAATAGCTATCTGGGTTTCTCACACGAAGTATACTATCCATATCACCTGCCCATACATCCTCAGATCGATGTGTAGACTGCAACGACAAAATATGTGTGTCAACCGGGCCTGGTTGTCTCATTTAATCCATCCTGAAATATAATACAAAAATTAACAACATTAATCTCAACATTACAAAAACAACCCGTCCGTCGCCCACCGCCGCCGCCCACCACCTGCCACCGCCGCCGCCGCCCGACGCCGCCGCCGGCCGCCGCCTCCATCCGAAGTCAACTTAAATTTTAATCTTTCACATCACAAAAATATACTCCAACAAGTAATATACTCCCACTAAATATATTAAAATCATAATTTATCTACGATACACAAATAACAAAATTAAAAAGCTTACCTTAAATATTTTGGAAATAGCTTGATTTTTGTAGAAATGTTAGGAAGAAAATTTGAGAACGAGCGGACGAAAGAATTTGCGGCGGAGAATTTGCTGAAGAAGAAGAAGAAGAAATGAGAATGGTGCGGCGGCGTGTTGTGATTTAGGTTAAAAATTCATTGGTGTCGCCATCTGAGATGGCGATGGCGACATCCATATAAATTAAATGGATGTCGCCAACTGAGATGGCGACATCAATAAATTATATTGATGTCGCCAACTCAGATGACGATATCATAAAAAAAAAATTTTTTGTTAAAGTCGCCATGTCAGATGGCGACTTCAATTGAAGTCGCCATCTAACATGGCGACTTAGGTTAGTTTGATCATAAAAAAAAAAAAATCGGTTAAATTGTTAAATTATTTTCGAAAATCGAATATTTAATTAAAAAACCCTGAAAATGTTTGTATGGATGGTCGATTTGTTTAAAATAATTGATATATTATTTTTTGTTAACTTGATGTCGCCAACTGAGTTGGCGACATCAATATATTTTAATGGTGTCGCCATCTGAGATGGCGACATCCATATAAATTAAATGGATGTCGCCAACTGAGATGGCGACATCAATAAATTATATTGATGTCGCCAACTCAGATGGCGATATCATAAAAAAAAATTTTTTTTGTTAAAGTCGCCATGTCAGATGGCGACTTCAATTGAAGTCGCCATCTAACATGGCGACTTAGGTTAGTTTGATCATAAAAAAAAAAAAATCGGTTAAATTGTTAAATTATTTTCGAAAATCGAATATTTAATTAAAAAACCCTGAAAATGTTTGTATGGATGGTCGATTTGTTTAAAATAATTGATATATTATTTTTTGTTAACTTTATTATTATTTTATTTAGAGCGATGTATTTTAATATATATTGGTATATATGAGGTTATAAATCAGCTGCATATAAATATATTTCATTGGATACGAAATTTGGATGCTATCTAGGCATCAGTTGAGTAGTATGATGTGTGAGAGTAAAACTATTAGATGTAAATATTCACATTCATGTTGGATAGAAATATTCGTATCTAATGAAATATTGGACGGTATCAAACATTGATGATTGACATGTTGTCTTATGGACAATATCAAATTTACAATGGGTTGTTTTTGGATAGAATGATTCAATTTCATCTTGAAATTTTGGATTTGATACGGATTTCAATAATTAAAATTTGAATTGAAGATTGTGAATTTGAAATTAATGTATTTCAAAATTAGACCAACAATTTGTATGTATTTATATTAAGAATTTGAAATTCAAACGCATCAAATTCTTCCATCCAAACAGGGCCCAGATAATTTCAGTTTTAAATCTATATTTTCAATTAATTTCTCAGTTATAATTTTAATAACATGTTTTAAAATAAACGATATTTCAAATAAATATACTAATTTTATTGGATGATCCAATTTTTTGTTGGAATAAAATATTGTAAACGCTTGAGGCTAATATGTGTAATTGCTTGTTTAAGATATACAATTTAATAAAAATTAAGTTTAAACTAAATTATATCCAAATATACTAGGGATATTTAGCTATTATATATATATATATCTTTTTATTATTATTTAAGATCTTAAATTTAAAATAGAAGAGATCAGTTCTTCTCCAAGAACGATATGATATCCAAATGTTTTTTAAAATACTTAAGTCAAATATAATTAAAGGAAAAAATATTAAATTTTGACATGAAAAGTTTATTAATTTAAAATGTTGATAAAAATGAATTTGGAAAAATCAAAATTTTGGTTAAAGTTCGTATAATGAATTTTACTAATAATTTTTATTTATTTTTACATTTACCGTATAAATATGATCTCCCCGTGAGTTTATTTTGTTTATTTCCGAATGAGCTTACTCGTACTTATACTTCTACACGAAAAGAGTACAGATAGAAACTGAAAATAAGGATGCATACTAAGATCAATTGATTTAGATACATTGATAATGGGGTAATTCATTTTTTTGAAACGGGAAATATATTAGATTAACAAATAATTACAACACATATTCATCCAAGATCGACTAGACCCGTCGAAACAAACTAAAGACAACACCAAAGACATGTGACATGTCTTTGGGACACCTCTAAAACTAAACGTACTTGAAGGGACAACTGTTGATATATCTTATCCCACATTATCATTATAAATAAACAAAAAAACAAAAGATTTCTTGTGTTATAATGAAATATATAATGTAAATAGATAATAAAAATGGACCATTGTTTGAAAAATATATACCGTAAATAGGTTTTGTCCAGGATTTACAAAAATAGATGGGGTTTTTTGCCTATTTTGTTTAACATGATAGTTCATGTTAGGTTTCAAAAAAAGATGGGTTTTTTTGAACTTTTTTTATTAAATGGGGGTTCCATGCCGAGTTTAAGAAAACATATGGGTTTTTCTGCCTACTTTGTTAACACAGTGGAGTTTCGTGCATATTTACTATAGCACATAGGGGTTTCATGACAATTTTAAGAAAACTTAGGGTTTTTTTTTCCTATTTTGTTAACACATGAGAATTTCGTGCATATATTTATGAGTTTTATGTTTTTTACCCTTTAATTAATTAGTTTTTTTTCCAGATTTATGGTATGCAAATGGTATTGAGATTAATGAGCTACGATTTCATTCTTACTACTTTAATAATGAAATGTGACACTTTCTTGAATGTTTTTTACTTACACATACTTAGTAATCTTTATAATTTTATTTTCTTCACCAAATTTTCTTAATTTGTGATACCCTTAGAAAGGAATTAAGACTTATTATAATAATTACAATTATTTTGTATAGTTTGTTTATATTTACATATTTTTAGAAATATGAACATACATGTGTCAAAGCAAAAAATACTTATTATATGAATCATTATGGACTAAATTAATATGAATAATCTAAAATAATTGATATTATTTTATATATTTTTTATTTAAAAATATTATATTTTAATATTAAATTGATATATAAATATAATCTAAATCGGTAAAATAGAAAAATTTCTGGTGTCAAACGAAGAATATGTGCATGTAAGTTACGGGTTATTTTTTAAATTATTATAAAAAAAAATAAAAATTTATGAATTACCGTAAAATAAAATTACATTATTAATTTAGGGTAAATTGTTACTTTGAGTAACGAATTCAACTTTTTAACGAATTCAAATGGTTTATATTATAATATTTCGAGACCTCCTATGAATTCATCATGAACCTAGGACTTCTACAGAATATAAAAACCGTCAATCCTTGAACTATAACAGTACAAAAACGCCCTAATCGACACACCACGTCATAAGCGGGCAATAGTACAATAGTTCTTAAATGCCAGTTTTACTATTCCAACCTAGAATGATTTATTCATAAGATACATAAGGACCAATTCAAGGCATAAGTAAGTAAATGAGATTTAAGTTAACACAAATAATTATTTAGCCTATCATAATATTTATGATAAAACAAAAATAAAGATAAAATAATACTTACAGAAAAGAAGAGCAGAATAGTAGTAGTTGTAATCAAAAGCAAACTGTTTATTAATAAAAACGAGAATATTACAAGAGTTGATGATTTTCGGTCTGCTAAACAAAGGAAATAAAAGCTCCTTATATAGGAGTGAGACATCGGATTTCAAATCCGGACTTCAAACACAAAATAAAAACAGTACAGACTAATAATAAAAAGTACAAACAGGAACCACACTAATTTACAACAGTAGACGCACTAACAAATAAAATAAGATAGTGGATGGAATATATTCCATCGTACAATACTTTATTAAAGTAATATTCCTCTTTAGTCATATCCACTAAAGATTGTCTGCCATTGAGCCGAATAATGCGGGGAATCAGCATCTTCTTTTATAGTGCTTTGTCTTTATCTTTTGAGGTGGATCCAGTAGACCCAGTTTCCATCATGGTGGCTTTGAATGTTTCAAAAATATTATCAAAAGGAATATTGGGATCTTGTGCATCCTGTAAATCTTCAGAAATTGATTTTCCAGACATGTTATCATCATCAAATCTGGTTAATAAATCCTTTTTCATTGCATCCAAATATTCTTCGATCATTTTCTCCTTAGTCATGACCTCGGATTTCATTCGGCATTTGCGAGCAATTTGCTCAAATGGTGAAGGTTGCTCAAACGAATTTTTAACAAAGTTATCCGTCTGATAAGTAGCAATGGTGTCCGTAATTAGTTCCAAAGTATCAATTCCAAACATTTGTTTGGTGTCTGGGTTTTCCTTTAACATTTTATCCCAGAATTTTGAATAAAAATTCCTTTTAAGACAGGGGATGTGAGTATCAGTATAAGATACTTCTGGCGACCATTTCCAAATCCAAGGAATAGAAAATTCAACAAAGTAATAGAAAGATGCTATTCCTGTTATACCAGAACTTTGTTGTTGCATTTGATTTAATTTAGGAGATAAATCAATCCATTCATCAAAATAGGTTTTATAAATTTCTGGTAAAATTTTTTGCGTAGTGCCATATTTGCCCCACCAATTTAGAAACCAATTTGGAATATCATGTTTATAGACTTCAGTACAAATTTTTATAAACCACGAATGTCGTTTTTTATTGTTTTCATAGAAGAAGACTTTATGAAAGGCTTCAACATAATCCCAATAATTATATTTAATCATCTGATTATTAGGAAAAGCAAATTCTTTTTCCTTAAGAGGTGATATGCCCCATTCAGTTGGAGTTATGACTCGCTTAATAATGATTTTACTAAAAGTAAAATTTTCCTTTTGTCCTAAAGGAAATCGCGTAATGTCGCATGAATTATTTATGAGTAATTGCTCATAATAATTTCGAGACTTATATGTCCCATAAGCAAATGATGCAGTGTCAATATACCTGCTCATAATCTTCCAGGGTTCATTGGCCCATTTTAGATCAATATCTTCAAGGAAAAATATGATTTCCTGAGAATCATTTTTGATAAAATTATGTGATTCTCCTTCATCGTTATTAACGATATTAGCATATGATGCTGTTGTTTCTGTGTCAGGGATATTACCCTCTCTCTGTTGTCTAAAAGCAAGGAATTCCTGATATAAAGGATCCTGCTCTTGAGATAAATTCCTGGCTATAAGCCTACGTGTTCCATGTTGAGCTATAATATGCTCTGGACTTTGTCCTCGGCCTCCTCGGCCACCCCTTCCTCTATAAGAGGAAGTTCCTCGAGAAGATTGACTCATACCTGAAAATATTTCAAGCATTTAAATATTCACGAGTCAAAAAGTCTGGAAGAGAATTTTCTTCACCTTTTTTATATATGATATCGAAATCAAATGGAGCTAAATGAGCTTGCCAACGAGCAAACATTTGTTTAGAAACATCATGTTTAAAATCTTTAGTAAACATAAATTTGGCTGACTTACAATCTGTTTTAATTATAAATTTCTGATTATATAAATCATCTTGAAATTTTAAGATACATTTAACAATTGCAAGAACTTCTTTTGCTATAGTTGCATAATTTTTCTGACTGTCATTCCATTTGCCAGAATAAAATCTAATTAGAAATTCATTTTTTGAAATAGGATCTATTTGTTTCAATATACCTCCATAACCAATATCAGAGGCATCTGTCTCAATAATTTTATTCCAATTTGGATTTGCTATCATTAAACAAGGTAAGTATTTTACCTTTTGCTTAATAGTTTGAACTGCCTTGGTATGTTCATCAGTCCAAGGTTTAGGAACCTTTTTAAGTCTATCATATAGAATAGCTGAATCTTGAGTTAAATTCTTATAATAAGCAGAAATATAATTTAGACTTCCTAAAAATCTTTGTAATTGAGTTTTATCAATTATTTTATCTGGAAATTTAGAAGCAAATTCTATACTTCTCGAAATAGGAATTATATTTCCTTTATTAATATTATGGCCTAAGAATCTTATTTCAGTTTGAAATAAAGACATCTTTGGTTTAGATATAACTAAGCCGATTTGAATAATAATTTTCTTAAACATATCTAAGTGTTTTATATGTAAATCAATTGTTTTAGAATATACTAAAATATCATCTATATAAACAATTATAAACTCACTATAAGGAGTAAAAATATCATTCATAATTTGTTGAAATTCAGAAGGTGCATTTTTTAAACCAAAAGGCATTACATTCCACTCATAATGTCCTATTGGAACATTAAAAGCAGTTTTATAAGTATCACTTTGATTGACTTGTATTTGCCAATATCCTGATTTCAGATCAAATTTTGAAAATATGAGAGAATCATATAATCTATCTAATAAATCCTTTTTATTAGGGATTGGATGTCTTATCCATTTTAAGACTTTATTTAATGGTTTATAATTTATAACTAATCTTGGTACTCCACGTTCTTGTTCACTCTTTTTATTAACATAAAAAGCAGTACAAGACCAAGGAGATTTAGAAGGCTTAATTAACTTCTTTTGTAATAAGGATTCAATTTCCTTTTTACATAATTCTAAATATTCAGAGCTCATTTGACATGGTCGAGCTTTTGTAGGGATTAATTTTTCATTAAAATCATCCTCATAGGGTAAAGAGATAATATGCTTTTTTCGATTCCAAAAAGCATTGGGGTGATCACTACAAATCTCTAAAGAAAATTGTTGTGCTATTAACTTAATTTTTTCCTGTAATCTAGGATTTTTTAACTGATCACTTATTGTGATTGTATTTATTTCAAATTTTAAAAATTGTAATTGGTAAATTTTATTTTGAATATGATCATGAATAATATTAATGTATCGTGGTGAAGGAGCATCTAAGAATTTTAGGAAAATAGTTTTTCCTTCAAAAGTACCACGAATACCTAAATTATCAATATATGTAATTGGATATAATTGAGTAATAAATGGAGATCCAAGTATTACTTGATTAGTAATATCTTTAGCTAACAAAAAGCTAGTTTTTATGCATGTTCGATTTATGCAAATAGAAACTTGAGGAAGTTTATATTGGATATCCAATTTCTGTCCACCAGCATGGGATAAACTATTAGTTGTTTTGGTATAATATCTAGTAGGAATTAATCCTTCCTGAATAACATTTAAATCTGCACCACTATCAATAAGTGCCGTAAATGTTTTGGAAAAATGATTATCTATTAATAAAGTAATTTGAGTATACCATTTTTGAGCAACTAGAATTTCTAATGTTGCAAGAAAATCATGTTCAGGTGGTAACTGAAAATTGTCCTTATCAGGAAATTTTGGAGATGTAATTGGAGAACTAGAAATTTGATTATCTTCTAACTTCGAAATTCGGGTATCAAATATTCTATTTTCATGTTGAAGAAATTTAATTTCTTGTTTAAGATTATCAATCTCTATAAACAAATCATTAATTGATGTAGGAGTATCATTGGATTGTCTTTGTCTTAGAAGCTTATAAACTTCTGTCATAGAATACGGATCATTAGTACTGACAATATTATTCCGGGGAATAGGATTGGAAGTTGAAGTGGAAGGTATATCTTCCATTTGATCAATTAATTTATATCGTAATTCAGGGTCTTTAACTAATTTGAGAAATTCTAATATATTGGTATTAGTTAAAGTATTTATATTTAAATCCTGAAATTGTGATAATATTTTATAATGTAAATCATTTGATTCATCTGAAATAGTCTTAATACAGGGTTGTCCTATTGAACAAGGTTTACAACAATCTGTTTCTGAATGACTAGATTCATTCTCCAAAACCTGAAGATGTTTTGATTTTTCTGAATCATTCGAGTCTGATGAATAATCAGAACTATCAGAAGAGTGTACTAATATTGTATTAAGAGCATCCTTAATATTATCAGGAATATCTAAAGTATTAATTTTTTCTTTCATCTTGCATCTATTAGCATAATGACCTGTATGACCACATCTAAAACAAGTTATATTTTGTTTCTTAGGTATTTTAGTTGATTGTCTAAATTTTTTCCTTTCACTTTTGTGATCTAATCTTTTCTGAGAATATTTTCTCTTTTTCTTATAATAAGGTTGTTGAAAATTTGTCTCATTTTTGTATGTTTTATTTTTAGAATAAATCTTATTTTGTGATGGTATATCCATACCAAATTGCTCACAAAATTGTCCTAATTGTTTTCGTTCAGACAAATTTTGTCGTTTAATTTGTTGATTTAATTTAATTTCATTACATAGGGCTAATCCTTCTTGGATACATGTGCCAATAAGTTTTCCATATGTATAGGAATCATAAGGGATATTAATATGATCCTTTCTAAGATTCTTCCTCACTCTTTCAGCAAAGAGGTGAGGTAATCCATCAATAAATTTGGATTTCCAATGTGAACTATTACAATCTTGTAATTCCATAACTCTATTGAGAAATGTGTCTTTATACCATCTAAAATCAGTTAATGTTTTACATCTTAAATTCTGTAAAAGAGTTCGAATATTTTCATTTTGGTCAGAATATCTACCAGTAAAATGATCAATAATATTAACAACTAAAGTGTAGACAGAATTTTCTACAATGATGTTATTTTCTTGTTTAACTGTATTCATGATTTCTTCTTTATTAGCTAGAGTTAAATAATTATCCCACCAGCCTTTTAATTGGCCAGTAAATCCAGCAATAATCATATTAGCAATATTTTTATCGGTATTTCCATTACTTTTACAAATAGTGGAATACATAAGCATTCTATGAGCCAGATTATAAATCTGTTTGTCAGGATATCCATCAATATTCCATTCATAAATATGTTTACCACTATAACTATTATTTCCATTAAGGTCAGTTTCTTCATGGAGAGTATCCATTGGAGATGGCCTACTATAATAAAATAAGCTTTGAGTGGGTTTAGTGGCCCATCTATTTTTTAATTTATTTATTTGATCACCAATGACTTGTTTGTGATTGCCATGAGATAATTGATCCTGGAAATCAGTATCTAAAACTGAAATAGATAATTTCAAATCTTTAAATTTATTTTCTAAAAATTGTTCAAAATCTCCCATTGATTTTAATTTAAAATCCTTGATTTCAGGGGGAGGTTGGATATTTGGAGTGGATAATATTATATCCGATGGTGGTGTTATTCCAACTAAAGGTTGAATGTGTGCAATTTTTGTACTAATATTCTCAATTCTATTATGTAATAGATTAATTTGTTCTCCTAAAATAACTAGGAAAAGATTTGTGTAATTTTGTTGTTTTAATAATTTATTAATATGTTGACATGTGAGTTGTAAAGTCTCATTTTCTAACAATTTTGAAAATGCTGAAAAATTAAGAATCGTTCCTTCCTTTTCAATTTCAAAAGGTTGTTGAGGAGGATATAAATTTGTCAAAATATTACCATTCGAAAGTTTATAAGTCCTTTCTAATACTTGAATATAGGGTTCAACATATGTTGATATAAACCATGATATAAAAGGTATGCAAGCATTTTGTTCAGAACAAAATTTATAAAATTCATTTTGTAACAAAGTTCTTTTGTCTTGTGAAATATTGTCAAAAAACCATTTTCTAAATTGTTCCCATTTAGGTTGATTAAATTCATTTTTTATTTTCTGCCTGGCACTGGATCCAGGACTAAAATCTATTTTGGGTGTATTATTCATAAAGATGAAAAATTCATTTCTGATTCAGTTATTTCTGATTCTTTTAATCCTCTGACAATATTGTCTGGATTAATGTATAATTTACTTATTCTTTCATATTGTAAATTATCAGGTAAATTCGGAACTGCAGATGTTGAAGCTCTATGTGGAGAATTATTTTCCTCCATTGGAGAGATATGAGAAAAAGATGAATATGACTTAGATGATTTAGATCTTAAAGATCTAGGTATTGATTGTAATAATTTTTGTTGATTATTTGGTTCAAATTGTAGTTGAATTGAACCATCATTTGTTTGTATAACATCAACTAAATTGTTTTGAATTCTGGTTTGAACAGGAATTGCATGTTCAATTGTCCAGTTATCAGGGAAAACAATTTCGTTCCATTTAATAGCTCTACGTGTTGTAATGTTAGATCTACTAAAATTAGTTTCAATTAATATTGTTTCATTAATGGGTTTATCCATTCTCCTACATTGAGGATTTAATGTATGCAAAGGTTTAAAATAAATACGATAACAGATACAAATTATTTCTGTTCCTGGAGCATAATTATAACCATGAGTTTTAACATTTAATGTTAAAGCATCTAATATATTAATATCAGATAATGATAATTGTAAATTTGGATAAGCATCAAAATAAACAGGGCCATGAGCCAAACTAGATTGAATAATTCCAATTAAAGATTGTTTCCAATTTAAATTTCTTCCATCTCGTAAAGCTGCTATAAAGCTTTCTGGTAATCCTTCTAAAGTTAAAGGTTTAAAAGCAATTTGTACTAAACCAATGTGAAGAAATTTATGAGTTTCGATATAAGGTAAAATATCCTTTTCACTAAGTAATTTTAAAACCATTTCATCATTATTTAATGATACTGCTTCTTCAGTAGTTTTAACAATTTGTTTAATTCCTAATCTTTCAAAAGCTCCTAACTTATATATAAGTTTAGGTTCAATTTTAGGAATTGTCCATCTATTTAATGATTCTAAATTCTGGGGTACATCATATTCTTGTACCATACTGTTCTTAACAGTATTCTGTTTCTTAACAAGATTTAAATTCATTTGAATAAGGCTATTTGTGTTAACTCTTATCATCTTCTACTTAACTTAATACCTAATTGGCTCTGATACCATTCGAGACCTCCTATGAATTCATCATGAACCTAGGACTTCTACAGAATATAAAAACCGTCAATCCTTGAACTATAACAGTACAAAAACGCCCTAATCGACACACCACGTCATAAGCGGGCAATAGTACAATAGTTCTTAAATGCCAGTTTTACTATTCCAACCTAGAATGATTTATTCATAAGATACATAAGGACCAATTCAAGGCATAAGTAAGTAAATGAGATTTAAGTTAACACAAATAATTATATCAATATAATATTCATATATACAAATATATATATATACGTATATATTATAATAATAATAATTATTATTATTATTATAAATAATAAAAAATAATAATAATATTTGTATTTGGGTCTTGCTGAATATAACAAACCATTTCAAACATGTGTATACCAACAAATCACATGCTTACATACATAACAACACAATCTGATTTTTGTAAAAATGGATTATGATAAAAATAATAATAATAATAATCGTCATTATTAATTATTATTATTATTATTATAAAAATATTAAATCGTGGGACATGTTCTGCCTACGATCATGGCCCGACGAGCTAGTAACGAGGCCCCATTAGAAGGTGCCCTCCGCACGGGGAGCAGTGTTTTGAAAATCGGACCGGACATAAAATCGATGCTCTTAATGGTTACATGTTCGATCGGTTGAACCACTGGTTCAACCGGTGATGACGTCAGCATTATATAATATCTATTTTATTTTTTCTAAAATACATATATAATGTATTTGCTATAATTTCAAATTGTTTATAATAAAAAATATTATTACGCCTACATTACATGTCAAACTTAAAAAATCAGATCAAACCAAATGTCAAACATAAAATAAAAACAATAAAACATCTCAAAAACCACAAGCGATACCAAAAAAGAACAATGTTACAAAATCATTAAAAAAAAAAATTTATGAAATGATTCACATATTTTATAATACGAGAAACTAAATAGATTATATATAATATACAAGACACATTTATGAAATTATATGGATTTTTTGTACATACATGAAATATTATTTCGTAATTATTTCAATAACAATAAATTATATATAATATATTTTTGTTCTAAAAATTTGATTTATAATTTTAACAAAAACAAATTACAATTTTTAAAATGTATGTGTATAATTATATGTAACTAGAATTATTAATATTACATATAATCTGGGGGAAGACGGCGTATATCGAACAAAAAAGTGGCATGAATGTAATTAGACATTGGTCTGAAATGATACCGAATTTTATGTTCGGATCGATTTTGAAAACACTAGCTCGGGGTACACATGTTCGTAATTGGTTGTCGTTCTCGACACTAATAAAATAATAATAATAATAATAATAATCCACAAGTAGAGGGAGTGCTCCCGTGCTGAGAGCAACCTCTAATGGAGCCTCGTTACCAGCTCATCGGCCATGATCGTAGGCAGAACATGCCCCACGATTTAATATTTTTATAATAATAATAATAATAATAATAATAATAATAATAATAATAATTATTATTATTATTATTCTTATAATCTGTTTTTACAAAAATTGGATTGTCTTTATGTGTGTAAGCATACGATCTGCTCATATATATATGTTTAGAATGAGTTGTCACAGACCTAAATGCAAATTCTATTGTTTTTATTTTTATTTTTATTATTTATAATTATAATTATAATTATTATATTATGTACGTATATATATATGTTTATGTATATATGTATGAATATTATATGATATTAATATATGATATATATTATAAAACATTATATTATTATTATAATATTGAATTTTTGAAATCGTTACTTTGAGACGATTTCAACTTTTAAAAAGTTGAAATCGTGACTCAAAGTAACGATTTACCTTAATTACGTAATTTAATTTATTTTACGGTAATATATAAATTTTTATTTTTTTTAATAATAGTTTTAAAAATAAGTCTGTAAGTTACCCGTCTTCTCTCTTACTTTCTTGGATCTTACACTATCCAACACCCGAAATGGTGTTAAAGTTAAGTTTAACAAACATCTTTCTTGTTCCCAGATTCCTGAGTTAAAAATTCACTCTTCGCAAAGTTCGCCAGGGAAAAAAGTCGAAGATAGCTGCAGCCACTCGCCACCGTACATGGGTTCTAGCCTTCTAGGATAATTACTGTGTCGCTAGTGGTTCCGCCGATTACCGCACTGTGCAGGAAGCCATCGACACCGTGCCGCTGTGCAACACGTGTCGGACGGTGATTCGTGTGGCGCCTGGCGTTTACAAGCAGCCCATTTACGTGCCAAAGACCAAGAATCTCAACACACTGGCCGGAATTCGCCCGGAGGAGACGCTGCTGAGTTGGAACAACACCGCCACTATGATCGACCACCATCAGGCGGCGCGTGTGATTGGGACCGGGACGTTTGGGTGTGGGAGCACCATTGTTGAGGGGGAGGATTTAGTTGCTGAGAACATTACTTTCGAAAATTCAGCTCCCGAGGTGCCGTTTCTCCTTTTTTTTGCAATTTGTTTTCTGAAGTCTGTGAAAACCCAACATTTTAATGATTTTGGACCTTGATTGTAATGCCATTTGTGTACAAAGATTTTATTTTTTAGCTTTCAATTGCTGTGAAGATTCTTACCAATATGTTCTGCATTCATGAAATGTTAATGTTTGTCAATGTTTTCAAGTAAGATCAAGATATTGTTCATGAGTTGCATATTTATAACCCGTTTTGCGAAGACCGAATATTGTCCAATACTAATAGGTTTATAAAGCTTTTTCTTGGAGTCTTTTAGCAATTTAGCTTAATAGTTGGTTTTGGACGAACTAGTTGTTGGCAAAGCCTAGTCTCTCTTGCGCAAACCACCATCCCGAGAGTTTAAGGGTGACAAATTTATTGACAAGTGATAAACTGATAGATCAAGCATGTTTTTATATGGTTATTTAGCAATGCTCTGAGATCTTTCATTCTATTTATATGTTGTGTCATTCTTCAAGGGTTCAGGACAGGCCGTGGCCGTTCGAGTGATGGCCGATCGATCGATGTGCGTTTTACAATTGCAGATTTCGAGGCTGGCAGGTGTGCATTGCTTCTCTTATTAGATGACTATGTGAACTTGAAAATCTTTTTGTCATAAATATCAGTTTTGCCGCTTTTTAAAATGGTTTATTGGCAAAAGTTAAGATTTTTTCATGGGGTATGGCATTTAACAACTTTGAAATGTGATTTGAGTAATGAACTGCGGAATTTGGACAAGAAGTAAAGATATTGCTCTAAATTATTGACTATAAAATGACTTAAATTATTGTCATATTGTTTCAACTAATATCACTGGTTTCGATTCAACTCATAATGTTGTGAAACTAGCACTAGTCTTTTATGTTGAATGACAATTCTCTAAATGACAGCTCTACCTTCAAAATTTCCATTCATTACGCAACTAAAATTAGTAGATAAAGTAACAAATAAAAAAGTGTAGAGGAATATACTATATATGAATTGATGAGATATTATAGCTTTTTCAAATTTGACAAGCTTTCATATGTGATGTAATCCGTTATTTCTCAATTTATGGTAGAATTTAGTGCTTATGAAAAGTAAAGGAAAGACACCAAAATTTTTACGTGGAAAGCCCTCGAATTGAGAGAAAAATCACGAGACCTAGTCCAGTATAATTTTCACTATCACACTCTTGGTTTATTACAGGACTTTTCACAATCGCAGAACAACTATATGAAAATATTTCAGAAAATGACGAAAATGACCGAACAGAAGTAAATATATTCTCCTCGGAGTCTTTTTTGCCTAAGAAAATCCAACCCTTTTCAATGGGACTATCCGCGGGTATTTATAGGGTCTTTCGCTAACCTTTGACCAGAAAACTCGATGAGGGTTTAACAGCTGTTCGGTACAACCTTGCTCGGCGTTACCTGGTCGGTGTTGCTCTGTTCAGTATTTCTCTGTTCGGCTCTTGAGGGGATTTTACCCGAGAAAGTCAATATGTCATATGACATCATCGGCTCTTGGAGCACTATCACATCCACTGCACGTCTCCTGGCTTTTTAACTGCTCAAAGCAGAAAATCGTCCGAAGAGACGACTGGCTATGTATTTCTAAGGTTCGTAACTGCTGAACATCTAGTCAGTGTTTTGCCTTAAATGCACAATTTTGCCTATTTTTTCTTCGTAAATGCAGATTACTAGCAGTGGAGGAGCACAGTACACATATCTTGGACGACCCTGGGGACCATTTGGTAGGGTGGTCTTCGCATATAGGTACATGGATGATTATGTTAAACATGTCGGTTGGAATAACTGGGGAAAGATTGAGAATGAAAGAAGTGCTTGCTTCTATGAGTACAAGTAAGTTTTTTAGCATTCAACCAACTACAAGACGACTGTGTAAGAAAGTAAGTTTTTGAGAATTCAACCAACTACAAGAGGACTGTGTAAGAAAGTTGAAAAATAGTTCTCTTGTAGACTACATACCGGACAAAACCAGTTGCGTTGCCAGAGCGATGCTAGCAGCGGCTGTTTCCCCCATTGATTTGAATGTTTTTAATGATATATTTTTGCTATGCGGAAAACAAGAGAAAGATTGATTTTACCTCACATTCCCACGTTGATATTTTGACGTTATCATATCAGGCGTCAAAAACACAACTTGGGTCTAAGATTGAATCTGTTTCAGGTGCTTTGGGCCAGGTAGTTGTCCCTCAAAGCGCGTAACTTGGGCGAGAGAATTGATAGACGAGGAAGCTGAGCATTTTCTTGCGCAAAGTTCTATCGACCCCGATCCACAACAGCCTTGGCTAGCCCAGACGATGGCTGTAAGGATACCATACTCATCTTAGGATATGTTAGATTAGATTGAGTGAGCATCTTATTATCGATGGTGTCTGATATTTTAAGCATTTCATGAATTGAGGATTTCCTAGAACGTCTTGTATATGTTGTACTTATTGCTAATGTAGAACCAACCGTTTCTCATGGTTTAGTTTAGAAGCATGATAGATTCTACTCTTTTGGTAGAGTGTTTATCACTCGAGTCCAGTGGACACGAGCCTGGAATTCAACTATGTAAACTACGATTGAAAATTAAAATTCAATTATAAACACGATTTCCTTAAATTTGATTCGTGGGAACTACTGATCTAAAATTAATAAAACTTGTAAATTCACCCACGTACCATAATAATTAATACTACACAATACAATTGTTCCTAAAAAGTGTAACTGCAACCGCACAACAATGATCCAAGTAAACTCATATTTATCCATCAAATGAAACCTCGATTACTCGAATTATAACAAGATACACAACATGACACACATATAAACTTCTAACCTTCAAAATAAATGGTCTTGGTTACTTGGAAAGTTTAATATAACAACGATAGCAATTGATTATTGAACCGATAATCCACTTGTTTCGGTCCATCCTCTTGCATATGGAGGTGTCATAATTTTCTTGCTTCTGCTTATGTTGTCATCCATACCATTACAACTGGAACAGAGAAGGTGCATGATCAGGAATGCTATAGACAGGATTGCTTAAAAAACCCATCCAACACTGCATTTAACTCCCAACAGTTTCATCAGTTTAGTTTTACTCCCATTTTTTATTAGGTAACATTTTAGAAAACAAAAATACACACCGAGAGTGAGAAGCCTTAACCGTAGAACCATAACTTGGTCATTTTTTCAATTTTAACAATTTTTAAAATTTCTCAAAGTTGGACATTTTCTTCCCGATTAAAAAAAAATGTGGCTCCTTCAGACTGAATACATCAAAAAAATGCAATATAAAATTTGATGATGAACGGGTAATACCGTGTCATTAGCACGTAGAAGAAACTGTCGATACTGGTGTAAATCTTGAAGGAGTGAGCACCAAGCTCCTCCAGCACGACCTTTCTACTTTCTCTGATCCTGTTTCTGTAGTTGTTCAATCTTTCATTGACCTTAACAATCTCTCCCTTTGATTCTCTGATGCCTGAAAGGGAACAGCTTGAAACCGTTAAAAACTTGTTAAAATTAAGGATTGTTTTCTTTTATTTACCATTTCGAGGGTTGTGCAGTTTGGATGAGAATCAGACCACGCGTAACGCTGTTAAACACAGAGCTCCAATATGAGAAAGATAATATGTTGGTTATGAGATAGTTTTAAAAATCCATAGAAATGGTAATTTTAAGGTCGAGTAGCTTAGTTACATGCAAGCTCGAAAAATTTGAGAGACATCAGCAACAAAGGTGAGATCAGCACACAATTTTTTAGCATATCTTAGTTCAATAAATGATGCAGCGAAAGACAGAGAACTGAAAGAATAAAGAAAAAAAATGTAAACGGGGAAATGAACAGAGAAATTGATCTTTCATCTCCTATAATGTATACACACGCTGTCAATGTATTGGCTACTCCTGCCTCCAGCAACTCATGTCGAGCAGCCTGGTTTTAATTTGTTGAGTCAATTCGCTTTACTGCGGTTTACAAATTGTTTAGGTCAGATTTCAATTACCTCAGCTAGGCAAGAATCCCTGCCTTCATGCTTTGTAGATCCATCTTCCTTATCTGGAAGATGGATCAGCCAATTAGAAGAAAACTCCAAGAGAAACACAAGGAAAACAAATAATTTGGGCAATGAATCGATTCATACCAAAGAATCTGCCTCGTCAACTCCACCTTTTATTTCAGAAATCTTTTGCTTCTTTCGTTCTGCAAAGATATCATATTTTGATAGACAATTAGTTTGAGCAGCTAACATGACCAAACTTAAATACAAATTATCAGGCCTAGTCCCCTATTAATCAACCGTCTTTCATTGATGCAATATAATATTAACCTAAATAAAGAATCGATAGTGTTGATTCCATCCCTCGCCTTCTTTTTAAAGGGAGATAAAGATACATCTTGTCACGTAAAAAATTCTGGATTTAGCAGCCTGCGGTACGTTGTAACGATAAAAAAACTAGCAGACATCGAATCGCCACGTGATGGATTCAAGTAAACAAAGAGTAACGACATTAAATGAGTTCCAAATTGACGAACTTAAGCTAACCTCCATTGAGTACGGTGGTCGACGAGCATTTCTTCGATAATTTCGCAGAGAGCAAGTATTGGCATTCGTAACCTTCAAACACATAACTCAACTTTGCCATTCCGAGTAAGTTGAGAGAAAATGAAAATCTAACCTTAAAACCTCCGATTAGAAGGTCCGAGGATGATGAATAGAGAGAGGGACCAACGGTCTGGAGAAAGATCAGTTATCCACTTTCTAAAAAAATTACTTTACGAGTATGTGCTTTAAGATTTTCCAAACGACATCCCTTTGGTATCCCTTTTAAGAAATTATATAATAATTGTTTATAAGAGTGATGATCCCTGAATTTATCAAGACTGAATTTTGGGTATAAATTTAAAAGAATAAAAATTCCGATAGAAATGACAAAACTCTTGTAAGAAAAATTTAAACTTCATACATTATTTTAGAAATATAAAATTTTAACACCACAATTTTCTAAAGGCCCACCAAAGATACAGGGATTTGCCAACTTATTTATGGTTTGCAGTAAATGAAAACAAGAAAATAATAATAATATACTTTGCAAAATCTGATCACCGAGTTAATCAACTCCAACTATGATTCTATGTATACTCAACATTATTATACAAAGGGCATTGAGCAAGCTATATAAATCAGCATCAATGGTGTAAATGAAGCAAAAAAAAAAAAAGTCACAGGGATCTTGAACCTCTATTTCAACGGAGACTTACCTTTGGATGATAAAATAACTAGCCTCAGCAGTGGTTTGTTTCATTGTGAAACGACCACGTTTCCATCGGGCAGAGGACTGCACCCACCTTTGGATTGTTTTTCTTGCAACTTTTCCATTTCTTCTCTGGGGAAAACTTCAGATTGCAAATCTGGGGTGATATTTTTAACGTGCAGCCAAGTAAGTTGCCAAAAGCTGTCTTTCCCCACAGGATTGCTCGGCACAAGAATCCCACTTGTCTTCATGACTAGAAGTGTGTTCTTGAGAAGCTCGGGAACTAATTCATGAATCTTCTCGCTTCGTTTTCCTTTAAATCTCATCTTCATGTGTCTTTCCATGCAGCTAAGAACCTTCAACCAGAGTTGGCAAAATGATGTTGACTGTGAGAGATCTTGCAGGGATTGTAGAAATGCTTTGCTTAAGAGCTTGAGGGACAGAATAATAGATCCTTCTATGCTTCGATAGTCCTTTGGAGAATTTTGTTGAGCCATTTCCAGTAGTTCATCCAGCAATGTGAAGATCACTTGATCAAAACATTGTAGCCACAGATCAGTTGTTAAACAGATACCATCTGGGGCCAAGCATCTTTGTAACAGCATAATAGCATGATTCCTGACCTCTTCTCTGGGATCTAAACAAACTTTCCTCAGCCCCTGAACAAGCCTCATCCACATTTCGAGTATATCCTGAGACAACTTTATAGCTGCCTCCTCATTCGGAGCTTCCTTGGTCTGGTTAAACCATCTCACCACACAAACAACTGAGCCAGCCATCAGGTCTAAAGATCTCACTGAACGATCAACTTGACCTACACGGGACTCAGCAAACTGCCTGGCAGCATTCAAGCAAAGAACGTAATTTGTAGGCAACAAGTGAGCCCCCTCAGACATGACATATGACAAGGTCTCAAACCCAGTGTCGGATGCTTCTGGATGCCGAGCTGTGATGGAAAGTAAAGATATGATCGTCCGCCAGCCAATATGAGATCTTATCTGCATAGCATTTGCTTTCACGAGATGCATCACTTCCTGTGTGATTTGTTCACAGTAAGCATCAGCAACCCGGGCATCAAGTTTCAAGACTAATTGCAGAGACTTGAGAAGCTCATCAGTGAGGTTTTCTTTGTAAGGAAGCAATCGCTGGCAGATACGAAGGAGCCCAAAGACAGCCTTCTCTACAAGAGTACCAGGCATTACAGATGACTGAACAACATTGGCTATGTGCTCATACACGTTTTGCCATAGAAGCATTATTCTGTCCCGGTTGTTTAGAGTGATTGCAATCAGCAAATCCAGACAAAAAACAGCTGTGTCTTCATCTTCCAAAGAGCTATTACCTTTGAGAGGACGTCCCGCAGCCACGACAAGGGCGCGAACAAGCTGTGATAGAGAATCTGCTTGCAGAAACTTACTCTCAGCAAAAATGTTGTCAAGGTGACATTTGTTTACTGTCTGGATAGCAATCTGACGAGCAGCAAGTTGTTCTTCTGAGGGCTGGGGTGCAGGTTCTTCCGCATCAAGAGATAACAGTAGGCTAAACCTGCCCATAATGCCGGATGATTTTCTAGAAGGAATAGCTGGCACCTGAGATGCTGGTGATTCTAAAGGCTTCACATGATCATGATCAGTATAAGACTCCAAGTCATCAGTAGCATCCGTGGCAAGACGAGAAGGAAGAAGGCCCATCTTCTGCAAACTCAGGATACAATCTAGTATGTTACTCCAGCCTGAGCGAATATGATCACCGTAACAGTTAGCAATGGTAAAAACTCCCACAGTTGCCATCCTAGCTTTTATATCATCCCCAAAACTAAGAATTGATTTTTCATTAAAAAATGGATGCGACAATGTTGTAAATTTGCAAAGAGATACAACCAAATCATCCAATACTTTACCAAAACTGTATGCGGCAGAAAGTTTAGCGATGGCCAAAAATCCATAGATACACGATTGCAAAATATCTTCCTGCTCTGCGTGATCAAATACCACAGATATAGCAGCAACTGATGGACCAGACAGAATAGCAAACATGTCATAGTCAAGGTGGGATCCAGGATCACAGACAATAAAAGGTGATGCGTGCTTTGCTTTGTGCATTAAGCCAATCCAATGGCTTCGTGTGAAAATCCCAACACCACCTTGATCTGGAAGCATACGGATTTCGTTTTCACAGATAGAGTTATAAAGATTTGATAAAAAATCTCGAGGAAGATCCTCTCCACCATTGATTTTCCGATTGTTGCGAATAAAATCACCTTCACTCATCTTTTTCTTGACCTGTGCATTGTGTTGATCCGTATTAAGCATTATTAAAGAATATGACAACAGGAGAGCAGCATCTTTGTTGGCCAAAATATCTGGTGATTGCTCAAAATAGCTCTCGGAAAATGCTTCAAGCACTCTTTGTATCTTCTGAGACTCACCGGGTAATCTAAAAGCTTCCAAGAAAATGCGCAAAGCAGTGTCCAAATTCATGTCCCGAAATTCAAATGTTCTAGCAAATTGATGCAGCACTTGTATACAGAATTCATCATGACTCCCCAGAAAATCCCCAATGAGATTCTTATCCAGTCCAGTTGTATATCTGAAGAAATAGGCTACACTGAGAGGGTCTAGTTTGCTAGACAACAAATGTAATTCTTGAAGATATTCCAGGCCTTTTTTGGGATCCCTGTTAAAGTGATCAACACCAATCATTAACTTCCTCTTTATGTGCTTCATGTTATGTACAAATGGAAACCAGTTATGAGGTTGAACATAGTCATTACATTTAGCTGTCCAAAATGGCTGATACTCCTCAAGTTCTAGGGAGGGGGGGGCTTCCCTAAAACCTGATGAATCATGACCTATTCTTTCAGCCATACCCTGAACCAAGGCAATCAGACCATCTAGCGCAAGGGTGTTCATTGCAGATAAAGGGCTTTTCACCGGAAAGGCACTTTTTGATAACAGGTTGGCAAGGTCTTCAAACACGTTGATGCAGGATATGTCACAATCGTAATTGACATACATTTCAGCAACAAACATAGGTTGCCTGCAGAAGTCAACAAGAGCTTCCATAGCAACCTCCTGTTGTTGGTAAGAAGATCCATACTTGCTTTGTGAAATTCTCAACAATACACCCGAAATAAATTCTGCAAGCTGTAGTCTTAACTTAGTTCGGAGATGATGATAAAGATTGAGAATAATGCTACATACTGTAGAAAGAATTAGTGGACTCATTGACAAACCAAAATGCATCAGGTTGTATAGTAACTCCTCCTGTATCAGAGTCAACAATTTAGGATGATTTCCAAACGAAGCACCACCTAACTCTATAGCGGAATTTATCAAACCTAAAGCAAACAGAGGAACATCTTCATGATATGCTATAGGATTTGATATGGGACCGAAATCTATATTTTCCATCACATTTAGAAGAGAACATAAGAAATGGAATATTTCAACCATTGCAGGAATGCCGTAAGGATCTGTCATAGAATCAGCGCTCAAGGAGCTATTTTTCCCATGAACAATCTCTGTTGTTTGATAATTTGTTTGTACTGCTACTGAATCCACTTGAAACATCTGAAGAGACTGCAAGAGGCCCATTGCTTGATTCAGCACTACGGAAACTATTGACATGTTTATTACCCTGGGGAGACTGAGTATGTGCAGCCTCAGTATCCTGCAAGTTAAGTAGAATCACATTTAAATGGGGAAATAAGAAAGTGGACTGTTGTCACACTTTTCAAAGAATTACAAAATTGTGTAGCACTGCAGCAACACTTTCACAAGTGAATGGAGGAATAAGAAAGTTGATCTCGGTAACAAATTTAAAAGAATACAAGATCGAGCATCAGTGTATTAACACCGCTCAACCGTGTATAGAGTTGAACTAATAATCTGAATCTCATAGTGTTAGGAACTAAAATTCACACACACAGTAGGCTGAATTCAAGAGCAATACACGTAGAATTTCCGGAAAACTCACACTATATTGCTGAGATAAAAGAGAATTACAAAGCAAACACTGAAGGAGAATGCAAACTGCTCTCTGGAATCTCACACTCAAAGAAGAAAACATATACTCAAAGGAGATAAACTCTCCCTTGCCCCAAGCCTTAGCTTGTATTCCACTTTTCAATATAAAATCTGCAATGAAAACTACCACTACCCTCCCCCCTTTTTGTTAATTATTTTCCCTCCCCAAAATCCTAACAAACTCCCCCCCATACTTCACGTTTTTCCTCCTTACTTGGGCTTCTAGTATGGGCCCATAATATTGTCATATATTGGGCTTAATTTATTCCCGTAACACAGACAATAATTGACAATCTTGAATAATAATCTTTGGACAAGTATAAGTTTTTTTATCGATAAATAAATTTTATAGATCAAAGAAAATAAATACAAGTAAAAGTTTTCATCAACCATGAAGACTCTCACACAACTTAACCAAGATATTTTGACAAATTATGACGGCTAAAACTACCTATGAAAAATCATAATTCCCGCACATATACTGGTATACAAGCGAAAAAGTATGTTCTATTGCATAATTTAATCTATCCAAGATTTCACTCGACATATCAGCTATGGAAGAGTAGAATTCCAATCTATGATACAAATAACAGTATACATTTGACTTAGGACCAATCTGTATCACACTGCCAGAAACATACAGTAGATGTAGATCTGATAGATGTCTACTAGAATGAGTAAAACTCTTTTGTTACCTCTGTGTTAGACTGGCTTCCAGATGCCAATTTGTAACATTTGCCATCAACGTAAGGAAGGTGTAAAAATATACACCTGATGAGTTCATGCATTGTGTGGCGAGATATCCTTTGCAGTAGTTCACTTTTAGAACTTGCCTGATGAACTATTCGAAAGCAAGTAGTCACAATCCCACATACATGATTGTTGTTCAAACTGACTGATGCTTTAGTTTTCATGCATGCCAAAAGAACTTGAAGAATCTTCATCAGTGCAACTTCCTCAGAGGCCGGATCAGTCACCTCAAAACGGCAGCTTGTCACAGCATCAACAATTAGGTGTAAAGCATTATCCATATTAACAGTTTGCGAATCAATTATATCTAAATTTAAGATTTTGTAAACAGATGATAATGCAACACCAGTAATTGGTGCACCAGTTTCATCTGATTTGATTACATCCAAAAACGGCTGAAGGTACAGAACTGGATCAATACGATGCCACTGATTTTGCCAAGAAAAGATCTTTTTCTTGAGTTCCTTGAAAGATAAAACGAGAGAATGCTCCGTCTGCTCCTCATCAGCAGCATAATGAACACCCCATCTCACATTTCTCCTCATCACAGCCAAAACTGCACCAATTTCTGAATTCAACATACATGCTAAGGTACCACCAGAAGGATTGAAAAAGCAGTTCGGTCTCCCCACCAACCCATCGACTGCCAGCTGCCCATTAAGAGAACTCATACTTATCCTGTTATCGGAACTCTCAGAAACTTCAATGCGCAATGCACGCATGGAAAAAGCCCTCCAGCTAGGCTAAATAGTTCCTTCCTAATTTCACACAGATCAGTACGACTGACTTACGATGGGATATAACAGGTATACCTACAAAAACAGGTTAAACAACATTCCATGTGAGATTGATACAGCAAAATTAGTTTGATATCATTCTACAGAATGGAATATGTAACAAGTAGAATAACGACTTCGCGTTGGTCAGCCAGTAAATGAAAAAAAAGGAAAAAAGAAAAAAGAAATTAGGTAACAAGAGCCAAAAACTAATTTCCATAGTAAAATTCAATCACTCCACTGCATTTCTAGACCGAAAGCCAAACAAAATAGAAATAAGATGCTTATAGCATCAATTGACAGATCTATATCAATTGGAACCTAAATCAAAGATTCAAATAAATTCTAGGCAAGATCTATTGCATCACAGATCCACAAAGCAAAATGCAAAACAATGCACTATGATTAATCAACAATGAGCTTATAGATGAATAATTCATTACCCGAGTTGTAGGAGCAGATCGAGAAGAAAAGGAGAGAGAAGTGCCAGATCAATTGAAGATCACAGCGAGGAGTTCGTAGGTGTTTGATTTCTTTCTCCGCAGAGTCATCTCCAATTCTCCATCGCTGAGTCCTTTGGCCATTGAACCTTGGCTTTTATTATTACCAGCGGCCATGGTACACGTATTTTGTGTGTAATAAAATTTTAAATTTTATTTTTTATATATTATATTTATATACGAAATTTTTATATTTTTATCTTTGATTTAAATATGATAAATATGATATTTTATGGGGAAGAAAAAAACTAATGCACATTATCGGAAGGAAAAAAACTGGTGAAATATTGATAACTAAGTTGGGAAGTTAATAGATGATCTTCCGATATTATCCATTTATCTCATAGATTCATGGCTATTACTAAAGAAAATAAAGTATATTTTTGAAACTTCACAATGGTCATATAAAGTGGTTAATCTAAGGTACTTACACATTATAATATAGTATAAAACGGTATGTATATTATATTATTTTTAAATATTCATATATAGATACATATAACTAAGGATACAAATAGTCGTACCAGCACGTCCCATCAATATAAGTTGTCTATTACTGTAGCAAGATATGTGGTCACAACCCTTATTTTTTTAAGATAACCCGACACGCTCCGTGATTCATGGACTTACGGGGCATATCGGACCGACACGTATTTTTTAATTTTGTTTATGGCAGAAAATTAGGCATCACACTTATTAATGGCGCCTAGGCATCATTCACACGAGCTGTTAGTTCCGGACCTTATCGATGAGATTTTAAAGATGACAAAACATATCAGACCGGATCGAGAGAAATCAGACTAATCGCTCAAAACAGATCAAGCTGATGAGGCATATCAGACCGGATCGATAGAAATCAGACAGACTAGATCGAAGCTTCAGATCGATCTCAATCTTTATCAGATCAGAGCAGTCAAGGATGAATATAGAATGGCTCTTCAGTCCGAATCATTAACGTCTATTTATTGAAGCATTTAATGTCGCAATTAATGCTGAAAAAGACCATAGACTGAAGATTACCATAAAAGGTAAGAAGACAAAGAAGAGCTTACCTGACAGTCGCCGAAAGCATGAACCAGAACGGCAAGTACCCCTAAAGAAGAAGACTGTAGCTTACTCAGAGTTTAAGCAGAGTCAAGAGTTGCACATTAAGGGAATAATATCGTTGGTGTTAGGATCGGTCCGGAGTGTTTAGAGGGGGGGGGGGGGGGGGTGAATGAACACTCCTTACAAAGTTTATCCCTTGTGAATTCTTTCTGATTAGTGAAAGAAATCTGTTACTTAATCAACTCTTTGAACAGAACAGACCACTAATAAGTAAGTGCGGAAACGGTCTACTCTTGTATAAGTAAGAACAGCTCGATGGCTAAGTGCAGAATGATAAGACACAGGATATGTTTCTGGAAGTTCGAAGGTGGTGTAATCCTTCTACGTCTCCCCTTCTTCCAATTAAGGAAGGTTTATACTAGAAGACTTTGATTTATACAATCCTGTTGTACAAACCCGATTCAGGCTGGATTTACCTCACTACCAGTCTGAAACTCCTAGTCACTCAACCTGCTCAGACACACTCTGTCTGACAGTTACAAAATGTTGCTCACTTCTATTTTTCAATACACAATGCGCACAGTGATCCTACAATGATCAAATGTTACAAAGTAATTGCGCTTAAATGAATAACTTCAGCTCGAAAGCTTCTGTACTTTGTAAGCGTGTGCTGTTTAGCTTTCTTGTATATTTTTCAATTGATCAGCGTGAGTTGTAGAGTCGAGAGTCTTTTGCATCTGTTTGTTGCATCCTTTTATAGTTGAAGGTGGCAACGGCATTGTTTCCCTTAATGTGCAGCTATGACTCTTTTTAGACTCTGAGAAAGCTACAGTCTTCTTCTTCAGGATACTTGCCGTTCTGGTATATGCTTTCGGCGACCGTCAGGTAAGCTCTTCTTTGTCTTCTTACCTATTATGGCAATCTTCAGTCTTTGGTCCTTTGTAGCATTAATTGCAGCATTAAATGCTGCAATAAATATCCGTTGATGATTCGGACTGAGAAGCCATCCTTTATGTATCCTTGACTGCTCTGATCTGATAAAGGTTGAGATCGATCTGAAGCATCGATCTTGTCATTCTGGAATCCATCGATCCGGTCTGATATGTACTATTCTTTATCAGTTTGCTCTGATATGTCCGATCGATCTGGTATGCCTAGTTTCCATCGATCCGGTCTGAAATGCTTTGCCATCTTGCTCTGTTGAGTCCGATTGATCTGGTCAATCTGATTTCTATCGATCCGGTCTGAACTGTTTTGTCATCTTTAAAAACTCATCGATAAGGTCCGGAACTAACAAATTCCCCCTTTTTGATGATGACAAAACCTAGCTTCTAAGTCTTTTTAACCAGTCTTGATAAGAGCTCTGAAGCGAATGCTTTTGGATCGATTACTTCTTTGTTCAAAATAAATGAACATCATTAAGTTTGATCGATTCAATCTTTTATTATTAAGCCTTTATTAAAGTTCAAAATAAATGAACAAGGACTTAATCAAAAGAAGGATTTTATTGATCATCAAGAAATCCTAAATACAGACAGTCTGACAAGTTAAATGACTAAGACTGCTATCTTCTTGAGCTTGGAGGCGGCTTGAAGTCTGTCTTCTTTTCCCCCTTTTTGTCAGCAGCAATCTCTTGAAGGAATTCAACAACTTGGGCTAGCTGCGCGCTGATAGCGTCAAGACGAACGTCTTGAGCGCGGAGGGAGTTAGAAACAGATGCTCTGACTTCAGTGGCTAACTCGACCTGCTCTTTCCTCAGACTGTTCTTGTAGGAGGCTTGTTGAGAAAACAGATCGTTGATGCCGCGCTGGAGGCTTCCAATACTGGCAGTCATTTTCTCTTTGAAAGAATTAAAGTCCAAAGTTGTGACTCTTTGGCTTTGATGAACTTCGAGAATTCGTTGAGTTAATGACAGACAGTTATCAGAAAAGTGCTGGATAGTCCGTGCCAGGGATGGAGGTGCATCAGATAGCTGGCTGGGAGAGTGATCTGATGATGACATAGCAGGAGCATCTGCTTCAGCAATCGGCACGATGGAAGAAATGGCAGCTTGATGAATTTCGGATCGGATCAGAGTGACCAGATCCGAAGAAAAACTATGAATGAATGCCAAATCTTCATCTGATGGTCCCGGAGGAGAGTGGGGACTGGAAGGTTCCTCATCTTGGAGAGCCGGAACCACTGTAGATACCACCAAATCCGGATCGAGGAGGTCTGGTACTTCAGTTGTTGCACATGCTTCAGCTGGACTGTTTTGAGCAAGGGAGGCTGATGACTTCAATGGAATAGATGTTGTCGGAGAATCCAACAGAACATTCATTGATTCATCATCTGTTGCAGACGGAGCATTAGGCAATGGCTGCTCCGCTGTCTGTTCTGGTACGAGTTCTGCAGGCTGATCTTCTGTCTGTTTTGCTTCAGCAGAAGGAATAACCTCGATAAAAGGTTCTGCCAGAGTCTTGCTGACAGAAGGATGATCCGGGCTTGTGGCTGGAGTGGAGATACCTAGCATCTGTCGTTGAAAGCGGACAGCTAGGGATAGAGCATGAATATCCATCTCAAGTTGAGCAATCACAGCCCCATCATCTCTGGCAGTAGGAGCAAGCGGATCGAAGTTCTTCTTTTTGGCAGTGAAAAGCAAATTGGCCAGTCTGAATCTGTGTTTTGCCGTAAATAACTCTCTGCGCTGCACCGCAAGTCGAACATCATCAGTTTCTGTGCCTCTCAGAACCTCGTCTTCCATTTTTTTTAGTCTGTGCAACTTTCCGTAGAACATATCAATGTGGTTGACAGTCCGGTACTGGACATATTCATCAAAGACCACAAGGAGTTCAGCTAGCTTCTCATCAACATCCTCCATAGCGATGTCGATGGCAGTCTGTGCAGCAGATTTGGGTTTAGAAGAGATGGGTTCTGTGAGAAAGGCTTTTCCCTTGCCGGTGGAGGAAGGGGACTTAATCCCTGATTGGGTATAGTCACCCAACTCAGTGATAACTATCCCTTTGACCACGGGATTGGCAGAGGGAATTCTAAGGGTGACTTTGGGTGCAGGGGTTGAGGCTTGTGAAGGCTGAGTGGGGGGTTGAAGTGCAGGGGTTGCTTTAGTGGGTGGCAGTATGGGTGGAGGTAGATGTCTGGTTGGTTTGGTAATCTGGGTTCGGGGTTTTTTGGGAAGTGGCTTGGTTGGGGATGAGTGAGCAGACTGGGTTTCTTCTGAGTCAGTCTGAATGGTCAGCTTCCGCTTGACCCGAGGTTTGCGCACATCAGCTTGTTCCTCGTCCTTCTCAATCTTGACTGAGACCATAGTTGTAGGAGTAGGCGGAGCACTCTTGGACTTCAGCAGTGCAAGCCCTTTGGAGTTAAGGACCTTAAAGGGGCGGAGAGCAGACGGCTTGCTCAGCTCGAGGCCTAAGGACTCCAAGAGCTTGCTGAGAGGAACAGCAAAGCATACGGCGTGCTTGGATGCAATCACCGTTTCCAGCAGTACTCCAAACAAAATCATGGACCAGTTTATCTTCTGTCCAGATACAATAGCTGCCATAGCCCTGAACTTCTCGGCGGTTACAGCATCGAAGCTTCCTGCTTTACCCAAAAGTGGCTTGGCTACCACTTCGCACAGCACCTGGAAATGGAAGAGCATTTCCTTCTTCTTAAATGAGGGTTGCAATCGGTGGCCAGAAATAGAAATCTTCCCCTGAAGATCTAAGAGAGATGCTGGAGGAGTCTGTCCGAACTCTGTCAGGCCGGAACTGGGGAGGCCAAAGGTCTTGGCCATTGTTGTTGGCGAGATCTCGAAAGATTTGCCCTGGACAGTTGTAGAGATGGATGACTTCCGGGAGACGGCGTTGGCGAACAGCTCGCGGATTTCTGGTTCATAAACAACGGATCCGCACTCCAAAAAATTCCGTAAACCAGATGATTCCAGGGCTCTAAAAATGGACACCATCGCAGCATCTTCTCCCCTGTAGATGTCATCAAACTCAACGGAGAGTGAGTTATGAGTGATGGTAGCCATATGAAAGAAGTTTAAAGAAGGTGCGAAGAGTAAGAGAGTAGGAGAGTAAGAAGGTAGAAAGCGGTAAACTGTAAAAAGTGAAAAAGTATGAAATGTTCAGCCCGCTAAATAGGAGAGAGAAGACACGTGTCTTTATCTCCAAGACTGAGAAATAAATTATTCAAAATAAACGGTCAGGATGAAGAAAGATAAGGCGGTTAAAGTACAACTAGTTAAAAAGGTTAATCAGTCCGGGCTGTTTTGTTTTTTTTTTTTTAAAAAAAAACAAATAATTGTCCAAACAGATCATAGAATAAAATCAGACTGACAAGTATCGGTCTGAAAGTTCGGACCGGTCTGTGTCTTTCTGAACATTGTATTATCGATCTGTAGTGACAAAAATCTTTAAGAGCGAAAAGAATAAAAACATCTAAACTAATTAAGATAGGTCAATTAAACCAAGAATTTGACGGAAATAATTAAACTTAGCCTCAGGAAGTGGTTTGGTGAAGATGTCTGCTGCTTGCTGCTCTGTTGAAATGTGTTCGATCCGAATTTCCTTTTTGCCAACATGATCTCGAATAAAATGGTGTCGAATATCAATGTGCTTTGTTCGAGAGTGCAAAACTGGATTATACGTTATAGCGATTGCACTTGTGTTGTCGCAAAATATCGGAGAGTCAACAGCTTGAATGCCGTAGTCTTTGAGCTGGTGTTGAATCCAGAGCATTTGAGCGCAACAGCTTCCAGCGGCTAGGTATTCTGCCTCAGCTGTGGATGTGGCAATAGATGTCTGCTTCTTACTGAACCAAGAGATCAATCTTTCACCTAGAAATTGACATGTTCCACTGGTGCTTTTACGATCGATCTTACACCCAGCGTAGTCTGCGTCTGAATATCCGATCAAGCTGAAGTTTGAATCTTTGGAGTACCAAAGACCAACGTTCTGAGATCCTTTTAAGTATTTCAGAATACGCTTGGCAGCAATGAAATGTGATTGCTTTGGTTCTGTCTGAAATCTGGCGCACATACAGACTGAAAACATAATATCGGGCCGGCTCGCTGTAAGATACAATAGCGATCCGATGAGTCCTCTATACATGGTTACTTCAACTGCCGTTCCCCCTTCGTCCTTGTCTAACTTGATTGTTGGACTCATTGGAGTTGATGCAGTTGAGCATGTTTCCATTCCAAATCTCTTGAGGAGCTCTTTGGTATACTTGGTCTGATTGATGAAAATGCCATTGTTGAGCTGTTTTACTTGAAGACCCAGAAAGAATGACAATTCTCCCATCATGCTCATCTCGAACTGTCCCTGCATTAACTTAGAAAATTTCTCGCACAATTTGGGGTTAGTTGACCCAAAGATTATGTCATCAACATAAATTTGAACTAATAGGGTATGTTCCCCCTTAATGAATTTAAAGAGAGTTTTATCTACTGAACCGATCTGAAAATCATGGTTCAGCAGAAATTGAGATAGAGTGTCATACCAGGCTCTTGGAGCTTGTTTCAGACCATACACTGCTTTATTCAGTAGGTATACATGATTAGGATACGAATGGTTCTGAAATCCAGGTGGTTGCTCAATGTAGACTTCTTCATGAAGCTTTCTATTAAGAAAGGCGCTCTTGACGTCCATCTGATATACTTTGAAGTCTTTAAAGGCAGCATATGCAAGAAAGATTCGGATTGCTTCAAGTCTGGCGACTGGTGCAAATGATTCATCGAAGTCGATTCCTTCTTCTTGTCTGAATCCCTGTGCCACCAGTCTGGCTTTGTTTCTAACCACAGTTCCATCGGCGTCTAGCTTATTTCTGAAAACCCATCTGGTTCCAATAACAGGCAGATCGCTTGGTCTGGGAGTTAGACTCCAAACTTGATTTTGTTCGAATTGATTAAGCTCTTCTTGCATTGCTTTAATCCAGTTGAAATCAGTCAGAGCTTCATCGATCTTCTTGGGTTCCAGAGTTGAGATGAAAGCAGCATGAGTGAACTCATCCATCATCTGTCCTCTGGTTCTAATCGGTGCAGAAGGACGACCAATCACTAGATTAGGTGGATGCTTCTTAGTCCATCGATAGCTTGACTCTGGATTGTCTGGTTCGGTCGGAATAATAGTAGCAGCATGATCTGCATCTACTTTAATATTTGAGTCAGGAGCATCTGGATCAGCTCGATCTGAAGAAGCTTCAATGGCCTGATCCGGTCTGTCTGGCACTTCTGGTTCTGGTGGATTGTCTCTTGACCTGTTAGCTACAATCTCATCATCACTGTTAGCTTCGAGATGGATACCTTCCATCTGATTTTGAATTGAATCTTTGTTGCCCTCAACACATAATGATTCATCAAAAACTATATGAACAGATTCTTCTACAGTTAAAGTTCGATTATTAAACACTCGATAAGCTTTGCTAATTGATGAATATCCTAAGAATATACCATTATCTGACTTAGCTTCAAATGCTGTAAGATGACTCTTACCATTGTTGTGAACGAAGCATTTACAGCCAAATACATGAAAGTGAGAAACAGATGGTCTGTTACCAGTCCATATTTCATATGGAGTGAGATTCAGCTTCTTGTTAATCATAGATCGGTTTTGAGTGTAGCAAGCAGTATTTACAGCTTCTGCCCAGAACTTTTGAGAGATTCCAGAATCAGCAAGCATTGTTCTTGCTGCTTCCTTGAGCGTTCTGTTTCTTCGTTCTGCAACTCCATTCTGTTGAGGAGTTCTGGCGGCTGAAAACTCATGCTTGATTCCGTGATCTTCTAGAAAGGATTCAAGATTCTGATTTGAAAACTCAGTGCCTTTGTCACTTCGAATCCTGTCTATGCTGGATGATTTCTCGTTCTGAGTGCGTTTCAGCAGCTTGATCAACTTCGGACCGGTCTGATCTTTACTGCTCAGAAATATAGTCCATGTAAAGCGTGAATAATCATCAATAACAACAAGAGTATACCGCATTCCCCCTAAACTTGTTATTGGTATAGGACCAAACAAGTCCATATGCAGTAATTCTAAACAGCGGGAGGAGGATTTGGCATTCTTGTTTTTGAAGGATGATCTGATCTGTTTGCCCATTTGGCAAGCTTCGCAGATCTTATCCTTAGTAAAGTCGATCTTGGGCAGACCGATAACTAAATCATGTTTACACAGGCTAGCAATGGTCTTAAAGTTGATATGATTCAAGCGCTTATGCCATAGCCAGTGTTTATTATCATTGTTAGCGATGAAGCAAGTAGGATTATCAGGTTGAGCATGATTCCAGTTAATCTTATATGTGTTTCCATTCCTGATTCCTACGAGCATGGTTATACCGTCTGATGATTTAACAGTGCAAGTGTGTTTATGAAATTCTACAGCATAACCATTATCACAGAGTTGACTGATACTAATCAGATTATAGCACAGATTTTCAACTAACAGCACATCATTGATAATAATGTTACCATGGACAATCTTACCCTTGCCCACGGTCTTACCCTTTGAGTTATCTCCGAAGATGATTTTGGGTCCAGTGCATTCTGTGACTTCAGACAGCAGCTTGATGTTTCCAGTCATGTGACGAGAGCACCCGCTGTCCAAGTACCAATCTGATGCGAGATTCTTCTGTACCTGTCATCACACATATTTATTGTTGGTACCCAATCCTATTTGGGTCCAGAACGGATTAGCCCTTTGGGAACCCACACCTGTATCAGCTTTAGTGGCTTGTGTGTGTAGGGTGTGCTATGTGCTGGTCTGTTTCGATGTTGTGTGTGATAATGTGTGCGCTGTGAAAACCTTTGATTTTCATAAGGTAGTCTATATCTTCGTTGAATCGGTTTTGAGTTATAGTAATTGTATTGTCTTCCTTGCCTTCGATCTTGCATTTTTGAATTTGGTCTCACAAACACAAATCTTGCTGGTGCCTTATCGTTGGCTTGGTCGACATAACCAACCCCTTTTCTCAAATTTTGATTTACGTAAGAGACTCCTGTTTGAATCTTAGGTGCTTCAGTTTCATATACTGTGCTGGATTTAACAAATGTCATTTGTTTGACTTGATTCTTTACCAGCAACAGCTCAGACTCATCTTTGGTGCATTCTTTGGTGTCAAAGCCTATGCCGGTGAAATCACCGACATTTCTTTGAGCTTCTTGTAATTCTTCCAATGATGTTCTGGATTTTGTCCATGTTTTGAATATATGTGAGAGCTTAGCATTTTGTGTGCTAATTCTCTTATTGTCTTCATGGAGCTGATCATAAGAGATTTTCAGCTTATTCAGCTCGATCTGGAGATTTTTGCACTCACCCTGCTCAGAGCAGCTTGGTTTGTTGTGCTCATCCATTTGAGTACTGATTTTGGCTTTATTCTTCTCAAATGATTCAGCTAAGATCCTATAATCATTTGCCATGTCTTGCAGTGCGGACATGAGCTCTTCTCGTGTAAAATCATTTGATTCAAATTCAAATACCTCATCTGTCTGACTCATTTCTTCATCTGCCATCAGACATTGAACCTCTTCTTCGCTTTCGCTGGAAGAATATTCAGAGCTGTCTGAATCGGAATCAGTCTGAGCCCATTTGCTGTTTCCTTCCTCAGCAACTAAGACTTTTTGGGATTTTCCATGATTCTTGCGGTCTTTGTGGTGCTTCTTCTTTCTATCATCACGATGCTTCTCTTTCCTTTCTTCTTTCTTCGGTCTGGTGCAATCTGCAATAAAGTGTCCGGTCTTACCACAATTGTAGCAAGCCTGATCGTTAACAGTATCATCTTTTCTTGATTTATAATGATGAGAGGGTTTGAAGTTCCTCTTATTTTTAGACATAAATTTACCGAATTTCTTTATAAATAATGACATAGCATCGTTACTCATCTGTTCAGCAGATCGGTCTGATGTTGAAGCGATCTGGTCTGGGATGGCTGCCAGGGCCTTGTTGGGTTGAGAGATGAATGGCTCTGCTTCACCTCTGCTTATTAGTTCAAACTCATAGGCCTTGAGGTCTGCAAACAGATCATGAAGTTCAACCTTGTTAAGGTCTTTTGATTCCCTCATGGCAATGGTCTTTATATCCCATTCCTTTGGCAGAGCTCTCATTACTTTCAGAGCGATCTCTCTGTTAGAATATTCCTTCCCCAGACCATTCAGTTCATTTATGATGCTGGTGACTCTTTCATCAAACTCATTTAGAGTTTCACCACTTTTCATCTTTATGCTCTCAAATCTTTGAAGAGCCACAGTTAACTTGTTTTCTTTGGTCTGGTCGTTGCCTTCACATAGCTGTGCTATCTTCTCCCAAATTTCTTTGGCAGTAGAGCACATTTTGATTTTGCTGAACATGTTCTTGTCCAAAGTTTTGAACAAGATGTCTTTGGCCACATTGTCGAGGTTTGCTTTCTTTCTATCCTCATTCGTCCAGAGGGATCTGTCTTTTTCTACCATTTGTGGTTCTCCACTGGTAGTGGCGACTGCTGTATTTATTTTTAGGATCTTCATTGGTCCATCGGTGATGATGAACCACATGTCGTCATCCTGAGCTGCCAGGTGAGCTTGCATTCTGATTCTCCAGTCATCATAATCTTCTTTTGAGAACATGGGGATTTTGTTGAATGATGCCATCAGCTTAATATTCTTTGTGCTGATTAAGATGACCTGCTCTGATACCACTTGTTAGGATCGGTCCGGAGTGTTTAGAGGGGGGGGGGGGGGGGGGTGAATGAACACTCCTTACAAAGTTTATCCCTTGTGAATTCTTTCTGATTAGTGAAAGAAATCTGTTACTTAATCAACTCTTTGAACAGAACAGACCACTAATAAGTAAGTGCGGAAACGGTCTACTCTTGTATAAGTAAGAACAGCTCGATGGCTAAGTGCAGAATGATAAGACACAGGATATGTTTCTGGAAGTTCGAAGGTGGTGTAATCCTTCTACGTCTCCCCTTCTTCCAATTAAGGAAGGTTTATACTAGAAGACTTTGATTTATACAATCCTGTTGTACAAACCCGATTCAGGCTGGATTTACCTCACTACCAGTCTGAAACTCCTAGTCACTCAACCTGCTCAGACACACTCTGTCTGACAGTTACAAAATGTTGCTCACTTCTATTTTTCAATACACAATGCGCACAGTGATCCTACAATGATCAAATGTTACAAAGTAATTGCGCGTAAATGAATAACTTCAGCTCGAAAGCTTCTGTACTTTGTAAGCGTGTGCTGTTTAGCTTTCTTGTATATTTTTCAATTGATCAGCGTGAGTTGTAGAGTCGAGAGTCTTTTGCATCTGTTTGTTGCATCCTTTTATAGTTGAAGGTGGCAACGGCATTGTTTCCCTTAATGTGCAGCTATGACTCTTTTTAGACTCTGAGAAAGCTACAGTCTTCTTCTTCAGGATACTTGCCGTTCTGGTATATGCTTTCGGCGACCGTCAGGTAAGCTCTTCTTTGTCTTCTTACCTATTATGGCAATCTTCAGTCTTTGGTCCTTTGTAGCATTAATTGCAGCATTAAATGCTGCAATAAATATCCGTTGATGATTCGGACTGAGAAGCCATCCTTTATGTATCCTTGACTGCTCTGATCTGATAAAGGTTGAGATCGATCTGAAGCATCGATCTTGTCATTCTGGAATCCATCGATCCGGTCTGATATGTACTATTCTTTATCAGTTTGCTCTGATATGTCCGATCGATCTGGTATGCCTAGTTTCCATCGATCCGGTCTGAAATGCTTTGCCATCTTGCTCTGTTGAGTCCGATTGATCTGGTCAATCTGATTTCTATCGATCCGGTCTGAACTGTTTTGTCATCTTTAAAATCTCATCGATAAGGTCCGGAACTAACAGTTGGTATATGCAACTATAAAAGGATGCATCAGAAGATCTCAAGAAGAGAGTCTGATCAATCGAAAAATGCACAAGAAAGCAAAACAGCACAAGCTTACAAGCTCAGAAGCTCTCGAGCTGAAATTCTTCTTAAGCACGAGTACATTGTAATATTTGATCATTTAGGATCACTGTGTGCATAGACTAAAGTCTATTTTGTGTATTCTGTATTGAAATATAGAAGTGAGAAACTATTGTAACTGTCAGACAAAGTGTGTCTGAACAGATCGAGTGACTAGGAGTTTCAGTCTGGTAGTGAGGTAAATCCAGCTGAATCGGGTTTGTACAACAGGATTGTATAAATCAAAGTCTTCTAGTGGAATCCTTCCTTAATTGGAAGAAGGGGAGATGTAGAAGGATTACACCACCTTCGAACTTCCAGAAACATATTCTGTGTTTTTATCTTTCTGCACTCGTTCCATTATTCAAGCCATCGAGCCGTTCTTACTAAAATATTCAGTGGTCTGTTCTGCAAAAGAGTTGATTAAGAAACAGATTTCTTTCACTAATCCGAACGAAATCACAAGGGATTAATTTTTAATAGGAGTGTTCATTCACCCCCCCCCCCTCTAAACACTCCGGACCGATCCTAACAAGTGGTATCAGAGCAGGTCATCTTAATCAGCACAAAGACACTCGAGATGATGGCATCATTCAACAAAATTCCTATGTTCTCAAAAGAAGACTATGATGATTGGAGAATCAGAATGCAAGCTCATCTGGCAGCACAGGATGACGATATGTGGTTCATCATCACTGATGGACCAATGAAGATTCCGAAAGTCAATACAGCAGTCGCCATTACTGGTGGTGAACCACAAATGGTCGAGAAGGACAGATCCCTCTGGACGAATGAGGAAAGAAAGAAAGCAAACCTCGACAACGTTGCCAAAGACATCTTGTTCAAGACATTGGACAAGAATATGTTCAGTAAAATCAAAATGTGCTCTACTGCCAAAGAAATTTGGGAGAAGATAGCACATCTCTGTGAAGGGAACGACCAGACCAAGGAAAACAAGCTGACTATTGCTCTTCAAAGATTTCAGAGCATAAAAATGAAGATTGGAGAAACTCTAAATGAGTTTGATGAAAGAGTCACTTGTATCATCAATGAACTAAATGGTATGGGCAAGGAATACTCAAACAGAGAGATCGCTCTGAAAGTTATGAGAGCCCTGCCAAAAGAATGGGATGTTAAGACCATTGCAATGAGGGAATCCAAAGATCTGAACAAAGTTGAACTTCATGATCTGTTCGCAGATCTTAAAGCATATGAGTTCGAACTAATCAGCAGAGGTGAAGCAGAGCCATTCATCTCTCAACCAAACAAAGCACTGGTAGCCATTCCAGACCAGACCGCCCCCACAACAGATCGATCTATCGAACAGATAAGTAATGATGCTATGTCATTATTTATCAAGAAATTTGGTAAATTCATGTCTAAAAATAAGAGGAACTTTAAACCCTCTCATCATTATAAATCAAGAAAGGACGATGCTGTTAATGATCAGGCTTGCTACAATTGTGGTAAGACCGGATATATTATTGCAGCTTGCACCAGACCGAAGAAAGAAGAACGTAAAGAGAAGTATCGTGATGACAGGAAAAAGAAGCACTACAAAGACCGCAAAAATCATGGAAAGTCCCAAAAGGTCCTAGTAGCAGAAGAAGGAAACAACAAGTGGGCTCAGACTGATCAGACTCAGAAAGCTCTGAATATTCTTCCAGCGAAAGCGAAGAAGATATTCAATGTCTAATGGCAGACGAAGATATGAGTCAAACAGACGAGGTATTCGATCTTGACTCAAATGAATTTACACGTGAAGAGCTCATGTCCGCACTGCAAGACATGGCTAATGATTATAGACTCTTAGCTTAATCATTTGAGAAAAGTAAAGCTAAAGCCAATGATCAAATGGATGAGCACAACAAACCAAGCTACTCTGAGCAGGGTGAGTGCAATAATCTAAAGATCGAGCTGAATAAGCTGAAAATCTCCTATAATCAGCTCCATGAAGAAAATAAGAGAATTAGCACACAAAATGCTAAGCTTTCTCATATCTTCAAAACGTGGACAAAATCCAGAACATCTTTGGAAGAATTGCAAGAGGTACAAAGAAATGTCGGCGATGTTACAGGCATAGGCTTTGATATCAAAGACTGCACCAAAGATGAATCTGAACTGTTGCTGGTAAAGAACAAAATCAAACAAATGACATTTGTTAAATCCAGCACAGTATATGAGACTGAAGCACCTATAATTCAAATGGGAGTCTCTTTCGTAAATCAAGGGTTGAGAAAAGGGATTGGATAAGTTAACCAAGCCAAAGAAAAGGCACCAGCAAGCTTTGCGTCTTTCAGACCAAATCTAAGGGTGCATGATCTAAGGCAAGGAAGACAATACAATTACTATAATTCAAAACCAGTTCAACGAAGATATAGACTACCCTATGAGAATCAAAGGTTTCCATATCGCACACATTATCACACACAATATCAAAACAGACCAGCTCACAGCACACCACACACACACAAGCCATTAAAGTTGATACAGGTGTGGGTTCCCAAAGGGCTAATCCGTTCTGGACCCAAATAGGATTGGGTACCAACAATAGTTATGTTTGATGACAGGTACCGAAGAAACTTGCATCAGACTGGTACTTGGACAGTGGGTGTTCTCGTCACATGACTGGAAACATCGAGCTGATGTCTGAAGTCACAGATTGTACTGGACCAAAGATCATTTTTGGAGATAACTCAAAAGGTAAGACCGTGGGCAAGGGTAAGATTGTCCATGGTAACATTATTATCAATGATGTGTTGTTAGTTGAAAATCTATGCTATAATCTGATTAGTATAAGTCAACTTTGTGATAATGGTTATGCTGTAGAATTTCACAAACACACTTGCACTGTTAAATCGTCAGATGGTATGACCATGCTTGTAGGAATCAGAAATGGAAATACATATAAGATTAACTGGAATCATGATCAACCTGATAATCCTACTAGCTTCATCGCTAATAATGATAATAAACACTGGCCATGGCATAAACGCTTGAATCATCTCAATTTTAAGACTATATCTAGCCTGTGTAAACATGATTTAGTTGTCGGTCTGCCCAAGATGGACTTTGCTAAGGATAAGATCTGTGAAGCGTGCCAAATGGGCAAACAGATCAGATCATCCTTCAAAAACAATAATGCCAAATCCTCCTCACGCTGCTTAGAACTACTGCATATGGACTTGTTTGGTCCTATACCAATAACAAGTTTAGGGGGAATGCGGTATACTCTTGTTGTTATTGATGATTACTCACGTTTTACTTGGACTATATTTTTGAGCAGTAAAGATCATATCGGTCCGAAATTGATCAAGCTGCTGAAACGTACTCAGAATGAGAATTCATCCAGCATAGACAGGATTCGAAGTGACAAAGCACTGAGTTTTCAAATCAGAATCTTGAATCCTTTCTAGAAGATCATGGAATTAAGCACGAATTTTCAGCCGCCCGAACTCCCCCAACAAAATGGAGTTGCAGAACGAAAAAACAGAACGCTTAAAGAGGCAGCAAGAACAATGCTTGCTGATTCTGGAATTTCGCAAAAGTTCTGGGCAGAAGCTGTAAATACTGCATGCTACACTCAAAATCGGTCTATGATTAACAAGAAGTTTAATCTCACTCCATATGAGATATGGACTGGTACCAGACCGTCTATCTCTCACCTTCATGTATTTAGCTGCAAATGCTTCGTTCACAACAATGGTAAGAATCATCTTACAGCATTTGAAGCTAAATCAGATAATGGGATATTCTTAGGATATTCATCTAATAGCAAAGCTTTTAGAGTTTTCAATAATCGCACTTTAACTGTAGAAGAATATGTTCATGTAGTATTTCATGAATCTTTATGTATTGAGGGTAGCAAGGAATCAATTCAAAATCAGATGGAAAACATCCATCTCGAAGCTAACAGTGATGATGAATTTGTAGATAACAGGTCAAAAGACAATCCACCGGAACCTGAAGTACCAGACAGACCGGATCACGGCAATGAAGCTCCTTCAGATCAAGCCGATCCGGATGTTCCTCGCTCTAATGTTAAATCAGATGCTGATAATGCCACTACTATTCATCCGTCTGGACCAGACAATCCAGAATCGAGTTATCGATGGACAAAGAGGCATCCACCTGATCTAGTAATTGGAAGTCCTTCTGCACCGATTAGAACTAGAGGACAGATGATGGATGAATTCACTCATGCTGCTTTCATATCAAATCTGGAACCTAAAAAGATTGATGAAGCTTTGACTGATTTCAACTGGATTAAAGCTATGCAGAATAGCTTAATCAATTTGAACAAAATCAAGTTTGGAGTCTAACCCCCAGGCCAAGCGATCTGCCTGTTATTGGAACCAGATGGGTGTTCAGAAACAAGCTAGACGCAGATGGAGTTGTGGTTAGAAACAAAGCCAGACTGGTGGCACAAGGATTCCGACAAGAAGAAGGAATTGACTTCGATGAATCCTTTGCACCAGTCGCCAGACTTGAAGCAATCCGAATATTTCTTGCTTATGCTGCTTTTAAAGACTTCAAGGTATATCAAATGGACGTTAAGAGTGCCTTTCTTAATGGCAAGCTTCAAGAGGAAGTCTACATTGAGCAACCTCCTGGATTTCAGAACCACTCATTTCCTAATCATGTATATCTACTGAATAAAGCAGTATATGGTCTGAAACAAGCACCAAGAGCCTGGTATGATACTCTGTCTCAATTTCTGCTGAACCATGATTTTCAGATCGGCTCAGTGGATAAAACTCTGTTTAAATTTATTAAGGGGGAACATACTTTGTTAGTTCAAATTTATGTTGACGATATCATTTTTGGGTCAACTAACCCCAAATTATGCGAGAAATTCTCTAAGTTAATGCAGGGATAGTTTGAGATGAGTATGATGGGAGAACTATCATTCTTTTTGGGTCTCCAAGTCAAACAGCTCAGCAATGGCATTTTCATAAATCAAACCAAGTATACCAAAGAGCTACTCAAGAGATTCGGAATGGAAACGTGTTCAACTGCATCAACTCCAATGAGTCCTTCAATCAAGTTAGATAAAGACGAAGGGGGAACAACAGTTGAAGTATCTATGTATCGCGGACTGATCAGATCGCTCTTGTATCTTACAGCGAGCCATCCTGATATTATGTTCTCAGTCTGTATGTGTGCCAGATTTCAGTCAGAACCAAAGCAATCACATTTTATTGCTGCTAAGCGTATTCTGAAATACTTAAAAGGATCTCAGAACGTTGGTCTTTGGTACTCCAAAGATTCAAACTTCAGCCTGATCGGATATTCAGACGCAAACTACACTGGCTGTAAGATTGATCGTAAAAGCACCAGTGGAACATGTCAATTTCTAGGTGAAAGATTGATCTCTTGGTTCAGCAAGAAGCAAACATCTATTGCTACATCTACAGCTGAAGCAGAATATCTTGCCGCTGGAAGCTGTTGCGCTCAAATGCTCTGGATTCAACACCAGCTCAAAGACTATGGCATTCAAGCTGTTGAATCTCCAATATTTTGTGACAATACAAGTGCAATTGCCATAACGTATAATCCAGTTTTGCACTCTCGAACCAAGCATATTGATATACGACATCATTTTATTCGAGACCATGTTGGTAAAAAGGAGATTCGGATCGAGCATATTTCAACAGATCAGCAGGCAGCAGATATCTTCACCAAACCACTTCCCGAGGCTAAGTTTAATTATTTCCGTCAAATTCTTGGTTTAATAGACTTAACTTGATGATTTAATAGTTTTAGTCTTTTTCTTTTAAAGATTGTATGCTAGCACAGATCGATAATACAATGTTCAGAAAGACACAGACCGGTCCGAACTTTCAGACCGATCTATATCAAATCTGATGTTATCTCATGATCTGTCTGGTCAACAAATCTTTAAATAAAATAATTGTTTAAATCAGCCCGAACTGATCGCAAATTTTAACCGCATTATCTTTCTTTTATCCTGATCGGTCGTTTTGAATTATTTTACTATCAGTTATCGATATAAAGACACGTGTCTTCTCTCTCTTATTTAGCAGGCTGAACATTTCACTTTCATTCACTTTTTAACAATTACCGCCGTCTGCTCTCTAACTCTCTATTTCTTTTCAATCTCTTCGTATTTTCATTACACTTAAATGGCTATTATAACTCACAACTCTCTCTCCGTTGAGTTCGATGATATTTACAGGGCTGAAGATACAGAGATGGTCTCTATTTTCCAAGCTTTGGAATCGTCTGGATTAAGGAATTTTCTGGAGTGTGGCACGGTGGTTTACGAATCAGAGATTCGCGAACTGTTCGCCAATGCTGTATCCCAGAAGATATCTTTCTCCACCTCCGTCAAGGGCAAAACGTTTGAAATCTCTCCGTCGATGTTGGCAAAGACCTTTGGTCTTCCCAACTCCGGACTGACTGAGTTTGGCCAGATTCCTCAAGCTCTCTCACAGCTCTTCAGGGGAAGGTATCTATCTTTGGCCACCGCCTGCAGCCTTCATTCAAGAAGAAGGAAATGCTCTTTTTATTTCCAGGTGTTATGCGAGATCGTTGGTAAGCCTTTATTAGGCAAAGCCGGAAGCTTTGACGCCGTCACTGCTGAGAAGTTCAGAGCCATGGCTGCTATTGTTTCTGGACAGAAGATGAACTGGTCCGTAATTCTATTTGGAGTCCTGTTGGAAACAGTGATTGCCTCCAAACAGGCCGTCTGCTTTGCTGTTCCTCTCAGCAAGCTACTGGAGACTTTGGACATCGAGCTGGGGAAACAGTCTGCTCTAAGTCCCTTCAAAATTCTCAACTCCAAAGGGCTAGCACTACTGAAGTCTAAGAGTGCTCCACCCACTCCTACCGATCTGGTGGCCGTCAAGATTGAGAAGGGAGAAGAACAGGCTGTTGCTCGAAAAACTCGGGTCAAGCTCAAATTGACCATTCAGACTGACTCCGAGGAAACTCAGTCTGCTCCTACACCACCAGCCAAGCCCCTTCCCAAAAAGCCCAGAACCCAGATTACCAAGCCAATCAAAACCTTACCTCAGGGTGTTCGTGGGCCGGATCGGACCGGATTCGGACCGGATCCGACCGGTCCCGGACTCGTTTTTTGTGGAACCGGACCAATCCGGTTCTGAACCGGATTGGTCCGGTTCCGGTTCCATGGCTAATGCCATGGAACCGATCCGGTTCGGAACCACGGTTCCGATTTGCCGGATTGGACCGGGTTAAACCGGTTCCAACCGGAACCGGTTTGGCCAACCCTTTTTTTTTTTTTTCCAACTCAAATCGTAAAGGAAATATATCATTTATTGAATATGGAAAACAACATAAAAGATACATCATTTGAAATTCATAACAAAAATACATTACTCATCATAATTTATAAGTATAGTCTTGGCCAATTCTTCTTCTTCTTCAGAACTTTCATTGCAGAACTCGTCGATTCCTCCTTCTCTCTTATTTCTTCTCTCAGCATCGAACCAATCTCTTAGCAGCGTAAGCATGCACAATGATTCTGCTTGTAGAGAAACTCTAAAGTCTCCAATGAGCCGAGCACAAGTTGAAAATGCCGACTCTGATGCAACACTGGATGTTTGGACTGCAAATACATCTCTAGCCATTTTGGCTAAGACTGGATATTGTCTTGCGTTTGCTTTCCACCACTCTAGTACGTCAAAATTTTCATCTGTAATGAACATTTGACCCAGGAAGAACTGCAACTCATTTGAAGAGGTAGATGACACTCCGCTTCCTCTCTGCTTCTTTCTTCCAAGGCTCCGCAACAGATTAATCCCTCCGCTTCGTGACTGACTAGCATCTTCTTCTTCTCCTCCTACTACACGCGCCGATGAGCTCTGTCCCTGTTCACTATGGTACAATCCAAACATATTTTGGAGAGAATGCATGATTGACGTCTTTTGATCGTCAACATCCTTATCCAAAAACGTACTGTAATATTCAAAGAAAGTATCGAAAGATCCTACACCCTGACTTGGGTCTAACAATGTAGATATACAGTGCACATGTGGAATTTGTTCCCAATATTTTTTAAACTTCTCCTCCATACGATAAACGAACGACATCAACTCAATATCATCTCTAAATTCAATAAATTTGCAAAACATGTTAAATACAAGTGGTAGAAAATAATGAGAAGTAGGATTACAAACACCGGAGAAACGATCTGTTGCATCTTTAAAGGTTGATAACAAAGCAGTTAAATTTTTAACAAAAAACCAATCCTTATCAGACAATAAATAACTTTCATCACTTTCAGGCATTTGATAAGAGTTATAAAAAGAAGTTAAAGCATCTTGATAAGGTAACATCGATTCTAACATTTTGTGCAAAGAATTCCATCGACTTACAATGGGCGGTGGAAAAAGAGTAAACCGAAGGTTCTGACTTGCACACGTATGTTTCCAATCACGCTTAATGCGTGATTGTCGTATCCATTGACAACAATTTTTAAGTTTGTCTATGCTACTACATTCAGCATCTTCATAACCATCTTTTACTGCTAAATTAATTATATGGCATGCACATCTAACATGGAAAAAAACACCATTAAGCATTGGTCGTAAATATATTTTAAGTTCACGCATTGCCGCGTTATTATTTGAAGCGTTGTCAAGTGTAATCGAACAAATTTTATCCGCAATTCCATAAAATCTACAAACATTAACAATATATTTAGCAATTTGGGAACCAGTATGTGCAGATTTTAATTCATCCAGTGACAAAATTCTTTTCTGCAAACACCAGTTATCATCAATCCAATGACCAGTAATAACAAGAAAAGAAAGTAATGCGGTATTCGTCCAAATATCAGTTGTTAAACTTAATCTGCAGTTAATAGAAGAAAGATGATCAACTAAAGTCTTACGGTAATCAAGAAACACATCGACAATATTTCTTTTCAAAGTATGCCTAGAAATATGTCTAAAACATGGTTGGATACCAGAAGAAAATTCAACAAAGCCATCTTTTTCAGAAAACAAAAAAGGAAGTTCGCATCTTACAATAAAACGAACGAATAATCTTTTGTTCATTTCCGGTGTTAAGATAAAATTAGTGCCAGACTGAGGATTAATTTGAAGTTGGGTTGGTTCTCTACCTAATGGTTGTAAAGTAACATCATCAAAATTATGTTTTTTAACTAGATGTTTCTTAAAAGTTCCGGTACCGCCAGCGGAACCACCTGTTTTATAATTATACGTGGTTTTACATATTTTACAAATAACAACAGATTCGTTCGTACCTGGTTTTGTCTCGACGTCAAAATGATCCCATACCTTGCTTCGTTTGGGACGGTTACTCGTGCGACTCGAAGCGGCAGTAGTCGCGGATGACCCGCCAGGGGCCGGATTTTGGGGGGCCGCCGGTTCTGCAACGTGTTCCGCTTCTTCAACATCATAAGCATTATCAAACTCGGCAAATATATCATAATTTTCTTGGAATAAATGTGGATTTGAGGCACCACCACGACCACCACGACCAGTAGAAGAAGATGCCATCGTATTAGTGGAAATATGGAAAAACGAGATAATTGTAATCAAGATTAGGATTGTAAGAGTAAGAGAGTTGGAGATGAAAAATTGAAGAGGAAAAATGAGGTATATATAGAAGCAAAAAATTTTTTTTTTAAAAAAAAAATTTTTTTTTTAATTAATCCGTTGCCCAACGGCTAAAATAGCCGTTGGGCAACGGCAGTCCGTTGGCCAACGGCTACAATGCCGTTGGCCAACGGAACCCTCCCCATTTTTTTTTTAATTTTTAACCGGTTTCGGTTCCGGTCCGGAACCGGAACCGGTGGAACCGGAACCGCCGGATTGGCGGTTCCGGACCTATGGAACCGATCCGATCCGGGCAAAACCCGGATCGGATTCCGGTTTATAACCGGATCAACCGGTTCCGGTTTGGAACCGGAATCGACCGGTCCGGTTCCGGACCGGTTCCGGTTGATCCGGACCGTTAACCACCCTTAACCTTACCTCTCAAAACCCTACCCATATTGCCTCCAACAAAAGCCACCCCTGCACCCCAACCTACAACCCAACTTTCAACCACTTCAACCACTGCACCCAAAGTAAGCATCCGAGTTCCCTCTGCCATCCCCATGGTCAAAGGGATTGTCGTCACTGAGTTGGGAGACTACACCCAATCAGGGATCAAATCTCCATCTTCCACAGGCAAGCTGAACCCCTTTCCTCCAAACCCAAATCTGCCACGCAAACAGCCATCGACATCGCTATGGAGGATGTTGATGAGAAGGTGAAGGCGTTAGTTGTAGTATTTGATGAATATGTCGAGTACAGAACAATCAACCACATTGAGATGTTCTTCGGCAAACTGAAACGCCTACAGAAAATGGAAGAAGAAGTCCTTAAGGGGACAGAGACAGATGATGTTCGAATTGCTGTACAGCGCAAAGATCTATTTACGGCCAACCAGAGATTCAGACTGGCGAATCTGCTTTTGGATGCTAAGAAAGCAAACTTCGATCCGAACACTCCAACTGCCAGAGATGATGGTGATGTTATTGCTCAATTGGAAATGGATATCCATGCTCTTCACCTAGCTGTCCGATTCCAACGACAGAAGCTCAGTATATCCACTCCAATAACCAGCCCGGATCATCCATCTGCTAGCAAGACTCTGGCAGAACCTTTCGTAGAGGTTGTTCCCTCTGGAGCACCACACCAGACAGCAGACCAGACAGCAGAACGCATAGCAGATCAGACAGCGGAGCAGCCAATGATTAATGCTCCGTCTGCTACAGAAGATGTGTAAGTAATCCTTAGAGCATACAACGCAGCGGAATAAAATTTTAGGATTACAAACCAGCAGATCTATACATAGGTTATCATATCGGATTAAGGTATACGAAGGTCTCACCCTTGTAGCGTGTTTGAAGCAGAATCCACGGAGCAGCACCACGTCCTACGCCTTCTCCGATTCAATAGCAAAACTCAATGAGTTTTGCCTCAACGGTATCCACACGATCAAATCGGGTGAAGGGATGGATTAATAACAAGTTGCTAGACAAGTTATTGAACCGATACACGAAGCTAACTCGATTCACAATCGAATGATGGCACGAAAAACAATCAAGGATGCCCTTCGACAATGAAGAAGCCGAGAGCAAACTTGAGAGGCGGCCGAGAGCTTCTCACGTGTAGGTTTTGATATTATGAAGTGTTATATCAAGTCTTAATCTAATTAAAACCTTGTTAACACATTATATATGATTAATTAAAGGCTTTTCATAAAGCCGCATGGGCTTAAGCCCATGATTTAATTCAATCATTATGATATTTAATTAAGACTCCTCTTAATTATTTAATTCATCCCATGAATTTAATTTCCCTTCTCGATTTAATCTTTTGTGCGACCCGATAGGATCTTGTAATGTTGGCAATGACATAAAATCTCATTTTATGTCGCAAGCATTGAGCGGTATCTAGCAACACATCAATGCTACCCAAATTACAAGAATGTCAACGACTCGACATAACCTTTAGAACTTGTGATAATATTAATCATGTAACTTAATCCCTTTGTCCATTGTGTTTAGATTGAACACGAGTCATGGAACAGTCATACTCGTATATCCAATCTTTATTTCTTGATCCCCAAGTAGAACTAGAATAAACGAATAAGCTCGATATCTCATATCGTCTCATTCGAGCATGGCCAGGCATTTTAGTTCTCACTTGATCAAGGGCCAAACACATCTCCTGTTATATAGGAGGGACAAATCCTATCTCGATCAGTCAACATCCCTCTACATAATTCGTAGTGTATCCAATAGTCGCCTTTATAGTATACCCTGTTACGGGTAACGTTTGACGATATCAAGATACATAACTACTTATGTTGGGATCTCTGATGATCACAAGTCGTAAGGATTTCATACATTATTATCACTATGAGAATTGCATATGACGATCATATAACTATCCATGTTGCATTCTCATGGTGGGTCTGTCCAGTACATCGTTCTCTAACATGTACCCATATGTTGATTTGATATCTCATATCAATGAACAATTCATCGATAAAACACATACTAGTCTCTACGTATTATCATTATCCCTATTCATGATAATACTTGACTAGGGACATCTTTAAGAATAATACAATATTATTCTAAGGACATTAACATATATATTAATTCACAATGCACAGTTAAAAGAATAATATATAATAATGAATTGCCATTCATAAAACCATAAACATTGTAAGTCTTAAACAATCATCCAATGACTTGTCTTAGGGCATATCCCAACAAATCTCCCACTTGCACTAAGACCACTCAGACATATACCTAATGCCTAGAGATCTAGTATGACGATCATGCTTCTGCCTGTGACAGCGGCTTCGTCAATGGGTCAGATACATTATCATCTGTTGGTACTTTGCATATTTTAACATCTCCCCTTTCAACGATTTCTCGAATGAAATGGAAACGCCTAAGTATGTGCTTGGATCTTTGGTGAGATCTTGGTTCCTTAGCCAATGCGATCGCTCCATTGTTGTCACAATAGAGTTCTATCGGATCTTTAATGCTAGGCACCACTCCAAGTTCAGAAATGAACTTCCTCATCCAAACAGCTTCCGTTGTAGAATCGGCTACTGTTTCTTGCTTTGAACTCTTCCAGCTCACAGCACCTCCATTCAGGCAATACACATATCCAGATTGCGATCGAAAATCATCTTTGTCGGTTTGGAAGCTTGCATCAGTGTAACCCATTACATTGAGCTCTTCCTCACCTCCATAAATCAAGAATGTATCATTAGTCCTTCTCAAGTACTTTAGGATATTCTTGACAGCAATCCAGTGACCTTCACCTGGATCAACTTGATATCTGCTCGTCATGCTCAAAGCATACGATACATCGGGACGAGTACATATCATGGCATACATGATAGATCCAATAGCTGACGCGTATGGAATCTTACTCATGCGTTGTCTCTCATCTGGTGTTGAAGGACACTGTTCCTTCGAGAGATAAATACCATGTGTCATAGGCACGAATCCTTTCTTGGATTCTTGCATGCTAAACCTTTTAAGCACCTTGTCTATGTATGTACTTTGACTTAGACCAAGAAGCCTTCTCGATCTATCTCTATAGATCTTGATTCCTAATACATAGGTGTCTTCTCCTAAGTCTTTCATCGAAAAGCAATTCCCTAGCCAAATCTTTACAGATTGCAAGGCAGGGATATCATTTCCAATAAGAAGTATGTCATCTACATACAACACTAAGAAAATGATTACGCTCCCACTGACCTTCTTGTAGACACAAGGTTCATCTTCATTTTTGATAAAACCAAACTCTTTGATTGCATCATCAAAACGAAGATTCCAACTCCGAGAAGCTTGCTTCAATCCATAAATGGATCGTTGTAGCTTGCATATCTTTCCAGCATCCTTTGGATCGACAAAACCCTCGGGCTGTGTCATGTACACATCCTCGAGCAGATTTCCATTAAGGAAAGCTGTTTTGACATCCATCTGCCTGATTTCATAATCATGAAATGCAGCTATTGCAAGTAAGATCCTTATGGATTTAACCATGGCCACTGGTGAAAAGGTTTCATCATAGTCAATACCATGAATTTGTTTGAATCCTTTTGCAACCAGCCGACCTTTATAGGTTTGTACATTACCATCCATATCGGTCTTTTTCTTGAAAATCCATTTGCACCCTATGGGTCGTACCCCTTCAGGTGGATCAACCAAAGTCCATACTTGGTTTGTATACATGGATTCCATCTCAGATTTCATGGCCTCTTGCCATTTCTCAGAATCATTGCCCATTATAGCTTGTTGATAAGATGACGGCTCATCCTCATCAATAAGTAGTAAGTCACCTTGTTGAGTCACAAGAAATCCATATCTCTGTGGCTCCCGGTGTACTCTTACAGACCTACGCTGGGCTTGTGTCTCTTGAGCAGGTACTTCTTCCACAACAGTTTGCGGTGCCTGCTCTGTTTCCATCTCAATCTCAGGTTCAGTGTTTTCTTGTGGTTGAACTTCACTAAGTTCTATTTTTCTCCCACTGGTTTTCTAGAAATAAATTCTCTTTCAAGAAATACACCAGTCCGAGCAACAACTACTTTGTTCTCGGTGGGATAATAGAAATAGTATCCTTTTGTTTCCTTAGGATACCCCACAAATAAACACTTATCAGATTTGAGTCCAAGTTTGTTAGTGGCGTGACGTCTAACGAAAGCCTCACAACCCCAAATCTTCATAAAAGACATACTAGGACGCTTCCCAGTCCATATCTCATATGGTGTCTTTTCCACTGATTTAGATGGAACACGGTTCAGTAAGAAAATCACTGTTTCTAGAGCGTGTCCCAAAATGATATCGGAAGATCTGCATGACTCATCATTGATCTAACCATGTCTAACAAGGTTCGATTTCTCCTATCGGATACACCATTCCATTGTGGAGTATACGGAGGAGTGAGTTGTGGGACTATCCCACATTCCTTTAGATAGTCATGAAACTCTTGGCTTAAGTATTCTCCTCCTCGATCTGATCGAAGGATTTTGATACTCTTGCCAAGTTGGTTTTGTACTTCATTCTTGAAATCTTTGAACTTTTCAAAGGTTTCATGTTTATGTTTCATTAGGTACACATACCCATATCTACTGAGGTCATCAGTAAATGTAACGAATTATTGAAAACCACCTCTAGCTTGTGTACTTATTGGTCCACATACATCACTATGTATTAGTCCCAATAAAACATTTGCCCTTTCAACATGTCCCTTGAAAGGGGCTTTAGTCATCTTGCCCATTAAACAAGATTCGCATGTTTCATATGATTCAAAATCAAATGAATCTAATACTCCATCCTTATGAAGTTTAGATATGTGGTTCTCGTTTATGTGGCCCAAGCGACAGTGCCAGAGATAAGTCGGATTACAATCATTATTTTTAATCCTTTTAGTATTTATGTTATAGATAGGCATATCAAGATTTAATACATAAAGACCATTCACCATTTGTGCATTAGCATAAAACATATCATTTAAATAAATAGAACAACAATTGTCCTTTATTATAAATGAAAAACCATACTTGTCTAAACAAGAAATAGAAATAATGTTTTTAGTAATTGAAGGCACAAAATAACAGTCTTTTAAAATCAATGATAAACCAGAAGGTAAAGCTAAATGATAATCTCCTATAGCTAATACAACAACTCTTGCTCCATTTCCAACTCGGAGATCAACTTCACCTTTCGCCAACGTCCTACTCCTTTTGAGATCCTGCACATTTACACAAATGTGAGATCCACATCCAGTATCTAATACCCATGATGAAGAAGTAGATAAATTGACTTCTATAACAAAAATACCTGAAGCGGAAGTCACACTTCCTTTCTTTAGATCCTCCAGATATACTTTGCAGTTTCTTTTCCAATGGTCGGTCTCACCGCAATGGAAACAGTTCCCTTCCTTTGCTCTCCCTCCCTTTGGCTTTAGTGCAGAAGACTTTGGCTTAGATTTAGCAAAGACCTTCTTTGCTTTCTTGTTGCCTTTAGCTTTGGCCCTTCCTTTGCCCTTATTCACAATAAGGATATTTGTGGCCTTAGTCTTCTTAGTATTTGCTTCATATGTTCTCAACATACCAAGCAACTGTGGTAGAGTCTTTTCCATGTCAGTCATATTGTAATTTACTACAAATTGACTGAAGCTCTCAGGCAACGATTGCAATATCACATCGGTGGCCAACTCTTGGTCCAATGGAAAACCCAGCTTGTCCAGATTCTCAATGTACCCAATCATCTTGAGCACATGAGTTCCAACTAGGTTCCTTCTACCATCCTGCACTGAAATAACGCTTTAGAGACGTCATACCTCTCTTGTCTAGCTTGCTGTTGGTACAACTGCTTTAAGTGTTCGATCATATCGAACGCCTCCATTTCCTCATGTTGCTTCTGAAGCTCAGAGTTCATGGTGGCAAGCATGAGGCACCCAACATCAAGTGCGTCACTCTGATGCTTCATGTAAGCATCTTTTTCAGCTCTTGTAGCTGTTAGGGGAGGTTCCTCAGCGGGCAAGGGTTCCTCTAGGACATATTGTTTCTTTTCTTGTTTGAGGACTATCCTCAAGTTCCTGTGCCAGTCTAGAAAATTTGTCCCATTTAATTTGTCCTTCTCAAGGACCGATCGCAGTGATAAAGTGCTAGTAACGTTGTTAGTTGCCATAGATATCTACAATATAAATATGCAAAATAAGTTTATGATTTAAATCATTTAACATGGTCTTATATTAAATGATACTCCCACTATTTTGTTTGAAAAAATATCAACCCTCGAAACCTTTAGTGGGCCAAGATCCATATTTCACTTAATCTTGAGTTAGCTTTGGCTAATCGCCCAAGACTCGGTTATTTAGGTTGACAACACTTTGTCAATTACATCACATATAATTCTTGGATAGTTGGACGAACAACACTTTGTTCAATTCATCAAATGAATTATAATCCAACCCATGCCTCTAGGTTCCCAATCCTATTGTGATAACCTAGTTAAGTCGTACCCAATTAAAGTATAACGGATATCACTTTTATCCTTTCGCGCCTTACTAAGATTGCCACGGTGCTTTGCTTTGGCAAACCTACACATGTACAATCGAAGTTATTGACGAGTACTTTTAATTTTGGAAGACATCTAAAACTTAATATTTTAGAGAGATTTATTGATCTCATGATTAATTTAATAATTTAAAATATGTCCACTACATATAGTTGTATACATATCTACATATATGTGTAATACTATTATCAAACTAAAACATAAGATAAATCATGCATCAACATACATAATTAAAACGTGACATGGTTATAGCCCCTACTAACGATTTTCTCAAGCCAATGAGAAAATCCTAAGAGTCAACCTAAGGTAACTTCACAAGCACCTTCCTTTGGCTCCAATTTGTGAATGGCCTCCTCATCCCGGCACGATGCTCCATCTTCATTGATCACCATCAATAAAATAAACTACACTATTTACAAGATATAGAATTCCTCGATTCACATTCGAGGGGAACATAGGGGAGGGATTACATTTAGAATAAAATAGAGAAGGCACGACTCGCAGGTCGTATTATAAATTACAAACATCCACAAATCCTATCTAATAGGTCAAAGGGCTATAACCACGCACCATGCTCAAACAACACATAAAGCATGCATTAACATTTAATTAATTAAATTCTAAACATTTTAAATTTAATTCTAATTAAAACTGTAAAATAATTTTTTGAAAAATTATCGTGCGCTCGGGAAATCACATGCCACGAACTAAAGCGACTAAGACACGAACCACCATGGTTCGAACCACAAAGCACACGGCTTGACCATTAATGGGCCTAGGGTTCGAAACCCTAGCTCATGGCCGAGCCATGCTCGAGCGGCGGCGGCGAGCCCATGCACGGCTGCTAAGGTTCAAAACCCTAGTCGTCATGAGTTAGCCGTCACGAGCCAATGGGTTCAAAAACCCTAATTTTTGCAGCAGCTCGGCCCATGCTCGAGCCAGGGTCCGAACCCTAGCCCTTATGCGGCGGCTGCTTGGCCATGCACGAGCCAATGGGTTCAAAACCCTAGCAACATGCGGCGGCCGTGAGCCATGATGACTAGGGTTCGAAACCCTAGCCCTTTGGTGGCGTCGGCCGTGAGCCATGGTGAGTAAGGTTCAAAACCCTAGCCCTTCGGTGGCTGCGACCGTGAGCCATGCATGAGCTAACACCTCGATTTTACGCTTTCGTGTATCGTATACAATTATTCGCCAATTATATCAAATATAATTATACGATGATTTTCACAAACTTAATTTAATCATATCATATATGATTATATACAATTTTAAATAGCATGCAATATTAATTCTAATATGATTAAACTATTTAACCACATAAATCCGATATGAGCCTTGTACACGGCTCTGATATCACTGTAAGTAATCCTTAGAGCATGCAACGCAGCGGAATAAAATTTTAGGATTACAAACCAGCAGATCTATACATAGGTTATCATATCGGATTAAGGTATACGAAGGTCTCACCCTTGTAGCGTGTTTGAAGCAGAATCCACGGAGCAGCACCACGTCCTACGCCTTCTCCGAGTCAATAGCAAAACTCAATGAGTTTTGCCTCAACGGTATCCACACGATCAAATCGGGTAAAGGGATGGATTAATAATAAGTTGCTAGACAAGTTATTGAACCGATACACGAAGCTAACTCGATTCACAATCGAATGATGGCACGAAAAACAATCAAGGATGCCCTTCGATAATGAAGAAGCCGAGAGCAAACTTGAGAGGCGGCCGAGAGCTTCTCACGTGTAGGTTTTGATATTATGAAGTGTTATATCAAGTCTTAATCTAATTAAAACCTTGTTAACACATTATATATGATTAATTAAAGGCTTTCATAAAGCCTCATGGGCTTAAGCCCATGATTTAATTCAATCATTATGATATTTAATTAAGACTCCTCTTAATTATTTAATTCATCCCATGAATTTAATTTCCCTTCTCGATTTAATCTTTTGTGCGACCCGATAGGATCTTGTAATGTTGGCAGTGACATAAAATCTCATTTTATGTCGCAAGCATTGAGCGGTATCTAGCAACACATCAATGCTACCCAAATTACAAGAATGTCAACGACTCGACATAACCTTTAGAACTTGTGATAATATTAATCATGTAACTTAATCCCTTTGTCCATTGTGTTTAGATTGAACACGAGTCATGGAACAGTCATACTCGTATATCAAAAATCTTTATTTCTTGATCCCCAAGTAGAACTAGAATAAACGAATAAGCTCGATATCTCATATCGTCTCATTCGAGCATGGCCATGCATTTTAGTTCTCACTTGATCAAGGGCCAAACACATCTCCTGTTATATAGGAGGGACAAATCCTATCTCGATCAGTCAACATCCCTCTACATAATTCGTAGTGTATCCAATAGTCGCCTTTATAGTATACCCTGTTACGGGTAACGTTTGACGATATCAAGATACATAACTCCTTATGTTGGGATCTCTGATGATCACAAGTCGTAAGGATTTCATACATTATTATCACTATGAGAATTGCATATGACGATCATATAACTATCCATGTTGCATTCTCATGGTGGGTCTGTCCAGTACATCGTTCTCTAACATGTACCCATATGTTGATTTGATATCTCATATCAATGAACAATTCATCGATCAACATATACTAGTCTCTATGTATTATCATTATCCCTATTCATGATAATACTTGACTAGGGACATCTTTAAGAATAATACAATATTATTCTAAGGACATTAACATATATATTAATTCACAATGCACAGTTAAAAGAATAATATATAATAATGAATTGCCATTCATAAAACCATAAACATTGTAAGTCTTAAACAATCATCCAATGACTTGTCTTAGGGCATATCCCAACAAGATGAACCCTTGAACGTTTTGTTGGACTCTCCAACAATATCTATTCCTCTGGGATCATCAGTCCCCCATGTTCAACTCAGTCCAACCGCAGCACTTACAACAGTTGGCGCACCAGAGTTCGTCGATCCGGATCTAGTGGTGTCCACCGTTGTTGCAGCTCTCCAGATTGAGGAGCCTTCCAGACCCAGCACTCCTCCAGTCCAATCAGATGAAGATATGGCTTTCATAGAAGAATTCTCTTCGGATTTGGTCACCTTGATCCGGTCCGAAAGTCGCCAAGCTGCTATATCTTCAATCATACCCATTGCTGAAGAAGATGATCACACCATGTCGTCATCTGATCACTCTCCAAGCCGTTTATCTGACGCACCTTCATCCCTGGCAAGGACCCTTCAGCACCTTTTCGACAACTGTCTGTCTCTCTCTCAGCGTGTTATAGAGGTTCATCAAGGCCAGAGGGTTACATCCTTGGACTTTGATTCATTTAAAAAGAAGATGACATCCAGTATTAGCAGCTTTCAATGAGGAATGAATGATATGTTCTCTAAGCAAGCTTCTTATAAAAACATCCTGAGAAAAGAGCAGATCGAGCTGGCCACTGAAGTCAGAGCATCCGTCGCCAATTCCCTTCGCGCTCAAGACACTCGTCTTGACGCTATCAGCGCTCAGCTAGCACAAATTGTTGATTTTCTCCAAGAGATTGCTGCTGACAAAAAGGGGGAAAAGAGAAAAGACTTCAAGCCGCATCAGTCTCAGTCTTCAAGAAAATAGAATAATCAAACTGTCTGTATATAGGATTTTTGGTGATCAATAAAAATCCTTCTTTGTTAAGTCCTTGTTCATTTATTTTGAACTAAAAAAATAAAAGGCTTAATCGATCCGAAATTCAACTTAATAATGTTCAAGAAGAAGTAATCGATCCGAAAGTATACGCTTCAGAGTTCTTAAAAGACTGGATAAAAAGATTTAGAAGCTAGGTTTTATCATCATCAAAAATGGGGAATTTGTTAGTTCCGGACCTTATCGATGAGATTTTAAAGATGACAAAACATATCAGACCGGATCGAGAGAAATCAGACTAACCAGATCGATCGCTCAAAACAGATCAAGCTGATGAGGCATACCAGACCGGATCGATAGAAATCAGACTGACTAGATCGAAGCTTCAGATCGATCTCAATCTTTAACAGATCAGAGCAGTCAAGGATGAATATAGAATGGCTCTTCAGTCCGAATCATTAACGGCTATTTATTGAAGCATTTAATGTCGCAATTAATACTGAAAAAGACCATAGACTGAAGATTACCATAAAAGGTAAGAAGACAAAGAAGAGCTTACCTGACAGTCGCCGAAAGCATGAACCAGAACGGCAAGTACCCTAAAGAAGAAGGCTGTAGCTTACTCAGAGTTTAAGCAGAGTCAATAGTTGCATATTAAGGGAATAATATCGTTGGTATATGCAACTATAAAAGGATGCATCAGAAGATCTCAAGAAGAGAGTCTGATCAATCGAAAAACGCACAAGAAAGCAAAACAGCACAAGCTTACAAGCTCAGAAGCTCTCGAGCTGAAATTCTTCTTAAGCACGAGTACATTGTAATATTTGATCATTTAGGATCACTGTGTGCATAGACTAAAGTCTATTTTGTGTATTCTGTATTGAAATATAGAAGTGAGAAACTATTGTAACTGTCAGACAGAGTGTGTCTGAACAGATCGAGTGACTAGGAGTTTCAGTCTGGTAGTGAGGTAAATCCAGCTGAATCGGGTTTGTACAACAGGATTGTATAAATCAAAGTCTTCTAGTGGAATCATTCCTTAATTGGAAGAAGGGGAGACGTGGAAGGATTACACCACCTTCGAACTTCCAGAAACATATTCTGTGTTTTTATCTTTCTGCACTCGTTCCATTATTCAAGCCATCGAGTCGTTCTTACTAATTTAAGAACAGACCGTTCCGCACTAAAATATTCAGTGGTCTGTTCTGCAAAAGAGTTGATTAAGAAACAGATTTCTTTCACTAATCCGAACGAAATCACAAGGGATTAATTTTTAATAGGAATGTTCATTCACCCCCCCCCCCCCCCCTCTCTAAACACTCCGGACCGATCCTAACACGAGCCAATATGTGATGCTCGGGAATTAATGATGATAATCCTGTTGAGGTAATGATCCTTAATGGGTTTTAGTTGTGGCAATTAGAAATTAATTGCAGTGTTGGGACTCCCGATGATTTTAAATCCGGTATTTGGGATCATTGGATCCGAGGGTTGAGATTGTATTCTCCTCGTGGCGATAAACCTTGGAATTGAGGTTTTGGTGGGATATGAGGTCTGTGGTGCTTCGTGTTGGGCTGGTAATGAAAATTGAGATTGAGAAGTAATTATTGAACACATGTGATTTTTAATGAGTCATGATGTATTTGTGGAAGACTCGGGATTTTTGAGTTTTGGTACTATATATACCAAGTGAACTCGGTGTTCAGTCTTCTCTCTCTCACGCCCAAGCCCCATCTCTTTTCCCTTTCCCCCTTGGTGCAAAAATCGATGGAGGCTCAACTTTGGAGCCGGATTTCTCGAAGGTAATTTGGTTATCTTCTTCCCCTCATCTTTATCTTCGTTTTGATTGTGGTATTGCTTAGTTTGGGCATGTTTAGAGTTGGGTTTGGATTTTGGGAGATTTTGAAGAATCTTGGATTCTTGTTATTCTTGATTTAAAATGTGTTTATTTGTGGTTTAAAACGAGTTGGAGGGAGTTGTGGTTGGTTGGTTGAGGTTTTGGAAGCTTTTAAAAATGGTGATTTTCGGGTTTGTGCAGCAACCAATTGATTGGTTGCTGTTGGAACCGAAGAGGGGGGTGAATGAGGTTCCTTGACTACTTTAGCGTTTTAAAATGAATTTACAAAAAGTCGAGTGTGCGCTGCGGAAGACTTGATGTCAATCGACAATAAACAATATGAAGAAATAAATAAATACATAAATTAAATAAAGCGATAAATGACACGAGAATATGTTATAGAAGTTTGGCGATGAAACGCATACGTCTCCTCTTCCCGGCTAGATAACTTCCAACTGAGGTTCCACTAGAATAACTTTGATCTTAGCCTTAAGGGCTCCAAGTTAGCCACAACACGCTCTTCTCGAGTAACACACTCATCACGAGTCTTCTTGGCCTTAAGGGCTCCAAGGATAGCCACACAAAACACTTCCCGAGTTACCTACACTCCTCACGAGTCTTCTTGGCCTTAAGGGCTCCAAGGATAGCCACACACTTGCACCAACTTCACTTGTTGATGACTTATACAAGTTTCAACTTGCGTCAGTGTTGAAGGACCTTACAATAAATCAAATGACACCTTCACGGTGTACCAACACGAAGAATCAAAAACTCTCACACAAGAAATATTACAAACTCCAATACAACACAAATGTATGAAGTTTGCAATGCTAGAATGAATTTCAATTGAGCAAAGCTTTCTTGTAGTTTATAGTCTTGTTTCTTGTCTTCAAAATGCTCCAAAATATCCATATTTATAGTGTAGAAGGCCCCCAAGGCTCCTACTAGCAGTTGCTACGCTTACGGCTTGGCTCACTCCAAGATCGCCTCGGACATCGCCTTGGGCGATCACCATCGCCTCGTTCTAACGGTCAAATCTGGCCCAGATCGCCTCAGGCGTTCCTTGCATCGCCTGGGGCGATCGCCCTTTGAAAAGTTGTCGTAATTAAGCTTCTGGATTGCCTGGGATGACCATGCCATCGCCTGGGGCGATCTGGATCACCAGGCGGGCAGCGTTCCATCGCCTGGGTCGATGGTGTCTGGCGTTGGCACGCGTGGCTCGGATCGCCTGAGGTGATGGCCCGGATCGCCTGAAACTATCTACCAGATTTCAATACTTTCAAACTTTGCACTTTTCGACCATCTTAAGCTCGTTTATGGGAAAAGTGGTAAACATGAAAGTTGTATCCCTTCCTCTTAGTTAGGTGTGGACAAAAATTCATTGCATTTCATTAAGGTATGAAGACGTTATGCCCAAAATGCTACAGCCGCTCAAACTTTGCTGCAATCTGCACTTGCTATGACTTCCATGCCATTTTGGTCCATGATGCAATCCGAATTGGACTGAGATTTTTGAATATGAAATCTATCATATTGAGTTGGCTTTCCAACCTCTTTGGATTCACATTATTCGGAGCATCGAGCCAAGAGATATAATCAAAACATTACACTATGCTCCAAGTGGCTTCTACATGAATTTGCCCACCAACGGACCATTGGTTTGTGGGTCTTCATATCATCATAAAATATTGTTTCAACATCATTCCATACATGTTGAACACTAATTATTGTCGTTCATAGACGTCTTTCCACTCGTTAGCTTCCTTGATAAAATCCACGGTGTCCTATGAACTCGCAAATGAACATTGTGTAACTTGGGTCCTCTTTCATTGGTCTTCCCAACCAATTTATCAATCTAACCCTGTACACTAAGTAGACACATTAGTATAACAAATGCAAGTTTTATTGTCATCAAAACTCATAAATAATTCGGAGATAAATTAAGCATTAAACTCAACAATGTGTTTAAGGCTCAACAATCTCCCCCTTTTTGATGATCACAAAACTTGATAAACTTGTAAATGAAATATGCATGAAATATGGGTAAACAAGACTCCCCCTTAACAAATGCAAAGCACATACAAGTTTTACCAAGTAAAGCATAATACAGAAAACTCTCCCCCTCAAAACATGCATGTATTAAGCTCCAAGTTTATCACAAAATTCTCTCCATTTTTGTGATAATCAAAAAGCACAAAGTTCAAATAATCGTAAGCATAATTATATGTTGACACATATCCATAGTCTAACAATAAGCACATGTTCCTCATCAAGCATGTAATAGCTATAACAAGCATAATTTTAAATCATTTATAGGAAAACAAACAGGTGTTTAAGGCAATTAACAACAATAAATTCTAGATTGTGCAAAGTGTGCATATGTTCTACAAAACTATTCAAGCATTCATGCTTAATAATCATTAGATTGTTCAATGCATCATATAAACAATTGATGAGAGTAAAATTATTGAGGCCATAAAAACAAGAAAGTTATATGAAATTCTTAATCCATATTTCTATGATACAAGATTGAGCATCTAACAATTATAGGATGCTTAATCACATTTAATTGCACATTTCATATTCAAAGAGAACTCATTGGCACATCAAGATATTTACCATAATGAGATAAGCATAAATCATGCATTAAAACAATTTAAATATGCATATGTTAAGGGGGAATGCATTTTACTATCAACGAATATTGAGCTTCATTATTTATTGGTCACAATTAATTTGTGCCAATGAAATTTTGAAATTGCTCTATAATTAGCTCCCTCTAAATATGACATCATAATAATGTACTTAAAATTCAATTTCCCAAAGATCACCTTTAAAGTAATTGAATTTCACCACATACTTATAATATGCAATTCAAGGAACATTAACGAAGCAAAAGAGCTAATTCTGCTATTATGATGCTCAAAATAAATTTACCTTTGGATGATATGAGTGAGTTCATATCATCGGTCCTTTACCTCGTGCTTCCTCTATTGTGGTGCATAAGATGATTTCCTCTCTTGAGGTGCTAGTTCCTTCATCATCTCTCCCTTTGTTGTTCCTACAAAACAAATGTTTGATTGGAGGTTCTTTGGTACCCATTTGATTTTTTGTCCTTGCGGGTTAGCTTTCATCGATGCCTTTGGAATCCATTTCCACCTCTTGTTTGGTTGGTATTGATTTTTAACAAATCTACATTTGTTTCTTATATGTCCAACCTTACAACAATAAGTGCAAGTAGGGGAATTATGCTTAGCTTTAGCCAACAAGTTTGAAAAGTTTTTAGATTTGCTTGAAAAGCCTAGTCCAGCTTTATCGACGCTATATCGTTGCAAGCCAAGCAATTCTTCCAACTTTAAGCTACTTTCAATAAACTTGCAAAAGGATTTCTTCAAAGAACTTAATTCATTTTTCAATGAATTATTTTCTTCATCTCTCTTGGCTAACTAAAGTTTGAGTAATTTGTTACTCATCTTGGTTTTGCCAAGAATATCAATAAGCTCATTATATGTTTCTAATAACTCATCAAAAGATGGTACCTCATCGTCGCTTTCCTCTTCTTCGTCATTTGCATCATCTTTGGCCATGAGACAAAGGTTTGTTTCTTCTTCATCGGAGTCACTATCACTCCATGTGGCCATTAGAGCTTTCTTCTTCCCTTTATCCTCATTCTTCTTCCTAGGACATTCATTAGCATAATGACCTTTATATTGACAATTATAACATATTACCTCTTGTTTGGAATCATGTTTGGTGGCACCGGAGGTCTTTGGCTTGTTGTATTTGTTGTAGAATTTCATGAACTTTCTTGTGAACAAGATCATCTCTTCATCATCTTCATCATCGAATTGTTCTTTCCTTCCGACCAAGGCTATCCCATTTCTTATGGATCTATCTTCCTCCTTTAATCCCTTCCGGGTTGACACTTCAAGCTCGTGGGTCACCAAGCTACCATGAAGTTCATCAATATCATATGATGCACTATCTCCTTTGTTGGATTCAATGATAGTCGTCCTCTTCGCATCCCATTCTTGTGGTAAGGCTCTAAGGGTCTTCTCCATATTTGTTTTGGAGGATACTTTTCTCCAAGTTGGGCAAGCTCGTTGATGATTTCAGTGAGCCTTCTAAACATTGAGTCAACGTTTTCCCCGGACTCCATCTCAAATGTTTCATACTTGCGTTGTAGAAGATCTATCTTTGTCTCCTCCACTTGATTGGTTCCGTCATGACAAATTTGAAGTTTGTCCCAAATCTCCTTGGCGGTTGAGCACATAGAAATCCGGTTGTACTCCTTCATTGCTAAAGCACAATGCAAAATATTAATAGCTTTAGCATTTTGAGAAATTAAAATCATATCCGCCCTTGTAAAGTCGTCCATTTCTTTGGGAACATTTCTTCCCTCAACTTCTTTTAAAGGATATGTGGACCTTTTACAATAATCTTTCATGGGTCATAATCTACGGATTGAATATATTCTATTTTTTCAATATCCGTAGTTATCTCCCGTGAAGAGCGGAGGACGATTGGTTGATTGACCTTGAGCAAACTCATTTGCTAGATTAGCCATAGAAAGTCTTGATTTAAAAACAAAAATCAAATGGCTCTGATACCACTTGTTGGAACCGAAGAGGGGGGTGAATGAGGTTCCTTGGCTAGTTTAGCGTTTTAAAATGAATTTGCAAAAAGTTGAGTTTGCGCTGCGGAAGACTTGATGTCAATCGACAAATAAACAATATGAAAAAATAAATAAATGCGTAAATTATAAAGCGATAAATGACACGAGAATTTGTTATAGAAGTTCGGCTTCCCGGCTAGATATCTTCCAACCGAGGCTCCACTAGAATAACTTTGATCTTGGCCTTAAGGGCTCCAAGTTAGCCACAACACACTCTTCCCGAGTAACACACTCTAACCGAGTCTTCTTGGCCTTAAGGGCTCCAAGGATAGCCACAAAAAACTCTTCCCGAGTTACCCACATTCTTCACGAGTCTTCTTGGCCTTAAGGGCTCCAAGGAATGACTTATACAATTTCCAACTTGCGTTGGTGTTGGAGGACCTTACAATAAATCAAATGATACCTTCACGGTGTACCAACATGAAGAATCAAAAACTCTCACACAAGAAATATTACAAACTCCAATACAACACAAATGTATGAAGTTTGCAATGCTAGAACGAATTTCAATTGAGCAAAGCTTTCTTCTAGTTTATAGTCATATTTCTTGTCTTCAAAATGCTCCAAAACATCCATATTTATAGTGTAGAAGGCCCCCAAGGCTCCTGCTAGCTGTTGCTACACTTAAGGATTGAATCACTCCAAGATCGCCTCGGACATCGCCTCGACCGATCACCATCGCCTCATTCTAACTGTCAAATCTGGCCCAGATCGCCTCAGGCGTTCCTTGCATCGCTTGGGGCGATCGCCCTTTGAAAATTTACCGTAGGTAAGCTTTTGGATCGCCTGGGGCGACCATGCCATCGCCTGGGATGTTCTGGATCGCCAGGCGCGCAGCATGCCATCGCCTGGGTCGATGGTGCGCGGCGTTGGCACGCGTGGCTCGGATCGCCTGAGGTGATGGCCCGGATCGCCTGAAACTATCTGCCAGATTTCAATACTCTCAAACTTTGCACTTTTCGACCATCTTAAGCTCGTTTATTGGAAATGTGGTAAACATGAAAGTTGTAGCCCTTCCTCTTAGCTAGGTGTGGATAAACATTCATTGCACTTCATTTTGGTATGAAGAAGTTATGCCCAAAATGCTACAGCCGCTCAAACCTTGCTACAATCTGCACTTGCTATGACTTCCATGCCATTTTGCTCCATGATGCAATCCTAATTGGACTAAGATGTTTGAATATGAAATATAGAATATTGAGTTGGATTTCCAACCTCTTTGGATTCACATTATTTGGAGCATCGATCCAATAGATATAATCAAAACATTGCGCTGCGCTCCAAGTGGCTTCTATATGAAATTGACCACCAACGGACCATTAGTTTGTGGGTCTTCATATCATCATAAAATATTTTTTCAACATCATTCCACACATGTTGAACACTAATTATCGTTGTTCATAGATGTCTTTCCTCTCGTAGCTTCCCTGATAAAATCCACGGTGTCCTATGAACTCGCAAATGACATTGTGTAACTTGGGTCCTCTTTCATTGGTCTTCCCAACCAATTTATCAATCTAAACATGTACACTAAGTAGACATATTAGTATAACAAATGCAATAATTCGGAGATAAATTAAACTCAACAATGCGTTTAAGGCTCAACAGTAGCATTATACCGATCGATCGGTGCAAGTGCGTAGCTATGGGTTTATTTCCGACGTTTTACCGATCGATCGGTGGAACTTAGCCATCGATCGGGAGAGACGAGTGATCGATCGGTAGAGGCTACCGATCGGTGCAATGCGGTAGCCAAAATGTATTTTTGGGTTTTTACCGATCGATCGGTGGGTTGACCGATCGATCGGTAGGTCGGAGATTTTGGTAAATTATTTTGTGTTGTGGTGTCAGTGCATGCTTCGCCCGGGGTCTTTTAAAATGGTTAATCGTCATGGATTGATGGTATATTTGGGGTTTGTGAACTTGCTTGGGCACGTGGTTGCATGCTCATTAATAATGATGAGTTATTTTATGTGTTAGCACATGATTCATCAGGTCACGGGACTAAGGCAATGTTAGATTCGGACTACGAAATTATAAGGTACGTATAACGTACGATGTTAAAATCGGTTCGGAGTGTTTAGAGGGGGGGTGAATGAACACTCCTATTAAAAATTAATCCCTTGTGATTTCGTTCGGATTAGTGAAAGAAATCTGTTTCTTAATCAACTCTTTTGCAGAACAGACCACTGAATATTTTAGTGCGTAACGGTCTGTTCTTAAATTAGTAAGAACGGCTCGATGGCTTGAATAATGGAACGAGTGCAGAAAGATAAAAACACAGAATATGTTTCTGGAAGTTCGAAGGTGGTATAATCCTTCTACGTCTCCCCTTCTTCCAATTAAGGAATGATTCAACTAGAAGACTTTGATTTATACAATCCTGTTGTACAAACCCGATTCAGCTGGATTTACCTCACTACCAGACTGAAACTCCTAGTCACTCGATCTGTTCAGACACACTTTGTCTGACAGTTACAATAGTTTCTCACTTCTATATTTCAATACAGAATACACAAAATAGACTTTAGTCTATGCACACAGTGATCCTAAATGATCAAATATTACAATGTACTCGTGCTTAAGAAGAATTTCAGCTCGAAAGCTTCTGAGCTTGTAAGCTTGTGCTGTTTTGCTTTCTTGTGCATTTTTCGATTGATCAGACTCTCTTCTTGAGATCTTCTGATGCATCCTTTTATCGTTGCATATACCAACGATATTATTCCCTTAATGTGCAACTCTTGACTCTGCTTAAACTCTGAGTAAGCTACAGCCTTCTTCTTTAGGGTACTTGCCGTTCTGGTTCATGCTTTCGGCGACTGTCAGGTAAGCTCTTCTTTGTCTTCTTACCTTTTATGGTAATCTTCAGTCTATGGTCTTTTTCAGCATTAATTGCGACATTAAATGCTTCAATAAATAGCCGTTAATGATTCGGACTGAAGAGCCATTCTATATTCATCCTTGACTGCTCTGATCTGATAAAGATTGAGATCGATCTGAAGCTTCGATCTAGTCAGTCTGATTTCTATCGATCCGGTCAGATATGCCTCATCAGCTTGATCTGTTTTGAGCGATCGATCTGGTTAGTCTGATTTCTCTCGATCCGATCTGATATGTTTTGTCATCTTTAAAATCTCATCGATAAGGTCCGGAACTAACAAATTCCCCCTTTTTGATGATAACAAAACCTAGCTTCTAAATCTTTTTATCCAGTCTTTTAAGAACTCTGAAGCGTATACTTTCGAATCGATTAAGTCTTTTATTTTTTTAGTTCAAAATAAATGAAGAAGGACTTAACAAAGAATGATTTTTATTGATCACCAAAAATCCTATATACAGACAGTCTGATTATTCTATTTTCTTGAAGACTGAGACTAATGCGGCTTGAAGTCTTTTCTCTTTTCCCCCTTTTTGTCAGCAGCAATCTCTTGGAGAAAATCAACAATTTGTGCTAGCTGAGCGCTGATAACGTCAAGACGAGTGTCTTGAACGTGAAAGGAATTGGCGACGGATGCTCTGACTTCAGTGGCCAGCTCGATCTACTCTTTTCTCAGGCTGTTTTTATAAGAAGCTTGCTGAGAGAACAGATCATTCATTCCTCGTTGAAGGCTGCTAATACTGGCTGTCATCTTCTCTTTAAATGAATCAAAGTCCAAGGATGTAACCCTCTGGCCTTGATGAACCTCTATAACACGCTGAGAGAGAGACAGACAGTTGTCGGAGAGGTGCTGAAGGGTCCTTGCCAGGAATGGAGGTGCGTCAGATAAACGGCTTGGAGAGTGATCAGATGACGACATGGTGTGATCATCTTCTTCAGCAATGGGTATGATTGAAGATATAGCAGCTTGGCGACTTTCGGACAGAATCAAGGTGACCAAATCCGAAGAGAATTCTTCTATGAAAGCCATATCTTCATCTGATTGGACTGGAGGAGTGCTGGGTCTGGAAGGCTCCTCAATCTGGAGAGCTGCAACAACGGTGGACACCACTAGATCCGGATCGACGAACTCTGGTGCGCCAACTGTTGTAAGTGATGCGGTTGGACTGAGTTGAACATGGGAGACTGATGATCCCAGAGGAATAGATGTTGTTGGAGAGTCCAACAAAACGTTCAAGGGTTCATCTTCTGTAGCAGACGGAGCATTAATCATTGGCTGCTCCGCTGTCTGATCCGCTATGCGTTCTGCTGTCTGGTCTGCTGTCTGGTCTGGTGCTCCAAAGGGAACAACCTCTACTAAAGGTTCTGCCAGAGTCTTGCTAGCAGATGGATGATCCGGGCTGGTTATTGGAGTGGATATACTGAGCTTCTGTCGTTGGAATCGGACAGCTAGGTGAAGAGCATGGATATCCATTTCCAATTGAGCAATAACAGCACCATCATCTCTGGCAGTTGGAGTGTTCAGATCGAAGTTTGCTTTCTTAGCATCCAAAAGCAGATTCGCCAGTCTGAATCTCTGGTTGGCCGTAAATAGATCTTTGCGCTGTACAGCAATTCTAACATCATCTGTCTATGTCCCCTTAAGGACTTCTTCTTCCATTTTCTGTAGGCGTTTCAGTTTGCCGAAGAACATCTCAATGTGGTTGATTGTTCTGTACTCGACATATTCATCAAAGACTACAACTAGCGCCTTCACCTTCTCATCAACATCCTCCATAGCGATGTCGATGGCTGTTTGCGCGGCAGATTTGGGTTTGGAGGAAAGGGGTTCAGAGAGAATGGCTTTGCCCTTGCCTGTGGAAGATGGAGATTTGATCCCTGATTGGGTGTAGTCTCCCAACTCAGTGATGACAATCCCTTTGACCATGGGGATGGCAGAGGGAACTCAGATGGTTACTTTGGGTGCAGTGGTTGAAGCGGTTGAAAGTTGGGTTGTAGGTTGGGGTGCAGGGGTGGCTTTTGTTGGAGGCAATATGGGTAGGGTTTTGAGAGGTAAGGTTTTGATTGGCTTGGTAATCTGGGTTCTGGGCTTTTTGGGAAGGGGCTTGGCTGGTGGTGTAGGAGCAGACTGAGTTTCCTCGGAGTCAGTCTGAATGGTCAATTTGCGCTTGACCCGAGTTTTTCGAGCAACAACCTGTTCTTCTCCCTTCTCAATCTTAACGGCCACCAGATCGGTAGGAGTGGGTGGAGTACTCTTAGACTTCAGTAGTGCTAGCCCTTTGGAGTTGAGAATTTTGAAGGGACTTAGAGCAGACTGTTTTCCCAGCTCGATGTCCAAAGTCTCAAGTAGCTTGCTGAACAACAAAGCAGACGGCCTGTTTAGAGGCATTCACTGTTTCCAACAGGACTCCAAATAGAATTACGGACCAGTTCATCTTCTGTCCAGAAACAATAGCAGCCATGGCCCTGAACTTCTCAGCAGTGACGGCGTCAAAGCTTCCGGCTTTGCCCAATAAAGGCTTACCAACGATCTCGCATAACACCTGGAAATGAAAGAGCATTTCCTTCTTCTTGAATGAAAGCTGCAGGCGGTGGCCAAAGATAGATACCTTCCCCTGAAGAGCTGTGAGAGAAGCTTGAAGAATCTGGCCAAACTCAGTCAGTCCGGAGTTGGAAAGACCAAAGGTCTTTGCCAGCGTCGACGGAGAGATTTCAAACGTTTTGCCCTTGACGGAGGTGGAGAAAGATGTCTTCTGGGATACAGCATTGGCGAACAGTTCGCAAATCTCTGATTCGTAAACCATCGTGCCACACTCTAGAAAGTTCCTTAAACCAGACGATTCCAAAGCTCGAAAAATAGAGACCATCTCTGTATCTTCAGCCCTGTAAATATCATCGAACTCAACAGAGAGAGAGTTGTGAGTGATAGTAGCCATTTAAGTGTAATGAAAATACGAAGAGATTGAAAAGAAACAGAGAGTTAGAGAGCAGACGGCGGTAATTGGTAAAAAGTGAATGAAAGTGAAATGTTCAGCCCGCTAAATAAGAGAGAGAAGACACGTGTCTTTATCTCGATAACTGATAGTAAAATAATTCAAAATAAACGGTCAGGATAAAAGAAAGATAATGCGGTTAAAATTTGCGATCAGTCCGGGCTGATTTAAACAATTATTTTATTTAAAGATTTGCTGACCAGACAGATCATGAGATAACATCAGATTTGACATAGATCGGTCTGAAAGTTTGGACCGGTCTGTGTCTTTCTGAACATTGTATTATCGATCTGTGCCAGCATACAATCTTTAAAAGAAAAGGAATAAAACTATTAAATCATCAAGTTAAGTCTATTAAACCAAGAATTTGACGGAAATAATTAAACTTAGCCTCGGGAAGTGGTTTGGTGAAGATATCTGCTGCCTGCTGATCTGTTGAAATATGCTCGATCCGAATCTCCTTTTTGCCAACGTGGTCTCGAATAAAATGATGTTGTATATCAATATGCTTGGTTCGAGAGTGCAAAACTGGATTATACGTTATGGCAATTGCACTTGTGTTGTCACAAAATATTGGAGATTCAACAGCTTGAATGCCATAGTTTTTGAGCTGGTGTTGAATCCAGAGCATTTGAGCGCAACAGCTTCCAGCGGCAAGATATTCTGCTTCAGCTGTAGATGTAGCAATAGATGTTTGCTTCTTGCTGAACCAAGAGATCAATCTTTCACCTAGAAATTGACATGTTCCACTGGTGCTTTTACGATCAATCTTACAGCCAGCGTAGTCTGCGTCTGAATATCCGATCAAGCTGAAGTTTGAATCTTTGGAGTACCAAAGACCAACGTTCTGAGATCCTTTTAAGTATTTCAGAATACGCTTAGCAGCAATAAAATGTGATTGCTTTGGTTCTGACTGAAATCAGGCACAGATACAGACTGAGAACATAATATCAGGCCGGCTCGCTGTAAGATACAAGAGCGATCCGATCAGTCCGCGATACATAGATACTTCAACTGCTGTTCCCCCTTCGTCTTTATCTAACTTGATTGAAGGACTCATTGGAGTTGATGCAGTTGAACACGTTTCCATTCCGAATCTCTTGAGTAGCTCTTTGGTATACTTGGTTTGATTTATGAAAATGCCATTGCTGAGCTGTTTGACTTGGAGACCCAAAAAGAATGATAGTTCTCCCATCATACTCATCTCAAACTGTCCCTGCATTAACTTAGAGAATTTCTCGCATAATTTGGGGTTAGTTGACCCAAAAATGATATCGTCAACATAAATTTGAACTAACAAAGTATGTTCCCCCTTAATAAATTTAAACAGAGTTTTATCCACTGAGCCAATCTGAAAATCATGGTCCAGCAGAAATTGAGACAGAGTATCATACCAGGCTCTTGGTGCTTGTTTCAGACAATATACTGCTTTATTCAGTAGATATACATGATTAGGAAATGAGTGGTTCTGAAATCCAGGAGGTTGCTCAATGTAGACTTCCTCCTGAAGCTTGCCATTAAGAAAGGCACTCTTAACGTCCATTTGATATACCTTGAAGTCTTTAAAAGCAGCATAAGCAAGAAATATTCGGATTGCTTCAAGTCTGGCGCCTGGTGCAAAAAATTCATCGAAGTCAATTCCTTCTTCTTGTCGGAATCCTTGTGCTATCAGTCTGGCTTTGTTTCTAACCACAACTCCATCTGCGTCTAGCTTGTTTCTGAACACCCATCTGGTTCCAATAATAGGCAGATCGCTTGGCCTAGGGGTTAGACTCCAAACTTGATTTTGTTCAAATTGATTAAGCCCTTCTTGCATTGCTTTAATCCAGTTGAAATTAGTCAAAGCTTCATCAATCTTTTTAGGTTCCAGATTTGATATGAAAGCAGCATGAGTGAATTCATCCATCATCTGTCCTCTAGTTCTAATCGGTGCAGAAGGACTTCCAATTACTAGATCAGGTGGATGCCTCTTTGTCCATCGATAACTCGATTCTGGATTGTCTGGTCCAGATGGATAAATAGTAGTGGCATTATCAGCATCTGATTTAACATTAGAGCGAGGAACATCCAGATCGGCTCGATCTGAAGGAGCTTCATTGCCGTGATCCGGTCTGTTTGGTACTTCCGGTTCCGGTGGATTGTCTATTGACCTGTTATCTACAATCTCATCATCACTGTTAGCTTTGAGATGGATGTTTTCCATCATTTTGAATTGATTCCTTGCTACCCTCAATACATAAAGATTCACCAAATACTACATGAACAGATTCTTCTACAGTTAAAGTGCGATTATTGAAAACTCTAAAAGCTTTGCTATTAGATGAATATCCTAAGAATATCCCATTATCTGATTTAGCTTCAAATGCTGTAAGATGATTCTTACCATTGTTGTGAACGAAGCATTTGCAGCCAAATACATGAAGGTGAGAGATAGACGGTCTGGTACCAGTCCATATCTCATATGGAGTGAGATTCAACTTCTTGTTAATCATAGACCGATTTTGAGTGTAGCATGCAGTATTTACAGCTTCTGCCCAGAACTTTTGCGAAATTCCAGAATCAGCAAGCATTGTTCTTGCTGCCTCTTTAAGCGTTCTGTTTCTTCGTTCTGCAACTCCATTTTGTTGGGGAGTTCGGGCGGCTGAAAATTCATGCTTAATTCCATGATCTTCTAGAAAGGATTCAAGATTCTGATTTGAAAACTCAGTGCCTTTGTCACTTCGAATCCTGTCTATGCTGGATGATTTCTCATTCTGAGTGCGTTTCAGCAGCTTGATCAATTTTGGACCGGTCTGATCTTTACTGCTCAAAAATATAGTCCAAGTAAAACGTGAGTAATCATCAATAACAACAAGAGTATATCGCATTCCCCTAAACTTGTTATTGGTATAGGACCAAACAAGTCCATATGCAGTAGTTCTAAGCAGCGTGAGGAGGATTTGGCATTCTTGTTTTTGAAGGATGATCTGATCTGTTTGCCCATTTGGCATGCTTCACAGATCTTATCCTTAGCAAAGTCGATCTTGGGCAGACCGACAACTAAATCATGTTTACACATGCTAGATATAGTCTTAAAATTGAGATGATTCAAGCGTTTATGCCATAGCCAGTGTTTATTATCATTATTAGCGATGAAGCATGTAGGATTATCAGGTTGAGCATGATTCCAGTTAATCTTATATGTATTTCCATTTCTGATTCCTACAAGCATGGTCATACCATCTGACGATTTAACAGTGCAAGTGTGTTTGTGAAATTCTACAGCATAACCATTATCACAAAGTTGACTTATACTAATCAGATTATAGCATAGATTTTCAACTAACAACACATCATTGACAATAATGTTACCATGGGAAATCTTACCCTTGCCCACGGTCTTACCCTTTGAGTTATCTCCGAAAATGATCTTTGGTCCAGTACAATCTGTGACTTCAGACAGCAGCTCGATGTTTCCAGTCATGTGACGAGAACACCCACTGTCCAAGTACCAGTCTGATGCAAGTTTCTTTGGTACCTGTCATCAAACATAACTATTGTTGGTACCCAATCCTATTTGGGTCCAGAACGAATTAGCCCTTTGGGAACCCACACCTGTATCAGCTTTAATAGCTTATGTGTGTGTGGTGTGCTGTGAGCTGGTCTGTTTCGATGTTGTGTGTGATAATGTGTGCGATATGGAAACCTTTGATTCTCATAGGGTAGTCTATATCTTCGTTGAACTGGTTTTGAATTATAGTAGTTGGATGGTCTCCCTTGCCTTAGATTTTGCACCTTTGGATTTGGTCTGAAAGACGCAAAGCTTGCTGGTGCCTTTTCTTTGGCTTGGTTAACATATCCAATCCCTTTTCTCAAACCTTGATTCATGAAAGAGACTCTCGTTTGAATTGTAGGTGCTTCATTTTCATATACTGTGCTGGATTTAACAAATGTCATTTGTTTGATTTTGTTCTTTACCAGCAACAGTTCAGATTCACCTTTGGTGCCGTCTTTGATATCAAAGCCTATGCCTGTAACATCACCGACATTTCTTTGTACCTCTTGCAATTCTTCCAAAGATGTTCTGGATTTTGTCCATGATTTGAAGATATGAGAAAGCTTAGCATTTTGTGTGCTAATTCTCTTATTTTCTTCATGGAGCTGATCATAAGAGATTTTTAGTTTATTCAGCTCGATCTGTAGATTGTTGCACTCACCCAGCTCAGAGTAGCTTGGTTTGTTGTGCTCATCCATTTGATCATTGGCTTTAGCTTTACTTTTCTCAAATGATTCAGCTAAGAGTCTATAATCATTAGCCATATCTTGCAGTGCGGACATGAGCTCTTCACGTGTAAATTTATTTGAGTCAAGATCGAATACCTCGTCTGTTTGACTCATCTCTTCGTCTGCCATTAGACATTGAATATCTTCTTCGCTTTCGCTTGAAGAATATTCAGAGCTTTCTGAGTCTGAATCAGTCTGAGCCCATTTGATGTTTCCTTCTTCTGCTACTAGGACCTTTTGGGACTTTCCATTATTTTTGCGGTCTTTGTAGTGCTTCTTTTTCCTGTCATCACGATGCTTCTCTTTACGTTCTTCTTTCTTCGGTCTGGTGCAATCTGCAATACAATGTTCGGTCTTACCACAATTGTAGCAAGCTTGATCATTAACAACATCGTCCTTTCTTGATTTATAATGATGAGAGGGTTTAAAGTTCCTCTTATTTTTAGACATGAATTTACCAAATTTCTTGATAAATAATGACATAGCATCATTACTTATCTGTTCGATAGATCGATCTGTTGTGGGGGCGGTCTGGTCTGGAATGGCTGCCAGTGCTTTGTTTGGTTTAGAGATGAATGGCTCTGCTTCACCTCTGCTGATTAGTTCGAACTCATATGCTTTAAGATCTGCGAACAGATCATGAAGTTCAACTTTGTTCAGATCTTTGGATTCCCTCATTGTAATGGTCTTAACATCCCATTCTTTTGGCAGGGCTCTCATAACTTTCAGAGCGATCTCTCTGTTTGAGTATTCCTTGCCCAGACCATTTAGTTCATTGATGATACCAGTGACTCTTTCATCGAACTCATTTAGAGTTTCTCCAATCTTCATTTTTATGCTCTCAAATCTTTGAAGAGCAATAGTCAGCTTGTTTTCCTTGGTCTGGTCGTTCCCTTCACATAGCTGTGCTATCTTCTCCCAAATTTCTTTGGCAGTATAACACATTTTGATTTTACTGAACATATTCTTGTCCAATGTCTTGAACAAGATGTCTTTGGCAACGCTGTCGAGGTTTGCTTTCTTTCTTTCCTCATTCGTCCAGAGGGATATGTCCTTCTCGACCATTTGTGGTTCACCACCAGTAATGGCGACTGCTGTATTGACTTTCATAATCTTCATTGGTCCATCAGTGATGACGAACCACATATCGTCATCCTGTGCTACCAGATGAGCTTGCATTCTGATTCTCCAATCATCATAGTCTTCTTTTGAGAACATAGGAATTTTGTTGAATGATGCCATCAGCTCGAGTGTCTTTGTGCTGATTAAGATGACCTGCTCTGATACCACTTGTTAGGATCGGTCCGGAGTGTTTAGAGGGGGGGTGAATGAACACTCATATTAAAAATTAATCCCTTGTGATTTCGTTCGGATTAGTGAAAGAAATCTGTTTCTTAATCAACTCTTTTGCAGATCAGACCACTGAATATTTTAGTGCGGAACGGTCTGTTCTTAAATTAGTAAGAACGGCTCGATGGCTTGAATAATGGAACGAGTGCAGAAAGATAAAAACACAGAATATGTTTCTGGAAGTTCGAAGGTGGTGTAATCCTTCTACGTCTCCCCTTCTTCCAATTAAGGAAGGATTCCACTAGAATACTTTGATTTATACAATCCTGTTGTACAAACCCGATTCAGCTGGATTTACCTCACTACCAGACTGAAACTCCTAGTCACTCGATCTGTTCAGACACAATCTGTCTGACAGTTACAATAGTTTCTCACTTCTATATTTCAATACAGAATACACAAAATAGACTTTAGTCTATGCACATAGTGATCCTAAATGATCAAATATTACAATGTACTCGTGCTTAAGAAGAATTTCAGCTCGAGAGCTTCTGAGCTTGTAAGCTTGTGCTGTTTTGCTTTCTTGTGCGTTTTTCGATTGATCAGACTCTCTTCTTGAGATCTTCTGATGCATCCTTTTATAGTTGCATGTACCAGCGATATTATTCCCTTAATGTGCAACTCTTGACTCTGCTTAAACTCTGAGTAAGCTACAGTCTTCTTCTTTAGGGTACTTGCCGTTCTGGTTCATGCTTTCGGCGACTGTCAGGTAAGCTCTTCTTTGTCTTCTTACCTTTTATGGTAATCTTCAGTCTATGGTCTTTTTCAGCATTAATTGCGACATTAAATGCTTCAATAAATAGCCGTTAATGATTCGGACTGAAGAGCCATTCTATATTCATCCTTGACTGCTCTGATCTGATAAAGATTGAGATCGATCTGAAGCTTCGATCTAGTTAGTCTGATTTCTATCGATCCGGTCTGATATGCCTCATCAGCTTGATCTGTTTTGAGCGATCGATCTGGTTAGTCTGATTTCTCTCGATCCGGTCTGATATGTTTTGTCATCTTTAAAATCTCATTGATAAGGTCCGGAACTAACATACGAGCATAGCATTTTATATGATTGTAATTGTGAAACGCATGATAGATTGTAATTGCAACAAATGGTTATGTATGGTGGAATATATAGTGCCGCTATGGAGCGAGCAACAGTTGGGATGTTGTCGCTCTGGAGCGAACATCGGTTATGATGCCGCCACTATTGGGCGTGCGTGTGAAATTAGTGGTTAGATATATGGAATATCTGAAATCATTATTTAATGATTTGGTACATTGATTATGGTAGTTGGCAATTAGGGAACGAATTTAGTTAATCAATGAAATGATTAACTGGCTTTTGAGAATTTGATGGTTTCAGTTATTTTGAGAACATGAACATCACAGGATCCCAAGTGGTAACGATACTATACAGGGAGTATCTTTTACATTACAGTTTTATATTCTGTAAATTATGGATTGTGATTATTGGATCGGTGGTATTGGTATGCTCACCCCGTGTGGGGGCTATCTCTGTTGGGACAGGTGGAACAGGTACAACGGTAGCTCCGGAGTTGAGATCAAGCTATGGATTGGAGGCGCTTCCAGGACTGAAGTGACAGTGCCTGTATTATGCTGGGTACTTTATACATTAAATACACATTTAATCTTTTGATGCTCGCATGTGAGCACGGTTACATGTGTATATGGGTTGTATAAAGAGCATGTGCCTTTCTCTTTTCATTTATTGGTTGCATGCAATTAAATAAGGAATTGCTAAATGGATTGAGAACGTGTTAGTATATTATATGCATACTTAGGGGTTGAGTGGTATGGGGGAATGTAAGAAGTTTTATTATTGGTATTTTATGCTATGGTAGCATGTGGTTCTCCCCCTGATTACATGATTGTATGCACTAAGTACATATGTTAATACACTAATAGAGGATTAAGGGTGCGGGGTCCTTACACAATAGGCTGTTAGCGGCCCGACATGACATATGCTTATAGATGTCAAACGGGTCGTGCCGGCCCGGCACGGCCCGTAAATCCGTGCCGCCCGGCACAATTCCGTGCCGGGCTGGCACGGCCCTTTAAGGAGACGGGCCGTGCCTGGCACGGCCCGTCTCCTTATTTGGGTGGCCCAGCACGGCCCATAGGCCCGTGGCTTATGGGCCGTGCCACGGGCCGTGCCGTGCTGGCACGACCCAAATCAATTTATTTTTTTTTTTTCATTTTTTTTATTTTTTATTTGTTTAATTTTATTTATTTATATATAATAATATTATATTTAAATATAGATTGGCACAATATACTTATAAAATCAAAAATTATTGACTACGAATTGAAACTACAAATTACATTGAACAAAAGAAAAAAATAAATTACAAAAGAGTTTAAAAAATATGCTAATTTTCTTCATTTTCATCCGAAGAAACATCATGTCCTCCCAAACCTTGTAAGCGGCTATCAGCATCCAACCAATCCTTTAAAAGAATACACATCTCCACAGTGTTTGGTTTCATTCTACTTCTTTTTTCATCAATGACTCTTCCACCTGCACTAAAACAAGACTCCGTTGGAACTGTGGATATCGGAGGAGTTAGTAGATCACGTGCCATTATGGAAAGTACTGGCCAAAGTCTAGCATTGTCTTTCCACCATGCCAAAACATCAAAAGTTTCTAATTCTTGTTCACTGAAATTTATGACTCGGTTTAGATATAACTGAAGCTCAGTAAATGAAGATGTATTAGAACTAGAAGAAGCGGAAGTAGTGTCTTGTCTTCTTCTTAACATTGTCCACACAGAACCCTTACCACTACTACCACCACTACTACCACTTTCTCTTACTGGAGTTGCTCTAGAATTATGTAACGAATCATATAAAGAAAACAAAGCAAACAAACATTTATTAATGCGCTCTTTCTCTTGATTAATATTAATATTCTCATAAGCCATGTTGGTGTAATAAGATTCTATTATAATTTCTACACTATATAATTTTAATCTAGGATCCAGAATTGATGCCAAGCAATTCAACATAGGAATAGTTTTCCAGTATTTTTTTAAATTTATACTCCATTGGTTCGACAATACCTGTAAAAAACGGATCAGATCTATGTAATGCAAAACATTCACTAATTTCATAAATTTTATTCAAAAATATTGAAGAAGTTGGATAATAACAACCCGAAAATAAATTGGTAGCATCGTAAAACGGTTCTAAAAAATTACAAATATTAGAAGCAATTTCCCAATCAGTTTCTTCAATATGAAAATGTTCGGCCATCCTTTCATTAAAAAATAAAGTGATCACATTTCTATAAGGTAAACATGCTTGCAACATTAAATATGTAGAATTCCACCTATTAGGAACATCATAAGGAAAATCTTTATAATTCATACCATGAGAAATACATAAACTTTTGAAGTCTTGTTTTCTAGCAACTGAACCATTAAGAAATTTAAGAGTAGTCTTTATTTTTTCTAAATGAAGCTCAAGTGGTTTCAATCCATCTTGCACACACAAATTTAAAATATGACATGCACAACGAATATGAAAAAGATCACCATTTAAAATTGGTTTCAAATAAGTTTTTAATATAGTAATTGCAGCAGTATTATTAGTTGCATTATCAAATGAAATAGAGAAGATTTTATTACTAATATTATATTCATTAGTAACTTGCATAATGGCATTGGAAATAACTCCACCCGTATGAGGCCAATCAATTTTTGTGAAACCTAAATTTTTTTTATGTAACACCCAGTTATCGTCAATCCAATGTCCTGTAACACAGAGATATGATGCATTGCCAAGATAAGTTGTCCAAATATCACTTGTTAGTCCTACTTTCGATGAAAGATTACCTAAATACGTAATTAAATTTGCTTTATATTCATAAAAAATTGTGAATGCATCCGATTTAATAGTATTCCTTGAAAATCGTTTATGTTGAGGTTGCAAACCTAAATGAATATAATTAGTGAATTTGGCGTCCGCCCCCATTGAAAAAGGTTTCTCCGCCCATACGATGTATTTAGCTAGTTCTCTCCTATCTCTTTCAACATTATAAGTGAAAATACCTAAACTTGAACTACTACTACCAGTACCGAATTGTGAAAGAATAGTTTGGTTACCATCAGTTGGTTCTTTTTCATGTTTAGCCATGTGTCTTAGTAAATGACCTGTACCACCAGAAGAAGCATATGCATAATCTTTTTTACATTTTTTACAAACTGCCCTTGATCCCTTTCCCTCAACAATTTCTACATCGAATAGTTGCCAGACATTGCTAGTTCTTTTTTTTGAAGTTCTTCTACTTGATGATTGAATATTTGGTGTGCTTTCTTCATTTTCTTGGAATTGATCGATTTCATCATCAGAATTCACATTATAAGATGAATCAGCCATTATGTATATAGACTACAATTATGAATTATCTAATGCAACAAATATAAAAGTTACCAAATATTTGCTAGGAGGAGTGTTGGCTTTGTTGCTTGTGCTTGTCTTGGCAAACGTAAGACGAATTTCTTTCTTTTTGTGAACAAATTGAGAGTATAGCGTCTCAAGTATATAGAGCTTACAGATTAAGAGGATAAAATGTTTCCTCAACACACACATATATATAACAACCAAAAAAATAATTTTTTTTTTTTTAAAAAGCCGTTGAACGGCTATATTTTTGACCGTTGGACATTGGCGATCGATCGCCATTGTTGTGGCGATCGATCGCCATTGTTGTGGCGATCGATCGCCATTGTTGTGGCGATCGATCGCCACCCCTGCATTTTGCTTACTGTATTTTGCTTACTGCCTATAGGCGATCGATCGCCATTTATGTGGCGATCGATCGCCTGGTTAAAAAAAAAAAAAAGGAACAGTGTCGTGCCGTGCCGTGCCAGCCCACGGGCTGGCATGGCTTGGCCCGGCACGGCCCATACTCCGGGCCGTGCTTGGCACGGCACGGCACTGTAGCAAAACGTGTCGTGCCGTGCCGCTCCGCGTCGTGCCGTGCCCGTGCCGTGCCTCGTGCCGTCCGCTCCGTTTGATATCTCTACCTGTACTGCAACAAAATGAGTTATGCTAGTCAGGGTGTTACCGGACCGGTTCCGTACAAAATCCAACCTGTTCCAGCATACCCTGGGTTGGAACTGGATCATTTCGGTTACCAACTGGATTGATCATGTTCTAGTTCTGTGACCTATGCCATAGAACCAGTCCGATCCGGTAATTTTTTTTATTATTTTGATTTTTTTTTTTTTTGAAATTTTGAAAGTTTTTTTTGAGATTTCAAAATATTTTGTGCAACTCATACATAAATTTTGAGGAAAAAATACACACTTTATTGAATATGAAAAATATGAGGTAAAAACTACAGCATTTGAAATTAATAAAAAATTTACATTATTCATCACAATTTATTAGTATAGCTTGCGCATATTCTTCTTCTTGTTCGGAATTTTGGTTGTCGAACTCGTAGACTTCTCCTTATCTTTTATTCTTTCTCTCAGCGTCGAACCAATCTTTGAGCAATGTAAGCATGCACGATAATTCTACATTAAGAGAACTCTTATGGTCTCCAATGATTCGACCACAAGTTGAGAAGACCGACTCTGATGTGACACTGGATGTTTGAACCACAAAAAACGTCTATAGCCATTTCGGCTAAGATATGATATTGTCTAGAGTTTGTCTTCCACAACTTCAGTACGTCAAAATTTTCATATGTAATGAACATTTGACCCAAGAATAACAGCAACTCGTTTGACGTGGTAGATGTCATTCCGCTTGCTCTCAACTTCTTTCTGCCAAGACTCCTCATCAGATTAATCATTACAATTATTGACTGGCTAGTGTCTTCTTCCTCCTCTCCACTCTGTGACAATGAAACTTGTCCATGTTCTATATGATACAAAACAAACATATTAGAGAGAATGTCTGATTGACGTCATTTGATCGTCAACATCGTTCTTAAAAAATTAGCCTACTTTCATAAAAAATGATCAAAAGAGCCGGTGCCTATCTAAAGATGCAATGAACGTGTGGTATTTTTCCCAATTATATTTTTTAAATATGTCAAATCATCATCATCTATAAATTCAACATATTTACAGAATATGTTAAATACAAGGGGAAGAAAATAATGAGAAATATGATAAGAAACACCGGAAAAATGATCGTTTGCTTCTTTAAAAGTAGATAACAAAGTAGTACATTGATTAATAAAATACCAATCCGAATGCCACAATAAATAACTATAATCAATGTCAGCCATTTGATAAGAATAGTAGAAAGAACTTCAAGCATCCTGATAAGGTTACATCGAATCTAACATGTGATGGAAAGAATTCCATCAAGTTTTTAAGTTTTTCAATGCTATGACATTCGTAATCTTCATAACCAACTTTTACAGTTAAGTTAATTATATGACATGCACATCTAACATGAAAAAAAAACATCATCAAGTATTGGTTTTAATTGTTTCAGGTCACGTATTACTGTCATATTATTTGTTGCATTAACAAGTATAATCAAAAAAAATTTATCCGCAATTCCATATAATGTACAAATATTAATGATATGTTTAGCAATTAAGATACCAGTATGTGAAGAATGTATTTCATCATGTGACAAATTTTGTTTCTGCAAGCACCAATTATCATCAATCCACTGACAAGTAATAACAAAAATGAAATTTGTTTGGTGTTTATCAAAATATCAGTTGTTAAACTAGCTCTGCAATTTATAGAAGAAATATGATCAAAGATCGATGATACTCAACAAACACATGCATACAATTTTTTCGCAAATTGTGTCTAGGAATATGTTTAAAACTAGGTTGGATATCAGAAGCAAATTCAATAAAGTCGTCATGTTCAGATAGCAAAAAAGGAAAGATCTAATAACAAAGCGAACTACACAACATACGGTTTATTGCCGGTGATAAGTAAAATTAGTGACAGTTTGAGGATTAATTTAAAGTTGTATTGGTTTCCTACCTATTGGTTGTAGAGTAATATCATCAAAATTATGTTCCTAGTAAATGTCTTTTAAAAGTTTCGGTACCTCCGGTGGGACCGCTTGTTTTTATAATTATAAGTGGCTTTATATATTTTACAAACAACAATAGATTCGTTCGTCCTTGGTTTTGGCTCGAAATCGAAATGATCCCAAACCTTGCTTTGTTTGGACGGTTACTCGAGGACTCACATGGGTAGTAGTTGAGGATGACCCGATTTGTAGCAGAATTTTGGAAGCGGCGGTTTCTGCAATTTTGTCCACTTCTTCATGAATATCGTGCACATCATCGAAATCGGCAAAATAATCATAATATTCTTGTACTATAAGTGGATTTGAGGGAGCACGACCACCACGATCACTAGTAGAAGAAGATGTCATCGTAATATTGGAAATAATTTATCTCAACAAAATTAATAATGTTACGATAATAAAAAATTGATGATAAAATTGCGATACTGAAAATAATGGACAAAGTTGAGAGAATTGTATGAAATTAGTTGATATTGGACGAGAGAATGATAGAGTAGAAGAGTTGTTTGGAATTTGTTGTTGATTAATGAGATATTTATAATATTTTTTTTTCAAAAAAAAATAATAATATAAAAATAGATGACCAACGGCTATTAACCGTTGGGTAACTGGCCTAGTGGCCAACGGTTATAAAGCGCTGGCCAATAGGAAAAAAATATTTTTTATTTTTTAAAATGGAACCAGTTCCGCGGATTGCTGGTTCTGACCCAACGGAATCACTCCGATCCCGGATTAATCTGGATCGGAGTATGGTTCGAGACTGAATCAACCGGTTCCGATTCCAAACAGGATTGAACAGGTTTTGTTCTAGGCTGATCCGCTTAATCTCGTCCGTTAAGCATATTGAATGCTGGGCTCCAAGCAACCCGCCTACTTTGCCACTTTACATATAATATATATAAATATGGGATATAACTTCGATCAAATAAGCGGTAAGTCTTGGTGCAATAGTAAAATTATTATCATGTGATCTAAAAGTCACAAGTTTGAATCGTGGAAACGTCCTCTTACATTGTAGGGAAAGACTACGTGCCTAACCCCGTTGCCCCCTTTTTGTTAACTTCGATGAAGTAGTTTTTGATTTATGATATTTTCTAAGTTTTTTTAGAAAATGGTTTTCAAAATTAAAAGATTGATAAGGGTTAACAGATAAAAAAATTATATATTATTATTTTGTTCCAAGTGTTTTAAAATTATAGAATAACTATTCTTATTCGATTTTCAATAGAAATGCAAAATTACATATATATATATATATATATATATATATATATATATATATATATATATATATATATATATTTATATTTATATAAATAAATGATAATCCATTTTGCAGCAGACGATGTATCTATAATTATAATTCCGAAATTTTTTATTTTCGGTGGATGTATGGACCAGCGGCGGCATGGGGCTCCGGTAACAATGAAAGAGGAGGAAGACGATGAGGATGTCGGTGGAAAAGTGGAGGCTCCATGGAAGAGGAAATAAAGGATCGGGCAAACAAGGGTAATTATTGTCGTATTGTGTATTATAATTTGTTTAATTAAACAAAGGTAATTATGTCTTAACAAATGGCCTAATCTGATTAGGTTTCAGAAAATGGACTTATTTGAAAGAACTTTCCTATAACAAGTATTTAGTTGTAAAGAAAACAATTTGGGAGATTTAGCTGAAAAATATTTTGAAAAGTTATATGTTCTTATAATTTTCTCTATAATTTAATTGTGGAATTTTTTAAAGTTTTACAAACATATTCTAAATTAATTACAATATTTTTCTCAAAATTTAAGTTACATCTCCATTAAATATTTTATGATTAGGACAAAGACTGGTTGGGTCAAAAGACAAATATAGCACAAACTATTCAGACAAGTACTTACTTCCCAATAGCCCCAACTTTTGTTCATATGTAAATAATATTTTCCCAATTAATTTTGACATTATATCTCTATTTCTTTAAATAAAACCATTTTAAATACAAGAGTAGTTTTAAAAATATAAATATAATATCTTCAATTGTTTATTACTATGATCTAATAACATATAAAAGTAAACACACTATTTTAATATATAAAAAATATATTATTAACAAAATCTAATTAAAATTACAAATTTATGATAAATAAATTTTATTTCATGTTATTTAAATTAATTATATAATGAATTATTCAATGATATATTAAAACATATAATTCATTTTATTAGCTTTCACTAATTCACAGATGATGCAATAAAAATATGAGAGAAAAACATTAAAATGTTCATGTAGTTTAGGGCTCATTCCATGTCCAGACCCTACAACAACAATAACAACAACTAAGCCTTTAATCCCAATGAATTGGGGTAGGCTACATGAACAATAGAGAGAATAAAGTCGGGTCGGACACATGCGTCAGTCTTCTTCAAACGCTTCTATCAGTCAACATATCTTTTGTACTTGCACTCCAAATCTTTGCATATAACTTCGAGCCAAGTCTTATTCGGTCGACTTCTCACTCTCGTGAACTGGCCGAAATTCATGGGCTCCACTCGACGCACATGTGCACTGTTGGGCCTACGTCGAACATGACCAAACTAGCGTAAGCGACTTTCTTACATCTTCTCTTCTATACAAGCTACACCTACTTCAGCTCGAATATCTTCATTCCTTATTTTATCTTTTTTAGTTTTACCGCACATCCAACGAAGCATGCACATCTCTGCCACACTCATCTTTTGGAGGTGATTCCTCTTGGGTGCCCAACATTCCGTCCATACAACATTACGGGTCTAACGGCGGTTCTATAAAACTTTCCCTTCAATTTCAGCGGGATATTACGATCGCATAGAACTCCGGTGGCGTTTCTCCATTTCAACCAGCCAGCCTGAATCATGTGGTTAACGTCGCTGTCAATCTCTCCATTCTTTTGGATAACTGAACATAGGTATCGAAATTTGCTGCTCATCGAGACCTCTTGACCACCGAGTGCTACAACACCGGAATCCCGAAAGGAACGACCACTAAATCTGCACTCCATATATTCCGTTTTAGACATACTTAATCTAAAACCCTTGGATTCCAAAGTCTCTCCATAACTCCAATTTAGCATTTACCACTGCCATTGTCTCGTCGATTAACACAACATCGTCAGTAAAAAGTATGTTCCAAGGTAATTCATTTTGTATGTCTTTTGTTATCTCATCCATCACTAGGGCGAACAGGAAAGGACTCAACGCAGACCCTTGATGCAATCCAATAGTGATCGAGAACTCACTTGTCACCCCACTACAGTTCTCACATTGGATGCTACTTCGTCGTACATGTCTTTGATTATATTGACATACTTGATGTGAACTTTTTTCTTCATCAAAGCCCACCATAATATCTCCCTTGGTACTTTACTCCTCTCACGATAGCGCTCGGTAAGTTGACAAAGTAAATGGATAGCTTCAATGGTTGACCGTCCTGACATGAACCCAAATTGGTTCTCCGATATCTTAACCTCCCTCCTTAAACGACATTCAATTATCCTCTCCCAAAGCTTCATTGTATGACACATGAGTTTTATACCACGATAGTTGGTACAACTCTGAATGTCAACCTTATTCTTATAGATAGGGATGAGAGTACTCTTTATCCATTCATTTGGAATTTTGTTACTCCTCCACGTCTTGTTAAATAGATTTGTTAGCCACTTTATCCCCGTCGATCCTAAACATCTCCATACTTCAATAGGGATTCCATCAGGACCAACTGCTCTTCGTGCTTTCATTTTGTTCAAAGCTTCTTTAACCCCAGATTCTCTAATTCTACGAGTAAACTCACGGTTTACATCATGTTGATGGATGTTAAGATCACCTAAATCTTGGCTAAAGCCACCGTTGAACAAGCTGTAAAAATAATTCTTCCATCTTGTTTTGATGTTTTAATGTCTTCATCTCGAACCAAGACTTTATGGTTCTCATCTTTTATGCATTTCACTGCACATAAGTCTCTTGTCTTCCTCTCCTTCACTCGGACAATCCTGTAGATATCTTTTTCTGCCTCCTTGGTATCCAATTTATCGTACACTTCTTTGTAGACTTTAGCTCTAGCATCTCGAACCGCTGTCTTCGCTTCTTTTTTGGCAAGCTTATAACTTTCGAAGGTGGCTCCATTGTTATTCTTCAGCTCTCTGTAAGCGTCCCTCTTGATTTGGATAGCCTTTGTTACGTCTTCATTCAACCATGATGCGTGGTATCGGGATCATCTGTTGGCGTCCAATTAACTTCCTCGACTACCTTCTCTACAAAAGCTCCAACGTTACCTTCTTTTAACCGCCCCCACTTAATTCTAGGTTCTAACTTATGCTTAATTCTAGTAGCCCTATTCTTAATCCTAACATCTAAAACTAAAAGTCGGTGTTGGGTAACTACACTCTCTCCTAGAATTACCTTACAATCCAAGCATTTAACTCTATCTATCCTTCTAGCCAAAAAGAAATCTATTTGGGTTGCACTAGACCCACTTCTAAAAGTAACTAGATGAGAGGACCTCTTCATGAACCAGGTATTCGCTAGGACTAAGTCATATGACATGGCAAAATCCAAAAGTGAATTACATGCGGCGTTCCTGTCCCCAAAGCCATAGCCTCCATGAACACTCTCATAACCATCCCGATCATAACCTACGTGCCCATTGAAATCTCCCCCTATGAAGATTTTCTCATTATGGGGTATTCCTTGCACTACGTCGTCTAGATCCTCCCAAAATTTCCGTTTAATAGCCTCATCTAGACCAATTTGGGGTGCATAGGCACTAATGATATTGAAAATATTATTGCCTAAAACTAGCTTAACTAACATTATCCTATCTACATTCCTCCTAACTTCCACTACATACTCAAGTAGTTTATTTTCTACGATTACACATACCCCATTATGATTCTTCTCCTTACCTATGTACCAAAGTTTATAGCCCCAATGAGCTATAATTCTGGATTTCTCACCTACCCATTTATGAATCAGTCCATTTTTATTTACTTCTTACGATCGAATCGATTTAACATCTTGAATGATAAATTTTTTAAAACTTTGAAGATTAAAATGAGATATTTAAAATTTTAAGGATCGAATTACTTTTTAATATATTATCTCAAAATATGAGAATATTTCCAACTTTCTCAAACTTCAACCTTAGAGAAGTGGCCAAGACTTCAACTTCCATACCAACCCCGCTCAAAAAGGTTTGATTTTTACATCATATTATTATTATTTATCTCTTTGTTGTTACCATTAGGGCTTTTCTTTTCCTGCCATTCCCAATTGATCAGCATCGATGGCCACGCTTACATTTATTGGGACACATGCTACATCTTTTTTTAATAATTTTTTTTTCTTAATTTTCCAATAACCCAAGTTTGGCGTGTAATATGATTAATCTACTGAAAGATTGATGTTTGTTTTCTAGTTTTTTTTTTAATATTTTTTAATGATGAACCTGCCACCTTAGTCTGTAGAACTTTGACGAAGATAAGATATTAATTCTCTTATCATACGTGTTTTATATCATTGATTGATTAACTATGTGTAGTTGGGTGATGAGTAGATAAAATCTTGGAGTACTTATTACAAAGTCCAAAGTTCTCTATTTCTGCTTTGGAGTAAGAGAAATCATTTCTATGGCTTTCTGATGTAAGCACAAGCTATTCATTCACTTTATTTTTGCTAGATTATTTGTAATTGTATGACCTTTTCCGCTTGTATCTGATTAATTGTATGCTTGTTTTGATAGATATTCGCAATCTTTCAGCTTAGTATTGACGGAATTAGATTGTGGGAGTGAAAAGGTTGAGCAAGTGAATTTGAGAGTTTGAAGGGATGATTCTTTCAGCGCTTTTAACTTCAGTTGGAATAAACATCTTCCTTTGTTTACTTTTCTTCATCCTTTATTCTATTCTGAGAAAACAGCCAAGACATGCCAGTCTTTACATACCGCGCTTGGTTGCTGAGGGGGAAGTCCAACAGGAAGAGGAATTCAGTGTACGAAGGTTGCTGCCCTCCGTTAAATGGGTGAAAAGGGCTTGGACGCCCTCAGAAGATGAGCTTTTGCAGAATTCGGGGCTGGATGCTGTAGTATTCATGCGCATTTTCACTTTCGGGTAAGTGAGAAGAAAATCTGTGTGGATAGCTAGAAAAGAACGAGTTGATATTGACATGTATATTTTTATAAGAACCTTCCGGTGAGAGTAGATTATTGCATCAAGAACTTCAGTTAGTCTGTGATATCTACTTTTCTTTTCTGTACATTATCCACCTGATGTTATGCGATTTTCTTTCTTGATTTGCAGTTTCAGAGTGTTCATATTTGCTGGGGTTGTTGGGATTTTCATCCTTCTTCCATTCAATTTTGCGGGGAATCAACTAACTATTGATGATTTCACTGACTTACCCAAAAAATCCCTGGAGTCATTCAGCATTTCAAATGTTGATGATGGATCAAACAGGTGACTCAATTTGATTTTACAAATTCTACTAAAGGTGTTATGAACACTTGCAATGAGATGGATTTCGAGGCGGAGATAAGATTCTCTGCTATTTTTTCAAGTCAATAGACCTTTACTATGCACAATGGGGTGGTGGATCACAAACCAAAACTTTTCCAGGCCATTTGTGATCATTTGCTGTGCAATATTAATGAGCCTTTTCTTCCGACTATCCTTCTCCATTGTTGGTTCAATTATTGTCTTATTCTAGTTTTATTTGCCGTTTTCTAGTATAAGATTGAGAGGCAAGTGCTTCACATCAGGGTAGTCTCTCAATTTCAATATTTTAGACTAATATGATGCACAAAAATTACCAATTTTATTGAAGGTGTGCCTCGAGCCACAGGTGCAAATTAGTGCACCTGAAGAAACTCCAAGCACATGAATATTGAAGAGATGCAACCTACATGACGAGGTGCACGCCTCAGCTGAGGCGCAAGGCTTCGCCATTCTACTAATTCTTCCCCTCACCAAATCCTATGATTTCTATATTTTTAGGATTTGAAAGAGTCCCATAGCACCCAATGTAAATTACGGCCATCCATTTAGAACCTATACTCCTGCACAATGGCAAGCGGGGGTCGGTTCCATTGAGTGTTGTTTTGCATTTTCATAGGCATTTTTAGGGTGTTTTTTTCTCTTTTTGATAAATCTTTATATCTAAATCTCTTTGAAAGGAGCACACCTCATCTGGCGCCTTACACTTCAATGTCTAAGACCTCTCAGTGCCTTTGTGCGCCTTGAGCCCTTGTTAACTATTCAAGCTACCAACTTGAGTTGTTCAACCATTTTGCCGTAATTTTATATACAATAATTGTTTCAGGATTTGTTTGAATTTGGGAAGTATTAAGTTAATATTTGCTTTAAGGTAACATAATTCATTTTCGTTTCTCAAAGGTTGTGGATACACTTCTGCGCTATTTATATTTTCACAGCCGTTGTCTGCTATCTTCTGTACTTTGTAAGTATTTCAAGTGCCAGAGTTTTGTCCTAGTAAATTTGCATCTGAGATGCTCATAGATAGCGAAATTAACGAATTTTATCTTGTACAGGAATTTGACAATATTGCATCAAAGAGGATTGCTTTTTTCTACTCATCAAAACCTCGGCCAAACCAGTTTACTGTTTTAGTACGAAGTATTCCTGTCACTTCTGGAAAAAGCTTCAGTGAAAGTGTTGAGAGCTTTTTCAGTGAATATTATCCCTCTACCTATCTTTCCCATTCTATGGTTCGCCGAACAAGCAAACTAAAAGGGCTCGTTGTAAGCATAGCTCAAAACTATTATTTTAACCTACTCTGCAACATTATTTTGACACATTTTCTTGCGTTTTATGCTTTAGATGCACAAATCAAATTGTTGAGAGGTAGGATAGTTGCACCACCTAAACTTCTGAGATGAAGAAAAGCACGTCTTGCTTTGGATTTTTATATTTGAGTAGATGCTAGTTTGGTTTTTAGATGCATAATGGTCCAACTTTTCTTCGTCTTTTTTTGAGTTCATTCCAACTTTTTTGTTTTTCTAGAGTAAGGCAGACATGGCATATAAAAAACTTGTGCACATGAAATCAGAAAATACGCAACAAAGATACACACGATCAGGCTTTCTGGGGCTTTCTGGACAAAGAGTTACCCTAGATCAGTATGAAAAGTCGTTAGAAGATATGGAACATAATGTGATGACAGAACGATCTGCTATTGTTGGAAAGGTAAGACGCTCTGCTTATAAATGATAGTTATGCATAATATATTTTAAAACTCAATGCATATAGCTAAAACTAAATGTGCCACTTGGTTATATTTTTGCCATTTTACGTCAATTTATGATGTTTTTTGTACAAAGACAATAATCCACGCGTGTCAACTTTAATATATGTTTCTCTCTTTCAAGAATTTTATGCCTCTAAATAGGTCGTATTTCATGAAGACGAATTCACGTCATGACACACTAGTCATCTTATTATGGACACTGTCAAGTTTTTTTCTGGAATGATATAGCTCATGTGTTCTATCTGAAAATCAAATTATTTTTAATGTAGTAGCTCAATGGAAAACATATGGTTGTTTGGAGTTTTTTAATAGCTGATGTGGGTTTACGCATCTCAATTACTCATTTATAGTCCAATAAAATTGAAGCTAGTGTCACAAAACATATCAGGAGGAAGAATTGACTTGACTTGGTATGTGACTTTTCATGAAAGATCATGGCATATAATTGAATGTCATGGACAAAAAATTGTGGAATGGACGTTATTATATTGTACGGAAAGTGTTGCGACACTAGCATTGATACTATAGAAAAGCATCTTAAACCAATTTGTACCAATCAAAGCAGCCCCCGATATCAATTTGTATTACAGTTTCAGGGCAACTTTGCCAGCAATATACCTCTTATGAATGTATAAAAATCAAAGAATAAGCTCTACAATCAGATGTGATATTATTAAAGTTACAAAGATATAAATTGATTGTAATTTTCACAAGATAATTTGACCTACTTGAAGGGGGTGATGATTGTTCTATATCAAAAGAGTTTGATAGAGTTTTAAGCCTCCAAGTAGTATGTTATGGATGTAGTTATTTATGGATGAACCATGTAAATCATATTTTGTATTGCATGGATTTTCTCTATATTTCTACTACTATCCAAATTCAAATTAAAATTGCTGAAAGAGGTTCTTGAGGTGCATATTTTAATTACATTGAAAAATGTGTCAATCTGCAGTATTATCTTTGTTGAGAATACCATGTTTTTGTATGTGCTCACACATTCAGCTTAAGATTTAGGATGCCATGTGATGCTCCATTATTCAATTTTCCCTTATTAGGAAGTTGCGGCGGCTTTTGTGTCTTTCAAGTATCGGCTTAGTGCTGCAATAGCTTTACATGTTCAACAACGGCTGAAACCTACAGAATGGGTTACTGAGCAAGCTCCTGATCCTCAGGATGTATATTGGCCCTTCTTTTCTGCATCATTTTTTAAGAAATGGATTAGCAACATTGCGGTTGTTGTGGCGTGCATTTGTGTTACTCTTCTGTTTGTTATACCCGTTCTCTTTGTGCAAGGTCTTACTCATTTGGATCAGCTGGAGACCTGGTTCCCCTTTTTGAAAGGTCTATTAGAAATGTAAGTGGCTTTTTCCCGTCTTTATTTCTTCTTCAAATACTTTATTTTAGATTACATGATCACTGTATGACATGCAAGAAAAGTGGATCCTGATTTTCTGCTACTTACAAATCTTATCCGAATCCTTGCTTTGACCTGTCAGTCATATAATGACGATGCTACATTGTTGTCCAAAATGATGATCGTTATCCATAACAGATATAACTTAAGCTTTTTCTTGCGTGCAGACAGGTTGTCAGCCAAGTGATTACTGGATACCTTCCAAGTCTTATTCTTGACTTGTTTTTATCTTTAGTGCCTCCAGTAATGATTACGCTTTCCTCTATACAAGGGTACATCGCCTTTAGCAAAATTGAGAAAAGTGCTTGCATTAAAGTATTGTGGTTCACCGTATGGAACGTCTTCTTTGCAAATGTACTGTCAGGGACAGCACTCTACAAGGTTGATATCTTCTTTGAGCCCAAAAACATTCCTGCAATATTAGCCGTGGCAGTTCCTGGACAGGTATGCTAATTTTAAATGTTAATTTCTCACGCTACTCTTGAAATGGTGATGCCTATTATTTTGCTTCGAGTGCCTACCTACAATGAGAGGTAGTCTAATAATTATCTAATTGACTTTATATTCTGGGGGCTGTGAGCCTTGGAAATAGCGCGTCCATGGCTTGAGGGAATTATTCATAGTTTTCTCGATTTATTCCCATGGCTCACATTTTCTTTTCGACTTGTATCTTTTACCTTAACGGCTTTTCTTTGGTTGATTAGATTTGTAGGTAAGGTTCGATCACTCTTTTTGTATCTGTATTTCAATAGATATATAGTTTTGGGTCCATCTTAACCTCCATTGATCGACAGTTTTATTTTGAGAGAGTTTCTCCAATTGAATTCGAGGTTTGAAAATTCAATATTGTATATGTGATAAAAATAAATGTAGGGACTTGAGGGTACTTTCTGTGTCACAAATTTCAGTTGCACTAAACTCAAATCATAATTATATTTGTACACGAGAGGGAAGTCTTAAGCTTGATTCATGGCTGCGGAATTGTTAATATAATGAGTTCTGATTTGCTTCTCCGTTACATCATTCATTTTTTACTCTTTCTGATGGTATGAAAGGGATTTAATTTTGTCTGGGTCAGATACATTTGTAGGCACCTTAAATAAAACAATAATAACTTGATCTTTCTTCTTTGTAGGCTTCATTCTTCATTGCATATGTTGTAACATCTGGATGGACCAAACTATTTTCTGCGAAACTTTTTAGGCTGCAGCCCCTCATTTGGAGTTACGTGAAAGGAATTTTATGTTGTTGTTGTGATTCTGATGAGGAACTTAAGGTCCCTTCCAATCCTTATCACAGTGAAATTCCCAAGATTCTGTTTTTCATCCTTCTTGGTGTCACATACTTCTTCCTTGCACCCCTAATTTTGCCATTCGTCTTGGTTTACTTTTGCTTTGGATACATCATCTACCGTAACCAGGTCAGTCTTTGTGCTCGTGCTTGTTCCTTCGAATTTAAAAATATTTGGTGGATTTTTGCTCTTCCTTTTCTGTTTAGGACAATAGTAAGGTTGTTTTTATTCATTTAATTTGGTATTGTTGGAACAGCTATTGAACGTTTACAAACCCAAGTTTGAAACTGGTGGAACATTTTGGACTGTGGTACACGACGCCACAATATTTTCCTTAATATTGATGCATATTATTGCCATTGGGATATTCGGTCTGAAGAGTGTTCCAGTAGCGTCCAGCTTAACCATTCCTCTTCCAATCCTCACTCTCATATTCAATAGTTACTGCCAAAGACGATTCATACCTAGTTTCATGGGTTATCCTGCTGAGGTAAGCATACATCCTACTTCAACATCTACCGCTGTGTTATTATGCAACAGCCATTTTTTGCATCTCCTCAAAAAATGGTACTAATCCCATTTTTATGGTCAGCACTGATTGTTAAATTCACCTAAAATGTTGCCAAAGTTGAGGGAGGTGATAAAGAGACAATGAACTCGATGTACACGAGCACCATTGTTTTATACATTGAATAGCTTTGTGTCTCTTTCGTTTGGTTAAACTTTTTCGATGCACTCGCTTAATGGGGAGAGGGGGTCAGCAGGGGCGATTGGCCCCCTCCACATTACATATCTCTATATACCTTGTATACTTATTGCGTAGTTTGCATAACAAAAAAATGAGACTTGTAGTTTCATATTTTTAACTTCATCTCAACCCAATATATCTAGTCCTGGTTCCGTCACTTTAGTCCCTGTTGAGGAGCTGATAACTATTTAATTTTATGATGCAGTGCTTGATAAATAAGGATAGAATGGATGAAAACAACCCCGAGATATCTTCTTTTTACGACGAACTTGCTACTGCATATCTGGATCCTGCAACGAAGTCCAGAAGGGATACTGGAAATGGTGAGAGCAGTAATTCTCCCCTACTGGGTCGTTCTAAGGTTTGAAGTTGATTTGGATTGAAAAAGTTGTTGTATGTTATTGTGTTACTGTAAATTTGAGATGATTGGTGTGACTTGGATTGAAGTTGTTTTGTTACTGTAAATTTGAGATGATTGGATATAGAGCAATTATCAGTGTTTTGAGTTGTTTCCATATGTATCAAGAACATTTGTTTCTATGAATCTAAATCTTTGTTGTGTGTGAAATTTAACATCTAAGTATTCGACAAAGTGGTTTCCTTTTTTCAAGAAAATGTTTTTTTTTTTTAATAATTCTGATTTTGAGATTGCAGCTCAAAGAATTTAACGAGAGAAATTGCTAAAAGAGACCCAAACAAATTGGTGATGGCTAACAACCTCCGTCGTCTAGAGAAACTGGGAAATTAATTTTTATATTTTAAAATTCAATAAATTACTATATTCTCTTTTTTGGCTTGATAATCTATAAAATAGAGTGACTCAAGTAAACGGTGTAAATTTTCAAGTCCCAAGTCGAGAGTAGACCAGACCACAGGTTTCATTATAAGCCTCCACCTGGAGCAATATCATTACATCTTGGACAACTTACCCTTTTTTAAACATGATCAGTCACTTCCCACTTGGCGTGACCTAATCTAATTTTATAACATAATTTGCTTTTTTGTTTGTCATAACGATATTAGTTAGTTTGTTTTTGCTGCTGTTTTAACATGTTTAATAGTGTATCGGATGATTATCGCTGAATTTCGTTATACATTCATATGCTAAAAATGTTATTATTATCAATACAGTTAGATGCTAAAATATATACTATGTAGAGAGCATATATAATAAATTTTAAAAAAATAATATTAATTTGGTCAAAAGTTGGGTTTGAATATTTTTAAGAAAATAAGGTATATATATAATTTTTTTTTTCAAAAGACTGATGAAGCATTGAGAAATCAAACAATAGCATCAAAGTTTTTTTCTTTCTAGATTTATTGATACATCTACACTTGTTTTCTTTGTATTACCAAAAATATCCCTCTTGCTCTACTTGTGCAGTAACATCTTGGTTTCACTTATAGAAAAGATTTATTATAATTTTTGATATCTGGGTTTAAAAAGTATAGGATGTCCCTCTCTATAGAATAGTTGAATTACAATATCATACATCTAATCTGTAACAAATATAGGGAAAATTATAACTGTTTTTCCTCTGATTTGACATAAAATAGACAGCAGGGGAGATTGACGTTATTGTTCAAACTAGATTGGTGAAATTCTTTATTTTTTAAATTCGATGAAGTTTATGGTTAATTCACCCAATTTTAAGTGAAAAAATCTGTTAATAATCCAACATAAGAAACAAAAGAGGTGTTATTTGATCAGATTTGGAACTCTTGCATGTCTTTTCTTTTGTTAATCCACAAATTTCCCTTTGTTATTCCAACTTCTTTTCAAATCTAAAAATTTAATGAGACTAATGATTTTCACATATATTTTTTGGATATTTTTTTTTTTTTTTACATGTTTGGAAAAGATCTGAAATTCAATACATCGATACATAAGATTGTCCTACTCATGATTTCAGTTTGAAATTTAATTGCTGAATTTTTAAATATATATAAGCAAACAAAATCAATTAAATTTCTTTTATTCATTGCATTTAATATTCTTTTATTTTAATTTTTAATAATGATAATTTAGATTCCCCGCTGACAGTGCAAAAATGTCAAACCCATTAAAATGTAATTATATAGAGATTTAAGGCATCCAATTGCCTTAATAGAATTGTTCTGCCTGTTAACATCAACTCTGTCGGTATAAATGCATAGTGTCTGTCTATATCCTACATGAAATTTGACTAAACCTCAATTATTATCGTATTGCTTAATTGTAAATTACGCTCATCAAATACGCATTATTCCTATTAGATAAGTGACTAAGAGTCACTATTCCCAGTATAACATTTACTTTTTTTAATTTCTTAATAAATAATTTTTTTTTTTATTTTAAAATTTTAATTATTTTTTTATTTTTTAACAGTGACTTTTTTAATTTCTTAATAAATAAAATATTTTTTTATTTTAAATTTTAAATTATTTTTTATTTTTTATTTTTTACCTATTATTATAATTTCTTAATAAATAAAATATTTTTTTATTTTAAATTTTTAATTTTTATTTTTTATTTTTTTTACCTATTATAAGTGTCTAAGAGTTCACTATTCCCATAAATAGTGTAACCGTGACTTTTTTTAATTTCTTAATAAATATTTTTTATTTTTGATTATTTTTTATTTTTTTATTTATTAATATTATTTTTAATATTTATTTACAACCTATTATATAAGTGTGTAAGAGTTCACTAAGTGTGCAAGGTTTGTAATAGTATTATTGCAAGAAATAATAATGAATAGTAATTCACTATTTATTACAATTTTTTTTCTTAAAAAAATGTTTTTTTTTCAAAAAATTATTTTTGTTGATGCGCGGGTTTAACCTGAACCGACTAGAAAAAAAATATATTAATCGATTGTTGATGCGCGCAACTTCAATTTATAGTTAGATGAACATCATGTTTTTTTTTAAAAAGTTAGAGTCGGTCCTTTGGTTATTTTGTTTCCATTCAATTACAGTAGCATGCTCGCTTTAATTTTTTTTGTTGATGATCGGGTTTGGCCTAAACCGACTAGGAAAAAATATATCTTGATTGGTTAATCATGCGCACAACTTCAAATGTTATTTTTTTTTTCCAGTTTTTAGTGAGATGAGCATCATTTTTTTTAAAAAAAAGTTAGAGCAAGTCCTTTGTTATTTTTCCAATTCAATTACATTAGCATTGCCGTTTTTTTAAAAAAATATTTGTTAAAATAAATTATTTGAAATGTTATTTTTGATCAACTTAAGAAAAAATTGACCAACATGCTGGTACCTGGCACCGCATCTTAAGAAAAAATTGACCAACATACTGATACCTGGCACCGCACCTTGTGCGGTGCCAATAAACTAGTATATATATAAGGGCTGAGGAGTCGATCGGTTCGGTCACTAACTGACCGAATTTCCAAAAAGTAACCGATATTTTTTTACAATAACCAAACCGAACGATTTTTTGAAAACCGTCGGTCGGTAACCGAATTAATTGATATTTTTAAAATATATTGATAAAAAATTTATAAATAAGATAATTGCTTTTCAAAATAAAAAGTAAATTTAATTAGATAAACTGATTTTTTTAAAAATAATAAATAGGTTAATTGGGTAATTGATATTGTCAGGATCGATTCCGGGGGTGGGTTGTCATTCCACACCCGAGTTCAACCAACTTGAGCTTCAATAGCTCGTGTTCTTGAAATGATGCACTGAGAGATTATATCGAGTTCGGTTACAAAACTGAGCGGAAGACACTCGACATAACCCGCTCTATAACCGACTAAACATTTGAAAGACATTTTAAAGATATGCAATTAAAGTAAATAAACAAGCATTTGTTTATGGAAGTTCGAAGGTGGTGTAATCCTTCTACGTCTCCCCTTCTTCCACCTCATGGAATGATTCCACTAGAAGACTTTGATTTATACAATCCGTTGTACAAACCCGATCCAGTTGGGAATTCTCCATCCAACTAGAACTCCTAGCAACTCAACTATGTATGTTCTTTAATGTCTCACATACAAAGACCTCTCATCGGTTGTGATAAATCATCAACCGTTACAATGGTAGTCACTCTTCTATTTTAGCTCACAAATACAATGAATATAGTGAATACAAAGGCACAAATGATTCCATAATGAATCTGATATAGCAAGGTAAGAGGTGCCAAAGGTTTGATGGGTGCTCTTCATTTAGCAGCTTTTGTCTTTTAAGTTCCTCAATTGAATCCCAAGTGGGTTTGCTTTGGAAGGCTTGGATTGATCTTCAATCAGCTGTTATTGAGCTTCCAAATCATGTATATATAGCCCCAAGTAATGATATATACGTTAGACACAAGAATATGCCCGTTGGAAAAGGTTTTGCACCATTCCCGAGCTTGCAACGGTCATATTCTGGTTTCTTGGCTCTTTGTATTTCGGACCGGACTGGCCGGATCAGCTTGGACAGATCAGCTTGGGCAGATCAGTCTGGGCAGATCAGTCTGGCCGGATCAGTCTGGGCAGATCAGTCTGGCCGGATCAGTCTGGACAATCAGCTTGATACAAAACAGATTGATAAACTTGCTCTTCTGATCTGTTGCTTGTATCTCTTGATTCTTTGATTTCTGGGCAAAGTGATCTACATGCAAGTTGTAGCCCTTTCTCTTAGCTTTCCACGGAATCAAGAATCGCTCGATTTTGAGTTTCTATGAGAGAGTTATGCTCGAAATACGAGGCAATGCTCCTGCTGTCTATTTGCTGGATGCAGCAGCACATGACGTGACTTGCAGAAGCTTTTTGGCCATCTTAAATTCCGATTCAGTCTTTGACTTTCAAAGATGACTTGTAGATCTTTATCTTAGATTTCCAACCCATACTGAATCGTCTCGTTCCGATAGGCGAGCTGAGAGTTATGGCCAACAGACTGACAGTCGCTTGCTGTAACAGCTCGATCTTACAGGCGTCACATGGCGTGCTTTGCAGAAGATTTTTGGACATCTTAACGTCCGATTCAGTCTTTGACTTCCAAAGATGACTCGTAGATCTTTGTCTTAGCTTTCCAATCCATACTGAATCGTCCCGTTCCGATAAGCGAGTTAAGAGTTATGCCCAACAGACTGACAGTTGATTGCTGAAACAACTTGCTGTTTCTTCGCGGTACAGCTCGATCTTGCAGGCGTCTTTTCTCCTTGATAACATTCGAACTAGCCGATATGTTGTGAAATATGACTTTTAGTATTTTGAGTTGGCTATTCAACCGCTTTGGAAGCACGCCATTTCGATATCCGAGCTATGAGATATGATTGAAACAAGCCGCTCTGCCAGGATTTCAGTCTTGGTCCAGCTTGATATTTTCAAGCTACTTCTTTGTAATTCATCAAGCTCTTAATTATGATCTATGAACTGCACACTTGATGAAATATGTTAGCAACACAATAACAAGTTTTGTTAACATCAAAACCAATATTATTCGGGTTTCCAAAACTCAACAGATATTTTTAAAATAAAGATCGAAATCAAATCGAATGAATCTATTTTTTAAAAAATAAGTATTTTTCTACAAGCTGATGAGTTCTTGTTGTTAGGTTTTTTTTTCTTCTTTTAATTATAAAATATGAAAAGAAGGAAGTTAAATAAGCATCTCAGCATCAGTTTTCACGCTAAGTAATGTGGACCCTCGCCACCTTGGGATTAATGAGGCCAGAAACTAATGTTACGCACCAAATATCGTGACACGCAAATATATGCAAGATATTTGCTGGTTAGTTATAATGTGGGTTTACGGGACGATTCATAGAGTCGAGTACGTGTTTTAGATGTTCGTCTGCCCTGAGTTAGGCATGCCAACCCAATTGAGTTTGTGGAGCTTGTCGCTGGTCTTGGACCTGACTAGGACGGAAGGGCGATCATTCTAGACAGTAGACTGGTTGGGAGCTGTTCCCGCTTCCCTGATGAGCCTATGGGAGAGGGCGAAACCAGTATGCATCGGAGATGGAATATGGCTTAACCTTGAAATTATGGAGATCCAGGGTCGCCGCACGGGTTGTCGTAATCTTTGGCCAAGTCAAAACACTTGCATTACTATATTTTATCTTGTTGCATAGAACTTGATATGTATGACATAATAATTTTTTTAATATATATTTAAATAGTATATCGATTAATAATTATGATTGTTAGGGCACTACGATGTTATAGATAATAAATTATAATCTAGAGATGCAATTTACAAATTTATTATTGTTATACTCTCTTGTAATTTTTTGTCAAAAGAAGTTTGTGTTAGGGTGCGTTTGCAGTTGCTGATTTAAAGAACTTTACTATTATTTAAAGTTGAAAATTTTTTTAAAAGCAAAATCATTGAGTGTTTACTATTAAAATAAAATAAAAAACAGTTTAATAAACTTCAATTAGTTACAAAATTGCCATCACATCATGGCTTGTATTTCAGCTTTTGCTTTTACATGTTATTTTATAGAAGCAATAGTAGAAGCAAGTAAATCAAACATCAAAAATCTATTTTTTTATTTTTATTTTTCTGAAAGACAAAAAAAAAAACACTTTTGAGAAGCATTTATAAACACCGTATTAATATATATCTCTCTCGTATGATAAAGTCGTTACGCACTTACGCTAACCATCCATTAATTTTCCATTTGTAATATAAGTTGAAAGTAGTTGGAAACAAAAGAGTACTAACGAAGAGAAGACCATTTCAGCCTGATTTTCTCTCTTAAAAAATCTTCCATTTCACAGATATATATATATATATATATATATATATATTATTTATTTATTTATTTACCTATATAATAAGAGGCTAGGCCTCACTATTCATTCCAATTTTTTTTTTTTTTCAAAAAAATTTTTTAGAACTTTTCTTTTTATTTTTTAGTTCAATTTTTTTTGTTAAATAAATTTTTTTTGCTGATGCGCGGATTTGACCTGAACCAATTAGAAAAAAATATATCTTAATCGATTGTTGATGAACGCAACTTCAAATGTTATTTTTTTTATTTATAGTAAGATGAACATCATTTTTTTTTATAAAAAGTTACAGTCAGTCATTTGGTTATTTTTTTCCATCCTATTATTGGTCGTTTTAATTTTGTTTTGTTGATGCGCGGGGTTTGGCCTGGACCGACTAGGAAAAAAATATTTTAATCGGTTGTTGATGCGCACAACTCAAATGTTATTTTTTCAGTTTATAGTAAGATGAACATCATTTTTTTTAAAAAAAGTTAGAGACAGTAATTTGGTTACTTTTTTTCATTCAATTATTGTAGCATGTTCGTTTTTTTAAAAATGTTTGTAAAGTCAGTCATTCGAAATGTACTTTTCGATCGAATTAGGAAAAAAATGACCAAGATACTGGTACCTGGCACCGCGTCGTGGGCGATTGCCAATAAAAACTAGTATATATATAGAGATGCAATCATTCCCAAGTAACACATGAACAAACAACAAAGTGATTCAAGAAACACTTATTGACCGATTGCAAGTGACCCCTTAACTTCGCAAAACCAAGAAAAATGGCTAGAAAAAGAAAGGCTTGTGCAGTGATGGATGATCAAGAAAATATCAGCTTCGGCGAAGTGAATTCTGCCTTGTGGAACAATATGGTGAAGGAGGATGGTGATGTGGCGGAGCTAGGTGGAGTCAGACACGCGACGAAGCGGTTTGTGGGTGTTCGGCAGCGGTCATCAGGGCGGTGGGTGGCGGAGATAAAAGACACCATACAGAAGATTAGAGTATGGTTAGGCACATTTGACACAGCGGAGGAGGCAGCCAGGGCCTATGATGAGGCGGCGTGTTTGCTTCGTGGGGCTAATACAAGAACAAATTTCTGGCCACGTTCGCCGAATTCTTCCTCCACTCCTGCTTTGTCTTCAAAAATCACAAATCTTCTTCTCAGCAGGCTTAAAGCAAGAAGCAATGATGCCTTAAATCCAGGCCCCAACTCGAACTCGAACTCGAACTCATCACCATCATCTTCTTCTTCTTCTATGCTTTTTGCTGATAATAAAAAACAAGCACTAGAATACACAGATGAAGCAGGACCTGATATCTCAGAATCCCATTTCACAGATTTCCTTAACGATTCTGATGAAGATTATCCCCTGGAATACAGTAACATGATTATTACCAACGAACACAAATGCCCGAGTTCCGTGTCCAGAATGACACAAACTGAAAGTACATGTCAAACCAGTGACCACCATGAATCCGATGATTTCCTGCAAGAGCTGGAAATGGAAAATGAAATTCATGAAAACTACACCGCCAGTCTTGAACCAGTGGACTTCAAATTTGTGGACGAAATCGAGTCGATGGAATACTCGCCTTTCGAAATCGCGGAGGAGATTTCAAAACCAATGGATCAAGAAGATGAACCCTTGATACTGACTGAGGCTATGAGGAGAATGAATTATGAGAGGAAATTTTCTGCTTCACTCTATGCGTTTAATGGGATAACAGAGTGCTTGAAGCTGAAGATGAAATATTCTCTGGACAGGTCTGATCAGCTCACCAGGCTTCGAAATGCCTGTAAATTGAACCAAGACGAGATTGAAAACAGCACAATTGAGCAACAAAAGGATGGTGAAGATGAGATTTCTGGGGATTTGATGAATCAAGATGGGGAAATGTTGCTATGGAACTCGATTGATCTTGCTCCTATTTGCATCGTTAATTAACTTTGGTTCAATTATATATTTATAAGTCTGATGATTCTTTGTTTGGTGTTATTTTTGTCATATCGGATACAGTTTCAAACTTGTATCCCATTTTAAATCTACCAAAAAGAAACTTTGATGAATCCAACTAACATCACGTTTTTTTTGGTCCCAAAAAGCTCTCTTGTATAAAACATGAAACAATATGCAATTATTCGCACATTTTATACCACATTTGACTTATTTTAACTGTCAGAATGCAAAGATACAAGAAAATCCTGATTCCTTAAAACTTATGAAAAAAGAAGTTAACAAGTTCAAGCGTTGTAGAAGCGAACTCCTCACAAGGGAACAAAAAAATTGGCTTTCCACGACATTCCTCTGTGAGCAGGAGAGTCGGCACTTATCTGACCATAAATATATACAGCATCAACTTCCGATTGCCCACAGATCAATAGAGCTTGAGGAAGGAGAAATACATTAACTTCACAGGACGCGAAGCTGGCCGAGAAACGCAGCACAGAGATCAAGAAACAGGAACTGTGGCCCTTGAACCCTCTGCAGATCGAGCAAGTATTTTTCTTCGCGAGTCTTATAAAGCTGCAGATATAAAATTAGAGTCGGTTTTATGTATTTATTCTTCTTATTCCGCCTTTTCTTGTGTACTGTGATGACATTTCCATGATAAAATTGCTTAAAATCAACGATAAAAGAAATATTATTACCTGCATTTCAAACTTGACCACATTTTGTGGCCTAAATTTTCCATCATCCTCAATGGTAGCAGACTCATCTCCGATGTGATGACAGTCATGGATGGGACTTTTAGGGATTCCTTCATCGCCACCAGGAATTCCATGAATCCATCTGCATTTCATGTTATATTGCCCAATCTTTTTCCAGAAAACATTCAACTCTTGCAGAGCTTTGAAAACTTCAGACATTATCTCACGAGGATGTGCTCGAGACTATTCAAAAAGGCAAAAGATACCATGATCATCCGTGGCCAAACTTACTAAATTGGGAAACCCCATAAAAAACAACATAAAAGCATGCCAAATTGGAACAAATTTTGGATCTTTAATTTGAAACGACTATACTTGAATATTGTCAAACGTAATTCCAGAAAAAAATTAAGATCGAATTTAACAGTCATATGCTTCACCAAATCCCATCTCCAAATAAGGACACTTGTAGAATTTGAGACGGCCCCTAAAACCTGAACCACCTGAGATCATTTTTTTTTTTGCAAGCGAGAGAGAATGTTTCACTCCAATTTCAACTCCCTCTGGAATAAACTAAAAAAACGAAAGACAACTAACCTGGAGTCCAAGTACCCATTTTCTATCGACTGCTAACTGCCTTACTCTAAACTGTTGATAATCAATGGCTCCGGGAAGCCGGTGCCCAACAGAAGGGACTGCAATATCACTTGCATTCATGCGATTATATCCAATTTCCTGAAGAAAAAAAAAGGAATTCTTTCAGATATCTGAAACAAGGAAAATTTTTATTTACTTGCGAATATTAAAATACGAAAATGATAAGAGTAGTTCAGAAAATGGTAAATCTAACGACAAACTACAGAGGCCATAATGGTGGCAAAAGAATAAGATGAAAAAGGGCAAATCAGGTGCACGGCTATATAAGGGGTCCAGGAAGGGGTCATGCCATTTTGATAAAAGAATCAGATGAAAAATTATGATATAAATCAACTGTACCATGATCTCCTTGCATTCATCTCCAAGGTAGCCATTGGCAGCATGGAACCGGTTGTCCAGCAGCAAAAAATATGTAACAGTGCTCTAAATACACCAAAAAGAGATGAGAAATCCGATATATATATATATATATATATATAAGTTGGAAGTCACAAAATTCACCTCATTTTTAACCCTGTTCTGAAGCGAATCAACTAGAGAATTTCTCTCAAACCCCATCTTAACCACTTCCTGAAGAATATCTTCTTCAATCTGCATGCGATAAATTTGTGAATTGATAAAAGCTGTTCTACTTGCCAGTTTAAATGCATGAAATGTAAACTGTGAATGATCTTGTGCATCAGAAAATATCAGATCAAGTAATACATATGGCTACCAAATTAATATGAACAACGAGCACAAGAAAACTGCGAGATGGGTAGGTAAACATTAATAGATGTTCAGATTTTGTTGTTATTTTTTTTAATGTTCCCACGATTGACCACATGAAATGGTGATTTCACCAGGAAGAAAAAAAAGTTGACATATTAGTATGCCTGTGCAACTTCAAGAAACCTTTTTTGCTTGCTGCACGGTATCTGGTGGTGGCACAGCCAAATAACGTGGTAGATGAGACAGGAACCAGGGGTGTGCTCGAATCTCAGGAATAGTCATTCGTTTCATGGGATCAACAATAAGCATCCTTGGAATTAAATCTCTTGCACCAGGCGATAAATGGCTTGGAAGTGTATATATCCCACCCTACAGATTAATATTGCAAGAATAAGAATCAAGTATCTCAATACAATCTGAATGTTTCTGTTTAATCCTGAATAACAAACATGAGGACAAAAGTAAACCTGAATATATACCTTGATTTTTTTGAAAAGATTGGGAATGTTTTCATCATCAAAGGGAAGAGTTCCACAGAGAAGTGCATAAAGAATAACACCACAGCTCCACACATCGACTTCAGGCCCCGCATATAATTTACCAGATATAACCTAAAATGCAGAGCAAAGCCTTTAAAATCCAAAATTTCCAAATTCTAAAGAGCCTTAATCTGAGTTTCTTGTACATTACAAGTATGACTAGCTTATGTTCACCATCGCTACTTTTATATGGTACCTCTGGAGCAGCATAGTTTGGGCTTCCACAGCTTGTCTTCAGAAAATGACCATCACGCATGATATTGCTCAATCCAAAATCAGCAATCTTCACATTGAATTTGGAATCTAAAAGCAAGTTCTCAGGTTTCAGATCTCTATGGACAACCATGTTCCTGTGGCAGTACTCAACTCCAGAGATTATCTGTAATATCAGTACATTGTCAAAGTTTATGGATAAATATATATACTCATCTTAGATAGAGAATTAATCTGAGAAGTTTTGCTCAATCAGGCATCATACCTGCTGAAAGAATTTGCGGGCCTCCTCCTCATGTAGCCTTCCTTTCTCAACGATATAATCAAACAACTCACCAGACTTCACATACTCCATCACCACAAATATATCAGTGTGGGTCTCCACAACCTCATAGAGACGTATAATATGGGGATGCATAAACAATCTCAAAATTTTGATTTCTCTTCTAACTGCAAGAACAAAATCAAGTCTTCAAGAAATTCAGAAAAGTTTAACAGCTAAGCTTTATTCATCTGACGTTTGCCTTGGCCTTACTAAAATATAAGTGATAAAAATATCATGCACAGAAAAATGCAGCCATGTTTGAGTAATTTGCACACAATGACGCTAAATCTTTATCATGCACTACAGGATTCGCATATGGAATTTGCAGAATATTTCAAATTGAGTTGACCAACCTTTTTCTTCCATATCCATATTTTTTATCTTCTTGCGGTTAAGGATCTTGACCGCAACTTTGTGCCCTGTCAATGCATGGTCAGCAATTTTAACTTTGCCAAATGAACCGATCCCAAGAGTTTTCCCAAGCTTATAGTTCCGCAAGAATGAATCCACACTACTGCCATCAGGAACTGACCCATCCATATTCCTGAACAAAATTCAGTTCTTGAGGACTAAAACAGTATGTAACTATCAAAAATAAATAACACCACAGATATAGCATCAAAATAAAATTGCCAGAGACAACATGTTTTCAATTTGGAGAAGTGAAGACCTAAGAAAAAACATTTGATGGAAAGTACTACTCTTCTTCTGCACAAGAAATATCAAAACTTCAATTAAATTGTCCACAAGACTGATTTCCTGATCCCAAAATCTATACATTTCCCCATTTTCTCAGAAAAATAGCACTCAATGTGAACATGTAAATATAAACGGATAATTATAAAGTGACAGAAAGCGATACGTGCCAAACACAAACCAAAAATCTCATAAGAATATCATGAATTCATAACACCCTAATCGTATATCCACATTTAGAAAGAAAAAAAAAAACCCATCGACTATCCTAAAGCTCAAATCTTGATAATTAAACAAACTTTCCCCGAAACCAAAAATGCCATCCATCAACTCACATCAATTTTCCCATAATAAATCAAGATAATTCATTTAGGGAAAACAAAACATTCATAATACCAAGGGTTACATTTGTAGTGTTAAATTATTACGTGATATATAACAAGAAACACCCCCTGATAACTACAAATTTTGATGAAAAAACTTACACAGAAACAGATCGCAGCGCAAGAAAATTATCGTAAAAGTGAGGATGAGCATTCGAAAGATTGAAAAAATAAAATTAAAAAATTGAAATTACACCAGTCAAGATATTAGGTTCGGAGCAATCGACGTGCATGAGATTGATTGCATTCTCAAATGCAGGTTGAACAGAAGATGACGATGATGCAAATGTGAAATAATGCAGGTTACGATTAATTACTTTTTAAATTATATAGTTGGACAAACTAATGTGATTAATAATATGGTATTTCACACATATTTAACTTAAATTCATTATATATTAATATAAACATATATTATGATTAAATTTAAACACAATCCAAATTAATGTTATTTCAAATTGGAATTTAAAATTATTTTCAAATCAAACACTTCAACAAATTAAATTTATTTATCCGATATGTAGATGGGGTGGATCAATTACACTAGGTACTATTAGCAAATGCAAGGTGGGGACAAATTTATTCACACAAGTCTACTTTTAGAACTTTTGCATTAAAAATGTCTTTTTCATTACCATTTTGTTGAAAAAAACATTAACCCCTAACTAAAATAGTCGACAAAAGCTCTGTGAACTGCGCAAAGAATCTCAAATCAAGATAATTCGTTTTCGAGAAATCTGCTGAACCGAATTGTTGCATCACGAGATTACGAAAGGTTGCTGCTGCTAATCGATTCAGGAAAGACATAGAAGGTAATTTCTTTTCTAATTTTCCGCGAGTTCGTGTCTGATGCGATGGGTTTAGGATTTATGGTTCTGTTGAAATTTAGAGATGAAACACAAGTTTTGAACGTTAACTCCATATTTTCATCCAGCGAGTTAAAATCTCTTGCAATCGGTAAATGACATGATTATGTTATCGATGAAATGTCTTTTAAATACTCTATACCTGGACGCTCTAAATGTTGCTTGAGTAACGAAAATGATATTAGCAAAATGTTTCTTCTGTATAAGATTATAGATGTTCGGGTTGTGTCAATTGATATTTATGATGAAAAAATTTCATATCATGGAGTTTCTTCGGGAAGTAGGAATTGGCAGATGTCGTCTGCTATTGACGGTGGTGGTAATGCATCGTTTCACTGTGGTGGTGCATGCGAGCCAAATGTGCTCACAGATAGTGGGCAAAATAGTGGTATGTGTGAAGCAAGTTGGCATACATAACATGTAGATGTAAGTGATTTACGTGCAAAGGGAGATGACTCATCTCCAGGATATGATTCTGACCATAGAACATGAAATGCTAAAGGCAAAGAGAAGTTGTTGTTATATTCCGGTTGGTCATCAAATATTAGTAGGGTATGTCAACAGTCTAGTGGTGGCGTAGAAAAGTTTCGATGTGAATTGAGTAAATATTCGGTGGATGTTGGGCTTGATTTCAACTATGTAAAAAATAATATGGATATGGTAGTTGCCAAGTGTGCTAGAAAGATGATGAAGGTGGTTGTTGGTTTGTGAATGCTAGAGTTTCAAGAGTAGATATGTCTTTTTACATAAAGAAATCACACAACATCCACACTTGTGGGCTCAGAGTGATGAAGGACAAATCTAAAGGATGAGTTCAGTTTTGATGTCTGAAGTTATTGCCGAACTAGTGTCTTCAAGTCCAACCTTCTCTGCAATGGATGTATGTGAGTTAATGAAAAGAGACCATGGCTTGGATATAACTTACAGTAAGGCATGTAGAAGTGTGGAGAATGCTAGATCTATTTGTTTTTGGAAATTATGACGAGTCGTTCCAAGAACTGAAATCATATGCTGACGCGGTGAGAGCGATAAATATTGGAAGTTTGGTGGAGCTTGAAGTTGACGACACCAACAGATTTTGCCCGTTTGTTGTTTCATTTTGTGCTAGTATTGACGGGTTTAAATTTTGTTGACAAATGTTATTCCTGGATGGAAGGTTTCTCAAATCCCGATTCAAGGGCACTCTTCTGTCAGTCACAACGAAAGATGGGAATCAAGGTAACATATGTATTCGACGAATAAGCTTTAAAATGGTGCATGGATATGATAAATTGGTGCACGAAATATTAACTTAGTGGTGCATGAAATATTAACTTACTGGTGCACGGAATATGTACTTTTACTGGTGCACATGTAATATTAATTTACTGGTACATGAAATATTAACTTACTGGTGCACGAAATATGAACTTGACTGGTGTACTGATTTTACATTTTTGTTCTTACTGATGCACCCAATTAAATTAACTGGTGCACAGATATGAGTAAACTGGTGCACGAAAATGAGTAAACTGGTGCACGCAATATTAACTTACTGGTGCATGAAATATTAACTTACTGGTGCATGCGATATTTAATTTAGTGGTGAGTGAAATATTTAACTTACTGGTGCAGTGAATTTACGTTTGTACTTATAGGTGCACTGAATTTACATTTAGTATTCTGTCAGCCACAACGAAAGATGGGAATCATGTAACATAGGTATTCGACGAATAAGCTTTAAAATAGTGCATGGATATGATAAACTGGTGCATGAAATATTAACTTACTGGTGCATGAAAAATTAACTTACTGGTGCACGGAATATGTACTTTTACTGGTGCACACATAATATTGACTTACTGGTGCAGGAAATATTACTTACTGGTGCACGAAATATGAACTTGCCTGGTGCACTGAATTTACATTTTTTTTCTTATTGATGCACCGAATTAAATAAACTGGTGCATGGATATGAGTAAACTGGTGCACGAAATATTAACTTACTGGTGTATGAAATATTAACTTACTGGTGCATGAGATAGTTAACTTACTACTACGTGAAATATTTAACTTACTGGTGCAGTGAATTTACATTTGTAGTTACAGGTGCACTGAATTTACATTTATTATTAGTGGTATGCTAAATTCTATTTGAACTTATTGTACTTCTGGTTTATCTTGTTGGTTTGTTCCTATTGGCTTTTGCTGTTGTGGACTTCGAGAGTTATGATAACCGGCGTTGGTTTTTATCTTGTGTGAGCAATATTTTACATAACGGGGAAGATGTTGTATATATTACCAATCGTAATGTCGGTTTGATGGAGGCGCTGTCTGTTGTGTTTGGAACTTCTCTAAAAATATTTCCTTTGTTTATATCATTTAAAGTGCAACCTGCGTGACAAATATTCTGGTAATGTTATGCACCAGTTACTTTTGTGTTTGGAACTTCTCTATATTTTTGTAATGCCATGCACCATTTATTTATTTTTAATGTAATGCACCAATATAAGTTTTGTAAGTTAATGCACCAGTTACTTTTTGTAATGTTATGCCCAGTCTATATTTTTGTAATGTCATGCACCGACATTTTTTGTAATGTCATGCACCAGTCTAGTTTTAGTTATGTCATTCCCCAGTTTATTTTTTGTTATGTCATGCACCAGTATAGTTTTTGTTATGTCATGCACCAGTCTATATTTTGTAATGTCATGGGCCTGTATGGTTTTTGTTATGTTATGCACCATTCTATTTCTTTAATTTCATGCACAAGTTACTTTTTGTAATAAATGCACCAGTCTATATTTTTGTAATGTCATGCACCAGTTACTTTTTTTAATTAAATGCATCAATATAATTTTTTAAATGTCATGCACCACTATATATTTTGTTAATGTCATGCACCAGCCTTGTGTTTTGGTGCACCAGTATATGCCTCGAGCACCAATATGTATTTTCTTTTCATGATTACCTAAAGTACATATGTTCAATAATTACATGTCTCTAGCATCTTGAATGATCATCTTGGCCATCTTAACCCTGTAATCCGTATGATAGTCCACACTACTATTTTTGGGCACATGCTGCCCTCCCTTTTCCATATTCATGCAAAGGAAGATGTCACAGTCGACGGACCCAGATTTCTGATGTGCAACTTCTCTATACGGCTCAATTTCATAAGTTTTTTTTTCACTGGGAGTGTAATGTACACCATTTGATATGGGGTCCTCCTCAAGAAGTTTCTGCATTTTTTCTTCAACGTATTCTTTCTGTAAATTGAGTACGTATGCATACTATTTTGTAAATATATGTTTAGTATTTTGACAAAAAAACTCTAAAATTTCAACAAAATTACCATTATTTTCGTCTTCTCGAAGTATAATCAGTTTCGTCATCCCTACGTGGCCTTATTGAATTGTAGTGTGTCCACTTCGATTCTTCTAGATCAAATACGAGCCACTGGGATGTGTTAATTGGAAACAATAAGAACCTGTATTACATGGCCTTGGTAAGCTTGTTATCTACTTGGTGTTTTGCAGTTTCTGCGCAATACACTTATCGTGACCTCCTTGCAATGTAATGCTGTCAAGAAGCACGAAGAAAATTATGAGACACGAATAGTTAGCAAAATAAAAATTAATTAGTTGTGTTTTATTACCCAAGACAAGTTATCACAAACATAGTAAAGCTTCTTTCGTCCCTTTTTTCTCAATTTGTCTGTTGTTAATTATGCACCAGCACTCAACAATCTGAAACCAATGTTAGTATACTGGCAATGAGTTTAGTGAAAATTATAACATAGACATGTGCACAACTCATTTCATAATTTGCTTACATCAGTGGGAAGTGCTAGTTCGTTAAGGATGGTGCAATGTATTTAACATATATTTTTTTGCTGCCACGTTGTCTCTCCAAATGACTCTCCTGCACAAAATGATAAACTCCAACAATTTTGGTTTCATATATTGATTATATTTATTTTTTTTATAAAAAAAGTAAGACATACCATTGTCCATGCTCCTTGTTTACTTTTTATTATCCAATCGCGTTCTTCTTTTGTCAACCACTGAACGGAGCACTTCGGGTTTTGAATTTGAATGGATCCTACTCCTTGTTTTTCCCAGGTTTTTCCTCTTCGAAAACATCCTTGTCTCGCAGTGTTATGATATCTTTACTTTCAATTGTTTTAGGAGCTTTTTTTTTTCCATGGCATCATTTCGTTTTCACCTTGGCCCTTCGTTCGTCAGGGTGGTACGTGTGGTCTTTATCTTTCCTGGCCATTCTGTCCCATCGATGCTTGATTCTTTTGACCATGGATGATTGGCCGCTTTTTTTTTACGAGTTTTTCGTTTCATCGTTTAACATCAAAGACGCTGCTTTCGTGTTGCTCAGTCTACTGTTTGCTTATCATGTTTCAGCCCTTGAATTTGAACACGGAGCTATGCATTTATGCGGTCGAGCTCTTCCTTTTGTTTCCTCATTTCATCAAACTTGGAATGCAGGTCTCTCAACTCATTCTCCTTCAGCATAATAATTGTATTGGCTTTCTCAAGTTGTCTTCTGATTTCTGCATATTCAAGCCATTGCGGTGTTGGCATTATTTGGTGCTCAATAACAAATGCGTCAAATTTCATTTTTAAATTTTCTAACTCAATATCCTTTGCGAGAAACTTCAACTTTGTTTCTTGTAGTTGCGCGGCTAATTCTGAAGACTTCATATATTCTGTAGTTTTAGCTGATTCCATTGCTTCTGGACCTTCAGTATCCACACCTTCTTGCAACGGATCTACTTCTCCCTCATCGTCAACAAAAAAATTCTCCACATGGCTATTGTCAACAAACTTAAACAGATGAGTCTTTGACTCGTTGTCAACAAACACATCCACCAAGTTATCCTCAATGGATATGTCATCGGAGCCCTTGTATAAATTTTCCCTGTCAAATGTTCTTGCAGATCAAGCAGTACACCCGCAATTGTTGTGTCTGGAAAAGCTTCCACTGTTGGTGCATCAATTGCCCGATTTTCAAGTTCTGTTTTCTTCATTTAGATCTTCCTCAGGTTGTGGTTCATCATTTGCCCGGTTATCAAGTTATAATTCTTCATTTTGATCTTCCTCAGATCGAGGTTCATCACTTCATTCTCTTTTAGGTTGTCGTTCTTCATTCGGCTGTCTTTCATTCGGTTGTTCTGCATTAGATGGTTCATCATTTTCTTGTTCTTCATTAAGTGTTCAGGGATTGGTGGTTCTTGATGCAAAAAAATATCCTGTTGCAAGAGTTCACCTTCCTCATCTGAAAGTGGCAAAATGCTTTCCATTATCTGCGACCACTTTTTTCTCGTGCACCAGCAATAATTATTTAATGTGTATTGCATGTTCATAACTGCAGTTTAACACTTGAGTACCATGCATCAGTCATTTAAGGTTACTTTACATGTACTGTTAGGATCGGGTGTGCAGATAGAAGGGGTGGTTAAATATCTGCAAAAAATATGCTTTGGTTGTGTTAGCAACCAAAAGCTGATTTCTTGTTTAAAGACTGCTCAGTTGAGTAACTGAGTAAGTGCGGAAAGAACTCGACTGGAACAGCGAATAAGTTGAGCTGATGGCGATAGTCTACTGGACAAATAACAACGTTAGACAAGGTCTATCGGACTAACGAAGAATACAGTAGACTACTGAATTGATCACAGTAGACGAGATCTGCTGAACTGAGTACAGTAGACAACGTCTTCTGGGCTAAGAATACTCTGTGTCTACTGGCAAGCAATATGTCTATAGTCTGCTGAGTACCAGTTAATATGTGCAATAAGTAAATGCAAAAAATAAGCGATGCAAGGTTTGTTTCTGGAAGTTCGAGCACAACGCTTCTACGTCTCCCATTCTTCCATCTCATGGAAGGATACACTAGAAGACTTTGATTTATACAACTCTTTGTACAAACCCGATCCAGTTAGGCATTCCCCATCCAACTAGAACTCCTAGCAACTCAACTATGTATGTTCTTTAATGTCTCACATACAGAGACTTCTCATCCAGTTGTGATGAATCACAAACTGTTACAATTGTATCCACTCTTCTATTTTAGCTCACAAATATAATGAATAGAGTGAATACAAAGGCACAAATAATTCCATAATGAATCTGATCTAGCAAGGTAAGAGGTGCCAAAGGTTTGGGGAGTTCTCTTCAATTAGCAGCTTTTGTCTTTGAAGTTCCCCAATTGAATCCCAAGTGGGTTTGCTTTGGAAGGCTTGGATTGATCTTCAATCAGCTGTTATTGAGCTTCCAAATCATGTATATATAGCCACAAATAATGATATATACGTTAGATACATGAATATAGCCATTGTGACAGTTTTGGTAAGCTTTCAAAATTGCAACAAACATATTCTGCTTCTGGGCTATTTCTAGAAGGATGCTGGTTTGTTCCAGTAGAGCAGGTCTACTTGCAAGTCTACTGATCGAATCTAGTGGCCTCTACTAGTTTGAAGTCCGCTGGCCTCTACTGGTTCGAAGTCCGCTGGCCTCTACTGGTTCGAATCTGCTGGCCTCTACTGGTTCGAATCTGCTGGCCTCTACTGGTTGAGTCTACTTGAGTCTACTGCTCAATGTCTACTGGTCGACATCTACTGGTTGGTCGAACTCTACTGCTCGAAGTCCGCTTGTCGACGTCTAATGCTCAAGGTCTACTGGTTGGAGCTTCGAGGTCTGCTGGTCCAAGGTCTACTGGTCCCCTGCTAGTAGTCCGGCAGATGATCAATTTAGTCAGCACCGCTCAAGGCCTACTGGTAGTCCGGTAGATGATCAATTTAGTCAGCAGCGCTCAAGGTCTGCTGGTAGTATCTACTGGTCCAGTTTCTTCAACCTATTTCTTTTCTAATCATCAAGCTGTAAGATATCATCTATGAACTGCACACTTGATGAAATATCTTAGCAACATAATAAAAGTTTTGTTAACATCAAAATCAAGATTATTCGGGTTTCCAAAATTCAACATGTACCAATGGATAATTAGGTGCACCAGTAACATCATGTGTTAATTTTATGCACCTGTTTTTTATCTTGTGATGCTTATGCACGAGTAGGAAATCAAGTGCAAGCTACTACACCAGTAATATCATTTGTAAATTATGTGCACCAGTAAATTCATGTTTTAATTTGAGCACCACTTGCGCATGTCTTGCACCACTAGTAACATGCACCTGCTATTTCAGGCTAATTACATGCACCATGATGTGACTAGAAATAGACACATCTTTAGCGCTTAATTGTCTACGATTTGGTAGGTTTTGATGGATAATTTGATATGTATGCTACCTAATCGTACATTTGTGTAATTGTAGGTACAATCGAAGAAAACGAGCTAAAAATGATGTATAAAGACCAAGAAAAGACATGGACATGACAAGGACTCAGTTGATCAAGAAAAGGGCAAAAACGTAATTTTGGAGGTGGCGATCGATCGTATGGAAGAGGCAATCGATCGCCTATGGACAGAAACTTTTGCAACAAAATCAACGAAGCAGCGATCGATCGCCACATTCTAGCGATCGATCGCCTGAGGCTACTGGAGGGAAGCGATCGATCGCCACTTTATAGCGATCGATCGCCTCAAGCTTTTTGCTGAAAAAAAAAATAATGAAGCGATCGATCGCTACATTCATAGCGATCGATCGCCGCAGAGTCCGAGAATTTGGAAATTATGTCTTTTACCATGTTTAAAAGATTGTAACCTATTTTTATCAGCTCCAACCATATAACTCGATTTTACACCTCTTCTTAGAGAGATTTTGGAGATTTTAGAATAAGTTAGGTTTTTAGAATAATTTTCTTTTAAGTTTTATCAAGAACAACGCGAAGAACGGAACCGGAATCGACAAGCCGGAATCGTGATTCGTCTTAGTAATTTCTTTCCCTTTGTTTATCTAATGTTTTCGAATCATATGTTGTTAATTTTAGATTCAATTATGCTAGGCTAAACTCTTAGATTCTTGGTTTAAGGGATACTTGCTTTTGGAATTGAATCTCTTGTGAGAATTTTGGTTTGTTTGTTGAATTTAATTTCGATTTCAATTCTGTTTCTTGGTATCGATTTCAATGATTATTGTGTTTGTTTATTAGATTGATCACTTAGTATTCATATGCATAATCGATAGCTAATTAAGAAGCAAATAAGTTTAATAATTACCGGCTGTAGGTATTATTGAATTCTTAGGAGAAACGATTGGGTAATCAATAATTAACGGCTGTAGTTTCTATTGATTAGAACTCGCTAGTTTTGAAATCTATCATTGATTTAATCATTAACGGCTGTAGTTTTGATTAGAGATTTGATAAGGGTCAAATTTAATGCTGTTTTCTCTTCGATTATGATTAAGGTGGGTAGGAATTAAATTTCCAATCGATGAATAATTGAAAGAATTCGAATGTTAGTGATTTGATGATCAAGAGAGAATTTTCCAAAAGTAAAGTTGACCGACAACCAAGAATCGCTTCGCTCTCATAAGTTTAAACCGTTTTAGTTAATCTCGTTAATTAGTTTAATTAGTAAAATTTGCTTAGTAGTAATCACTCGACCCAAAACCCCTTTTTACTATTTGTTTTTAAATTGACACGAAAAACATACTACCTTCCCTGTGGGATCGATCCCCACTCTCGATACTACATACTTTTGCTATTAACTTGAGGAGGGTTAATTTTGGCGTACGCGATAAACGCTACCACACCAGTAGGTCGGTACATGCACCAACTATTTCATGGTTAATAAATGCACCAATGGAAAGTTACCAGCACCAATTACTTCATGTGTATTGCATGTACATTACATGCACCAATGGATAATTACGTGCACCAGCAACATCATGTGTTAATTTCATGTAATGCCTAGATATGAAGCATGCATGTTTTATGTGATTATTGTGTGAGATAATGATGATATAATGTGAACTCGGGTTCGGGTTGAACCAAGTATGAAAAATATATGACATATTGTTATATGACAAGAGGAATGGTGTAAATATGTTATGTGAGTAATTTGATTAAATGAAATGAAACATAGTTGGAACCAACTATATGAAGTTGTGAGAATGTGTAGACTCATAAGCATATTTGTAAGGCATGGATTTTATGCATGGTAGACTACATGGAATAAACTTGACATGGCATGTAGTTGACATGAATTTGTTGGTAAACATATAAGACAATATCATATTGGAAAACACATACAAACAGCTTAAGTCACCTACAAATCTCTACAAACTTCTCTCCCAAATCCCTTGATTTTTCTTGCAACTTTTCTTGGAGTTGAGCTTGGAAATCAAATAGAAAGTGAGCCTAGATCGAAGTTGAAGCTATCTGGTAAGGATAGCATGAGTTATATACTCTTTTATTAGTAGTTTGATTTCAAAAGTTTGATTGAGATTGGTTTCATGTTGATGAAGAATTGATATGAAGTTTAATTCAATGAAATAGGTTTTACTATGATGAAAATATGGTTAGATGATGATGTAGTATGATTTTATCAAGTTTTGATATTGAAATTTGAGGTGTAGGTTGAGAACCATGGAGATAAGCTCAAAAAAATCGCAATGTTCTGAATTTTTCAGAGTCGGGCGATCGATCGGGAGCTATGTGGCGATCGATCGCCAATACAGGGGAAGAAATTAGGCGGTGAAACACATTGGTGATCGATAGAAAAACATGGTGATCGATCGCTGAAAAACAGAACATTTTGGCGATCGATCGCGAGAACATAACGATCGATCAGTGAGAAACGAAAATTTTTGGCGACCGATCGGTGAGACTGACGATCGATCGCTAGGGTTAAATTATTGAAAAATGTTATATTTTCTTGGAATTTGATGGTAAGGCCTATAATAACATTGTATATTGTTGATATTAATGTAGCACCATCACAGACGACATGGCAGAGAGGAGGTTAAGCATTGACTCCTGATTTATGTCTTTTGCACATCACGACAGGTACGTACTGACGTACGAGTATTGATGCTACAATTATGATGTATGAATTGTTATGTGGTGATGCTTATACATCTTTATTGAGATTGTTGTACATATTGTTATTGAGGCATATGATTAATGCAATGAGGCATGATGTCGTTGGGCATGCGAATGGTTGTTATAACGTGTGAGGATGGAAATATGATATGTGCTGCTAATATGGGACTTGAATACTGAGGCACTAACATATTGAGCGAGAAAGCAATATCATAAATGTCTCGTTATAACATGTTGATGAATGAGACATGTCATGACATATTTGCATTTTGTGTTGGTAATGCTTATACAGGAACAATCATTGATGAGTTGTGAATGCATTTATATAGTATTTATATATATATATATATATATCAATACTCATGGTGTGTGGTTGTTTCTGTAGGGACTCATAGATGAGGGAGGCCGGGATTGTGAGTCAGACCTCTGTTGCTAAGCGAATTACTGCTTGAGAGATAAACTTGTTAGGAATTATGACATGTAATGATGTAAATTATGTCATGTTTTGAGAATAATGTAATAGTTGACAAAGTAATACTCTTAATCAGTATGAGTTTTATCTTAATCCTAATTATAATTTTTAAGGATGTGATGCATATAAGGATTATGATAGGGATGCCCCACATTTCATGTGCCAGATTTTTTTATCTTGTGATGCTTATGCACCAGTAGGATATCAAGTGCAAGCTACTACACTAGTAATATCATGTGTAAAGTATGTGCACCAGTAAATTCATGTTTTAATGACGAGCACCACTTATGTATGCACCGTTAAGCTCCTTCATTTCAATCTGGTCTATCTTATCATACAAGACTTCGAGATTGCACTTCATGAACCTGGGGACCAAGTTCACATCTAGTGGATCAATAAGTTTCGCCATCTCGCATAGCCAATACTACAAAAAAAAAAGTTAAACAATGTTATCAACAATAATAAGTCCAATAATATAAACCAATCAATTTCCAGAACAACTACAAATATCAATGGAACACATCCATAATGTATTTCATTCGTTGATTCTAAGAAAGTGCTCAATAAAATTTTTAAAATGTGTTCGGACCAATTGTGGATTCAAATTCTGTCGAGATCATCCACGAAAGCCGTGTATGCCCAATTCAAGTTTGAAGATTTTGTTGAAATGAAGAATGTCGAACATGTACAACGTAAAAAATTGGGTAACATCATTGACAGTTGTAACGTCCGGACTTGCTACCTTAGATGTCAATTTCTCATAGATCGAGCTCTTGATCATTCTATAATCTCGTTATGTCTCTATTCATGAATGATGTTCGTGGATAATCTATCATCTGCATATCAATGTTGTTAGGATCGTAGTAGTGTTTAGAAGGGGGTTGAATAAACACTAGACTCAAATTTGATTCTTCTTTGTTACTACAGATTGTTAAGTACTGCAGTAGCAATTAGTTGCAAGTCAATAGACACTGATAATAGTGCGGAAGATGTCTGCTGGACTTGTGAGTAATAATAACAGAAAGGTAAATTGTAGAAAGTAAATGACACAAGAATTGTTTCTGGAAGTTTGAAGCACAACGCTCTACGTCTCCCCTTCTTCCTTTGCAGGAAGGATTCACTAGAAGACTTTGAGTAATGCAATCCTGTTGTACAACCCCGATTCAGCTGGATTTACCCCACTACCAGACTGAAACTCCTAGTCTCTCAATCTATTCAGACACAATCCGTCTGACAGTTACAAAGAGCTCTATCTTCTATCTTAGAGCAAATACAATTGATAAAGTGAATTAATCTAAGCACAAATGATCCTTAAGCGATCAAATAAAACAATAAGCAGTGCTTTTAACTTTGAACAGATCGATAAGATGAAGTCTTTCTATGATAGTGTTCTGCTCAAATGAATGCTCAAATAAAGTGATTGATTTTTTACTCGTATGCGTGTTGAATCTCTTGTGTCCGACACTTTGAGCATTTTAAGTTGCACCTATATATAAGCATTTCTGTCAACGACGATATTTCCTTTTGTGTGCAACTCTTTACTTTGGTCAACCTCTGAACAAACTGCAGTCTTTTATTTTAGACACTTTTCCTTCTGGTCTGTTCTCTCGGCGCTTGTCAGATAAGACTCCTTTGTTTATTTACCATTTAAGGTAATCTTCAGTCCTTGATCTTTTTTAGCATTAAATACACCATTAAATGCTTCAATAAATAGCCGTTGATTATTCGGACTGATGAACGAAGTTTGCTAACTTAGTAAGTTCTGATCTGTTCTGCATTGATCTGGTCTGTTCTGATCTGGTTGACATCGATCTGGTCTGTTTGTCACTGACTTTATCGGTCTGGTCTGTTTTGTCATTGACTTTATCGGTCTGGTCTGTTTTGTCATCTTTAAAATCCGTAACCAACAAATTCCCCCTTTTGATGATGACGAAACCTAGCTTCTTTATCCTTTTATTAAGTCATTTTTCTTGTAGGAATTTCGTTTAGATCGATTAAATCTTTTTGTTTAAAATAAATGAACTATTCAAATAAATGAATAAGACTGAGAATTTCGACTGATTCAGATCGATTAAGTCTTTTTGTTCAAAATAAATGAACTATTCAAAATAAATGAATAAGACTTAGAATTCCGACCGAAAGACTTTTTATAAATGAGTCTGATGAATACATTTACATATGTTATTCATTACAGGCAGTTATACATATGTCTTCTTTAGGGGCTGCTGTTCTGTCTGTTGTTCTGGCTTCATTTATTTCTTCTTACGCTTCATTTATTTCTTCTTTTCCCTCTTTTTGTCAGCAGCAATCTCCTGAAGGAAATCTACGATCTGCGTAAGCTGAGCGCAGATAGCATCCATGCGATGATCTTGGGTAAGGAGGGATTTGGCAACTGCAGTTTTGACTTCGGGAGCCAGCTCGATATGTTCTTTTCTCAGGCTGGTCTTATAGGATGCTTGCTGAGAGAACAAATCGTTTAGACCATGCTGAATACTGTTGATGCTCTTCATCATCTTGTCCTTGAATGAATCAAAATCCAGAGAGGTAGTCCGCTGGCTTTGATATACTTCTCTTACTCGTTGGGAGAGAAATAGAAAGTTATCAGATAACTCTTGAAGGGACTTGACCATTGATGGAGCATCATCAAGGGAGTCTGGAATTTCTTCAGCATGTGACACAGTCAGCTCTTTCCCTTTTTCAGTCGGCACAACAAAAGAGTCAGCAGATTGGCGAGTGTCGGACCGGACTAGTTCCACCAGATCCGTAGAAAATTGATTTAAAACTACCAAATCTGCACCAGACTGATATGGAAGAGAGTTTGGTTGAAAAAGGCTCCTCAATTTGTAGAGCTGCAACAATGCTGGGCACAACTAGATCAACATTGACAAAGTCTTGTGGGACATTAGTCTGTGGTGCGACTAGTGTGCTGGTCTGAGCTTCTGAGCCTGAGGACGCAAAAGGAACGGAAGTAGTAGGAGATTCCAACAGTATGTCCATTGCCTCAGCCTCAGCAGTAGATGGAGCATTAGGCAGTGGCTGCTTCGCTGGCTTAATAATGGTTGGCTCAGAACTATGCCCTGCCACAGTCTGGCTTGTGGTTGGGTGATCCGGACTGGGAGGGGTAGAGATGTTCAGACGCTGGCAATGCGGATGGACATCCATATGAAGAGTTAGAATGTCCATCTCCAGCTGAGCTATGACCGCGCTGTCATCCTTGACAGTCGGTGTAATACCCTAGTCTAATACTTGAATTTATGTTGGATATAGTAGTAAAACTGTTCAAATACGCGCCGAAATTCGCCGAAATACGACGATGTCAATTTTATTAAAAAGATGACTCGTAGAACTACTATGATAAATAGTAATTGATAAGAAATTTTACATTATGTTGTAATTTCAAGTTTATAGGAATTTTAATGTTAAAGTTCCATATTATAACTTCGAATTCAATAAATTGGTGTATAAAATAAGTTACTAGAATTTTGAATAATGATATAAGTATCCTAATAGCGATATGATGAAATAAATAGTGTAACTGAATTACTAAATTTAGATAGTTGATCATAAATGAACTTCGATGAATTATTTGTTAAAATAAATATTGGAATTGTGTAGATTTACTGTATATTACCTAGGAATCGAGCAATATCAACTGGTGAAAGGTAAGTAAAAATCCATCTGCAACTACAATGCATGAACATAGTATTTCTTGTGATATTAATTGTGTTGATGCTTGAATAAGGTGATATATATGTATTATTTGATGTTCAAAATATTTAATTGTTGTTGCATTGAATTAACTGTTCATTTGCATTTGCACGTGCATGCATAATACATGAGTATATTTGATGTCTGGCATGCACGACATTATTTTGAGAGAAAAAGAAATATTTTGTTGACAACTGCTATGGCACCGAGGTTTGCGAGGTAGACTTATATGATATGTTGAGTACAGTGGTGGGATACTCCTCAGAGGATTAAAAGGGTTGTTCGAGATGTGCCCTTGGTAATCATGAGGGGATGTACCACTTGCTGATATTCTTCTTTGATTGATGCTGCGGGTGGGATACTTCTCGGGTGACCGCAGGGGTTGTTCGGTGATGTGCCTCTGGGGGTCACGGGAGGATGGACCATTCGACTGTATCAATCCACTATATTGGCTGTGTGCATATGGCTGTGTGCCTATTGATATTGTTCAGAGCTCTGTTCCGGTGCATAGTAGGTGGGTCAAGGGGCCCAGGAAAAATATGAATTTGGATAAAATGTTATGTATTTTCGAGTATGCATCTTGGTATACATGTTATTGATGTCTCATGTCATTTTCATAGCATGCATGATTTTTATTTACTGGGCATTACCTCATATAGTTCATGCATTGTAGGTGAGCATGACGATATCTGAGACTCGGACTTACTGAGCAGGGTGATGCGCTCCTACGAGTTTCTGAGATCTGTTGTACATGGATGACGACCTGCTGGGCTATGGGGTTATCTCTGTGTGATTGCGATTCATATATATATGATGGTGTTTCTGGTGTTACGGATTTTGATTTTTGTATCCAGATGTGATATAAACAGAGGAGATGCTGTTGAAATTTTTATAAAGAGTATTTCTATAACCATGATAAATGGTATCTTTGGAAATTGGGGTGTGACAGTCGGGCTGGTAACATCAAAATTGGCTTTCTTGGCTTGGATAAGGAGGTTTGCAAGCCTCGGCCTGTGTTTGCACAAAACAGATCTTTGCGATGCACAACAATGCAAACATCATCTGTTTCTGTGCCCTTCAGAACCTCCTGTTCCATTTTGTGCAGCCGCTTGAGTTTACCAAAGAACAGATTGAAGTGATTGACCGTTCTGTACTGGACCCATTCATCGAATATGACGGTGAGGGCCTATACTTTGTCTTCAACGTCTTCCATGGCAATGTCAATGGCTGTTTGAGCAACTGATTTGGGCTTGGAGGGTGCAGACTCTGTCAAGGTGGACTTTGCCCTTTCCAGCAACAGATGAGGCTTAATCCCTGATTGGGTATAATCGTTCAATTCTTTGATTACAATCTCCTTGACAACTGGGATATGGGATGGGACTCGGGGCACCACATTGGCTATTTTGGGTGGAGTTTTGGATGTTTGAAGTGGAGCTTGGGATTTTGGGAGTGAAGCTTGGAGTACAGGGGCTGCTTAGGTCGGAGGAAGGGTAGATATGGGTTTGGGGTTTAAGGATGCCAGAGGTTTGGTGAGTTGGGTTCGTGGCTTCTTTGGTAGGGGTTTGGTTATGGATGAAGTAGTAGAGGCATACTGGGTTTTATCCGAGTCAGTCTGGACCACTACCAGTTTTCGCTTGGCCATTGTTGTCTTTTTCTCTGCAGCCTGTTCTGCACCAATCTCCATTTTGACAGTCAATAAATCAGTGGGAGTTGGGGGAGCACTCTTGGATCTTAGCAGAGCCAGTCCTTAGGCTTGATGACCTTGAACGGACTGAGTGCTGAAGATTTCCCTAGCTCAATATTCATGGACTCCAGCAGCTTGCTCAGGGGAACGGCAAAACAGACAGCATGCTTTGCGGACGTGATGGTCTCCAGCAAAACACCAAAGAAAATGGAGGACCAGTTCACTTTTTGTCCAAAATGAATAGCTGCCATCACCCCAAGCTTCTCAAATGTCACAGCGTCAAAACTCCCAGCCTTGCTCGGTAGTGGCTTTCTGACGATGTCGCAGAGTACTTGGAAGTGGAAAGACATCTCCTGCTTCTTGAATGAAGGCCTAAGTGTAAGTCCGAAGATTGAGACTCTTCTTTGAAATTCTTCCAGAGTAGCTATGGACAGATTAGCAAAGTCGAACATGCCAGAGGTGGGAAGTCCAAACGTCTCCGTAAACAGCTCCTGAGAGATTTCAACAATCTGGCCATTCACTGAAGAAGAGATAGAATTCTTGCGAGATACGGCTTTGGAAAACAGTTCTTTGATCGCCGATTCATATACCACCGTGCCGCATTCCAAAATTTTCCGCAGTCCTAAAGATTCCAGATTCTTGAATGTAGACACCATTTATGTATCTTCCATCCTGTATATAGCATCGAACTCAACAGATAATGAATTGTGAGTAATGGTTGTCATTTAGAAAGATTAGGATTCAAATATTGAATTAGGAGGAGTTTAGGAAGATATAAGCAGACGACTGTAAATAGATAAAGTAAAATGGTGAGTGAGATGTACAGCCTGATAAGTAAAGAGATATTAGACAGGTGTCTGTATCTCGATGACTGATATTTTAAAATTTAAATTTAACGGACGGGATGAGAGTATAGTAAGGCGGTTAAAGTTAGATTAGTCCGGACTGTAGAATATTACTATGTTAAAGATTGATAGTGTTTTGAGTCAGATCATAGGATAGCATCAGATCGATGGAGATCGGTCTGGTAATCAGGACCGGTCTGTATCTTACTGACCATTGTGTTATCGATCTGTACTAACACTAAATCTTTAAAAGCGAAGTTAAACATGCGTCAAATATATCATGATAAATCTACTAAACCAAGAATTTGACGAAAATAATTAAACTTAGCCTCGGGGAGTGGTATAGTGAAGATGTCTGCAGCTTGCTGGTCAGTTGAAATGTATTCGATCCGAATCTCCTTTTGCCAACATGATCTTGAATAAAATGATGTCTGATATCAATATGTTTAGTTCGAGAGTGCAAGACTGGATTATATGTGATAGCAATTGCACTTATGTTGTCGCAAAAGATTGGTGACTCAGCAGCTTGAATGCCATAGTCTCTGAGCTGATGTTGAACCCAGAGCATTTGAGCGCAACAGCTTCCGGCGACGAGATATTCTGCCTCAGCTGTGGATGTAGCAATTGACGTTTGCTTCTTGCTAAACCATGATATCAATCTTTCACCTAAGAATTGACAAGTTTCACTGGTGCTCTTGCGATCGATCTTACATCCTGCATAGTCAGCTTCTGAATATCCAGTCAAATTGAGGTTAGAATCTTTGGGATACCAGAGACCAACATTCCGAGAACCTTTTAAATATTTTAAAATGCGTTTAGCGGAAATGAAGTGGGATTGTTTAGGGTCAGATTGAAATCTAGCACACATACAAACAGAAAACATAATATCAGGCCGGCTCGTTGTAAGATATAACAGCGATCCGATTAGACCTCGATACATTGTTACCTCGACTTACGTTCCCCCTTCGTCTTTATCTAACTTGATTGATGGACTTATCGGAGTTGAAGCAGTTGAGCAAGTCTCCATACCAAACCGTTTGAGTAGCTCCTCGGTGTACTTGGTTTGATTAATGAAGATTCCATTATCAAGTTGTTTGACTTGTAGACCCAGGAAGAATGACAATTCTCCCATCATGTTCATCTCAAATTGGCTCTGCATTAACTTAGAAATTTCTCGCAAAGCTTGGGGTTAGTTGACCCAAAAATGATATCATCAACATATATTTGAATTAACAGAGTATGTTCTCCCTTAATAAATTTAAATAAAGTTTTATCTACTGAGCCGATCTGGAAATCATGATCCAGAAAAAATTGAGACAGAGTGTCATACCAGACTCTGGGGGCTTGTTTAAGTCCATACACTGCTTTATTCAGTAGGTATACGTGATCTGGAGACGAGTGATTAAGAAATCCATGAGGTTGCTAGATGTAGACTTACTCCTGAAGTTTGACATTAAGAAATGCACTCTTCACGTCCATTTGAAATCTTTAAAAGCAGCATATGCAAGAAAGATTTGAATGGCTTCTAGTCTGTCAACTGGTGCAAAGGATTCATCAAAGTCGATTCCTTCTTCTTGTCTGAAACCTTGTGCAACCAGTCTGACCTTGTTTCTAACTACCACGCCATTTGCATCTAGCTTGTTTCTGAAAACCCATCTGGTTTCAATAACAGGCTGATCACTTGGTCTGGGAGTTAAACTCCACACCTGATTTTGTTCAAATTGGTTGAGCTCTTCTTGCATAACCTCTATCCATTTATAGTCAGCTAAAGCTTTGTCAGCCTGTTTTGGTTCCAGGTTGGTTATGAATGCAACGTGGGTGAATTCATACATCATCTGTCCTCTAGTTCTTATGGGTGCAGATGGACTTCCAATCACCAGATCAGGTGGATGCCTCTTAGTCCAGCGGTAGTTTGGTTCAAGAACATCTGGTCCTGATGGAGGCAGAATGCTGATATCGTCAGTATTGATCTTTACGTTGATATTTGCTACTATCGGATCAGCGACATCAGCTCGATCTGGTAGAACTTCGGTGGCTTCTACCGCTCTGTCTGGTACTTCAGGTTCTGGTGGATTGTCTCTTAACCTGTTAACTGCATTCCCATCATCACTGTTAGCTTCGAGATGGATATTTTCCATCTGATTTTGAATCATTTCCTTGTGGTTCTCAATATCAAGAAATTCATCAAAAACTACATGAATTGACACATCCACAGTTAGAGTTCGATTATTGAAGACACGAAATGCTTTGCTAACAGATGAATATCCTAAGAATATTCCATCATCTGATTTAGATTCGAAAGCGGTTAGATGATTCTTACCATTTTTATGAACATAACATTTGCAGCCGAAGATATGAAAATATGAAATAGCCGGTCTGTTATTTGTCCATACTTCATACGGTGTTGTATTTAATTTCTTATTAATCATGGACCGATTATGTGTATAACATGCAGTATTGACAGCCTCTGTCCAGAACTTTTGAGAGATTCCAGAGTCAGCAAGCATTGTTCTTGCTGTTTCCTTGAGCGTTCTGTTGCGTCGTTCTGCAACTCCAGTTTGTTGAGGAGTGCGAGCTGCTGAGTATTCATGTCTGATCTCTTGGTCATCTAGAAAGGATTCAAGATTTTGATTTGAGAATTCAGTGCCTTTGTCGCTTCGAATCCTGTCTATCCCAGAGGATTTCTCGTTCTGAATGCGTTTCAACAGCTTGATTAATTTCGGGCCGGTCTGGTCTTTACTGCTCAAAAATATAGTCCATGTAAAACGTGAGTAATCATCAATAACAACAAGAGTATACCGCATTCCCCCTAAACTTGTTATTGATATTGGACCAAACAAGTCCATGTGCAATAATTCTAAGCAGCGTGAGGAGGATTTGGCATTCTTGTTCGTAAATGATGATCTGACTTGCTTGCCCACTTGACAAGCTTGACAGATCTTATCCTTAACAAAGTTGATCTTGGGCAGACCGATAACTAAATCATTTTTACATAGGCTAGAAAAGTCATGAAATTAAGATGATTCAAGCGTCTATGCGATAGCCAATGTTTATTATCGTTATGAGCGATGAAACAAGTAGGATTATCAGGTTGATCATGATTCTAGTTAATCTTATAAGTATTTCCATTCCTGATTCCTACCAGCATGGTTTTACCATTAGATGATTTAACAGTGCAAGTGTGTTTGTGAAATTCTACGGTAAAACCATTATCACATAATTGACTTATACTAATCAGATTATAGCATATGTTTTCAACCAACAGAATATCTTTAATAACGATGTTACGTGGATAATCTTACCCTTACCCACGGTTCTACCTTTCGTATTGTCACCAAAAGTTATTCTTGGTCCGGTGGTATCAACCAATTCGGATAACAGACGAGCATTCTATGTCATGTGTCTAGAACATCCACTGTCCAGAAACCACTCTGAGCTCCGAACTTGATAGATTCTAGTTTTCTGCAATTAAAGCTATAATTTGATTGGTACCCAATCCTACTTGGGTCCAGACAGGATTAGTCCTTTCGGGACCCACACTTGTATAACCCTGAATAGTTTGGGTCTGTGTGTGTTCTGAAGTGTGTGTGCATTAAGTGGTGATGGTGTTCTTGGGTGATGTATGTGATAGTGAGTGTATGCATGTTGTTTTGGTTTTTGGTTTCTGTTGGGAAGCATATACCTCTTCTGGACAGGCATACAATTATAGTACCAGTTGGGTTTCACCTATCGAGTTGCCTGACCAGTGAGCTTATGTCCATTTCTGAAATTTTGCCCCTATCTAGCTTTCTCTATTGGCTCAACATAACCAATACCTTTGTGTGATGCCCGTTCCTTGATGAGTATTGGCTTAACAGGTTCCTTAACCAATTAACTTGGTTCTATATTGTGCTGGATCCGACAAAGTTCATTGTTTGAACCTTGTTCTTCTCTAGACACAGTTGAGAATTGATACCAGATGAGTTACTTTCATTGTTAGTGTAGCCTATACCGGTAAGATCACCAGCAAGCCTTATCGACTCAAGCATCTTATCTTTTCTGGCAGTTGATGCGTTCCATGTACGAACCAGTTTAATGAGTTTCTGGTGTGCACATCTGGCTTCGTCCCTTTCTTTCTCGAGTAGACTTACTTTTTCCCTTAGCCATTCCAACTCCTTTGATTGTTCACAATCAAGTTTGTTGTTTTGATGTTCCATTGGGATTGAATGTTCAGTCTTATAATTCTCGAAGGACTCATACAACATCTGATACTCATTAATCACGTCTTGCAATGCGTTAGTGAGTTCATTATGTGTAAATTCAGAGAGATTAGAGTCAGTTACCTCACTGTCATCATTGGCCATTAGATAGTGAAATTCTTCATCTTCACTCTCACTGGATGAGCTGGTAGATTCTTCTGATTCTGATTCTGAATCAGCCCATTTGCTCTTGTTTTCTTCAGCCACCAGTACTTTCTGGTCTCTGTCCCTTCTGGATGATCTTCTCTTTTCCTTGGACTTCCTATGGTCCTTGGATCCTCTCTTCTGATCATCCTTCTTTGGCTTAGGACAGTCAGCGATAAAATGTCCTGGTTTAAGACAGTTGAAGCAGACGCGATCATCCTCATCTGATCTATTTCTGAAGTTCTGCTTCCTTGGATAAGATTGATAGGTCTTTTGATTCTTTTTCATAAATTTTCCAAACTTCTTGACAAACAGTGCCATTGCATCATTGCATATTTGTTCGGGAGTCATTTCTGTTGTGGTGGACAGGGACTCTGATGCAGTAAGGGCTTTGTTTGGTTGACTGGTGCTAGGTTCATCTTCAATCCGAATGCCTAGTTCAAACTCGTATGATTTTAGTCAGCAAATAGATCATGTAGATTTATCTTGTTTAAATCTTTGGATTCTCTCATGGCAATTGTTTTTACATCCTAGTCTCTTGGGAGACCTCTCATGACCTTTATGGTGACTTCTCTGTTGGATAGATCCTTACCTAGGCTGTTGAGTTCATTGATGATTCCAGTTACTCTTTCATCATACTCACCGAGAGTTTCTCCATACATCATTTTTATGTTTTCGAACTTCTGTAGAGCGACAGTGAGCTTGTTTTCCTTGGTTTGGTCATTCCCTTCACACAACTGAACAGTCTTTTCCCAGATGTCTTTAGCAGTGGGACACATCTTAATTTTATTGAACATATTTTTGTCCAATGTTTTGAACAATATGCCTTTAGCCACATTGTCCAGATTTGCTTTTTTCTTTTCCCCATTTGTCCAAGATGCTCTGTCCTTTACGACAATCTGAGGTTCACCACTAGTAATCGCAGCTGCTGTGTTGATCTTCATGATCTTCATTGGTCCATCAGTGATGACGAACCACATGTCATCGTCTTGAGCACTCAGATGTGCTTGCATACGAATTCTCCAGTCATCATATTCATCTTTCTTGAACATGTGAATCTTGCTAAATGAGGCCATCAGTTTTTACTATTTCTCAAGATTGAGAAGACCTTGCTCTGACCACTTGTTAGGATCGGAGTAGTGTTTAGAAGGGGGTTGAATAAACACTAGATTCAAATAGAGTGTTAAGTACTGCAGTAGCTTCTCAATTAGTTGCAAGTCAACAGACACTGATAATAGTGTGGAAGACGTCTGTTGGACTTGTGAGTAATAATAATTGAAAGGTAAATTGTAGAAAGTAAATGACACAAGAATTGTTTCTGGAAGTTCGAAGCACAACACTTCTACGTCTCTCATTCTTCCTTTACAGGAAGGATTCACTAGAAGACTTTAGGTAATACAATCCTATTGTACAACCCCGATTCAGCAGGATTTACCCCACTATCAGACTGAAACTCCTAGTCTCTCAATCTGTTCAGACACAATCCGTCTGACAGTTACAAATGTTGGGATAATTGATTGATGAATTGTTCATTGATATGAGATATCAAATCAACACATGTGTGCATGTTAGAGAACGATGTACTGGACAGACCCACCATGAGAATGCAACATGGATAGTTATATGATTGTCATATGCAATTCTCATAGTGATAATAATGAATGTAATCCTTACGACTTGTGATCATCAGAGATCCCAACATAAGGAGTTATGTATCTTGATATTGTCAAACGTTCGTAACAGGGTAAACTATAAAGGCGACTATTGGATACACTACGAATTATGTAGAGGGATGTTGACTGATCGAGATAGGATTTGTCCCTCCTATATAACAGGAGAAGTGTTTGGCCCTTGATCAAGTGAGAACTAAAATGCATGGCCATGCTCGAATGAGTCGATATGTGATATCGAGCTTATTCGTTTATTCTAGTTCTACTAGGGGATCAAGAAATAAAGATTGAATATACGAGTATGACTATTCCATGACTCGTGTTCAAGCTAAACACAAAGGACAAAGGGATTAAGTTGCATGGTTAATATTATCACAAGTTCTAAAGGTTATGTCGAGTCATTGACATTCTTGTAATTTGGGTAGCCTTGATGTGTTGCTAGACACCGCTCTTTGCTTGTAACGTAAAATGAGATTTTATGTCACTGCCAACATTACAAGATCCTATCGGGTCGCACAAAAGATTAAATCGATAAAGGGAATTAAATTCATTGGATGAATTAATTAATTAAGAAGAGTCTTAATTAAATGAATATAAAGATTTAATTAAATCATGGGTTTTGGGCCCATGAGGCTTTGTAAAAGCCTTTAATTAAATCATATATAATTTGATTATAATAAAACATAATTCATTTATTCCAACCTACTTTTGAAGCACACGGCCGCCTCTCATCTTTGCTCTCGGCTCCTTGATAGTCGAAGGGCATTCTTGAGTGATTGGGGGCCATCCTTTCGATTGTGAATCGAGTGTGCTTCGTGTATTAGTTTAAGAACAAATCTAGCACTTTGTTCTTAAACTATCCCTTCCCGATTTGATCGTGTGGATACCGTTGAGGCAAAACTTGATAAGTTTTGCTAGTGACTCGAAGAAGGCGTTGGACGTGGTGCTGCTCCGTGGAATCTGCTCAAACACGCTACAATGGTGAGACCTTTGATCCTTTATCCGATATGAACCCCTTTGTATAGATCCGGTGTCTTGTAATCCATAAATTTTTTTTTATATTCCGCTGCGTACGATGCTTGATGGATTACTTACAGTGGTATCAGAGCCAGGTTCAAGGCTCATATCGGATTTATGTGATTAAATTGTTTTAATCATATTAGAACTAATATTGCATTCTATTTAAAACTGTATGAACATATATGATATGTTAATATTAATCTTGTGAAATTATCATGAAATTATATTTGATATAATTGATGTTTGATGTATACGATACACGAAGCGAATAATCGAATCAATTGTATGATGTTTCGGCCACCACCTAGTACACTTGACCCACGGCTTAGCCACATGAGGGCAAGGGTTTTCGAACCCTTGGCTCGAGATGGCCTAAGTCGTTGTGGCTCATGTTCGTGCATGGAGGTTTCGAGACGTGGATGAGTTTTGAACTCTTTAGCTCGATAATGGTTCACGCATGCATGGATAAGTGGCTTCACCACGTGAGAGCTAAGGTTTTTCGAACCCTTGGCTCGAGATGGTTGAGCCACCACCGTGCATGGCCTGACCATGATTCGTGGCTCATAAATTCCGGCGTTTCGAATAAGTTGGCTCGATGGAAACACAAGGAAGGAGCAAGGCGGCTAGGGTTAGACCCTAGCGCCGCCGCCGCTCGCTCGTGGGTTCGGACCAAGCCGTGGGCTAGGGTTTCGAACCCTAGGCCCATGATTGGTTCTGCCATGGTCGCTAATGGTTCGAACCATGATGGTTCGTAATTTAATCGCTTAAGTTCGTGGCATGTGATGTCCCGAGCGTACGATAATTTTTCAAAATTTTATTTTACAGTTTTAATTAGAATTAAATTTTAAAATATTTAGAATTTAATTAATTAAATGTTAAAGCATGTTTTATGTGTTGTTTGAGCATGGTGCATGTTATAACCCTTTGACCTATTAGATAGGATTTGTGAATGTTTGTAATTTATAATACGACCTGCGTGTCGTGCCTTCTCTATTTTATTCTAAATGTTATCCCTCCCCTATGTTCCCCTCGAATGTGAATCGAGGAATTCTGTATCTTGTAAATAGAATAGTTTATTTGTTGATGGTGATCAATGAAGATGGAGCATCGTGCCGGGATGAGGAGGCCATTCACAAATTGGAGCCAAAGGAAGGTGCTTGTGAAGTTACCTTAGGTTGACTCTTAGGATTTTCTCATTGGCTTGAGAAAATCGCTAGTATGGGCTATAACCATGTCACGTTTAATTATGTATGTTGATGCATGATTTATCTTATGTTTTAGATTGATAATTGTATTACACATATATGTAGATATGTATACACCTATATGTATTGGACATATTTTAAATTATCAAACTAATCATGAGATCAATAAATTCCTCTAAAATATTAAGTTTTAGATGCCTTCCAAAATTAAAAGTACTCGTCAAAAACTTCGATTGTACATGTGTGGGTTTGCCAAAGCAAAGCACCGTGGCAATCTTGGTAAGGCGCGAAAGGATAAAAGTGATATCCGTTATACTTTAAATTGGGTACGACTTAACTAGGTTATCTCAATAGGAATTGGGAACCTAGAGGCATGGGTTGGATAATAATTCATTTGATGAATTAAACAAAGTGTTGTTTGTCCAACTATCCAAGAATTACATGTGATGTAATTGACAAAGTGTTGTCTACCTAAATAACCGAGTCTTGGGCGATTAGCCAAAGCTAACTCAAGATTAGGCGAAATATGGATCTTGGCCCACTAAAGGTTTCGAGGGTTGATATTTTTTTAAACAAAATAGTGGGAGTATCATTTAATATAAGACCATGTTAAATGATTAAATCATAAACTTATTTTGCATATTTATATTGTAGATATCCATGGCAACTAACAATACAACAAGCACATTATTACTGCGATCGGTCCTTGAGAAGGATGAATTAAATGGGACAAACTTCCTAGACTGGTATAGGAATCTGAGGATAGTCCTCAAATAAGAAAAGAAGCAATATGTCATAGAGGAACCCTTACCTGTTGAGGAACCTCCCCTGACGGCTACTAGAGCCGATAAAGATGCATACAAGAAGCATCAAAATGACGCACTTGATGTTGGCTGCCTTATGCTTGCCACCATGAACTCTGAGCTTCAGAAGCAACATGAGGAAATGGAGGCGTTCGATATGATCGAACACTTAAAGCAATTGTATCAACAGCAAGCTAAACAAGAGAGGTATGACGTCTCTAAAGCGTTGTTCCAGTGCAGGATGGTAGAGGGAAGTCTAGTTGGAACTCATGTACTCAAGATGATTGGGTACATTGAGAATCTGGAGAAGCTGGGTTTTCCATTGGACCAAGAGTTGGGCACCGATGTGATCTTGCAATCGTTGCCTGAGAGCTTCAGTCAATTTGTAGTAAATTACAATATGACTGACATGGAAAAGACTCTACCACAATTGCTTGGTATGTTGAGAACATATGAAGCAAATACAAAGAAGACTAAGGCCAGAAAATTTCTTATTGTGAATAAGAGCAAAGGAAAGGCCAAAGCTAAGGGCAATAAGAAAGCAAAGAAGGTCTTTGTTAAATCTAAGCCAAAGTCTTCTGCACTGAAGCCAAAGGGAGGGATAGCAAAGGAAGGGAACTGTTTCCATTGCGGTGAGATCGGTCATTGGAAAAGGAACTGCAAAGTATATCTGGAGGATCTCAAGAAAGGAAGTGTGACTTCCACTTCAGGTATTTTTGTTATAGAAGTCAATTTATCTACTTCTTCATCATGGGTATTAGATACTGGATGTGGATCTGACATTTGTGTAAATGTGCAGGACCTCAAAAAGAGTAGATTGTTGGCAAAAGGCGAAGTTGATCTTCGAGTTGGAAATGGAGCAAGAGTTGCTGCATTAGCTGTAGGGGATTATCATTTATCTTTGCCTTCTGGTTTATCGTTGATTTTAAAAGATTGTTATTTTGTGCCTTCAATTACCAAAAACATTATTTCTATTTCTTGTTTGGACAAGTATGGATTTTCATTTATTATAAAGGACAAATGTTGTTCCATTTATCTAAATGATATGTTTTATGCTAGTGCACAAATGATGAATGGTCTTTATTTATTAAATCTTGATATGCATGTCTATAAAATAAATACTAAAAGGATTAAAAATAATGATTGTAATCCGACTTATCTATGGCATTGTCGCTTGGGCCACATAAACGAGAACCGCATATCTAAACTTCATAAGGATGGAGTATTAGATTCATTTGATTTTGAATCATATGAAACATGCGAATCTTGTTTAATGGGCAAGATGACTAAAGCCCCTTTCAAGGGACATATTGAAAGGGCAAATGTTTTATTGGGACTAATACATAGTGATGTATGTGGACCAATAAATACACAGGCTAGATGTGGTTTTCAATACTTCGTTACATTTACTGATGACCTCAGTAGATATGGGTATGTGTACCTAATGAAGCACAAGCATGAAACCTTTGAAAAGTTCAAAGATTTCAAGAATGAAGTACAAAACCAACTTGGCAAAAGTATCAAAATCCTTCGATCTGATCGAGGAGGTGAATACTTAAGCCAAGAGTTTCATGACTATCTAAAGGAGTGTGGGATAGTCCCACAACTCATTCCTCCGTATACTCCACAATGGAATGGTGTATCCGAGAGGAGAAATCGAACTTTGTTGGACATGGTTCGATCAATGATGAGTCATGCAGATCTTCCGATATCGTTTTGGGGACACGCTCTAGAAACAACGATTTTCTTACTGATCCGTATTCCATCTAAATCAGTGGAAAAGACACCATATGAGATATGGACTGGGAAGCGTCCTAGTATGTCTTTTATGAAGATTTGGGGTTGTGAGGCTTTCATTAGACGTCACGCCACTAACAAACTTGGACCCAAATCTGATAAGTGTTTATTTGTGGGGTATCCTAAGGAAACGAAAGGATACTATTTCTATTATCCCACCGAGAACAAAGTAGTTGTTGCTCGGACTGGTGTATTTCTTGAAAGAGAATTTATTTCTAGAAAAACCAGTGGGAGAAAAATAGAACTTAGTGAAGTTCAACCACAAGAAAACACTGAACCTGAGATTGAGATGGAAACAGAGCAGGCACCGCAAGCTGTTGTGGAAGAAGTACCTGCTCAAGAGACACAAGCCCAGCGTAGGTCTGTAAGAGAACACCGGGAGCCACAGAGATATGAATTTCTTGTGACTCAACAAGGTGACTTACTACTTATTGATGAGGATGAGCCGTCATCTTATCAACAAGCTATAATGGGCACTGATTCTGAGAAATGGCAAGAGGCCATGAAATCTGAGATGGAATCCATGTATGCAAACCAAGTATGGACTTTGGTTGATCCACCTGAAGGGGTACGACCCATAGGGTGTAAATGGATTTTCAAGAAAAAGACCGATATGGATGGTAATGTACAAACCTATAAAGGTCGGCTGGTTGCAAAAGGATTCAAACAAATTCATGGTATTGACTATGATGAAACCTTTTCACCAGTGGCCATGGTTAAATCCATAAGGATCTTACTTGAAATAGCTGCATTTCATGATTATGAAATCTGGCAGATGGATGTCAAAACAGCTTTCCTTAATGGAAATCTGCTCGAGGATGTGTACATGACACAGCCCGAGGGTTTTGTCGATCCAAAGGATGCTGGAAAGATATGCAAGCTACAACGATCCATTTATGGATTGAAGCAAGCTTCTCGGAGTTGGAATCTTCGTTTTGATGATACAGTCAAAGAGTTTGGTTTCATCAAAAACGTAGATGAACCTTGTGTCTACAAGAAGGTCAGTGGGAGCATAATTATCTTCCTAATATTGTATGTAGATGGCATACTTCTAATTGGGAATGATATCCCTGCCTTACAATCTGTAAAGATTTGGCTAGGGAATTGCTTTTCTATGAAAGACTTGGGTGAAGCAACCTATGTATTAGGAATCAAGATCTATAGAGATAGATCGAGTAGGCTTCTTGGCCTAAGTCAAAGTACATACATAGACAAAGTGCTAAAACGGTTTAGCATGCAAGAATCAAAGAAAGGATTCGTGCCTATGACACATGGTATATATCTCTCGAAGGAACAGTGTCCTTCAACACCAGATGAGAGACAACGCATGAGTAAGATTCCATATGCGTCAGCTACTGGATCTATCATGTATGCCATGATATGTACTCATCCCGATGTATCGTATTCTTTGAGCATGACGAGCAGATATCAAGTTGATCTAGGTGAGGGTCACTGGATTGCTGTCAAGAATATCCTGAAGTACTTGAGAAGAACTAAGGATACATTCTTGATTTATGGAGATGAGGAAGAGCTCAATGTAGTGGGTTACACTGATGCAAGCTTCCAAACCGACAAAGATGATTTTCGATCGCAATCTGGATATGTGTATTGCCTAAATGGAGGTGCTGTGAGCTGGAAGAGTTCAAAGCAAGAGACAGTCAACGGAAGCTGAGTATATTGCTGCCTCGGATGCAGCAAATGAAGCTGTTTGGATCAGGAAGTTCATTTCTGAACTTGGAGTGGTGCCTGGCATTAAAGATCCAATAGAACTCTATTGTGACAACAATGGAGCGATCGCATTGGCTAAGGAACCTAGATCTCACCAAAGATCCAATCACATACTTCGACGCTTTCATTTCATTCGAGAAATCGTTGAAAGGGGAGATGTTAAAATATGCAAAGTACCAACAGATGATAATGTATCTGACCCATTGACGAAGCCACTGTCACAGCAGAAGCATGATCGTCATACTAGATCTCTAGCCATTAGGTATATGTCTGAGTGGTCTTAGTGCAAGTGGGAGATTTGTTGGGATATGCCCTAAGACATGTCATTGGATGATTGTTTTGACATACAATGTTTATGATTTTATGAATGGCAATTCATTATTATATATTATTCGTTTAACTGTGCAATGTGAATTAATATATATGTTAATGTCCTTAGAATAATATTGTATTATTCTTAAACATTGTCCCTAGTCAAGTATTATCATGAATCAGGATAATGATAATACATAGAGACTAGTATGTATTGATTGATGAATTGTCATTGATATGAGATATCAAATCAACACATGGGTACATGTTATAGAACGATGTACTGGACAGACCAACCATGAGAATGCAACATGGATAGTTATATGATTGTCATATGCAATTCTCATAGTGATAATAATGTATGTAATCCTTACGACTTGTGATCATCAGAGATCCCGACATAAGGAGTTATGTATCTTGATATTGTCAAACGTTACCCGTAACAGGGTAAACTATAAAGGCGACTATTGGATACACTACGAATTATGTAGAGGGATGTTGACTGATCGAGATAGGATTTGTCCCTCCTATATAACAGGAGAAGTGTTTGGCCCTTGATCAAGTGAGAACTAAAATGCATGGCCATGCTCGAATGAGTCGATATGTGATATCGAGCTTATTCGTTTATTCTAGTTCTACTTGGGGATCAAGAAATAAAGATTGAATATACGAGTATGACTATTCCATGACTCGCGTTCAATCTAAACACAAAGGACAAAGGGATTAAGTTACATGGTTAATATTATCACAAATTCTAAAGGTTATGTCGAGTCATTGACATTCTTGTAATTTGGGTAGCCTTGATGTGTTGCTAGACACCGCTCTTTGCTTGTAACGTAAAATGAGATTTTATGTCACTGCCAACATTACAAGATCCTATCGGGTCGCACAAAAGATTAAATCGATAAAGGGAATTAAATTCATTGGATGAATTAATTAATTAAGAAGAGTCTTAATTAAATGAATATAAAGATTTAATTCAATCATGGGTTTTGGGCCCATGAGGCTTTGTAAAAGCCTTTAATTAAATCATATATAATTTGATTATAATAAAACACAATTCATTCATTCCAACCTACTTTTGAAGCACACGGCCGCCTCTCATCTTTGCTCTCGGCTCCTTGATAGCCGAAGGGCATTCTTGAGTGATTGGGGGCCATCCTTTCGATTGTGAATCGATTGTGCTTCGTGTATTGGTTTAAGAACAAATCTAGCACTTTGTTCTTAAACTATTCCCGATTTGAGAGTGTGTTGATACCGTTGAGGAAAAATTGATAAGTTTTGCTAGTGACTCGAAGAAGGCGTTGGACGTGGTGCTGCTCCGTGGAATCTGCTCAAACACTCTACAAGGGTGAGACCTTTGATCCTTTATCCGATATGAACCCCTTTGTATAGATCCGGTGTCTTGTAATCCATAAATTTTTTTTTATATTTCGCTGCGTACGATGCTTGATGGATTACTTACAACAAAGAGCTCACTCTTCTATCTTAGAGCAAATGCAATCGATAAAGTGAATTAATCTAAGCACAAATGATCATTAAGCGATCAAATAAAACAATAAGCCGCGCTTCTATATATAAGCATTTCTGCCAACGACAATATTCCCTTTTGTGTGCAACACTTTACTTTGGTCAACCTCTGAACAAGTTGCAGTCTTCTATTTTAGACACTTTCCCTTCTGGTATGTTCTTTCGGCGCTTGTCAGATAAGATCTCCTTTGTCTATTTACCATTTAAGGTAATTTTCAGTCCTTGGTCTTTTTCAGCATTAGATGTACCATTAAATGCTTCAATAAATAGCCGTTGATTATTCAGACTGATTAACGAAGTTTGCTAACTTAGTAAGTTCTGATCTGTTCTGCATTGATCTGGTCTGTTCTGATCTGGTTGACATCGATCTGGTCTGTTTGTCACTGAATTTATCGGTCTCTGTTTTGTCATTGACTTTATCGGTCTGGTCTGTTTCGTCATCTTTAAAATCCGTAACCAACAAATGTCTTTACTCACATCTCATATTCCAAAAATTAGACGAACATCATTGATTATGACGCAACAGTTGTAGTTACATGCATCAGTTATAACTTACATGCACTAGTTATGATTATGATGCAACAATTATAATTACATGCATCAGTTATAATTTGCATGCACTAGTTATGATTATGATGCAACAGTTATAAATACATGTACTAGTTATAATTACATGCACCAGTTGTAATTACATGAACCAGTTATAATATCATACACCAGCTATAATATCATGAAAAATTAAAATTTTCATGCACCAGTTATTTTTGAAATTTTTATGCCAATCGTAAATCCCATTTTGAAAAAAATGGCAAAAGGAGGATGGGAGAATGCAAAAAGTATGAGGGAGAATGTAAAAAGTTGGTGTCAAAAGCAGGAGAGATAATGCAAAAAGTATGAGAGAGAATGCAAAAAGTAAGAGTATGTAGGGATTGTAAATATTGTTTGGTGATGATACTTGGATGCAAATTCCCCAAAAAAGTTTGTGGCCTTCATTGTATTACATAAAATACTTTTTTTGGGTATTTATATTACATAAATACTTGTGTGGTAGTTAGGTATTTGGTTTGATGTCTGAGTTGTATATTTTTAAAAAAAAAACTAAAAATTTTAATTTTAAATATATTGAATGAAAATATTATCACACAAAATGTGCCAAAATAATGATTTTTAATAAATATATTTAATATCCGAAAGAGTCGAAAATCATATTCAATTAAAAAAAGCGGGGGCAATTTCGGAGCTTAGAGTGCTTAGTCTAATGTTTCTGTATGTATTTGCAGCGTCGTAAAAGAGGAAGAATACAGCGCCGTAGGCCGAGCGCTTCCCCCGCGAAAGAAGGGGTGGCGTGGTATTCCACGGGAGAGGTTTTAATCGTGGCGCACGTTAGTGTGATCGGCGCATGTTAATCTATTGGGGACTCCATGGCCGCTTTGCTGCTTTAGTTTTGCAGCCAATAACGAGGGGATTGCCCTATAATTTTGCTAACTCCTTTCTTTTTTCTTATTTTGGATGAATTTTTCTTGCTTTGCTCATAGATTCAAAGCTCTATCTTTTGTATGGTTCAATTTTTTTTTTTTCAAATTAATTAACATCTTAGAAACGATGGATATGTAATTCCTGTGTTATTTGTTATGGCAAAAACAATTCGTATTAAATGGAATTGGCGGAGAGGACAGCGGTGATCTTATTTTGAAAGATTATCGTTATTCGGTCGAGCATGTACTCTTAAATTAAGCATTTTATTATTTATACTTTAATTTAAATATAACATTTTGTATTTTTTATATAAAAATAAATAAATTGTACTTGCAAGTTGCAATGACATGTGGCATTGCAAATACAATTTTAAATATTGAAAGCTTGCAAATTTACAAGTGGTCATTTTATTCATGCAATCATACTTAAAATTGACATGTTGGATTGCAATTGCCAATGTGAAAAATTACAAGTGGGATAAAGATTGCCTAAGTGGTAACATTTTTTTCTTCTTTTCTTCGATAAGTTTCATAATCAATTAGGTACCGTTTGGACAAATGACGAGATAAGTAATATAATAATTAAAATCATGAGATGGTGAATAAATAATTTAGTGTGATTAGTTATATTATGATGTTTAATATGATTTTAAAGGTTTATTTTTCAAAATATAATAGAAAATAAAAAAATTACGAAAATATGTGCCAGTCGCCAGTACAGCGGCCAATCTACATGTGCCAGTCGCCAGTACAGCGGCCAAATCTATTACTATTGTCTGGTTTCAAGAAAGTGCGTAGAGGAGACGGCTAAGCCTTGTCAAAAGTTCGAACCAATCTCTCTCGTTCCAGGTGACTCGAGCCAACATCATTACAGATGAGACTTGGATTCTTGCACTGTTGCACACTCTTTGACACATCAGTGTGGAATCTCAAGGTGTTCAACGGACCGGACTAACCGGATCCATATTTTTATCACTTGTTTGGTATTGTAAAATTCTTAATATTTTCCAAAAAATATTATGACATCTTCTTCTACTGGTCGTGGTGGTCGTGCTGGTCCCTCTAATCCACCACCTATATTCGATGTAGGTGATGATTTTTTTGCCGACATCGACGATATTCTTGATGAAGCGCAAGCTGTGGAAGATAAGGAAATGATTCCTGAACCCGTCGCTAGAGAAAATCCCGTCGCTTCATCCGCAGCTACTACCGCTGCCTCTAGTCATCCGAGTAACCGTCACAAACGTAGCAAAGTTTGGGATTTTGATATTGTCACCAAACCAGGTACGAACGACTTTCCGTTGTTTGTAAAATTTGCAAAACAACTTATAATTATAAAACCGGCGGTTCTTCCGCGGGTACGAGAACTTTTAAAAAATATTTAGTAAAAAAATATAGTTTTGATGCGGTTACTCTACTACCTATAGGTAGGGAACCGACACAACTTCAAATTAATACTCAAATTGGATCTAATTTTGTTTTAACACCAGCTATAAATTGGAAGGCACTTGTTCGTTTAATTGTTAAATGTGAACTTGCTTTTTTGTTTGCCCAGCGTGATGGTTTTGTTGAATATAATTCTTTAGTCCAACCTCTTATTAAAAATATTTCGAGACACGCTTTAAAAAGAATTTGTATGAATGTTTATGTTGAATATCGACAATCTTTAATCAACCATCTTTCATCTTTAAACTGTAGATTTAGATGTGCATGTCATATAATTAATTTAGCTGTAAAAGTTGGCTATGAAGATATAGAATGTCAAAGTATTACCAAGCTAAAAAATGTATGTCAATGGTTAAGACAATCTAAAATTAAATGTGATTGGAAACATACGTGTGCTAGTCAAAATCTTAGGTATACTATTTTCCCACCACCTATTGAAACTCGGTGGAATTCTTTGCATCACATGTTAGCTGCCATGTTACCTTATTAGGAAGCTTTAACTTCTTTCTATAATAGCTATTAAATGCCTGACAACGATGATAGTATTTTATTGACTACTAATGATTGGGGATTTGTTACTCAATGTATTGCTTTGTTATCTACCTTTAAAGATGCAACTGGACATTTTTCCGGTGTTTTTTATCCCACTTCACATTATTTTCTTCCACTTGTATTGAACATGTTTTTTTTTTAATTTATTGAATGTAGATAAGATGAGGTTGCCAGAATTTGTTAATCTAATGGAGATAAAATTTAAAAAATATTGAGAAAAAATATACAACATGTGCATTGCGTGTCTACTTTTTTAGATCCTAGTCAAGACATCGCCTCCTTTGATGCTTTTTTTTTTAATATTACCAAAAAAAATTGGATGAGGATGTCGACAATCAAAATACGTCAATCAGACATTCTCTCCAAAACATGTTTGCTTTGTACCATTCTCAAAAGGTACAAGGATCATCATCACAGGGAGTAGCGGAGCAAGAAAACACTACTCAATCAAGAAGTTCAGGGATTAATTTGCTGAGAACTGTAGGGAGAAAAAAGTTGAGAGGAAGCGGATCGGCAACAACCACGTCGAATGAGTTACAGTTCTTTTTGGGTCAAATTTCATAATAGATGAGAATTTTGACGTCTTGGAGTGGTGGGAGACAAATTGCCAATTGAACCGTTAGCGGTAGATGGGTAATATTGTCTTAAGGAAGGAGATTCCAAATCTCGCATCGACAATCCTACTAAAAAGCCATTTGTTGTTTTGCTTGATACCTTCCTGAGATACACAACCCATAAATTTTGTACAACAATCTTAAGACAATAATAGCAACAAATGGCTTCGTCGAGTGCAACAACGACTCCAGTTCATCATGGTGAAAGACTTGAAAAGTTCAATGGGAACGATTTCAAGCGATGGCAGCAAAAGATGTTTTATTTGACAACCTTGGGGTTGGCAAGGTTCCTCATTGAGGATGCTCCTACTATTATGGAGAGTGAAACCGACAACCAAAAGAAGGCTGCGGTTGATGCGTGGAATCAAAGCGATTTCCTGTGCAAGAATTATATTCTCAACGGACTGGACAACACATTATACAATGTGTATTGTCTAGTGAAGACGGCCAAGGAATTGTGGCAATCCTTGGAGAAAAAGTATAGATCCAAGGATGCCGGCATGAAGAAATTCATCGTTGGGCGATTCCTGGATTTCAAAATGGTTGACACAATGCATGAGATAGCGCAAGTGCAAGATATTCATGCGGAGGGAATGGTTCTAAGTGATTCATTCCAAGTGGCCGCCATGATTGAAAAGTTGCCTCCATCATGGAAGGACTTCAAGAATTATCTCAAGTACAAATGAAAAGAGATGAATCTTGAAGACCTTGTGGTTCGCTTGAGAATGAAGAGGACGACAGAATTTCCGAAAGAAAGAAAAATTGGCACCAACATGAAGCACGAGTGAATTTAGTGGAAAAACCCGTCGGAACAAAGCGCAAGTTTGACGGCATGGCCTCCAAATCTGGAAAGGCGAAAAGTTCAAAGGCAAGTGCTGCAAATGTGGAAAACCCAATCACATGGCGAAGAATTGTCACAATAAAGACGATCGTGGGAAGGCTATGGATCAAGCATATGTGACCGAAGAAAATCGTCTCTCAAATGATTTGGATGATCTAGCCCTTACCGCTTAATTAGATTGTGTATCTTTGAAAGTTGTAGACTCCAAGAATTGAGTGATTCTAAAGGTAATGACGATATTTGCTGAAAGCAATAAAATTTATGTTATTACTTCTTGAATCTTATGGTTTGTGGCATGACTGTTAGGATCATTTAAACCATTGTTCACACACAATTTGTAATGTTAAATTTATTGCTTGTGTGGACACTAAGTTAACAAAATCGTCATTCATTTGTTAGGATAATCGTAACGTCTCTAGAGTTAACTCACAATGATGTTTGTGATGAAAAGATTGTGCAAACTAGAGATGTGAGAAAAGTAATTTGTTACTTTATCAATATTTGCACATGATATTGTTGTGACTTTTTTTGTTATGAAGAAAAAAAAGAGGTCAATGAGGTGTTTAAACACTTCAAGAATGAAATTGCAATAAAATTTAGCAAGCAAGCTTTGCTATTGGAAATTATGAGTAGATTATATTTGTGTTGTCTAAGAACTTGACGCTAAAGCTTGAATCTCCAAGACTAAAAAATCTTAAATTTGAGTTTCTAAGCTTTGTACGCTTAAAACACAAGTGATGAATCGAAGCCACAAATTTTGACTAGGCGTTGTAATATATAATTTGGTTCATGTTGAATTTCTAAGCTAATACGCATATAACATGAATTTGTAAGATTTAAAATCTTGAATTCAAGTTTTCTAAGTTAGTGCGCTTAAATTGCAAAGTGTGAACTGAGTTTGAGAATATTATACAAGTTGCAACTTTTAAGTAAGTACGCTTAAATCCGAAATCTTCAAGAAATAAAAACTTGAATTTGGATTTGTAAGACGATAAAGCTTAGAACCTGAAATACGAAAGTATGAACGCCAGTGCAATTTCTGACTATCCCGAAGCCGTGGAGGGTTGTAATTCTATGAGTCAATCACATACTAAGTACCACACTTAGGCAAGGACGAAAAACCTTGTGATTGAAGGAAAAGAGAGTTTTCTACAATATTTGAAATGTGGGGGGTGCTTGGCTAAACTAGAAATATGAAGGCCAAAGTAAAGTCATAACAAACGCCAAATAAAAGACATGACGAGTTTGACAAAAAAGTTGTCAAATAGATTAACGAGTGTGACAAATGTGTACACACCTAAGCATATGTATGCTTGTGTATTGATGATATGCTCATTGGGGAAGCAATTTAGAAATCATCAAGCAACAAAGAAAAATGTTAACGAGATATTTTGACGTGTGTGCATCAAGAACAATGCTTGGAATTAAAAGTTTCCAAGACATTTGAAGAATGAAATCTCAAGGATTAATTCGAGTTTCAAATTTTAAGCTTTGCTCTTAAATTTCAAGTTTACAAGAAATAGAATCTTGAAATTGTAATTTTTAAGAATTTGTGCGCTTAAATAGGAATGTGAATTAAAGTTGAATATTTCCTCTGGTCTCGAATTTTGCAAGAAATAACGTGTTAACAACCTTAAAATTCGATGATGAAAATATCCTAAAAGGATAAAATGATGCTAATGAGGTAATGTGATTACCAAAACTGAAAATATACTATTGTGGAAAATTCTCTATGCAAAACATATAAAGCTTCTTCGGCCGCGTGGCTTTATAAATTGTTAGAGAAAAATCATGTGCATGCAACTAAAATGTGTTGCGCTAATGCCATATGACAAAATGATCTCTAGTGGCAAAATCACGAGTGATTATGTGAAACCGCGACCCGCATATGAAATGATTAACCGAGAGATCATGTGGAAGTATATCGAGGGGAATGAGGTTAAAATCCTATAATCAAATCTCATAGTGTATACCCAACCTTGTTGACTGGAGATCCCAATATCTAGCTCCAAAAGGGACAACTAAATTATGTAGACTATATAAACACCTTGGAGATCATTCTCCAACACATTCCTATGATAAGGGGTGTAGCCTGCAAAAGGGTTACGAGGATTGGCAAAATGCCTTAATGACCTAAGACATATAAGAATATGTTGGAGTATAGCGGGATACTCTTCTAGGAGATCACATACGTAAGTGTGAAGTGTGGCCGCTTCAGAACTGGAAAAGCACTTACGAAACCAAGTGTGGTCCATGGTCAAAACGGACACAACCGTAAAAAACCAATACGAAGTTTAGAATTGTTATGGTGTGGGTTCTTTTGTCTCGGTTTACACCAATGACTAAATAGTTCAAGACTATAAGTTCACTATTAAGTCAAGTAAATCCGAATACTACTACGGAATATTCAAAGCCACAAGCTATCTCTCGAGATGCCATAACAGTTCATTAAGAGCGCTTAATTACTTACATGCATTAATTTAATTCATGTGGGGGGTTGTTGGAAATTTGAATTGAATTAAAGGAAAAAGAGAAAAAAATAGGCGCTCGATCGTTCGAACACATGGTCTCGATCGATCGAGAAAGACAGAAAAATTCCTTCTGTTGGAATCAGGTGCTCGATCGATCGCGCACCATGCCCGATCGATTGAGCCATGTGTCTGTTGCGCGGAATTGTGTGTCCATTCATGTTCGAGTACGATTTTTCGCGATGTGGTGCCTCCAAATGCTGTCCGTTTGTACGTATCTTTTGGTTTACTATAAATATAACAATTCCCTCGCTTGTTTATTATGGAATTTTCGAAATTCACATCATATTGAAGATCAAAATTTGAGTAATTTTGTGGATCTTCATCCTTGTTTAATATTGAGTGCTTTTAAACCTTTGTTGATTAAAGGATTTGTGATTAGGAGTGCTCATATCACAAATCATAGTCGTTGTATCTTGGGAGACAAAATGCCAAATTGAACCGTTAGCACCGTAGCGGGACAATATTGTCTTAAGGACGGAGATTCCAAATCTCCTATCGACAATCCTACTACAAAGCCATTTGTTGTTTTGCTTGCTACCTTCCTAAGATACATAACTCATAAATTTTGTACAACACTTTCCATGTCCCTAAATGTGGAAAACCCCGATCCTAGAACCAAAAGTTAACTATCATGAAGGAAATGTTGTCCATATAAGGATAAGGCACCTTGGAAGTTGGAATCGTCCAAGGTTTATCAAAAGGCACTTTGATGCCTCTTTCTTCCAGGAAGACAATGAGTTTATGATGTATGTGCACTCTTAAAAATCACTTGGTACAGTATCGGACACTTTTAGGATACCGACACTCATCGACACACGTCTTAATTTTTTTTAACAAAAAAAAAATCGGACACCCGTGTTCGACACTCCTTTCAAAATTTGACACCCGTGGACACAGCCGATGGGCGTGTTCGACATAGAAAAACACTTTTGGGGGTAAATTGTACAATTTAAAAAGTTTCTGGCTAAAATAAAATTTGGACGTGTAAGCTAAAATATATGTTAATTGAAGTAATATAAATTTGATGTTAGTATGAGTAATGTTATGATGATTTCAATTATATGCATTTATTTATATGCGTTTTGAATTGAATTTGGTAAGAATTTTTTGGAGTTATTTTTATTTAGACGTATTTGCTAAACTATATGTTAATTGAATCAATATGTATTTGTCGTTATTATGAGTGATACTATGATAATTTCAGTAACATTCATTTATCTATATGCTTCTTGAATTTAATAAGAATGATTTTTTTGCTTTTACATGGTTTTAGAATTTAAAAAATATGAATTTTAGCATTTTATAATATAGTACATGTAATATATATATATATATATATATATATATATATAATAGTTTCAATTTATTAAAATATATTAAAAATTAATAATGTCTGCACAATTTCCTCTTCATGTATGGTTACCTGGTGAATGGCCCGTTTTCCCCAGTCGGAATAGGCATGTCGTCACATATGAAATAACAGGCGAATTTTTGGGCCTATCAAAAGTGACATTTGTGCACTTCGAATTGTTGATTAATCATCGCAAGCTTCGGATAAAAAACGCGCAGTATCTTAATAGTGCGAAAAGAAGACCCGGCTCTAAGGGTGAGGCAATAGCTTACCAAGGCGATGATCATACATGTCTTTCTTCCATAACGTAAACTAGTAAATATATATATATATATATATATATATATATATATATATATATATATATATATATATATATATATATATCACAGTCGTGTTATCTGAAAATTTTGAAAATCATTTAATAGTTGTGCAATGAGCATATACTCCAACTATGACATCTTGTTCCAATGAAAAAGGGCAGTTTTCACATACAATTGACCGTGAGGGAGAAGGAAGCTTTAAGTTTCTTCTAGAAAAAATAACAAGGCCGAGAAAGAAGAGATTACCTTGAGAAATTGGGGATGAGATGAGAGTAAGATTATAGGCGCAATTAAGTATTTACAGTATCAATAAATTAATAAAGAGTGATTTCTAGGTGATAATGGATGCCAAATGTCTTTCTAGAATCTTCAATAATATTGAGGCACTAAATCTTTAATTGGTTATGAAATTTTATCTTCATTCAAGAATCTTGACCTTTTTTATATTATTATTATGACTGAAAAACCCGCGGCCGCTATGATTTGGGTGCGCACTGTTGAACATTTAGGCTGACGCAATAGCCTACAAACACGCCAACCTGATAAACTGCACTAGAGAAATCAATGTAATTCACACCTTGATGAGAATTACAGTGAAAATATGGGAGGGTAAAAAGGTGTCCTCTTCAGTCAGCTGAATGCGAGACAACACATTCCAAGCATCACATTTTTTACTAGTAAGTCGGTCAAAACCTGACCATATTTCGCAGTTTATCAATTTTCAATTGGTCAACAGCGAAATCTCCTGAAAAAAACAGTTCTAGAATTTTCTCTACACGGAGTTATTTCGCTAGAAATGCATAGTACGGTTGATATGAAAAGTTATTTTCCTAATGCAAAAACATCATGTCATCACCATTGAGCAAATGCACACCAGCATTCGGAAAATAATTTTTCACGTCAACCTTACCACGCCTTTCTAGCGAAACAACTCTGTATAGAGAAGAAAATTTACGTAGAAAAAATTCGAGGACTGTTTCTTCCAGGAGTATTTCGTTGTCGAAATATGGCCAGGTTCTCGACCGATTTACTGATAAAAAACGTGATGCATTGGAATGTGCTGTCGCGCATTCAGCTGGCCAAAGAGGACACCTCTTCGCCCTCCCATATTATCGTTGCAATTCTCATCAAGGTGCGAATTACATTGTTTTTTCTAGTACGATTTACCTGACTGACGTGGTTTGCAGGTTATTGCGTCAGCATAAGTGTTAGCCAATGTGTATCCAAATGGTAGCGGCAGCGGTTTCCCAACATAAAAAAAAAGGTTAAGATTCTTGAATGAAATAAAATTTCATAACCAATTAAGGACTTGGTGCCTCAATCGCTCAACATTAAATCAAGAGATGGAATGTACAACTGTTTGATCATCACAAGACACATTAAGAATCAACATTTTCTTGCCAACAAATCAAAGGCAATCCCAATACCGGTCTCATGAACAGATGGATACTTGAAAAGTATAATGTATTAAGATCTTTAGTTTTATCTATCAAGCCTTCTCAGTAAATACTCAACCTGGACTTGCTTTGTCAGTGGCATGATCCAATCACCATAGAGATCGGCTACTAAACTCGGATTTATCTTGTAAACAGGGTTGGTGACATCTTCGCCTCCATCAACAGTCAACTCTTGTCCGAACCTTCTGGTTTTTTCTTCTACCCTTCTTTTCACGGCCTCTTCCACTGCTGGATGCGTCAGCAAATCCATCACTTGGGCTCGATCCTTCAGTACAAATTTAACCGATAGCACAGAATTCAGCATCAATTTTTACTGTGCATGCATATTCTTGACATTTAATTTATTATCAACATACTTGTGCTCTAATGGCAGATTTGTAGACTTCTGGGGAGGCTAGAAATTTTGCTTCTGCTACAAACTTACCGTAATGAATTCTCTTTGATAGGGCCTGCAAAAAGAGTTCATGAATCAAAAGAAAGAAACTCTTGCCAACTTCAAACCTTTCAACATTGAAATGCCACCAAGCATATGTAGTATTCTGTGTATTTAACTTGTTTTACATCAAATGGAATTTATGGTCCAACTGGGTATCTGTTATGTGTGCATGATCGAGTTATGAGATGATCAATTAGGTCATGGGATGAGGGTTTACTATTCACAGGTTACTATTCTAGGTTAATGTTCACGTGATCGTAACAGTAACAGGAGGGTGGAGAAAGAACAGTAACAGGAGGGTGGAGAAAGAACAGTATGTAACGAAGTTTGATCAAAGCCCTATTTCAAAAGAAACAACTAATACTATACAACTCAAAAATCTGAAATAAATATCCTACCTAAATATTTAATAGAATTTCCTATCAACTAGATAATATTAAAACTGAAATAAAGATAATGATAAGAGTTTTATTGAATCGTGTCTTCTTGAATTTGCCACGCGAAAATCTCTCGTAGGTCAAAGTCCCAGTAGTTGTAGGACTCTTCTCAACTTCCTGCTGCTTGGTGCACTCATAGTATCTATAATTAAACTTAAGGTATCTGCCAATCTAAATATTCGACAACAAACTCAAATTTTTTGAAGAAAACCCATAATTGGCTTTTCGAATGCAAGCACAAGTCAATGAAAAATATTCGAACTTTGACCATCAATTCCCTCAAGATAATTGTAATCGAATTTATTTTTGTGCTAGCTGGTCCTAACGGCCATATTAGAACTAGCTGGTTCTAACAGCCATATTAGAAGCCTACCGTCTAAATATATACAAAGGGCGGTGCACGAGGCTCCCGCTATACTAGACTGGTTTAGTCGACGGGTTGCTTTCCCGAGACTGCTTGGAGGTTAGCGCTTTCGTCGATACGTGCCATCCCCTAGAGGGTGGGGGTTTGGGAAGGAGTCGGGTCATTTTGGGCCTAATGTATGTTGTATTCCCTTACAATGCAAGAAGCTGTTTCAGCGACTCGAACACATGACCTCCAAGGTTATGTGACAGCAGCTTTTACCGTTGCTCGCCTTCGTCTAAATATATATGTGCACAGTAAAAAGAGAAGTGTAAACTATGTTGTTGGATTTGATTTTACATGAAGGGAACCTATTTCCTGGTGACTTGTCAAATTGCATACCTGCAAGCAAATTGTGTCACAAGTCGCTGCCGATCCATAATTACCATCATCACCTTCTTTAACTAATCTTGGAAGAAGATTTCTGAAGTACATGCCCCATATTTGGACATTAATGTTGATTGCATCGGCTGCTGGTTGCAGAACCTGCAACGCCAAGAGAAAAATCGTTTCAATATCTCATGCAGAAAAGGTGGGAGGCAAGAAACAAGAGCCCCTCGCAATTGTTCCACGAATTCGAAAGATGAACTTCATGTCAATCAACTCCTAGGAAGACACAAGACCACTCTATAGCTTACCTTTGGATACTCCAGCGGGGGCAAGATTGGCTCCGGTAGATCATCTGGGAAGAAAGGATGCTCATCAGGACTCTTGTATCTTCCAGCCTGAATCAAACCATGATCAGAAAGTGAAAGAATTTTTGCATGTGAAAAGGTTAAAGAAAGATATAAATACCTTGGCATGAAGTTTTTCTGTTCCTCGGACGATATACTCGATCAGAGAACCTTGGAACCCATGCAAGGAACCATTGGAATCATATATCTCTGCGTTGTAACAGAATTGAGCTCTCTCAACTAGACTAAATATGATGCTATCCTCTTGCTGAATTAAGGATTTTCTGATACCTTCGAGCGTATGGCTCTGAGTCTCATCTACCCTGGTTTTTGGTGCCAATCTGAAAGGAAATGAAATTGGCCTAAAAACAAGTTCAACTGAATGGGAATTGAATGCACACAAGTGAGTAAAATGTATCACAATCATCACAAAGGAACCGGAAACAAACATATGTTTAACAAAGAAAGTAGAATAGAATGACCTTCAAGGTTGCAAACATGAAGCAGATGAATAATCACCAATTGTCCAAAGCATAAAGTTCAAATAAACACGTTCAATTACTTCATCTGATTAACAAGAACAGCCAACTAAAAGCATATTATTTCTGGAAAATGGAAAGAAATTGCTAACATATATAGGGTCATGAACAATATCATCAACCACCTCAGGGGTTTAATCTTTATTTTGGGGCCTATATGCAACTGTATAAAGCACCAAGTATAGCTAAATTAGCATAATTCCTGGGGAAAAAACCTCAAAAAGAAACCTTATGAAAAAGCACCATCTTGAGTTAAATTTTTTGCGTTCTGCGAAGCAAATTTTAAACAAAATAACAAGCTTTTCTATACAAAATGCCAAATTTGAATAGCAATCGTCTCATAACTATAAATAAATTAAACAAATTCGACTGAAAGCAAAATGGCAACGATAAATGAATACCTAACCAAGAACAACAAATGATCACATAAGCAGGCAACACTCTGGTGACACAAGCATGAAAATGGCGAAAAAAATGGAAATACAAAAAAGAAAAGAGAAATCGTTCAGTACCCAACCGGGGCTGCAGAAACTTGTATTGCCAAAATGCCGCGGTTCTGAAATCTTGAATTGGGTACTTGAAAGTTGCAATTCTTATGCCATGTTCGAGGGGTAAACAGAGTATTGGACAATGAAACCTTGGAATTGAAGGTTTTAAACACCTTCGCCTCCATTTTTCAAGAGAAACGAAGATAATATTCAGGGAAAGTGGGTACGAATAATCATTTTAAAGGCAAACAAGAACGGTGGCAAGCAGTTGTGTTGGTAACAAAGACAATGGAAGTTGTTGGAAAGCCAAAGGGGCATTGGTTTCATGAGTGGCACAGGAGGTGGGTGTGAGTGTAGTAGGTGAGATGTGACGACAGTCTTCGTTAGGTAGACATCTGCCCAACCAAATATCAAATTCATGTTTATTTTTTAAGATAATATTTATTCAAAAAATTTGTTCAATTCTTGAATAATTTTAACTATACTACTCACGCATAGTTTATTGCTATCTTAGGGATAAGTGTCACGACGACTGCAACACCTTACTAAGAAATATTAACATCCAATACGGATGAACATTCACATCCAAATATTGATGAATTAGGTACATCCAATACGGATGAATTATGTATGAATTATTCGTAGCTATCCCATGAGGTGCTATTTCAAATATTGGTTTAATGACTTAGATTTATTAATATTCCTTTTTTTATGTGGAATATAATAAATCTAGGATATTGATCTACTCCATATGATACTGTCTCATGAGATTTAAATACATAGGTTTATGGGCATCATGAACCTAACGGTTAGGAGAGCAATGTAGTAGAGAAAACAATTCATGTTTTTTGTATGGTTTTACGTTTTATTTCCTAAATACCTAAATAAATAACTACCTTAAATATTTCTATTAGATTTTTTGAATTTTTAATATATCAACTAATTAATAATAATATCTAAAATTAATGAAGTATATAATAATTATATTATATATATGTATATATATAACGAATAATAAAATAAATTTTGAAATACAAATTTACATAAGAAAATTACACCATTATATATAGATTCTATATATATAAAAAAATAATTTAAAATAAAATTATATTCAATATCAAAATTTAATACATGTATTATATGGATCGCTACCAAACATTACTAGTATATTTACATTTACATGTTAGGTTGGTGACAAACACACGCATTTTTTGGCTTGTTTTGAAGACGTGTTGGTTTGGGTCGACATGATTAGCACAATTATACGTATAGTATCTCTAATTTAATCGACTCTAATTTAAAGAATAATAAATTGATGTCTTTAGTTTCAATAATAATAGTCACGTAACTATTTATTTTTATGTCAAATCATTGAAAGACAAATAATTTTTCTACATATATAACAAATTAGAGGGAGTTATATTATAAAGCAGTTATTTTATATGAGTTTCATCCGATATTGTTCAAACTAAATATCAAATTATAATAAATCTTTTTTATATGGAAGATAACTGTAATTTTTCCTAAATTTATATAATAAAAATTGAATATTAACTACAAGTTTTTTAATATGGTATTTTCAAAGTTCCATGATTAATTTTTAAAATTTAATTTTAACCGATTCATACTGATTATTAGAAAAAAGAGTTCAAAATTAAAATTCAAATCTATTGTATGATATACAATGAAATATAAAAATAAATCAATACTATTGTTAGATTGCACTTCAAAAAAATAGATTAAATTGAACTTGACAATGTAATATTTAATTATGATCAGAGATTATATTTATAAGCTAATTACACTTTGATAAATAAAATAAATAAATATTATGTGTTCTAAAATTGGCTTGCGATCACAATTGAGGGTGGTGGTTCGGCTTTCTTAATTGAATATTATGTTGGGAATTTGGTCCTCTAAACCACTGGGATTTGTATAGAAAAAAACAAAATGAGAAATAATAACTATACAATGATCTAACATGGAAAACTCTCGAGTCAAAAGAAAAACCACTATGATCAAAGAAGAAAATACTCAATGTTAAAAATTATTACAGCCACACTTATTTTCTCCTTACCCCAAATACACCTACAAAACTTTCCCGCTAGCCAAACTTTAAAACTTACACATCTCCGTTTTTACAAGAGGAAACTTAATATTATAACTTACACATCTTGTAGTTAATAAAAAAAAATTCTGATGTAGAAGCTCAGTCGAAGCTGCAACCATATAGTATACTAAGAATTTTACAAGATTCTAAAATAGCAGATAAATTTTTCTTAAAGCCAAATTTGATAGACAAGCTACTAATTGATGCACTAAAAAAGAAAGACTAACCCCCTTTTAAAACAAAGGAGTTTGGTCATTTCTCTTTATCCCACTGATGTGGTACAAAAAACCCAATTCCATCATATTTTATATTATAAAATTAATAAACAAATACCAAATCAGGTAAAACCCCTTTTTAAACATAAATAGGAATTATATTAATAAAACGACTTGTACAACCAAGAAACGACTGAATCCCACAATACACGACGAAACAGTCGAGAAATCAACGACAAATACAGGTGCCAAACATGGGTAAAGACTAAAATACACCTATGACAAGGCGTACTAAATTGATTATGATAAAATGATTTACATCTGAACCACCCACCGTTATCTGAAGCTTGCAGGGACCACAATAATCAAATCAGTTCCCTCAAACCATATTGTCCGGATGTGATCGAACGAGAAAACTGCATTCGAAGATATCTGATATAGATTTGCATGCAACTAGTAAGTGTATCTTTTGAAATTTTATAATTATTGTTGCAAGTCTTCAATAGCGATGTATGTTGAAGATTTGTAAATGTAAATGTCAATGTCAATGTCAGTAGAGTTGGTGCAGTTCTATCAGGCTATCATAAGAGTTCTCGTAGACATGAATTTATGGTTGGTGTGTGAAGCTAACCTAGAGTAACTTAGAGCCCTTAAACCAATAAATAATCCCTAGAAGATTTTGTAACCGAGCAGAAGAGACATAGACATTCTATTGTCAAACCTCTAAAACAAATCTTTTGTTTTCCACCACTTTTTTGTAATGCCCCGAGATTTGATTAGTGATAAAAATATGCAGTAATTATGCTTTGTAAGTTACTCGTCCTCCTCCTTTCTTTTTAGGAAATTATGCTTTTATTAAGAAGAATTTTACTTCTTCTGTGGTATAGCTAATTCTTGTTGGAGTGAGTTTTAAGAATTTTTGTGGTTTAAATATGCAAATTATAATATGACTTGCAGATTTATATTCTAAGAGGATTTGTGCAAAATACTCATGTATTAACCTATATATGTATATGGATGTAGTCCGACAACATTTCTACTAATTAGGAAATGTTTATAGGTTGTATGTTTAGTTTACCAAAGTAGTTGATTTATTTATAAACATTAGTCTAACAAAGTGCTGCTACAAGTAATTGGTTAAGGCGTATAGTTTTGGTTAAACTTACAGCATCATACGTTTGCTATCCTTTGTAATTTTGATTAACATAAGGTGAAGATTAATTAAAACGTCATAAATCAGGATTAAGTAGATTTGTGAGGAAACTCAAAAAAAATCCCTATTGTCACATTTAATTTTGAAATCAGTCCCCATGTCAGAAAAAATTAATTCAAACTCCCTACTGCAACTTAAAATTTTGTTCTAACTCCCTATGACTATAATATCTCTCTACTAAAAGTTAAACATTTTATTTCGAGAAATCATTACAGTCGGTACGAAACATATACAATTTTGGTACACGTTACACATAAAATCGGTATAAAATCTATACAATTTTGGTACAAGTTATACATGAAATTGGTATGAAACATATACTATTTCGGTACTTATTACACATGAAGTTGGTATGAAACATATATAATTTTGGTATTAGTTACACATGAAGTTGGTATGAAACCAATACAATTTTGGTACTAGTTAAAGATGAAATTGGTGTATAAAACATATACTTTATTCGGTACTTAAACATGAAGTTGGTATGAAACCTATCCAATTTCGGTACTAAATATAAATAAAATTGGTATGAAACCTATACAATTTTGGTACTAATTACGAATAAAATTGGTACGAAACTTATACTATTTTTGGTACTTGTTACATATGAAATTGGTATGAAATCTTTACAATTTTGGTGCTAGTTACACATGAAATTGGTAGGAAACCTATACAATTTTTGTACAAGTTACACATGAAATTGGTACGAAACCTATACTTTTTTCGGTACTTATTACACATGAAGTTGGTATGAAACATATACAATTTTGGTACTTATTACACTTAAATTTGGTATGAAACATATACAATTTTGGTACTAGTTACACGTGAAGTTGGTATGGAACCTATACTATATTCGAAACTTATTACACGTAAAGTTGGTATGAAACGTATACAATTTCGGTATCAACTATGCATAAATTTGGTATGAAACCCATATAATTTTGGTACTAATTACGAATAAAATTGGTACGAAATCTATTCTATTTCGGTATTTATTACAAATGAAATTGGTATGAAATCTTTACAATTTGGTACTAATTACACATGAAATTGATATGAAACATATACAATTTTGGTACAGTTATACATGAAATTGGTATGAGACCTATACTTTTTCGGTACTTATTACACATGAAGTTGGTATGAACATATACAATTTTGGTACTAGTTACACATGAAGTTGGTATAAAACCTATACTATATTCGAAACTTATTACACGTAAAGTTGTTATGAAACCTATACAATTTCAGTACTAAGTATACATAAAATTGGTACGAAATCTATATAAATTTGGTAATAGTTACACGTGAAGTTGGTATGAAACATATACTATATTCGAAACTTATTACATGAAGTTGGTATGAAATCTATACAATTTTAGTACTTAGTATACATAAATTTGGTACGAAACCTATATAATTTTGATACTAATTATGAATGAAATTGGTACGAAACCTATATTTCGGTACTTAATACATATTAAATTAGTACGAAATTTTTACAAGTCTGGTACTAATTACAAATGAAATTGGTATGAAACGTATACAATTTTGGTACAAGTTACACATAAAATTGGTATGAAACTTATACTAGTTTAGGTACTTATTACACGTAAAATTATTATGAAACATATACAATTTTGGTACTAGTTACACATGAAGTTTGTATGAAACCTATACTATATTCGGTCCTTATTACACGTGAAGTTGGTGTGAAACCTATACAATTTTCATATTATGTATACATAAAATTGGTATGAATTATGGAACCTATATAATATCCGTACTATTAAACCTATACAATTAAAATTTGTATTAAGCTTATATAGTTTGGTCCTAGTTACGCATTATACTAATTAATACAAATTATATGCTCGCCTGTGAGCATATAGATATGTTATATATAAGTTGTATAAATGTCCTTGGCATTATGTCCTTCAATTGGGTATTGCATGCAATGAGTTTAAAAGTAAAGGTGCTTGATGAATCAAATTAAGTGGAGAATTAATTAAATAACTAAAATAAACTAACAAGATGATGAATATTTAAGTGAAGAAAATCAATGAGAATGGATTCTAGAGATTCGACGTCACCCAACTATCAACTATGTTGTGTTCTTCAGTTTATTAGCCAAAAAATCCTATGTTATTCTATTGCCTCTTCCGAGTGTTAAGTAGAAATAAAGCACGATTTGACATAATCCATTATAATGCACTAATCATATTCTCGATTCATCATGCACGTTTACTCTTAAACCCATTGAATGCAATGCCCAATTGAAAAGAGTAATGTCAATGACATTTATACAACTCATATACACATATCTCATGTGTATCTAGTATAGGTTTTAGACCAACTTCACGTGTATTAAGTACCGAAAATAGTATATATTTCATACAAATTTCATGTGTAACTAGTACCAGAACAAACAAATATTGTTTGTAAAGTTTGAAATTGATGTATTTGAAATTGATGTTTTTTGTTCGTTCGATATAGAATATTAACATTAATATAGAAGATTCTATAGAAATGTTGTTATTGTTGTTTGAATTTGATATTGTTTGGTTATTCGATATATAAATTTAACATCAATATTGATGTGTAATTAGTACCGGAATTGTATACGTTTAATAGCAATTTCATGTACAACTAGTACCAAAATTGTATAAGTTTAATACTAATTTCATGAGTAACTAGTACCAAACTTGTATAGATTTAATTCAATTTCATATGTAACTATACCAAGATGATATATGTTTAATACTAATTTTATATGTAACTAGTACCAAAATTGTATAGTTTTAATACCAATTTCATATGTAACTGGTACCGAAATCGTATAGATTTCATATTAACTTCCGCGTGATAAGTACCGAATATAGTGTATGTTTTATACCAATTTCATGTGTACCTATTATGAAAATTATATAGGTTTCATATCAACTTCATGTGTAACTAGTACCAAAATTGTATATCTTTCATACTAACTTCATGTGTAATAAGTACCGAAACTAATATAAGTTTCATACCAATTTCACTTGTAACTTGTACCAAAATTGTATAGGTTTTATACCAATTTCTTGTGTAATTAGTAACAAAATTATAAAAATTTCACACTAATTTAATGTATTAAGTACCGAAATATATAGGTTTCGTACAAATTTTATATATACTAAGTACCGAAATCGTATAGGTTTCATACCAACTTTATGTGTAATAAGTTTCGAATATAGTATAGGTTTTATACCAACTTCACGTATAACTAGTACCAAATTTATATAGATTTCATACCAATTTTATGTATACTTAGTACCATAATTGTATAAGTTTCATACTAATTTTACGTGTAATAAGTTTTGAATATAGTATAGGTTTTATACCAACTTCACGTATAACTAGTACCAAATTTATATAGATTTCATACAAATGTTATGTATACTTAGTACCGAAATTGTATAAGTTTCATACTAACTTTACGTATAATAAGTTTCGAATATAGTAAAGGTTGCATACCAACTTCACGTGTAACTAGTATCAAAATTGTATATGTTTCATACCAACTTTAAATGTGATAACTACCAAAATTGTATTATGTTTCATAGCAACTTCATGTGTAATAAGTACCTAAAAAGTATAGGTTTCATACTAATTTTATGTATAACTGTAACAAAATTGTATATATTTCATATCAATTTCATGTATAAGTAGTACCATAATTGTAAAGATTTCATACCAATTTCATTCGTAATAAGCACCGAAAATAGAATATATTTCGTACCAATTTTATTCGTAATTAGTACCAATATTATATGTGTTTCATACCAAATTTTATGCATAGTTGGTACCAAAATTGTATAGGTTTCATACCAACTTTACGTGTAATAAGTTTTGAATATAGTATAGGTTTCATACCAACTTCACATGTAACTAGTACCAAAATTGTTTATGTTTCATACCAAATTCAAGTGTAATAAGTACCAAAATTGTATATATTTCATACCAACTTTATGTGTAATAAGTACCAAAAAAAGTATAGGTTTCGTACCAATTTCATGTGTAACTTGTACCAAAATTGTATAGGTTTCATACAAATTTCATGTGTAACTAATACCAAAATTGTAAAGATTTCATACCAATTTCATATGTAACAAGTACTGAAAATAGTCTAAGTTTCGTACCAATTTTATTCGTAATTAGTACCAAAATTGTATAGGTTTCCTATCAATTTTATGTATATTTAGTACCAAAATTGTATATGTTTCATACCACCTTCACGTATAATAAGTACCGAATATAGTATAAGTTTTATACCAATTTCATGTGTAACTAGTACCAAAATTGTATTGGTTTCATACCAACTTCATGTGTAACTAATACCAAAATTGTATATATTCCATACAAACTTCACGTGTAATAAGTACCGAAAATAGTATAGGTTTCATACCAATTTCATGTATAACTTGTACCAAAATTGTATAAATTCCATACCGATTTTATGTGTAACGTGTACCAACATTATATAGGTTTCGTACTGACTGTAATGATTTTTCAAATTAAGTTTAACTTTTAGTAGAGGGGTATTATAGTCATTTTAATAAGATAGGGGGTTAGAACAAAATTTTAAGTTGCAGTAGGGGAGTTTGAATTACTTTTTTCTGACATAGGGACTGATTCCATAGTTAAGTTTGACAATGGGGATTTTTTTTGAGTTTTCCCTAGATTTGTCCCGTTTTCTTAACAAAAGGAATAAAATTGTCGAGTAATAATAATAGGCAATTGAATTTGTATAATCTTTGATATTTTACGAGCTAATATTGATTTGCAAAATGTTGATATTCTGGATGTGATGATCAGATATAAGCAGTTGAAGATAGATGGAAAGTTGAAGACTATATTTCTTTTTATTCCAATCAATAAAGTATGTTTGTCTTAATAAGAACAACAGATTATCATTGAGTAAACATACTAATTGAATAGTATTAAATGAAAAGATTTGAGAACATGTGATGAATGAATGAGTTGAGATATAATGATGATGCGAATATTATTGTATATAACGAGTTGTGATAGAATGATGACGTGATATTCTAGTATATGATGAATTAAGATAGAATGATGATGCGATAATGTTGTATATTTTATATCTGGATTGATGATTTGATAGATGTTATAGATGTGGTTGGTACGGACGGATGGGCCCATGATGTGGACAATGGATGACATATCTGAAGTCAGATTCTTATGATGAGTCAGTTGCCCTCAGTTAGCCAAGCTTTTACCCTCATTTTTGCTTATTTCAGGATCAACTCAATTGGAGGATAATGGGATTGATAAGGAGAGAAATGGGTTGTATCATTTGATTCTACGAGCTTTACACATCCAAATAATGTTCCTGCTTTACTTTCCAATTTCCGTAATACAATCTCATGTAATAATTTGTCTTCTGTTCCGCACAAATTGACTTTTGATTGTAATATTTGGCATTGAAGACTTGGACATATTTCTGTTTCTCGAATGAAAATGCTTCCCTTTTTACCTAAATCATTTGATTTATCACATTGCAACATTTGTCCAATTTCTAAGCAAACAACACAATCTTTTCCCACCAAGAGCACATCTCTTATGGTTTGTCCTTTTGAGTTAGTTCATATGGACATTAGGGGACATTTTCCATCCCCACTAATAATGTTGATAAATTTCTTCTAACCATAGCCGATGACTACTCTCGAGTCACTTGGGTTTACCTTATGCACGCAAAACTTGATGTGCTTCAAATGATCAAGGACTTTATTCTTCTTGTCCAGAATCATTTTCCTACATCAATCAAAACCATTCACACCGATAATGCTATTGATTTTTTTCAAAACAGAATATAGGGAGTTATTTTCTTCCTTAGGTATTCTTCATCAAAGCTCTTGTGCCTACACTCCACAACAAAATGCTGTTGTGGAATGTAAGCATCGCCACATTCTAAATATGGCCCTTTCCGTACTCTTCCAAGCACATTTTTCCTGAGCAATTTTTTTTTGGGGGGAGGGGTGATGTTCTTGTTGCAGCATACTTAATCAATAGATGCCAACACCCTTGTTGAACAAGACTCATTTCGTGATGCTTTTTGGCAAAGTTCCTTCTTATACCCATTTGAGAGTGTTAGGATGCCTCTGTTGTGCATCATCACTACCCAAATGTCATAAGTTCTCTCCCAGAGCTTCTCCTTGTGCCTTCATTGGATATTCCTCCACCCAAAAAGGTTACAAGCTTGTTTATCTATTGATAAGTGTGATTTTTACATTTATATTGCAATGAATTTATATGCCTTTTATTATGATTCTTGGACGATATTATGCGTTTTTATGTTGTGCTTGTATGTTCAAGGAATAAAGGTAGAAATGCATAAAAGTGGAGGAGTTGAGCTAATTAATAATGAAAATGACCAAACCGAGCGAACATGTCGAAGAAAGACAATCATTTGAGTTTTACAAAAAAAAAAAACAAGTTACTATTCACGCGAGTGATTGCCATGAGGCCGACGATCGATCGCTGATGGCAGAAAAACTTGGTGATTGATCGATGAGAAACGACGATAGATCGTCAGCTGCTGAAATTTCGAGATTTGATTCATTTTTGAAGAATTTGTGCCCTACAAGATGATGGATTTCTCTTCCACTATATAAGGTATTTATTTGTTCGAAAATTACATTGATCACTTTTCAGACCTAAACATAGCCTCCACCATATCATCATCTTCCACAATCACAAACCATTCAAGAGCAAGACATCAGGAGAGATGGGACGACACAGCGAAGCAATGAGTCAACGCCTAACATCTTTTCGTATTTCTAAACTTTGTTCTTAGTTATTTTCAAATTTTAATGTTTAATTTATTGCAAAACATCTTTTTACATTGTTATTTCTATGCTTTTTGGCTAAGTTTGTTTATCAAGATTAGGGGATCACATGTTTGAACCCATAATTTAACTTAAGGTTTTTGATTGATTTTTACAACTCTCGGTGCATAATTATTATTCTTCATGCTTTTAAGGAATTGATCACCTTTGAATAATATTATATATTGTGATTGACTTGACCATAAGATATTGCAATACGATATAATAAATTAAGTCGTGGGTTTAGATTGAGACTGACCAAGTAAAATCAAACACACATGTAATAGCAATAGATTTAACAAAATCGAAGGCTAGTAGTTTTCATAGATCTTCATTCAATATTGATTGTTCAATAAGGACACGTGACGTGATATGTTTATTGCAACATTAATATTAGAATTGTTATAGCTTGACCATAGTATGATGAATGCATTAGGAAAACTCGTCACCTTAGAACTTATGAATTTAAATCTTAACTAATAAACGAATTATGGTGGAGTACATGGGTGAACCGAAGTCTTGATAATTGTCTCTACCGATTTCTACACTATTTACTACTTGTTGGGTTAAATATTGTGTCATGAGTCAATATAGTATAATTCTCATCAAATATTCGAAGGTTAAATATAGTTAAGCTAATTAAGTTTAATACTTATTTTCTAGTCCTTGTGGGTTCCATACTTGTACTTTTCATCTACTATACTAAAACGTGACAATCGTGCACTTGCGTTATAATCGCGCTACACTGAAAATGACTGTTTAAATAAATACCGACATAGTTTTTGGCGTCGTTGCCGGGTACTAGTTTAAAGTAATATCAGACGAGATTAGTTGACCGTAGTTTAGCCATTTTTTTAATTTTTGTTTTCTATTTTTTTTCTCTACTACTGTCATTTCTTTGGTTGGATCTTTGCAGGTTGTTATCTCTTGGTGCATGCTAAGGAGTAGGAAGCCTATATTTGAGCCCTTTGACCCTGAAATTGAAAGAACTCTTCTTAGGAGACTAAGAGAAGTTTGACCAATGGCTGAAAACAATGAGGTGGAAGAGATGAAAGATGGAACGGGGAAATACCTAATAGACGACCACTCACGGATTATGTCCATCCTTCATTCCATGGATCATTGTCTAGATTACTAGACCAAGCGTACATGCGAACAACTTTGGAATCAAGCCTGCAATCATATAAATGATCCAGCAATCGGTGCACTTTGCTGGATTGGCCACTGATGATCCCAACACTCACATATCAAACTTTGGAAATATGTGACACTTTCAAGCATAATTGTGTTACTGACGACGCCATCGGGTTACGATTATTTCCTTTCTTTAAATAATAAAGCTAAATCTTGGTTGCATTCATTGCCTACAGGATCAACTACTACTTGAGATGGGATGATGCAAGCTTTCTTGTCAAAATACTTCCCACCATCATTGACTGCTATGATGCAAAATGATATAACTGCATTTGCGCAACATGATCCTGAAACATTGTATGAAGCATGGGAGCGCTTCAATGACTTACTGAGGATATGCCCACATCATGGCCTTCCAACTGGCTGCAGGTACAAACTTTTTATAACGGTCTATTTTCAGATAACCGTTCTATGATTGATGCAGCATCAGAAGGTACTGTTATGAGGAAGACGCCACTTATACAATGTTGGAGGAGATGGCTGCTAACAGCTATCAATGGCAGTACAAGAGGAACGTGCCAAAGAGATCGATAGGGATGCATCAAGTTGAAGAAGTGACAATGGTATCGGCTCAGTTGGAAGTCTTAGACCCAGAAAATTGACAGTTTGACAGCACCAATGATGAAAGTACAAGCCATTACCTGTGAATTGCGTCAAGGACCACATCCGAGCATGGAATGCCAGGTAGGTAACCATTTTATGCAAAATAATGAGCATGCTAATTTTGTAGGAAACTGGCCACCACAAAACAACCTCCACACAAATACATACAATCCGGGGTTAAGGAATTATTCGCAACCACCACCGGGTATGTACCTAAGCCGAGCAGGAGGCGCTACTACCAAGTTCATATCATCAACCGAAACAAGGATGAACAATCAAGATGCGTAGATAAAGAATTTGGAAGCACAAGTGGGGCAGCTAGCAACCATATTGGTTGGACGAGCTCAATGAACATTGCCCAGTGACATTGAGAATAATCCAATGGAGCAAGTCCATGCCATAACACTGAGGAGTGGAAAGGATGTTGCTGCGGATACTGATAGGGAGAATGATGCAAGAAAAGAGCATGAGGACGAGCTGGCTGAGAAAAAGAGGGATCAACCACGCGACAAAGGTAAATCTCCTGAGACCAATACATCCATCACAACACCTAATAAGGTACAAATCCCACTCCCATTTCCCGCTGCATATAAAATGCTAAATTTGCTATTCACATGTCTACATATCATCCTCTTTCAAATTTGATTTCCTATTCCCATGTCTCACCCACATATAAATTTTTCTTGCCCTCTATTTCTGTTGTTAAATAGCCTGTTGACTACCATGAGACAGTTACTGACAAGCATTTGTCGTTGGCCATGGACCAAGAACTAGAAACTTTGGAAAGAAATAAGACGTGGAAGACGGTTGATTTGCCCATTGGTAAATGAACCATCGGCAACAAATGGGTGTACAAGATCAAATAGCATGATGATGGCCGTATTGACAAATTTAAAGCCCAATTGGTGGCCAAGGGCTACACCCAATAACCTGGCATTGACTACCATGACAACTTCTCTCATGTGGCAAAAATTGTGATTGTTAGATGTTTACTCAGTCTGGCTGCACGTATGGATTGGCCATTGTTTCAAATGGATGTCACTAACACTTTATGCAAGGTGATCTTGATGAGAAAATTTACATGACATTGTCATTAGGCTTTTGTAGTCAAGGGGAGAATAAAGTATGTCGACTCTTCAAGTCTTTATATGGATTAAAACAGGCTTCTCGACAATATAATTACAAATTTGCTCATATTATGGTTCAAGTTGGTTTTGAACAATCGAAGCATGATCATCTTTATTTGTGTAATGGTCCAATTTTAAAGAAAATTATTGACCTGATTTTTTTTTAGAAAAGTTTGTAAATAAAAATAATAATAATTATTATTATTTTATAAAAGTGGGAAAAAACGTGTAAGCTATACACGATTTTTGTTTTTCCCCTCAAAAATTCATTTCTGTTTCAGTCTTCATCCCTTCGCTTCGTCCGTTACCTTCGCTTCATCTCACTCGCCTCTTCTTCTCCCAACATCAAGCCGATAACTCTCGTCCCTTCACCTACTCACGTCTGTAACAGGTATGAATCAACATCCCTATTTAGTCCTACCAACAAGAAAACCGAAAACCATTCCCGTCTGTTTTATTTTTCCCAACTCAGAAAAATATCCAGATTTTGTTGATTTCGATTTTTAGCTTCGGAAATCACTTCCAAATCCGAGTAGTAGCAAGCAATCAAAAGGAAATCGGAATTGGAGCAGAAATCATAAAGAATTGGTATGAAATTTTGATATTTAAGTTTCGAATTTTTTTCTGTTTTTGGAGGGTTTGTTTAGTAAAGTTGGATTAATTGAAGTATATTGGTTTAATGTTGCCTAGAACACCAATTTTTGTAAGAAATTGAGTTCGAAAATGGTACTGTTTTTCGAAAATGTTACTAGAATTGTTCGAAAATGTAATCTGAAATTCGAAGACTATTGTTTGAAATTGTATGTTGGATTTTGAGGATTTCGAAAATGTTGATGGATTATTCGAAGATGATATGGTAATTTTCGGAAATGGAATTCTGTTCAAAGAGGGTGAAATTTTTCGAAAACAAATTGATGTTCATTCCTTAAGCATGTTGAATAACATAAGTTAGGATTGTGTTAGGATATTATAGAACCAAGTTAAATGGATATGGTTTTGATAATGTTGAAATGGATAATAGAAAATACTTGACATATCGGAGATTGTGGGAAGGTTTGTAGCTTGAACATTGTTAAGAAGCTTGGAGGTACGTAAAGGGAGTTGCAATTTTCCGCAAATTATTTTAAGTATTTCGTATTGTTTATTGTTGAAATGATTTTTGGATAGTAAGCATGCAAGAATTATTTTAAAAGATGATTTTTGATAAGAAATGTATTTTGTTGAAAAATAGAATTTTGAATAACATTTTATTGTGTGTGAAAAATTATTTTGAAAGGCCATGTTTGTCTTGATTCGGTGAATACGATTTGAGGTTTGTGAACTGTGGATATTTTCGTTTCGTTGTGTCTCGCATTTCGACGAGGATAAAAACACACATACTTTCGGCTCGTTGGCGACGAGAATAAAGAAACGCATTTCGTTTTGCCCGAGGACAGAGGGGGTATAATATTTGTCGATACCCTTCCAGCGGGTATAGTCTGGAATGATATCATTATGTCACATCCATAATTGAGTATGCATTTGTTTCATTACAGCATGACTATTGCTAATGGTTACTACTACATGGCTAATGTTGAGACATTATATGATTATGATATTGTTATTCGTTTCCGTTATGTTTAGTTGGTTATCTGTACAGTTATTTCCGTTATGATTCCGTTTTGTGAAATTTAGTCCCGTTAACTGCTCGGATTAAACCATATATATGTGAAAGTTATTTTGATATGAAAGTATATTATTTTTCGTCACATTATGAAAAATGATGTTTTGATACTTTTTATCAAATGTTTCTTATGCTTATTATAAAATGCTGCAACTTACCTTTACCTGTAATGTGACATATTACAGATGGAGTTGAAGATTTAGATGATGCGAAGAATATTTAGATATGCAATGGAAGTTTAATTATGATTATGTTGAGAAGTTTATATTCTGAGGAATGAGTACTTTATTATGATTTTAGTTGTTTTTGGATATTGAGACTTCAGTTGGGTTTAGTTATTTTGATTTTATGATTTTGTTATTATGGTTGTAATGATCTGGTAGATCACAGGACACGATTTTTAAGAGGAGACTCTGCCCAAATTTTTCTAAAATAAAAGTCACGGGTAAAAAAATTATTAAGTCAAACATCTGATAAGAATTAAAACGTTTCCGCTAAACAAAAGTTCAAAGTGATAACAAGATTTTGAATTGAGTGAAGCCTTGTATTCAAGCACTTGAATACGGCGGGCGACCCGTCTGGGCGACCCGTCGCAGTTGGTATCAGAGCCTTAGTTTATAAGTTTGGATTAGACCTTTGTTATTTGTTTGGATTAGATCTTTGTTATATGTTTGGGATTAGACTTTTGGACTTAAGAATGAAGTTATTTAGGTTTGACTATCTATCTTCTTTGTTTACGAATCTTACGATAAATTTCACTTTCGTTTTAAGATTTCAAATGGCTAGAGGAAGAACCAGTAGCAATCAGGGTGGTAGATTCTGGCGCCTCAAATTCCTTTATCTCTGAATCTTGTGTGGAGAAACTTGATTTGCACTTCATTCCACTGTTATATTTAATGCAAGTATTGAGTCCATTAGGAAAGACAGTCACAATTAAATATGTATGCAATGACGTAACACTGGTTGTGGAAAGTGAAGAATTCAAGGCCAATCTGCTCATTATCAACATTAAAGAATTCGACATAATTCTTGGAATGGATTGGTTGAGTAGTGCAAAGGCTCGCATTGACTGTTATCGAAAGATTATAACTTACAAACGATCTCGGGTAAAGAGATCTGTTATGAAGGCGTGAGCTTGCATGAACGATTTTGTGGCAATATGTCTGAAATGGAAGCAAAAATAAATAAGACTTGCACGGTGAAAGAATTCTCAGATGTTTTTCCGGAGGATTTGCCAGGACTGCCACCAATTCGAAGTACGGAATTTTCCATTGATATTATTCCGGGATCAGAACCAAATTCCAAAGCACCCTACATGATGGCACCAGCAGAACTAAAAGAGTTGAAAGGACAATTGAAGGAACTACAAGATAAAGGTTTCATAAGGCCTAGTGTGTCACCTTGGGGAGCACCGGTATTGTTTGTAAAGAAAAAGGACGACAGCATGAGAATGTGCATTGACTACAGGGAGTTGAATCGAATCACTATGAAGAATAAATATCCGCTACCAAGGATTGACGATTTGTTCGATCAATTACAAGGTGCACAAATATTCTCGAAGATTGATTTGAGATCTGGGTATCATCAACTCAGAATTAAAGAGCAAGATATTCATAAAACTACATTTCGAACCAGATACGGACATTATGAATTCCTAGTGACGCCTTTCGGACTTACGAATGCACCTGCAGCATTTATGGCATCAATGAATCACGTATTCCGAGAATGGCTAGACAAATTCATCATAGTATTCATTGATGATATATTGATATATTCCAAATCAAAGGAAGAACATGAAGAACATTTGAAGATGACATTGGAGAGACTACGACAACAACAATTATTTGCAAAGTTCGAGAAATGTGACTTCTGGTTGGATTCTGTATCATTTCTTGGACACATCATTGATACTCAAGGAATCCGAGTTGATTCAGCAAAGATTCAAGCCATTACCAATTGGAAAGTTCCGACATCAGTAACAGAAATTCGAAGTTTTCTGGGATTGGCTGGATATTACAGAAAATTTGTGGAAGGATTTTCTCGAGTTGCATTACCCCTTACAAAGTTAACTAGAAAGGGAGTAAAGTTTGAATGGGATTCTAAGTGTCAGGAAAGTTTTGAGAAGTTGAAAGATTTACTTGTCTCGGCACCAATTCTTACACTGCCTGATGGACATGAAGGATTTTGTATCTACAGTGATGCATCAAAAGAAGGGTTAGGGTGTGTGCTTATGTAAAATGGAAAGGTGATTGCATATGCTTCACGACAGTTGAAAGAACATGAAATAAGGTACCCCATTCATGATCTGGAACTGGCAGCAGTGGTTTTTGCACTGAAATTATGGCGACACTACTTGTACGGAACCACATGTGATATCTACACGGATCACAAAAGTTTAAAGTATATTTTTACTCAAAAGGAGTTGAATATGAGACAGAGAAGATGGTTAGAATTGATCAAAGACTATGATGTGAAATTACACTATCATCCTGGAAAGAGTAACGCGGTAGCTGATGCATTAAGCAGGAAGAGTTATGGATCAATGCTATTGACTACGCAATAGAAACTCATTGATGAGATGTCAAAGTTAAATCTGAATGTCGAATTAAAAGATGACCAGAATGGGACGACGATGTTGTGTAATCTCATGGTGCAACCTGATCTTATTCTCAGGACTAAGGAAGCACAATCAAAGGATCCTATGTAGCAGACTTTCTTACAAAGAGCTCCCACAGAAAGTTTTAGAATGCATGAAGATGAGACTTTGAGATTCAATGATAGACTATTCGTTCCCGCTGTATCAACACTCAGGGGCGAAGTCTTACAGGATTCACATCAGACATTATTGGCCATGCATCCAGGACAGAATAAAATGTATCAAGATATGAATCAATTATTTTGGTGGCCAGGAATGAAGCAAGATGTTGTGAAGTTTGTATCTAAGTGTTTAGTGTGTCAACAAGTGAAAGTTGGAAGACAAAAGCCAGCAGGAACACTGAGAAACTTGGACATACCAAACTGGAAATGGGAGCATATTACTATGGATTTTGTGACCAGATTGCCCAAAACTACGACACAAAAGGATTCAGTTTGGGTTATTGTTGATCGACTTACTAAGTGTGCTCACTTTATACCAATGAAGAAGACCACATCAATGAATGATTTAGCACGGCTTTACATTGATCAAGTGGTGTGTTTGCACGGGATACCAGTCAGTATCATATCGGATCGAGATGCTCGATTCACCTCACAATTCTGGAAGAGTTTACAATTTGTGTTGGGAACGAATTTGAAATACAGTACAGCTTTCCATCCACAGACGGACGGACAATCTGAGAGAACGATTCAAATTCTTGAGGATTTACTTAGAACGTGTATCTTGGATTTTCAAGGACAGTGGGATCGTAATCTGAAACTGGCAGAGTTTGTGTACAATAACAGTTATTAATCCAGTATTCAAATGGCACCATTCAAAGCTTTGTATGGAAGGAAATGTCGAACACCACAGTGTTGGTTTGATGTTGGAGAGAAAGTATTGGAAGGACCAGAGTTGATCAAACTCACGAATGAAAATGTTTCCATCATCAAACAGAGATTACTTACAGCCCAGAGTCGACAAAAAAAGTTGGGCTGATGTCCGCAGACGAGATTTAGAATTTCAGCAAGGGGATAAAGTATACCTGAAAGTCTCACCATTCAGAGGAGTAATGAGGTTTGGCAAGCATGGGAAGTTAAGTCCGAGATTTATAGGACCATGTGAAATTCTGGAAAGAATATGAACGTTGGCATATCGACTTGCTCTACCTTCGGAACTAGATCGAGTACATAATGTATTTCACGTCTCAATGCTCAGGAAGTATGTTCCAGATGAAAGTCATGTGCTAAAGGCAACAAAGATTGAGATATCGCAGGAATGCACATATTCAGAATATCCTATCAAGATACTCGACAGTCAAGAGAGAATTCTACGAACTAAGACAATTCCCTTTGTAAAGGTACAATGGAGCAATCATTCACCTGATGAAGTGACATGGGAAAAAGAAGAAGAACTATATGCTAAGTATCCAGATATAAAACGTGATACAAGTTTCGAGGACGAAACTTTTTAGAATGTATGGAGATTGTAATGGTCCAATTTTAAAGAAAATTATTGACCCGATTTTTTTTAGAAAATTTTGTAAATAATAATAATAATAATAATAATAATTATTATTATTATTATTATTATTATTATTTTATAAAAGTGGGAAAAAACGTGTAAGTTGTACACGATTTTTGTTTTTCCCCTCAAAAATTCATTTTTGCTTCAGTCTTCATCCCTTCGCTTCGTCCGTTACCTTCGCTTCATCTCACTCGCCTCTTCTTCTCCCAACATCAAGCCGATAACTCTCGTCCCTTCACCTACTCACGTCTGTAACATGTATGAATCAACATCTCTATTTAGTTCTACCAACAAGAAAACCAAAAACCATTCCCGTCTGTTTTATTTTTCCCAACTCAGAAAAATTTCCAGATTTTGTTGATTTCAATTTTTAGCTTCGGAAATCACTTCCAAATCCGAGTAGTAGCAAGCAATCAAAAGGAAATTGAAATTGGAGCAGAAATCATAAAGAATTGGTATGAAATTTTGATATTTAAGTTTCGAATTTTTTTCTGTTTTTGGAGGGTTTGTTTAGTGAAGTTGGATTAATTGAAGTATATTGGTATAATGTTGCCTAGAACACCAATTTTTGTAAGAAATTGAGTTCGAAAATGTTACTGTTTTTTCGAAAATGTTACTAGAATTGTTCGAAAATGTATTCTGAAATTCGAAGACTATTGTTTGAAATTGTATGTTGGATTTTGAGGGATTTCAAAAATGTTGATGTATTATTCGAAGATGATTTGGTAATTTTCGGAAATGGAATTATGTTCGAAGAGGGTGAAATTTTTCGAAAACAAATTGATGTTCATTCCTTAAGCATGTTGAATAACATAAGTTAGGATTGTGTTAGGATATTATAGAACCAAGTTAAATGGATATGGTTTTGATAATGTTGAAATGGATAATAGGAAATACTTGACATATCGGAGATTGTGGGAAGGTTTGTAGCTTGAACATTGTTAAGAAACTTGGAGGTACGTAAAGGGAGTTGCAATTTTCCGCAAATTATTTTAAGTATTTCGTATTGTTTATTGTTGAAATGATTTTCGGATAGTAAGCATGCAAGAATTATTTTAAAAGATGATTTTTGATAAGAAATGTATTTTGTTGAAAAATAGAATTTTGAATAACATTTTATTGTGTGTGAAAGATTATTTTGAAAGGCCATCTTTGTCTTGATTCGATGAATACGATTTGAGGTTTGTGAACTGTGGATATTTTCGTTTCGTTGTGTCTCATTGCGACGAGGATAAAAACGCGCATACTTTCGGCTCGTTGGCGACGAGAATAAAGAAACGCATTTCGTTTTGCCCGAGGACAGAGGGGGTATAATATCTGTCGATACCCTTTCAGCGGGTATAGTCTGGAATGATATCATTGTGTCAAATCCGTAATTGAGTATGCATTTGTTTCATTACAGCATGACTATTGCTAATGGTTACTACTACATGGCTAATGTTGGGACATTATATGATTATGATATTGTTATTCGTTTTCGTTACGTTTCGTTGGTTATCTGTGCAGTTATTTCTGTTATGATTCCGTTTTGTGAAATTTAGTTCCGTTAACTGCTCGGATTAAACCATATATGTGTGAAAGTTATTTTGATATGAAAGTATATTATTTTTCGTCACATAATGAAAGATGTTTTGATACTTTTTATCAAATGTTTATTATGCTTATTATAAAATGCGGCAACTTACATTTACCTGTAATGTGACATATTACAGATGGAGTTGAAGATTTAGATGATGCGGAGAATATTTAGATATGCAATGGAAGTTTAATTATGATTATGTTGAGAAGTTTATATTTTGAGGACATGAGTACTTTATTATGATTTTAGTTGTTTTTGGATATTGAGACTTCAGTTGGGTTTGGTTATTTTGATTTTATGATTTTGTTATTATGGTTGTAGTGATCTGTTAGATCACAGGGCACAATTTTTAAGAGGAGACTCTGCCCAAATTTTTCTAAAATAAAAGTCACGGGTAAAAAAATTATTAAGTCAAACATCCGATAAGAATTAAAACGTTTCCGCTAAACAAAAGTGCAAAGTGATAACAAGATTTTGAATTGAGTGAAGCCTTGTATTCAAGCAATTGAATACGGCGGGCGACCCATCTGGGCGGGTTGTCACAATTTGTAAGGAAGAGTGGTACGCAATTAAGACCATAATTGTTTATGTGGATGATATAGTCATCACGGGAAATCATATCCGTATGATCGAAGCTCTTAAGAATGATTTGCATACACAAATACATATTAAAGATAAAATACTTTCTTGGGATTGAAGCTTGTTCCAAGCAAGGAATTTTTTTAAATCAAAGAAAGAATGCCTTAGAATTATTGGCAGAAGTAGTGTTATCAGGATCTAAGCCTTGTGACACTCCGATGGAACAAAATCTGAGATTGACAACAAAGGAGTATGATGAGTTGGTTAATAAATAGAGCATGAATGATGATTGCTAGCTGATGAAGGGATGTATAAGCATTTGGTTGGAAGACTTATATACCTTACAATTACAAGGCCTGGTATCTCTTATGCGGTTCAAAACTTGAGTCAATTTATACATCACATATGGCAGCAGCAGAACTTGTGTTGCGATATTTGATAGCGTCAACAGGATTGGGAATCTTATTAACAAGGTTAGATGACTTTGGAAGCATATTGTGATTCAGATTGGGGAACTTCTCCCATGAGTCAAGTCGGTTACAGACTATTGTGTGAAGTTTGGAAATTCATTAATATCATGAAAAACAAAGAAACAAAATACTATATCACGATCTTCAGCTGAAGCAGAATACAGAGCAATGGTCATGGCCACATGTGAGATTACATGGGTTATTGGAATGTTAGATGATTGAGGAGTTAAGTTGCAGCATCGGACTACCTTGTATTGCAATGGCATTTCAGCGCTACATATATCAGCTAATCCAATGTATCATGAAAGAACAAAACATATAGAAATATATTGTCATCTTATTCGAGAAAAAATAAAAAAAAATGATTCATGAAGACTTTGCATGTCAGCACAGCACGCAAGAGAAACCAACAGATTTATTTACTGAGGCTTTGAACAAAGGCCAACATGGATATTTATTAGGCAAGCTTGGTATGATAGATATATACCAAGCTTGAGAGGGAGTGTGAAAAAAATCATGTCTTTGTAAAGTTACATTTATGCATATAGTAATGTATAAATAATGGTAGTTCTTTGTAACTGTTACCTTCTTTTTTGGTTCGCTTTGATAACAAATGAATTTATATGGGAGAAGGGATGAGTTATTTCGTGAAATCAATGGTTAGGCCGGAGCCTGAGAAAATCTAACCAGTTAAGAATCTCCGGCGATCAAACTGGTGAAGGGTTTCCCCCTTCTTTTCTCCGCCATTTTTTCTCCGTTAACAATTCTCCTCTTTATAGGGGGAGGGTAGTCAGTGGTCCAGCCTTGCCTGGGACTTTGGAGACAATGTCTGATGCTGGGGGGAGAACCACAGACTGGGGACCACCTACAACTGTTACCTACCTTGTACAACCTCCATGCTTTTGCGATTCTGTCTGCATCCGGGGATATGCTTTTCTTACTCAAGGTACTTGACCATCCTCTGATTGGTTAGTGGGTCTGGCCTTTGCTTTAATAGGTGTCCGACTCCTGTAACCCCAGTCCCGGTATACAGGACCACCATATGTGTGTCAGTGACCCTCTCGGCCTCAGCTCGGCTATCCTGGCCCGTTGCTACCCGTCCCGACCTCTTGAGGTACCTCCTTGCCTCAGCTCGGAGGTCGCCCCGAGGATTATTGCCAAGGAGCGCGTAATAGGGCTCTGCTCGGAAAAGACCCCGGCAGCTGACCAGAGGTGGTCGTGCCTGGTGTCAACTCAGCTCGGGCGGCGAGCTTGAATAGGACATCACGGTAGCCGTCCTGACGACTTCTCTTGTTGGGCTGTGAACGGGTCCCCAACTGACCGGGCCCAAATAAAGTTCCGGTCCCTAAACCTACTAGGCCCCCAAGGCTAGGGATATCATCAGTATCCCCCCCCCCCCCCAAGTCGAGCTAGAGTAGCGCTGCCTCGACTAATGGGTTTATGATGAACTTTATTTACTCCTGACACCTTGGTCCTCTGATTGGACAACTCATGGTCCCGGGGTCATAGCTGTCTTGCACCAAACCCTAGAAGGGGCTGTCAGGCCACGTGCCCTTATCTGGCGCTCCGACCGTTCAGATTCCTTAATCCACGCCGTTGGTTTGGGCCTGGCTTTCTTGGCCCACTCGCCATGTCCCCTATAAATAGAGGCTCTTGAGTCACTTTCATTCACTTGTGCTCTAGGTCGTATCAATCGCTCTCCTAAATCTTGTAAGTCAGCTCTGCCTTTTTCTGTTCTTAATATCAAACTCCATATCTTCCACCTCTGGTGCTCTCTTTCGTGGGGAGGACGAGGATGCCGAGGTGTCTGAGCTACCCAGCCCATCGGGTCGGATGTCGGACCCGAGGGAAACATTCCCGAGGTGGCACCCCTCCGACAGGTCCCTCCTAGAATATTTGATCCCTCTCTTCCCACCTTTGAGGTTTTTGACCCGAGGAGTCTGGCCAGGTTGGACTTCCTTGGTACAAGATTCTCGACTCGTGGGTTTCTCCCGATGCCGAGCACCTTCTCCGCACGTGGTTTATCCCGCCGGACCACAACGTCTGGGTTCCTAGGGTTGGTGAGCGTCCGCATCTCCCCCCGCCCGGGTACTTTCCCTTCTTCATCGAGCAGCTTAAGAGCGGACTCCGCTTTCCTATCCCCATTTCTTACCAGGAGTTCTCCCATTTTCATTGTGTTTCTCTGAGCCAACTTACCCCCAACTCCTACCAGAGCCTTGTCTCTGTCACTGCCCTCTTTCGATCCCTGGATCTACCTTTCTCCCCTACCATTCTTCATTATTTTTTCCAGGTTAAGAAAACCCAGTCTCCCGGGGTGTTTTACTTTGGTGCCTGGACATTTTATAAGTTTTTAAATAACATCCCAAGCTCCTGTAAATGATGGAACAGACCTATTTTTTTGTTAAACCACCTCGACACTGGGCCTGCCCAATGGCCTGGCGAGATTCCTTACCGGCCACCCGATCCTTGCCAAAAAAATACAAAGAAGACGTGTTCTTCCAAACGGTTATTTCAACCATTGGGGCTCGGCGTTTCGATTCGGCTGCCGTGATCAGGGAGGACGTACTCAGGCATTTTGGGCTGAGCTACTATCAAGACGTCCCTGGTGGTACGTTCTTCCTATCTGGCCCCTGTTTATCGTATTTATCATGTTTCATATGTCCGACCTGAGCATTTTCTTTTGCAGATAACATGTCTCTTCAGCAGCTGCTATCCGCCATGGCGTCTCAGAAGAAAGCGGGAAAAGGGGAGGCTGGGACAGGCCCTTCGAGCCAACCCCCTAGCGCCCCCGTTGTCATTCCAACCTAGCCATCCCCAGGGGCCAGCCCACCTCGCGCTAAAGAGGTTAGGGAGGAAGCCGGCCTGCGGAAAAGGAAAAGGGGTAAGGGTACGGCCGGGGTCTCGATCTGGGAAGAAGTGGCTACTTCCTCGGTCATTCATGAGATTGACACCCCACCCCGCTCCCCCCACCCCCGCGAGCCATCAGTCCGCTGCTCCCGCCGATCCGGGTTCACCTGGGGTGCCAGTGGGTTATACTCGAGAGGTCAGCCTGATCAATTCGGCCCCTTCGGGCCTCCCTGCTCAAATCGTGGATTGCTTGTGTAAGGACCCTAATCCTTAAGTGCGGATCAAAGGCATAAATAGAGCTAATATAAATGATCAGAGTGAATTAATCGTGTTGAGTCTATGAGCTTTAAGAATTACATGCCAAAATGAGGACTATCAATGGATTAATTACATTCCCCATCAAAAGAATGTCATCAACTATAGTTTTACACTACTCCTAGAGTAGACACTATACAAAATAATCCTGTCCTTCATCTACCAAAAGTGCTCTTCAAGCTCACGGTCTCAACCCGTCTTAGCCCCCTTCATATCATGCCAAAAGTACCTACAAGGACAACCCCCAAACATGAGCAATAATATCATTCATATTCAACACAATATGAATATAAAGCGTAAATGCATAAAACACAATTAAAACACATCCTGTTTTCCCATGCATTTCGAAACGCTTTCAGTTTGGTTGTCCCTGTACCATAACTCATGAGTATAATCAATAGATTATTTTTAATGGTCTAGACATGTCATGACACAATACCATCTCATCAATATCAAATACCGGTCACCATTCCCTAGTCTGTCCATCACAATGTATTTTAATGCCCCTCGCTTATTTACATATAGGCGGCATAGAATAACCTCGCTTCAATGGACATGCGGTACTCCCATCCCTCGCCTCACATTGAGCGGCAAATATCCTTTCCTCGCCCTATATGATAACCACGCTCAAATGTGACATGCGGCGCTCCCACCCCTCGCTTCACATTTAGCGGAACCAAAAACAAATAGCGGCAAGCATTAAAATCATCAAGGGATGACCACGACTCATGGGATGTGCACCAATAATCATATGCATCTACAATCATCATGCATAATTCAACATGTATTTGCATCCACAATGCATAATCACATATATACTCGCATCCACCATGCATAAACAATGAGTATATTAGATACATGTACCGTTGGGTGCCCGTACGTCCTCTACGTACCTTTCCAAAAAGTAGGATATGGTAGGACTTCAGTTCCTTGGCTGTGTTGCCACCTGGGATGGTTCTACACATTCACAAAAATCAATATTAGAACCCAATAATAGTACAATACCAAAAATCCTACAATAAAATCCAAAAAACACCACATTTTATAACTCGCGATCGATCGCGGCCAAGGGCCGATCGATCGCGAGATCACACTGTCCGAACATGAATTTTTGTTCCTTCGGCGATCGATCGCCACATTTGGCGCGATCGATCGCCACCCTCTCCGATCGATCGCCCAAATGTGGCGATCGATCGCCAAATGCTTCTGGAGCGCACTGCCTCTTCGCGATCGATCGCCAAAAACGGGCGATCGATCGCCGAGCCCTGTATCGCGAAAAATCGCCATTAATGCTCCAAAACTTCATTCCAACCCATTCCAACTCCCCTACCAACAAACCAACAACATCAAATACATAATACCCTTCCATAAACACTTAAAGCACCTCAAAAATCCAACATTAAACCAAAACCACAACAACCCAACACAAACCCATTTAAACCATTTCCAAAATCAAATAAAACACTACAAAATCAACAATGAGGCATCCATACCTCTTGGGGACTTCAAATCTCCCAATAAACTCCACAAAACAAGATTTTTGGAAAGGTTTCTCTCCACCTTTGGGCTCCAACTCGAAAATAAGGGGAAGGGTTTTGTGGGAAGTGATTTGGGGGAAAGTGAGGGTAAAGGTAGGGTGGGGTTGGGGTAAAAAGGGTTGGGTTAATTATTAAAATGCACTCCACAAACCCATGGTGTATAAAACACCCCAACATGATATTTTCAAAAGCATTAATCCAAAATGCACCAAAATATCAATTAACTCATGCTTTCCAACTAATTGCTAACCATGGCAAATAAATCATGCTAAAAGCAATTTTCCCCAACATGCCCAACATGCACCCTGAAATGCACTCCCGGGTCATCCTTTCCATGTGACCATGCATTTCCACATATTAATTAAATCCAGCACATAATCAATTAATTACCATCATAATTAATCATATAAACACAATTAATGCCTAAATTGTAATTAATCATTTCGGGGATATCACAGCTTGACTTCTGCCGCTGATCAGCAAGTCCTGGCAGAGCTGAGGTGGAAACCCCTAGCAGAGGAAGGGGTATCTCCGGCCTTATCGGTAAGTACTTTTTAAAGTTGCCAGGGTTTTTCTTGCCGGATATAGAACCGAATCCCCACCCCCCCCCCCCACCCCTTTTTTTTTTTTTTCTTTTCAGGGTCTGGTGATGATGTGTGAAAGCATTCGTCGGGGTGCGAGCTACGGCCAGTCAGCCAGGGATGCGAGGAAAGCTGTGCGAGAAGCCAAGTCGGAGGCTGAGAATGCTACTGCTAAGTCCAAGGCGGACGCTGCAGAACTGGAATCTCACCGGGCTTCGGTGACCCGGCTACGAGCTGACGTCGAACAGCTCCATGGTGCCCTGGTCGGAAAGGAGCAGGACCTGCCAAGTGCCTTGGCCGAGCTGGGGAGGGTCAAGTCCGAGCTGGCCTCATATGTGGATGGCAAACCAACCCGTCGAGAGGCCTTTATCAAATCCGAGGAGTTCACGCGCATGTTGGCCTCCAAAGCTTTCAAATTTTTGGACCTCGGTTTTGAGGGGTGTAAGGGCCAATTCCAGGCAAAGGGCTTCCCGCCTAATGACCAGGACCCTGACGACTTCCTGGAACTCAAGGCGATTATTGCCAACATCCCTCCCGACTTCGTCAACTAGACCGACTTGTTTTTAATCCCCCCCTGTATTTTTCTTACTTTGTTCTCCTTTGATGCTTGTATTATGTTTTGGACGTATCCCGTTGTAATGAAATTATTTTGAACTTTGATTGTTGTCTAGCTTCTTCGAAGCAACCCGTTCAATTACTCGTAAGTTAGAAATTGACTCTTGATTGTAAATTTACGCCCGTCCTGACCACTTCTGGTGGCCGGGCTGATCCATGGTTTAGATTGGATTATCCCACAATAATAACTTAAAATAATCCTACGCATAGAATTAAATACCACATAAGGCTGACATGTACAAAATCCAAAGATAATAAACCCATCGGACAACTCTTCCAATGATACGAGCTCGCGCGTAAATGAGTGCATGATTCTCGTCTGTTGTGCACCCTGGTGTGGGTTACGCAATAAAGTGCCAGGGCCACTTAAACCCGAGCTTAGGTAACCGGGTTGACCTTCATTTTTAATTTGTGCCAGGGCCTCCTACACGTGGGCTTTAGTGACAGTGCTGACCTGCACTTTTAATTTGTGCCAGGGCCTCATACACATGGGCTTTAGTGTGCAGGGCGGACATGTGCTCTTAATTTGTGACAGGGCCTCATACACCTGGGCTTCAGCATGCAGGGCGGACCTGTGCTTTTAATTTGTGCTAGGGGCTCATGCACCTGGGCTTTAGTGACAGGGCTGACCTGCACTTTTAATTTGTGACAGGGCCTCAAACACCTGGGCTTTAACATGCAGGGCGGACCTGTACTTTTAATTTGTGCCAGGGCCTCATACACCTGGGCTTTAGCATGCAGGGCGGACCTGTGCTTTTAATTTGTGATATGAGATTTAAAGGAAAAGTTCGCTAAATAATAGTGTTCGTACATCGAATTGAAATAACAATAATAAAATGCCTAGGAATAATATTTTCTGAGGTGATATGCATTCCAAGGTCTTTTTAGACGTCGGCCTTCGCCCTCCTCTAAGTAATACGATCAAGAACTCAGTCTTTGGACTATTTTGTATGGTCCCTCCCATCGGGGGTCCAGCTTCCTCACCTCCCCTGCTGGGTTAACCTTTTTGAGGACGAGGTCCCCCACTTGAAAATTTTGGGGTATCACCCTTTTGTTGTAGGCTTTGACTATCTTACTACGGTAAGCCTCCATCCTTATAGCAGCCCTTTCCCTTTTCTCATAGATCAAATCCAAATCCAAAGCTCGGTGTTCCAAATTGTTGTCATCATAGGCTTGGACCCTGGCGGAGGTTTTTCCGACCTCAGTTGGGAGCACGACCTCCGTTCCATATACCATGCTGAAGGCGTCTCTCCAGTTGGACGCGAGCTATAGTTCTGTAAGCCCACAACACACTCGGTAGCTCATCCACCCAATCCTTACCAACCCCGTACAGTCTTGCCTTTAGTGCTTGCACAATCGATCTGTTGGTGACCTCTGTCTGCCCGTTGCTCTGCGGTTAACCCACCGATGTAAAGGCCTGCTCGATCTTCATTTCCTTGCACCAAGCCATTAACTTCTGCCCCTGGAACTGCCTCCCATTGTCTGATATCAATTTCCTAGGTACTCCGAAACGGCAAACTATGTTCTTCCATAGAAAGTCCAGCACATTCTCTTCAGCAATCTTGGCTAAGGGTTCGGCCTCGACCCATTTCAAGAAATAATCCACAGCCACCAACAGAAATTTCTTTTGCTTTGGGGCTATCGGGAAAGGTCCCACAATATCCAAACCCCATTTATCGAAAGGGCAGGCCGACGTTACCGCTTTCATGAGCCTTGCTGGCCTTAACTGGAACTTACTGTTCCTCTGACAACCCTCACAAGTGACTACAGTCCTGATTGCATCATTCCTTAAGGTCGGCCAGAAGTATCCAGCAATGAGGGTCTTTCTGGCCAGAGCCAACCCCCGAGATGGTCTCCATAGCATCCCTCGTGAATTTCCCTTAGCACATATTCTGCCTCCTGCGCGCTCAAACATTGGAGCAGGGGTCCGGCAAAGGACCTCTTATATAACACATCCTCTATCAAAACAAACCGGAATGAATGCCTCTTCAACCGTCGGGCTTGGTTCTTATCAGCGGGTACCTCGAACTTTCTCAAGTAGTTCAAAATCGGGGCCATCCAACCTAAGACCTCGGGGGCCTCTGTCCCGGGCTGGGTTGACGGAACCAACTCAGTTTGAAATATGAGCTCCCTCTGTGACAAAGGAACTATGGATGTTGACCACTTGGAGAGATCATCAGCTTCGTGATTATCCTCCCTAGGGATCTGCACTATGCTCCATTCCACGAAACTTTCTGACATCTCATGTATAGCCTTCAAGTATTCTATCATCTTCTCGTTCTTGGCCTCGTAGTTCCCTTTCACCTGCTGAGTTGCCAGCTGTGAGTCCGAGTGAAGGATCACCCGACTGGCACCGACCTCCTTCGCCAACCTCAGCCCAATCACTATGGCCTCGTATTCCGCTTCATTGTTAGAAGTCCGGAAATCCAATCTGACAATGACCTTCATTTTTTCACCCGCAGGGGATATCAGAACAATCCCCACTCTACTGCCTTCACTGTTTGCTGCTCCGTCCACGTATACTTTCCATGGCTCCTCAGTCTCAACCTCTATCATCTCCGCGAGGAAATCTGATAAAGCCTGAGCTTTAATGGATGACTGAGGTTGGTAAGTTACGTCGTACTCGCCGAGCTCGATTGTCCACTTCACCAATCTCCCCGATACGTCAGGCTGGGTCATTATCTTCCCCATGGGGCTATTGGTTTGCACCGAGATTGGGTGGGACAAGAAGTAGGGTCTCAACCTTCTTGCGGTTATGACCAAAGCTAATGCCAGCTTCTCAACCTCTGGATATCTGAGTTCCGCACCTCTCAGCGCATGACATAGTATACCGGCCTCTGGTCCGCGCCGTTATGTTTTATCAGTACTGAGCTAACAACACTCTCTGTAGCAGACAAGTAGATCCATAATCGTTCACCGAGCTCGGGCTTTACCAGGACGGGCAGCTCGGCCAGGTGCTTCTTCAAGTCAGCGAAAGCTTTCTCGCACTCGTCGTTCCAATCGAACTTTTTCGCCTTTCTTAGTACTTGGAAGAAAGGGTAGCTCCTATGAGCTGACCTGGAAATGAAACGAGCCAAGGACGCAATTCGCCCTGTCAGTTGTGCGCCTCTTTTATACTGCGAGGTGAGGTCATCTCTCTAATTGCTCTGACCTTTTCTGGGTTGACCTCGATCCCCCTCTCGGTTACCATGAAACCCAAGAATTTCCCGCTCTTCACGCCGAATACGCATTTAGCCGGATTTAATTTCAGACCAAACCCGCTTAGCGTGGCAAAAGTTTCCTCCAAGTCGGGCAACTGCCTGGCTCTTAGATTTTACCAAGATGTCATCCACATAAACCTCAATGTTCCTTCCCGCCTGGTTTTCAAACACTTTGTCCATCAACCTTTGGTATGTGGCCCCAGCATTTTTGAGGCCAAAAGGCATGACCACATAGCAGAACGTTCCATCCGACGCGATAAAACTGACCTTATCTTGGTCCTCGTTTGCCAAGGGTATTTGGTGATATCCTTGGTATGCGTCCATGAAACATAATAACTCGTACCCTGAGGTGGAATCTACCAACTAGTCGATCCGCCGTAGGGGATAACAGTCCTTGGGATAGGCTTTGTTCAAATTACGAAAATCAATGCACGTCCTCTATTTTCCCGCCGACTTTGGAACCAAAACCACGTTAGATAACCATGTGGGGAACTGCACCTCCCATATCTGACCAGCCTTCAGCAAGGTCTGAACCTCGGCTTGGATAATTCTGTCTTTATCTGGTCCAAAATGCCTCTTCTTTTGCCTGGTTACTTTGACTTCCGGATTGACATTTAACATGTGCTGGGCTACTGTGGGCTGCACCCCTGCCAACTCTATCGGAGACCAGGCGAATATTCCGGCATGCTTGGACAGACATTCCACCAAATCTACTTCAGGACGCTGTCCAGATCGGACGCTACTCTTGTGGTTTTATCAGGCTGACCTGGGACTAACATAATTTCCTCCTCCCCATCCCGCATCGCCTGCACCTCCTGCACCATTTGTACTCCCCTATCCTCCCGTCCTTCATCACCGCCCCTTCTGGATCTTTTCACCTCTACCCTTACAGTTTCAGCGTAGCACTTCTTGGATGGCTGGTCTCCCCTGACTTCCCCCACTCTCTTTCCTACAAGGAACTTTATCTTTTGATGGAAGGTAGAGGCCACAGCCCTGAATTTGTTCATAGCTGGCCTCCCCATAATGATGTTGTAAGAAGAGGAGACCGCCAATGGTGAATGTGATCAACCTCGTTTTCCTATCCTCGTTAGACCCCAAGGAAAGGGGCAGGGAAATCTGACCGAGGGGGACACGGTGTGCCCAGCGAAGCAAAATAGGGGGTGTTGATTGGCTCGAGGTGATATCCCCCCAAGTCCATCTGCCGAAGGCTTCGTCAAACAACACATTCATCGAACTCCCGGTGTCTACAAACACCCTCCCGACTTCATAATTGGCAACAGTCGCTCGTATGACCAGGGCATCATTATGGGGTGCACAAACATTTTCCAGATCTCGTGGCCCAAAACTGATAACCACCCCCTCCTCGGCACCGCAAACCCCTCCTACACTCAGGGTCTCTCTCCTACTAGCAGCCTTCCTGGCTCTGTTAGAATCCCCATCCATCGTGCCACCCGAGATCATGTTGATAACTCCCCGGGTTGGTGAGTCAACTCGGGGAGGGTTGACGTTATTTAGATTCCTCTGGGGTCCCCGAGCCCGTCCTCTACCGTGAAACAGAGGTCGGAAGTTAGACCGTCCCCCTCTCCCTCTTGTCCATGACGGACCTCGACCTCTTCCCAGAGGAAGATTATCCCCTGGTTGGCAGGGTCGGGACAACAACTGCTTGAACTGGGAACTGCTCTGTATTACCTTCTCAAGTTCCTGATCCAAACGATGGCAATCTTGAGTAGTGTGCCCGGTCGCTTGGTGGAAGATGCAGTATTTCTCCGAGACCTCCTTCATCGGCTCTACACTAGTTTGTACTGGCTTTTGCAAGATCTGTTTGTCTTCACATATGCGGATGGCCTCCTCCTTGGAGACTTTCAACTGCGTATATTGGGAAAAGCGGCCAAGTTGCGCCCCTTCCACGGGCCGTTTTTCGCCCTGGCTGAGCCGTTTTTCCCCAGTTCGCCGCACTTCCTTCCTCCTCAGTTGCTGGGCCTCTTCCACGTTAATGTACTTTTCCTTTTCGGGTGAGCAGATCATCATATGTAACAGGAGGCTTCTTTACTAAGGATCGGTAGAAGTCTCCTCCTCTCAGGCCTTGGGTAAAGGCGCTGATCAGAATTTCCGCGGGGCAGGCCGATATTTCGAGTAACACGGTGTTGAAGTTTTTGATATACTCCCGCAGCGGCTCATCCTCGACTTGCCTCATCTCGAACAGGCTCAGAGATGTCTTCTTATATCGCTTGCTGCTGGCATATTGGTGTAAGAACGCGGAGCTAAATCCTGCGAAGGAAGTAATGGAACCAGGCTCCTACTGGTTGAACCACTTATGGGCCGACCTCACCAAAGTGGTTAGGAACACTTTGCACTTAAGGCGGTCTGAGTAACAATGTAGCATGGCCGCGTTTTCAAACCTGCCCAGGTGTTCTTCCAGGTCTGTGCTCCCATCGTATTCCCCAGCATTGGGGGGTCGGAAATTATTTGGGAGCTCCTCATTTACTATTTCACCCGAGAAAGGGGTTCCCCTCCTGATAGAGGCACCCCCCATTCCCTTCTTCATCCTCTGGACCTCGTCCTTCAGCTCCTCCACCTGGCCCTCTAGATCCGGGACAGCAGCCACTTTAGGACGGGAAGTTGCTCCCTGTTCGGGCTCATTCATCTGTTGGGAGCTTTCCCCAAGCACGCCCTCGGACGGACCTTCCTTTCTCCTCATGGTCTGTTCCACCATAACTGCAATTAGTCGGGTGAGCTGTTCCAGTGTTAAAGCTCCCACTGTCATGTTGACCCCGGACGGTGGCTATTCCTCTCCATTGGTGGAGGCGTGATGTTCTCGGTTTTCCTCCGCATCGGTTCTCCTTGTTCTCACCATTGTATCAACGTCCTTTGCTAACTTTTCCCACAGACGGCGCCAATTTATTACCTTCTTTTTGGTTCGCTTTGATAACAGATGAATTTATATGGGAGAAGGGATGAGATATTTCGTGAAATCACTGGTTAGGCCGGAGCCTGGGAAAATCTAACCGGTTAAGAATCTCCGGCGATCAAACTGGTGAATGGTTTCCCCCCTCTTTTCTCCGCCCTTTTTTCTCCGCTAACAATTCTCCTCTTTATAGGGGGAGGGTAGTTAGTGGTCCCGCCTTGCCTGAGACTTTGGAGACAATGTCTGATGCCAGGGGGAGAACCACAGACTGGGGACCACCTACAACTGTTACATACCTCGTACGACCTCCCTGATTTTGCGATTCTGTCTGCATCCGAGGATATACTTTTCGTACTCAAGGTACTTGACCATCTTCTGATTGGTTAGTGGGCCTAGCCTTTGCTTTAATAGGTGTCCGACTCCTGTAACCCCAGTCCCTGTATACAGGACCACCATATGTGTGTCAGTGACCCTCTCGGCCTCAGCTCGGCTATCCTGGCCAGTTGCTACCCGTCCCGACCTCTTGAGGTACCTCCTTGCCTCAACTCGGCGGTCGCCCCGAGGATTATGGCCAAGGAGCGCGTAATAGGGCTCTGCTCGAAAAAGACCACGGCAGCTGACCAGAGGTGGTCAAGCCCGGTGTCAACTCAGCTCGGGCGGCGAGCTTGAATAGGACAGCACGGCAGCCGTCCTGACGACTTCTCTGGTTGGGCTGTGAACGGGTCCCCAATTGACCGGGCCCAAATAAAGTTCCGGTCCCTAAACCTATTGGACCCCAGGGCTAGGGATATCAGTAACTTTTTTATATTATTTTATACAACTCAATGAACACGAATGCAAATCCTTTGCCTCATTTTACACTTTAACAAAGATATATTCGAGAGAATTGTCAGAATAAAATAAGGTTGACCTTCAAGTTCGACTTCCTTATGGATAATATGGACAACGATCACTGTTCTAGCCAAGTCAACCAAAACAATTTAATAAACTTGAGTTTGAGCCATGTGTAAATTTTACATCTTATGTTTACTTTAGGCCTACGTATTACTTAAATTTTGGTGCCAATTACATATCGTGGCATTCTCGGTTCAGGTAACGGGCTGTGGCGGCCTGCAGACTGCAGCCCAAGTATTGATGGGTTGAGTCATGTGGGGTTTGGGGGAAATTCTTGGCTTTTAGGGACCAAGAGGGTTTGCTAAAAATCACCCATTAACGTTATACATGATTTTATTTAGGGAAAATTTTGGGTCGGTATCATTTGGTAAAAGATTTTTCGGTCCAGTCACCCCAAAAAAATTCTTTCAATTAGGTCCAAATTTGGTGAAAATAACCAAAATAGTCTTCTGTCTTCCTTGGATCACCCCCTTCAACCTCAAAACCCTAGTCTCCAACCAGCCACCTGTCCCAACCACCAACGCCAGTCGTCGGAAGTTATCGCTCCTTCCATGGCTTCGGAGTTGCGAGCATTGGTTGCGAAGAAACGAAAACAAAAAGGTCTTCTTCTGTTTATCATATATTTACCGATTGTGTTAATTTTATTTTATATTTCTTATGCATTTTAATTTTCTTGTAATGACTGTTTGTAGATTTTTAATGTGAAACATAAAACTATAATGTATTTGAGATGCTCGATCAATTGTTTGAATGAAAATTTTATATTATTTTGAATTTCAATTTTATTGTAATGATAGTTTGTAGATTTTTAATGTAAAACTCAAAACTTTAATGTATTGAGATGTTCGATCAATTGTTTGAATGAAAATTTTGAGAATGTAATGATATTAAAACCATTGGTGCGTGTAATTTACATACACCGACAACTCATTAGTCTATCGATGCATGTAATTTACATGCACTGATAGACTCAGTGGTGCATGTAATTTACATGCACCAAAAGCTCACGAGTATATGCACCGATAGACTCCGTGGTTACATGCACCAACAGCTCATGAGTCTATCGGTACATGTAAGTTACATGCACCGATAGACTCAGTGGTGCGTGTAACTTACATGCACCTTTAGACTTATGTGTTGCTTTCTTATTCAGTTTGATATTCACATCATGAAGCCTTCTATTTCAGTTTGCTATTAATTAAAAAAAAAAATTAATGAGGAAAAAATGTTCCATATTTAAGATTATATATAAAAAAGACTATGTTTTTGGTTAAAAATAGTATAAATCTATCGGTGCATGTAATTTACATGCACCAATAGATTCAGTGGTGCATGTAATTCACATGCAACGACTTACTAAAATCTATCGATGCATGTAATTTGCATGCATCGATAGGCGGTGATGCACAAATATACTATATTTTTTTATCTAATTACTAAATAACAATGATCAAATCATAAAAATGTGAATTAATTTTTCATTCCATAAATTTTACAATTGATCTTATAACAAATTAAAGATACAATATATTATTTTAGAAATTAAATTTTATTATGGATGAGTATATAATATATAATAAATTATTAAATAGTCTCATAAGCAAAAGTATATTATTTTTCAAATAATAATATATTAAACACACGCGTCTTAATTTTTAAGTGTATTTGTGATCGTCTTTAATACTTATTGTATGATACTTATTTATTATGTAATTTGATAGCCAATGCAAATGTTGAGTCTACCGGTGCATGTAATTTACATGCACCGCTATGTGTTGTCTGCTTATTTAAGATTGTTAGTTCTTCAACTTTCATTTGGGAAGATAAGATAGTGCTACCTCACTGATATATTGTCAGGAATTTGATATATGCATCTTTTATGTTTTATAGATCCTTCCACTAATGTAGTGGCATGATGTCTGAAAGTTTAGAAATTAAAACAGTATATAAACAAATGAAAATGGAATTTTAGAGTCTATTTTTTACTTGGTATATTGTACATAAACAAATGAAAGTGGAAAAAAATAAATCAAAACCTTTGGAATGAGGTGACATGTTGTTTATCTTTTCCAAATTCGCTACCAAAAAAAATTGTTTACCTAAAGAGACATTTTAGCAAACACATAATGTGCATCAAAATTGAAATAAAAGTTCAATGTTAATTAAAATCCAAAAATATCATAAAAACAGCAAACAAAATTGAAACAAAGCGTCGGTTTTCTGTGTTGGAGAAAGACATTTGGCGAAACAAAAGGAGTCGCCGCCGCCTCCACCACAACACTGTCACCGCTCCATACTTCTTGCATAAACACCATTGCTGATTTCCCAGAACACGCGACCATCACCAGCTCTCACGACGAGGAATAGATAATTCAACTGTTATAAATTGATTTTAAGAACAATGGTATTTTAAGAATAGCAAAGGACTAATTAGATTACGATTTCATAAAAATTGACTTAGTTGAAAGAAGATTCTCAGAAGATGTATTTATTTGAAAAGAAAAGTTGAAACATGTTTCGAAAAGTGGTACCTATGTGTAATTTCCTCTTTTATTTAACACCATATGTGATGAACATGATAGTTTGAAAAATAACATTGATCAAATTTATAAAAAAATTTAAATATTTATTGCAAAACAACCTTCACAGACACATACAATAACAAAGAAAAAACGAATGCTAGAAATTGAAAATATATATTTCAAATCATGATCAAACAAATGTCATGTGTTCATGTGACTAACATCCATGATGTTACTTTTTCCGGCCCATTTGTGGGGAAAAAAAAGTTCATGGGAACTTTTAGCAATTGAACTGAATGAATTAGGGGTGTGCAAACGGCTCGGTTTGAACCAAACCAAACCGAATCGAACCAAACATTCAATTTCAAATTTCAAACCGAAAACAGAATCAAAATAGTTATGTTCGGTTTCAGATTTCTTTTATAAAATTTAATTTTTTTTATAAACTGTAATTTTTTATAAAAAAAAGTAATTTTTTTAAAACCATTTAAAAAACCATCGAAATTTAAACTATTAAAAAAATTTAATATTTTTTTTAAGTTACCGTTTTCTGTTCGGTTTGGTTTATCGAACCCTGTAACCGAAAATAATTTTTTTTTAAAAAATCAAACCGATATTTTTCGGTTCGATCGATTAATCGAACCGTTGCATACCCCAAGAACGAATGAATCATATATCATAACTAGTTGCAAATCATTAGCCGTTCATATTAATATTCAATGATTCGAGGTTAAACATCTTTTATATTTGAAATTCGTAAATTTGTTTAAATCTAAAGATTTAGGTTGTATTTTAAATCCACATATTTACTAATTTATGTAAATATAATAGTAATTGTGATAGATTTGAAATACACATAAGTTAGGAGTCATTTCAAATCCAAGTTTTAAATTTATTCTCAAATCAAATCCATTCATTCAGATTAAATTCATTTATCCAAACGCAGCATTTAGGAATATATATCTTACTATATTATAATGCATAAGCCCCTTATAATAACTACATTGGTATGGCAAATTTGAATTTACCAAATTATCCCCTCCAATGGTTTGTTGTGGTTTTTTGTTGCATCTTTTGAATTGTAATATTAACCAATGATATGTTTCATTTATTCATTACACGAGTCAATTCATATGCATTATATATTACGTTACACACGCAACGCGTGTGCGTCGTCTACTAGTAAGAATAAAGTGGCTACCAATAAGTTAAAAACAATCATTTCTCATATATGGATGTTTGGCAAAATTTAGAAAAAGAAACAAAAACCCCTTTATTACCAACTCGAAAACACTTTTTAACTTGATAAAGGCAAACGTTATCCTTACATTATTTAAGTGTAAGAAATGTTCGAGTAATGTTTGTCCAAGAAAATCTTTAGGAGTGAGGGGCCATTTTTATGCATTAACAAATGAACACATACAAGAAGCCAATCGATTTCTTGCAATTTATGACTCCCATCTAACTCTCCTGATCCAACAACAACATGATTTTTTTGATATCAAAACACATTAATGCTAGAGTACTTATGGGGTCAAAGATGTAGCATTTTATCGGATGCAGTATATACTATATCAGATGTGTTTTTACATGATTTAATACGTGTTTGCATATAATTTTCAGTAGTGCTTATCTGTTTTTCATATTAGAAAATAGATTTTTGGTATTTGATTTTCCTGCTTCTGTTATTGCTTATCTAAAAAAGTACGTAAAAGCAGAAGCAGAGAAGTAAATCATAAGATGTTTCTGACTTCTTTAAGTTGAACGGTGGTAATTTTGTAATTAATTGAAGTTCATTAAGCTGTTTTTTTAATTTCAATAGCAAACACTCAATATTTTTGCTTAAAAATAACTTTTTTCAACTTTGCAAAAACAACATTTATCGATTTTATTGGAATATAAAATCGGTTTATCATTAATGTGAAATATCGAAAAGATATAAAACTTCTATATAAAATTAAAGATATTTTAAAACCCTGCATTTTTTTAAAAAAATCATGCATATTTATCTCATTTATATGGGATTTTATGCATGATTTTAAAAAAAATACAGGGTCTTGAAAGATTATTAAATATATATAGGAGGTTATGTTTATTTTAGGTTTTGAGGGGTACTAAATGTTTAGGCTTTGGGTGGGAAAATATTTGTATGCAAGGACTTCATTTATACATCAACTCAATAATAAAACATAATATAATTTAAATAAAAGTACATAAAATGATATATCAATAATTCTAGGTCAATCATACAAGTAATTTTCTTTTGCTAGCCGTAGATAAATCGATATGGATCTAGAATGAGTGATAAATATGATTTTTTGTTCCTTTAAGTGAAATTACGTATATATTATAATTTAAGCTCGTCAACAAATTTTTTTTTTTTTGGAAAATTACATGAATCATCATATAATTTGGTACAAAATTCATTTTGCAACTATTTTTTTGAAAATTATAATTTACGTCCTCAACTTTCATATTGTAACATTTTTCATCCTCTTAACGCTGTTTGATATTTTTCTAGAAGATTTATCGCCGCATTCTATCACCACCATCAAACATGGAGTCATTCAAGCTAGCTGTTGCAATTTTTTTAAAAATTAAAAAATACTCTGGGTATCAAAATTATCTAGTTGTTTGATTTAGGAAAAGAGGTATTTTTGACACCACAAAACTAGTTTAAGAGATTCTAAGTTTGAGAATATATGACGATGATATAATGCGTCGATGAATCTGCAATAAAACACCAAATTGGATTAAGATGATGGAACTTGTTACAATAATGAAAATTAAGAATGCAAATTATAACTCGTCAAATAATTGTTACAAAGTGAAATTTGGACGAAACTATATGATTGTTTTTGTAATTTTTCTTTTTAAAAAAAAAAACTCAACTCATCAACATTTTGATAATATCTAAGATGCATTTTCCGTACATTTAACAACTAACAAATTATACAATTAAAGAAGTAAATGTCAATTTTTCAAGAATTAATTAATCATAAAGGTCAAATAATGGGATTTTGAATGTCTAATTATTATCCTTCCCACCCACTAAGGTGGTTGCAATTCTCACATGTAACAGCCTTTCTCAGGAGAACCATTCACACGCGCCAACACCACACGTACACTACACTAATGAACATAGATTTTTTTGTCCGCTTTATTGTACTTTAATGCAGCAGACAGTACATCTTAGGCGCTATCCTTGCGCGTGGGACACGCGACAGATGGATGAAGGTCAGTTACGTGCTTTTACGAAACTGGTGAGAATCGCATTTGTTGTTGCAGGATAGGGAATTTCACTTTGTCTATTTCTTGGAAAACATTCAACAAATCAAATAAAATGGAAAAATCAATCTTTGTATAATAATTTTTATTTTTTTTGCAATATTAATCAATTTTTTTTAAAATTAATCAAATTTTTAAAATTATTTTTAATTAAAAATAATTTTAAACTTTTATTTTTAATCAATATTAGTTCCAAATTTGTAATTTTTAAACGACAGTGGTCACAAAGTCTCTTATTCAATTATGAGACCGCTTTTGTATGACTAAATCTGTTAAAAATATTTACGTGAAACTATTTTTGATCATAAATATTTTATGTGGGACTATATTTGATTATATCTAAAAGTTGAGATCAGTGTTGAAAAAAAATCCATATTTTTTGTGATGTTTTTTTAAATTTACCCAATTTATTATTTATACAAATATACATACATACACACGAAATTATTTATATATATATTTTGGTATTTTATGTGTTCGTATGGAAAAATGGAAAGATGGGAGAATCTAAAAACCCATAATAAATGTCAATCAGATACACATGCCTTTCACTTCCTATGAACCAAGAATATCTTTATGAGTAAAATAATAATATATATATATAAAAAAAAATTTCCATTCATTGAAACATGTTTCGAAACTGTACAATCAGTAGGCTAAATGGGGAAGAAATGATTGATTCCAAAGGCAGAATTGGAAGAAAAGTATATAGAACAAGGTGAGGAGACCTCATGTTGACCAATTCCAAGTCATTATTCTGGGTAAAACATTTTATTTTACTTCATTTATAAAAAGATCTTATCCTGGATCTCTCTTCCATGTAATCTACCTGTGTTGATTGATCAACAAAATGGCCCAACATACTTCATGTACTTATTTATTGTGGAATTATTTCTTCCTTTTTCTTTTGAGGTTATTAGATGACTGTGTAAAGAAAGGTGTTAGATTTGTTCTCTGGGTCTTGAAATCTTGTCCTTCTTGCAGAGATTCTTACCTTTTGAATTGAATTCGTGGGACTATTTTTGACGCCATGGATGAGTAGAATTTGGGTTTTGAGGTATTTCACTTTAAACTACTCATGCGTACATTTCATTCATCTTCGGGTGTTTTTTTCTCCAGTGCCTTGAATTTCTTTTCTTGGTTATATTTGAGTGTTTGCTCTTTGGTTTTTGAATTTTTGAGTTTTTGCTTTGATTCTACACATGATGTTCTTGTTTATCTGTGATTTGTGAAGTTCATTTCTGTTTAATTTTTCAAGTACTTGCAGGTTTTTCTCACATTTTGAGGTCAAATGCGGATTTTAATGCAGCTTTCTTGATTTATTAATGTCTTATTGAATCCCACCTTAATCAGTGTTGACGAAATTTGTAAAGGGTTTATGAGTGGATAGAATTGATTTTTCGAGTAATTAAGGCTGATTCATCGTTTCCAAATGTTGTTTGAACATTATCTGCCTAATATTAACTGTTAAAGATAGGTTCGATAATTATTTGTCTGATTGGTTTATGATCCATGTTTTGATTCCAGAAATGAGAACTGAAATACAAGGAAATGGAATTTTGCCCAAGTATTCCGAGATTGGCCGTGATTGTAATGCCACTATTGTTACCCGACCGTTATATCACCAAACCCAATTTGCTAAAAATGACCAGAATCACGACTCGTCCCAAACATCAAGAGAAGGCTTTCTTGGATATGGCAAGGGAGAAATAAGAAAGACAATTCTCAAACATGAAACAATATTTAGAAATCAGGTATGATCAATTCATCTACTCTGATTTGTGACCAATGCGCAAGTAATTTTAGGTCTCTCTGTAAACTTAATGGACCTGATTCGTTCAAATGTGTGTTCATAATTTGTCAGGTTCGAGAACTTCACCAGGTTTATTTCAGGCAAAGAGAGCTGATGAATGATATGAAAAGGGTAAAAATGAATAAAGATGAACACAATATACCCTTTATCCCCCTGATCCATGACACAAAAAATTCGACTGGCAGCGAAATATCATTGTCTAAGAGCATCATTTTTGATAAAAGAGCGGATGCCCTTGAAATTCCAGCCAATGTACTCGGAACGAATGTAGAGAATCAGATGCAAAAAAGCTTTTACAAATTTCCTGAAGTTGAAACGAACTGTCAAAACCGAAATCATCAGGCCTCATTCTCTAATTCGACTTTTAATGGTGTTTGGAGACCAGAATGTAAAGTCGATTCTTCAAGGCCTTATTTACTCATGAAAAAATCCAATTATCAGACTGGATTAAATTTCACCGACTCAACAGGTGGGAATCTTAGTAGTCTCTCGTGCCTTGCAAGACCTGATGTTTCTGTAAGTTTGGGTTCAGCCTTTCACCTTGCATCAACAAATTTCTATGAAAATCCCCTGCCTGGAAAAAAAGGTGGCATTTGTTTGAGTATTATGGATTCGAGGAATGAAATGCACACAAAAGGGCATTTGTCTGATAACTATACAGGTAAACCAGTGATAAGACATGCTTTTGCACTTTTCCTGAGCTTCAAGATTCTATTGCATCACTGGTTTTGGTGATGTTGGGTTGGTGCAATGCCGTTTATCTTTTGGCCTACACAATGTTGTTGAATGATCCTGTTTATTTTTTTGATGCTTTCTATGTGGCCATTTTATCTTTACATTTTAAACGTGACAAAAGGATTCGGGCTGCTGTGATTCAATTTTCTTTACTTAGATTCATTTGCTTCTTTCATGCTGTATTTAGTTTCGGTTGGAGAGGGTACTTGGATGTACAACATAATAAGTTGGACATAATTTTAAACAAAACTCAGTTCTTCGTCCATATATTTGCAGAGGAAAAGAGATCTGAAAAGCATTCTTTTACTGGAGACTTTTGTTTTGGCAAATCCCAGACATTTTCAAAGGGGACACTGGCTGAGCCAAGACTTGGATTTTCAGATAATCCTTCGAGTATTTGTAAATCAGCATCTCGGAGGAAACAGATACTTTTTGGCGTCGAAATTTCTGAAGAAAATGATGATCCATTGGATACGGTGTCTAACAGTTCAAGTATAATAATGAAGAATGATTTGATCGACTGTAAAGATTCTGAATACGGTGCTCCAGGAAAATGTTTCAAGAACGTGGATGGAACAAATTCGAAGTCTATTGAAAATTCAAAAAGTGAATCAGAAAATTCCCAGAATTTTCAAATGGCGGTTCCTCAGCAAAATCTCGTGTTTACAGATTGTCAAAGCAACACAGAAAATCTCAAGGGAGGGTTGCCCTGGTTTCTGAAAAATCCACTACAAAGCATCGAACCAAGAAAAGGGGCAAACAATCCTTACTTCATGAATCTGGACTCCTTGAATTATTCAAATGAATTTTTCAAGAAAACCGAAACAACTGGCGGCTCCTTCGCAACATTGAAACCAAACCAGGAAATCTCAGCGCCAATGGCTTCTCAAATTGCTGACAATGGGATACCTAGAATGGTTCTCGGTGTCAAGAATCCAAATCCTGGAGGCAATATCTCCAAGGTTAACTGTTCTAGTGGTGAAAGTGAAAAAGAACTGCTTGAAAACAAGGATTGTGTTTTGCAGAAAGGATTAAATAACTACATTTCTGGTTTGAGGTATCACATAGACTTAAACTTATCTTTTGAAGAGGAGGATGCGCAGCCAGCACCAACTCTCCCCACAGCTATAGTAAAAATTGCTACCACTGAGATAGACTTGGAGTCTCCAGCAGTGATTGAACCAGAAACAGATGTTTCACCTGAAGAAGCAGACTCAACAAAAACAGATGTGCAGCCAAGAAAATCCCAACCATTCAATGAAGAATGTGACAGAATAGCAGCTGAGACCATAATTTCCTTCTCAATGTCTGGCAAAAAGAATTTAAATGAAGAAGTTGATTGCGAGCCTCTGAAAGCCACATCTAGCGATTGCCTCAAATGGTTTGCGGAAACGATAATGTCAAATTGTGGCGATACAGTGAGAGAAGTTTCTTTGATTGAGAATGCAGCATGTGATGCAGACGAGTTGATTCCTTCTGGTATGGACTGCTTCGAGTTCATGACTTTAAAGTTGGAAGACACAAAGGAGGAATACTATAGCTATAAGCCAATGGAATTGAATAAACCAAGCGATGAAGAAACAAGGGATGCAACCTTTTCCAAAAGGTCTCGGAAAGGGATGCCCAATCGGGGGAGACAACTAAAAGACTTCCAAAAGGATGTTCTTCCTGGTCTGGTCACATTGTCAAGACAAGAAGTGACTGAGGATCTCAAGATTTTTGAAGGGCTACTACTCAAAGTCGAAGGTAGATACTCCAAAAGAAATGGTAGGGATAGAAAGCGTTTTCGAGTCTTAACTACATCTCCGGTGTCGAAATCAGTTTACTCAACCGTACCACAACAGCCAAGTTGTCAAAAACTAGGACTTGAAGGTAGAACTATAGTGGGATGGGGAAAAAGGACGAGGCGTTTGCCAAGGCAGAGATGCCCTAATGCTCATCTTTCACTGCCTTTAAAATGCTGAATAGGCGAGTAAATTCTTCGGAAAGATTGCTAGTATCATGTAAATAGTCAAAATTCTCTAGTTTCTTTGCCTTTCTTTGGTGCTTTTCATAAGCAAACAGGATTAGGTGACAAACTGGCCATTCAAATCAAAACACAGTTATAGTGTGACAATTTTCAAATCATTCTGCTGTGTATTTGATCTTTCACCATTTTCATGATGCTTTTTCGCTGTTATGATCTTTTTAATGGCTGGGAATGTCAGTTGATGAAAATTAAATCGTAATACACGACCCCATTTATTTTTGTGAATGCAAAATTTTAGATTTGTTTATTAATAATTTTTTTATTAAAATTATAGATTGTAAAGTATATGCTAGAAATATTTTGACAAAAATAAAGAATTTTATCATCCTTTCATATAATTTTGATTTAGATTTTAGTACAACAGTTTATTTTCGAAATAGGAACTTAGCAATGAATTACTGGAAGAAAAAAAACAACCTTCTGGGCCTCAGTCGGATCCGAGTTAATCCGGATTCCGGACCAAGCTAATAATCTCCTTCTACTTGGGTTGGGTTGCGACCCAACTAACAATCTTAAAAATGCTTATCTGTTTTTCAAATAAAGAAAAAGATAGACTTTAGGTGTTTGATTCCTTACTTTTGATATGGTTTCTCTGAAAAAGGATAGATAAAAACAGAAGTAAGGAAGCAAGTCATGAGATGTTTTTGGCTGCTTTAACTTATATGATGACAATTTTGTAGTAAATTGAATTGTATTAAACTTCTTTTTTATTTTAATAGCAAACACTCATGTTTTTTTGCTTAAAAGTAAATTTTTCAACTTTAAGCAAAAAGAATATAGAATTACTTTGAATAAGCAATCTAAAACACACCATATTAAAGAGCTAATTCTTCGTTTATAACCTGAATCCTTATGGCTATTTATAGCTCTAGTTCAAGTTGAACCCATGTCGCTGGATTCAAGGTCTAGAGCGCTAACCACTACATATGTACACCGTGTAACCATTAAATTGTTTGCCAAATTATCAAGTTGCATTTGGATTGAAAGATTTCATTTCAATATGAATTTAAAAATTTGGATTTGAAATTACTTCAATAATTAAGAATTTGAAAGATCTTGGTATTGTTAAAAAATATCTTACAATTGAAGATGGTGGAATAAAATCCATGGATTCAACAATTAACCAAACAATTTAAATTGATCTGTATTAAGGATTTAAAATAGTATTTAAACTCTCTTTTGACTTTTTCAATTGTAACGGTGGCATCTAGATATCCAAGCTATAGCTATAGAGTTATGGGCAGTTTGGTACAAAGATAAGGAAGTATTATACTACTGTTTGCTTGTCTGTGTGCGGTTTTTCTTTTTTTTTTAAGCATAAACATACATTATATTAAACAATCGCTTTTACAAGGAATACAACAACAAAGATGACAACAACTAAGCATTTAATCCTAATGAATTGGGGTAGGACATATGCGCCAGTCTTCTCCAAATGCTTCTATCGATCAACATATATTCTGTAATCCCCTTGCACTCCAAGTCTTTGCATATAACTTCGAGACATGTCTTCTCCGGTCGTCCTCTCACTCTCGTGAACTGGCCGAAATCCATGGACTCCACTCGACGCACAGGTGCACTGCTAGGCCTACGTCGAACATGACCAAACCAACGTAAGCGGTTTTCTTACATCTTCTCTTCTATACAAGCTACACCTACTTCAGCTCGAATATCTTTGTTTCTTATTTTATCGCTTCCGGTCTTACCGCACATCCAATGAAACATACACATCTCTGCCACAAGCATCTTTTGGATGTGATTCCTCTTGGGTGCCCAGCATTCCGTCCAATACAACATTGCGGGTCTAACGACGGTTCTATAAACTTTCCCTTCAATTTCAGCAGGATATTACGATCGCGTAGAACTTCGGTGGCGTTTCTCCATTTCAACCAGCCACCCAGAATCTTGTCGTTAATGTAACTATCAATCTCTACATCCTTTTGGATAACTGAACCTAGATATCGAGACTTGCTGCTCATCGATACCTCTTGACCAGCGAGTGCTACAACACCGAAATCCTGAAAGGAACGACCACTAAATATGCACTCCATATATTCCATTTTAGACCTACTTAATCTAAAACCCTTTGATTCCAACGCCTCTCTCCATAATTCCAATTTGGAATTTACCCCTGCCATTGTCTCGTCGATTAACACAACATCTTCAGCAAAAAGAATGTTCCAATGCAATTCAGTTTGTATGTCTTTTTTTATCTCATCCATCACTAGGGGCTAACAGGAAAGGACTCAACGCAGACCCTTAATGCAATCCAATAGTGATTGAGAACTCACTTGTCACCCCACTGCACGTTCTCACATTGGATGCTACTTCGTCGTACATATCCTTGATTATATTGACATACTTGATGTGGACTTTTTCTTCATCAAAGCATACCATAATATCTCACTTGGTACTTTATCATAGGCCTTCTCCAAGTCTATAAATCATATGCAGATCTTTACTCCTCGCACGATAGCGCTCGACAAGTTGACGAAGTAAATGGATAGCTTCAGTAGTTGACCGTCCTGACATGAACCCAAATTGGTTCTCCGATATCTTAACCTCCCTCCTCAAACAACATTCAAGTATCCTCTCCCAAAGCTTCATTGTGTGACACATGAGTTTTATACCACGATAGTTGGTGCAACTCTGAATGTCACCCTTGTTCTTATAGATAGGAATGAGAGCACTCTTTCTCCATTCATTTGGAATTTTGTTACTCTTCCAAATCTTGTTAGTGTTGTTAGTCACTTTATCCTCGTCGATCCTAAACATATCCATACTTCAATATGGATTCCATCAGGACCAACTGTTCTTCGTGCTTTCATTTTGTTCAAAGCTTCTTTAACATCAGATTCTCTAGTTCTGCGAGTAAATTAACTGTTTACGTCATGTTGATGGATGTTAAGATCACCTAAATCTTGGCTAAAGCCATCGTTGAACAAGCTGTTAAAATAATTCTTCCATCTTGTTTTGATGTATTTATCTCTAACCAAGACTTTATGGTTCTCATCTTTTATGCATTTCACTGCACATAAGTCTTTTGCCTTCCTCTCCCTCGCTCGGGCGATCCTGTATATATCTTTTTCTGCCTCCTTGATATCCAATTTATCGAACACTTCTTTGTAGACTTTAGCTCTAGCATCTCGAACCGCTGTCTTCGCTTCTTTTTTGGCAAGCTTATATCTTTCGAAGTTTGGCTATTTGTTGTTCTTCTTCAGCTCTCTATAAGCATCCCACCTTATTCAGATAGCCTTTTGTACATCTGCATTCCACCATGATGCGTCCTTACATGGTGAAGCATATCCACTTGACTCACCAAGGAGCTCTTTAGCTACAATCTTAATGCCACGAGCCATTTTGTTCCAGATGGTATCAGGATCATCTCTTAGCTTCCAATTAGTTTCCTCGACTACCTTCTCTACAAAAGCTCCAAAGTTATTTTCTTTTAACCGCCACCACTTAATTATAGGTTCTAACTTATGCTTAATTCTAGTAGCCATATTCTTAATCCTAACATCTAGAACTAAAAGTCGGTGTTGGGTGACTACACTTTCTCCTGGAATTACCTTACAGTCCAAGCATTTAACTTTATCTATCCTTCTAGCCAAAAAAGAAAGCTATTTGGGTTGCACAATATCCACTTGTAAAAGTAACTAGATGAGAGAACCTCTTCTTGAACTAGGTATTCGCTAGGACCAAGTCATATAACATGGCAAAATCCAAAAGTGAATTACATGCGGCGTTCCTGTCCCCAATGCCATAGCCTCCATGAACACTCTCATAACCATCCCGATCAGAACCTACATGCCTATTGAAATCTCCCCCGATGAAAATTTTCTCATTAAGGGGTATTCTTTGCACCACGTCGTCTAGATCTTCCAAAAAAATTTGTTTAATAGCCTCCTCTAGACCAATTTGGGGTGCATAGACACTAATGATATTAAAAATATCATTGCCTAAAACTAGCTTAACTAATATTATCATATCTCCATTCCTCCTAACTTCAACTACATACTCGAGTAGTTTATTTTCTACGATTACACCTATCACATTACGATTCTTATCCTTACCTATGTACCAAAGGTTATATCCCCAAGGAGCTATAGTTCTGGTTTTTTTCACCTACCCATTTGGTCTTCTGCATACACATAATACTAAGAAAACTTTACACGCACTCGCTTGAGGTGAGGGAACCCTTGCTCATTTGACACCACACTCAGGCGTCGATATGGCGCGCCGCTTCTGGGCTACGACCTAACAACCATTGCCCACTTATCACTACACACGGGGTACGGTGCATCACGTCGCTGTGTAGAGAATGCCCCAAAACAACTCATCTTATAGTTCATGTCATTGATATATGATTAATTTATTCGGCTGGCTGTCACATGCCTACCACCACCCTCCTCATTTACCCTGACTTGGGACAGACAATGATACATATTATAAGTGATGTATATCACTGGCGGAGTTCTCGCTTTTACAAAGAATAACCAACTAAAAAGCAGAAAAACAAAACATAACAAAGCGCAAAATAGTGATAGACACAAATGCCAAATATGGCCAAAACAAGCCCCAATAAAGATATATTAATAGACTCGTGAGTATTGCATAGCAACATAAATGCAAAAGCCCAAATTGGAGAGATCATGCAACATTGAATCTTTAGCGTCTTCTTCACGCATTTTTAACACCCAACAACCTTCTAGACTTCTCGATTAAAATCAACCTCCTTTCCACTAGAACCTCTAGCAAAAAACAAATGGCAGAAAATGATCCCAAAATATTCGACGTAATAATCCTTGGCGCCTCTGGTTTCACCGGAAGATACATAGTCCGAGAAGCACTCAAATTCCTCAATGTTCCCAACTCGCCACTCGAGTCCCTAGCTTTGGCCGGGCGTAGCCCGTCAAGGCTATCCGAAGCCCTGCAATGGGCGGCCTCTCCGCATCCCCCTCCCAGAATTCCTCTTCTCACCGCCGACACTTCCGACCCGAATTCCCTCACCAGGCTCGCGGCCCAGGCGAAGATCGTTTTGAATTGCGTTGGCCCGTTTCGGCTATACGGGCATCCCGTAGTTAAGGCCTGTGTGGAATCGGGCTGCGATTACTTGGACATTTGTGGGGAGCCCGATTTTATGGAGAGGATGGAGGCTGTGTGCCACGAGAAGGCGGTAGAGAAGGGGTCTTTGGTTATTTCTGCTTGCGGGTTTGATTCCATTCCGGCGGAGATAGGGCTGATGTTTCACTCAAAACAGTGGACCGGTCCATCGTGCCCGCACTCCGTTGATGCGTATTTGAGCTTGGAGTCGGACAAGAAGATTGTTGGGAATTTCGGGACGTACGAATCTGCGGTTCTTGGAGTGGCTAATGCGGATAAGTTGATGGAGTTGAGAAGGTCCAGGCCAAAAAGAGCCCGGCCCGCGGTATGCTCTCTCTTTCTTGTGGTAGAAGCCAGTTTTTTGTTTGCTTGCTTATGTCCTCTCAATTTACTCTCAGTGGCTTACTTGAATGTGTTCGGAGTGATGAGGTTAAAAATTGAGAGTAGCGTTTGTATAAACATTAATCAGGAAACCGGAGTCTTTTTAATTTCAAGAGTCGAAACTAGCATTTATATGAAAATTGATCAAGAAAGTTGAAAACTTTTTTTCATTTCAGTGGCAATAGCTCTTAGTCGCTTGATAGTCCTCCAGGTTGCAATATCGATGATTGTTGAAGAAGATAAACTTTTGCTAGACATAAAACATTTTTATGAATCCAAATATTCCTATTGACTCAACCTTTTCGATTGTATTTGTTATCAAATGCCATAACACATAGCTTAACCCGGTACAATGCTATGTTTGATGTTTCTAACTTCCGGTTGTCCTTCAAGCTTTAGCTGTCTTTCCTTTGAGCTTCAACTCCACAGGGCATAGTCAGGATTACTCTCTCCCTCGCCAACAAATCAAAGCTTATTTATATATTTAGTGAAACTGATGGCATCTGATGTCAAATAGGACTGTACATATTATTGTGTAACCTATACCATATTCAGATATTGTGGGATTGACTAGAGGATATGGTAGCAAAAAATTTCAGTTTTCTTCAAAAGCATCTAAAGCTTTAGCATTCTAAATTTTTTGTTGTTTAATGTTAATCATGCTATTTGCTGATACAAAAACAAAAAGAGCATCCTCGAGTGAAATCTGCATTTATTCAAGCAAATATGTAAGATGTTGAAAAGTAGTGTTCTGTGATAATCACACTGTACAAGCATTTGAGCGTGGAATGATCCTCATGTCTTCTTTCTTGGCTTCATGTTATAATTGTCCTGTAATAATTTTGGTATCATGTCGAGTATTGTACTAGTCTGTTTGCTTTCAGAAACTTGTACAAACTTGCATGTATGATTCAGATTCCAGGACCTGCACCTGCAAAAGGATCTATCATCGAGCACCAGAAACACCTTGGCCTCTGGGCCTTAAAGCTACCAGTCAGCAGATTCCATCGTGGTTCGAAGAACACAAAGCACTCTGACCGAAAATCCTCATGGTTTACCTGGTGTTAATGAGACTCCAGAACACCATAAAAAGAGGGAGAAGTTCTGGTCATCAGTGAAGCCAGCCCATTTTGGCGTAAAACTAGGAACAAAATCACTGCTTGGCTTGTTTCCCATCATCGTGTTCGGGATATTCATGGGGCTGTTGAGCAAAACATCACCAGGGAGATGGATTCTCTTAAAATTCCCCTCGTTTTTCAGCTGCGGAGGGTTCAAGAAGGAAGGGCCTTCTGAGGATCAAGTGGACGAGTGCTACCTTTAAGATGTGGTTCGTTGGGCACGGGTACAGTGAAAGTAGTCTGGCATCACAAGGGAGCAAGAAAGTGGATACTGAGGTAATAACTAGAGTAATGGGGACCTGAAATCGGGTATTTAACGACTCCAATAATCCTACTTCAGTGCGCTCTTGTTCTACTCAATGACCGAGAAAATCTGCCAAAGGGAGGAGTCTTCACTCCTGGCATCGTATTTGGCCCGACCGATCTCCAAGAAAGGCTCCAAGAGAATGGAATATCTTTTGATTTCATTTCCAAAAGAGCCCTTTCTGCCTAAGTTGTATTGTTTGGCACCTTTTTTTTTTTTTTTTGATGTAATTGTCACTTTTTTTATGACACTCGAATGGGATAATCTGGAAAACTTTTCTCCTAATAAATGAAAATACTGTCTTGGCATTTCTTTGAATGAAATTTCTTGAGGCTGCTTAATTTAGCTTCCTTGCTTTTTGGGTTACTCAGGATATTTTCACATAGATTTCGTAAAGTTTATCAAGGCAGGGTTCAAAATATATTTTCACAAATGTTATTATACTATACAATTTAATTTAGATGTTATTCAAATTATATATATATATATTTGATTTGAAAATGTATTTGAAACTTGAATTTGCAATAACACATATCTTATGTGTTTTCAAATCCATCATACTTAGCGTTACATTTACATAAATTACTAAAGATGTAGATTTGAAATACATCCAATATAAATTCATCCAAATTATTAGGTTGCATTTGGATGGATGGATTTGATTTATAGTAAATGATTTGAAATCTAATCATTTGAAATTTATAGATTTGAAATGATTTAGAGTTTATTGTCATTTTAAATACATCCAAAATACAACTAAAATGGATTAAAAAAAGAATGAGGAATTTGAAATATCTAAATCAATTATTTATACAAACATAAAAGAGAATTTGTGTGATAAATTTGAAATACACTTCATTCTATACACAACCTTAAATTGAAGTATTTAAATAAATTTGATATCAATGATTTAAAATTAATGGGTTCAAATACTCGATTTAAATGCACCATGACTGTATTTCAAATAAATATAACTATATTTAAGAATTAGTATTAAGACCTGAGATATAAATATATATTGTTGTTAAATTATTCATATAAAAATTCTCACATTTATCTATTCAAAAATATAGTTGCATAATTAAAAACATCATACCTTTCAAACAATAATTTCAAATTACATACTATCACAGAACAATTATTAGTATTTTAATATAATTTTGATGTAAAAAAACATAATTGTTGATATAACAATTGACTAAACTTAAAAAATAACTATTTTAAAAAATTCAACCCACACGGCACACAGTCTGGATCGGATTCCTCTGCTCCATTTACCTATAACACTCTATGCTCCATCATGTGTTTTAGTGACGTGTAACTATACTAATTATATATTGCCATGGCTATTGGTGACTTGGTGTGCTATTTGTTATCAAATAATTCTAACTGAACAAATTTATCCTTTTATACAAATTTTAAAATCTTTCCACATAAATACCGAAAAACAAAAAATAACAATCATTATAAATTAGTACAAAAATACAAAAAAATAAATTTAGCCAAAAAATTATATTTAATCTCAACAATTAAACAAAAACTGTAACAGCTTTTAGCTCTTCATAGCGACGATCGTCAACCAATCTCTTGAAATGTTGAAAAAACTGTAACAGATTGTGCTTATAATTAACATATTTTTTTCAAATACTATTCATTCCCTCACTTTGCTGAGTTGTGGTCATATCCGCACAAAATGTTTGCCTTCCATACACAATTGACCATTTTTCTTTAATTTTAAACAGCATTTCCATCCATTGGTTACTTTGAAGATTATGTTTATCCAACATTTCTTGCCATGCTACTAAAAAATCATCTTCCTCTTCTAAATCATATATACAATAACTAAAATCTTTTGCAAACTCTTCAGAACTTGAGAATACACGACTAAGATGGATGGCTGCATTTTGATAGATGTGCCAAATGCACAGGCGATGATATGGAGCAGAGGAATCAGATCCACACAGTCTATGTACAGTGATGTTATTTTCATAGTACTTGAATTGTCTCGAGTTGTAATAAATTTCACTAATTTATAGGTTCGGTAAATTAACCAAAAATAGCTGAAGTTAAATTTAAAATATTTCTCGGTCATTATACCAGCATTTGTCTGTAGACAGTCTCTCTTTATTTTATGTTTTTTTGTTTGAGCTCCCTAGTATAATAAATTGATTAATTTATCCTTTCTTTTTCATTTTTTTTAGCATTCATTTCTTTTTCGTTTGAAGAAGTATAATAGTATTCTAGCTTTCTTCCTACTGTTTCCCCACCTGTTCACATTCGGAGTTGATTCTTTTGAATCGAACTTTGTTGATCTCTCTTTCCGTTTCGTTCAAATTCTTGTTAATTTTTTCTGATAAATTACTCAGAAAGTTAAGTTTCTGAAGCGAGAAAATATGGAATTATTGCCCTTAAAATTGAAGAAATACGAGTTTCTGTTTCCGAAAGTGGTGAATTTTGATTTATGCATAAAGATTGATTTTTGGGGTGGGAAGAAGATAATTTGCGATTTTGGGGAGGGAAGAAGATAATTTGCTAAATTATTAAATTTATAGATATGGGTTTATGAGATTTCCGTAAAAGATTTGATTTTCCTTTGTTAGCATCTCATTTTTTCTGCAGAAATCTCAAATCTTCGAAGTGGGCATTTCATATATATTTGGAGAAGATTGGATCTGTATACAATTCTGGTACTAAATAAACATGAACTTGGTAAACCTATATAATCCTGGTACTAAATAAACATGAAACTGGTATGAAACTTTTACAAGTTTGGTACTAATTACAAATGAAGTTGGTATGAAACATTTACATTTTGGTACTTATTCCACTTGAAGTTGGTATAAAATCTTTACAATTTTGGTACTAATTACAAGTGAAGTTGGTATGGAACCTTTACAATTTTCGTACCAAATAATATGAAATTGGTATGAAACGTTTACAATTTGGGTACTAATTACATGTGAACTTGGTATGAAACAGATATAATTCTGGTACTAAATAAACATGAACTTGGTAAACTTATACAATTCTGGTACTAAATAAACATGAAATTGGTATAAAACTTTTACAATTTTGGTACTAATTACAAACAAAGTTGGTATGAAACATTTACAATTTTGGTACTTATTCCACTTGAAGTTGGTATGAAACATTTACAATTTTGGTACTAATTACACGCGAAATTAGTATGGAACATTTACCATTTGGTACCAAATAAATATGAAATTAGTATGAAACGTTTACAATTGGTACAAATTACACGTGAAGTTTGTATGAAACCTTTATAATTTTGATACTTATTACACTTGAAGTTGGTATGAAACCTTTACAATTTTGATAATAATTACACATGAAGTTGGTATGTAACCTTTACAATTTTGGTACTAATTACACGTGAACTTGGTATGCAACCTATACAATTTTGGTACTAAATAAACATGAAATTGGTATGAAATATTTACAAACTTAGTACTAAATACACATGGAATTGGTATAAATCCTTTACAATTTTGGTACTAATTACTAACGAAATTGGTATGAAACATATATTATTGCGGTACTAATTACACATAAACTTGGTATGAAACATTTACAATTTTGGTAATAAATACACATGAAATTGGTATGAATCATTTACAATTTTGGTACTAGTTACACTTGAAGTTTGTATGAAATTGGTATGAATCATTTACAATTTTGGTACTAGTTACACGTGAATTTTGTATGAAGCTTTTAAAATTTGGTCCTAAATAAACATGAAATTGGTATGAAACTTTTACAAATTTGGTATATATTACACGTGAACTAAATAGGAAACATATACAATTGTGGTATTAATTACAAATGAACTTGGTATCAATTGTGGTACTAATTACAAAAGAACTTGGTACGAAACATTTACAATTTTGGTACTAATTACACATGAGCTTGGTATAAACTTTTATATTTTGGTACTAATTGCACATGAACTTGGTATGAAATCTTTACAATTTTGGTACTAATTACACATGAACTTGGTATGCAACCTATACAATTTTGGTACTAAATAAACATGAAAGTGATATGAAACATTTACAATTTTGGTACAAACGAAGTTGGCATGAAACATTTACAATTTTGGTACTTATTACACTTGAAATTGGTATGAAACCTTTACAATGGTGGTACTAATTACACGTGAAGTTGATATGAAATATTTACAATTTTGATACTAATTACACATGAACTTGGTATAAAACCTTTACAATTTTGGCACTAAATAAAAATGAAATTGATATGAATCCTTTACAATTTTTGTACGAATCGAAAATGAAGTTTGTCTGAAACTTTTACAAATGTGTTACTAATTACAAAAGAACTTGGTAAGCAACAATACATTTTGGTACTAAATATACATGAAAGATATATGAAGCATTTACAATTTTGGTACTAACTACAAATGAAATTGGTATGAAATCTATATTATTGCGGTTTTAATTACACATTAACTTGGTATGAAACCTTTTATAATTTTGGTACTAAATATACATGAAGTTGATATGAATCATTTACAATTTTGGTACTAATTACACGTGAAGTTGGTATGAAACTTTTAAAATTTGGTACTAAATAAACATGAAATTGATATGGACATTTTACAAATTTGGTACATAATACACGTGAACTAGGTAGGAAATCTACACAATTGTGTTATTAATTACAAATGAACTTGGTATGAAACCTATACGGTTGTGATATGAATTAAAAAAGAACTTGGTATGAAACCTTTACAATTTTAGTACAATTACACATGAACTCGATAAGAAGCTTTTATAATTTTGGTACTAATTGCAGATGAATTATGAAACCTATGAAATATCCGTACGATTAAACCTATACAATTGAAATCTGTACTAAACCTATATAATTTGGTCCTAGTTACATATAATACGAATTAATACAAATTATATGCTCGTTTGTGAGCATTGAGATAATTTGTATATGAGTTGTATAAATGTCATTGACATTAGTTGTATAAATGTCATTGACAATCCACTTTTCAATTGGACATTGACTGCAATGGGTTTAAGAGTAGATATGCTTGATGAAGGAGTCCTTGCTAAGTATACATAAAATTGATATGAAACCTATAAAATTTTGGTACTTATTACAAATGAAATTGATATGTAACATATACAATTTTGATACTAATTACCCATGAAATTGATATGAAATGTTTACAATTTAGGTACTAGTTACACGTGACATTGATATGAAATCTATACAATTTTGTTACTTAAAACTGTTATGAAACCTATGCAATTTCGGTACTAAGTATACATAAAATATGTATGAATCCTATACAATTTTAGTACTTATTACACGTGAAATTGATATGAGAACAATACAATTTTGGTACTTATTACTCTTGAAATTAGTATGAAATATATACAATTTTGGTACTAGTTACACATAAAATTGGCAAGAAACCTATATAACTTCGATACTAAGTATACATAAAATTGGTATGAAACCTATAAAATTTTTGTACTTATTACACATGAAATTGGTATAAAACCTACACAATTTTGGTACTAATTACCTGTTAGGTTCGGATTTTAACGATAACAAAACATATCAGACCGGATCGATAGATTTCAGACTGACCAGATCGATCGCTCAAAAAAGATCAAGCTGATATGGTTTATCACAAATCAGATCGGATCGATGGAAATCAGCCTGACCAGATCGAAGCTTCAGATCGATCTCAACTATTATCAGATCAGAGCAGTCAAGGCTGATTAAGAATTGGTTCTTCAGTCCGAATCATTAACGGCTATTTATTGAAGCAGTTAATGTTGCAATTAATGCTGAAAAAGACCAAAGACTGAAGATTACCATAAAAGGTAAGAAGACAAAGAGCTTACCTGACAGTCGCCAAAAGCATGAACCAGAACGGCAACTACCCTAAAGAAGAAGACTGCAGCTTACTCAGAGTTTAAGCAGAGTCAATAGTTGCACATTAAGGGAAATAATGTCGTTGGTACATACAACTATATAAGGATGCAACAGAAGAGCTCAAGAAGAGAGTCTGATCAATCGAAAAACGCAAAAGAAAGCAAAACAGCACAAGCTTACAAGCTCAGACTTCTTCGAGCTGAAAATCTTCATAAGCACAAGCATATTGTAATATTTGATCACATTAGGATCATTGTGTGCATAGACTAATTTAATCTATCTTGTGTATTCTGTACTGAGATATAGAAGTGAGAATCAATTGTAACTGTCAGACAGAGTGTGTCTGAACAGATCGAGAGACTAGGAGTTTCAGTCTGGTAGTGAGGTAAATTCAGCTGAATCGGGTTTGTACAACAAGATTGTATAAATCAAAGTCTTCTAGTGGAATCCTTCCTTAATTGGAAGAATGGGAGACGTAGAAGGATTACACCACCTTCGAACTTCCAGAAACATATTCCGTGTTTTATCATTCTGTATTCGCTATACTATTCAAGCCATCGAGCCGTTCTTACTAATCTAAGAACAGACCGTTCCGCACTAAAATATTCAGTGGTCTGTTCTGCAGAATAGTTGATTAAGAAACAGATTTCCTTCACTAAACTGAAAGAAATCACAAGGGATTAATTTTTAATAGGAGTGTTCATTCACCCCCCCTCTAAACACTCCGGACCGATCCTAACAAGTGGTATCAGAGCCAGGTCGTCTTAATCATCACAAAGACACTTGAGCTGATGGCATCATTCAACAAAATTCCTATGTTCTCAAAAGAAGACTATGATGATTGGAGAATCAGAATGCAAGCTCATCTGGCAGCACATGATGACGATTCGTCATCACTGATGGACCAATGAAGATTCTGAAAGTCAATACAACAGCCTCCATTACTGGTGGTGAACCCCAAATGGTCGAGAAGGACAGATCCCTCTGGACGAATGAAGAAAGAAAGAAAGCAAATCTAGACAACGTTGCTAAAGACATCTTGTTCAAGACGTTGGACAAGAATATGTTCAGTAAAATCAAAATGTGCTCTACTGCCAAAGAAATTTGGGAGAAGATAGCACAGTTATGTAAAGGGAACGACCAGACCAAGGAAAACAAGCTGACTGTTGCTCTTCAAAGATTTGAGAGCATAAAAATGAAGATTGGAGAAACTCTAAATGAGTTTGATGAAAGAGTTACTGGTATCATCAATGAACTGAATGGTCTGGGTAAGGAATACTCAAACAGAGAGATCGCTCTGAAAGTAATGAGAGCCCTGGCAAAAGAATGGGATGTAAAGACCATCGCAATGAGGGAATCTAAAGATCTGAACAAAGTTGAACTTCATGATCTATTCGCAGATCTTAAGGCTTATGAGTTCGAACTGATCACCAGAGGTGAAGCAGAGCATTCATCTCTTAACCAAACAAAGCCCTGGCAGCCATTCCAGACCAGATCGCCCCCACAACAGATCGATCTATCGAACATATAAGTAATGATGCTATGTCATTATTTATCAAGAAATTTGGTAAATTTATGTCCAAGAATAAAAGGAATTTTAAACCTTCTCATCATTGTAAATCAAGAAAGGACGATGCTGTTAATGATCAGGCTTGCTACAATTGTGGTAAGACCGGACATTTTATTGCAGATTGCACCAGACCGAAGAAAGAAGAGCGTAAAGAAAAGCATCGTGATGACAAGAAAAAGAAGCACTACAAAGATCGTAAAAGTCATCATGGGAACTCCCAAAAAGTCCTAGTAGCAGAGGAAGGAAACAACAAGTGGGCTCAGACTGATTCAGATTCAGAAAGCTCCGAATATTCTTCCAGCGAAAGCGAAGAAGATATTCAATGTCTAATGGCAGACGAAGAAATGAGTCAAACAGAGGAGGTATTCGATCTTGACTCAAATGAATTTACACGTGAAGAGCTTATATCCGCACTGCAAGACATGGCTAATGATTATAGAATCCTAGCTGAATCATTTGAGAAAAATAAAGCTAAAGCCAATGATCAATCGGATGAGCACAACAAACCAAGCTGCTCTGAGCAAGGTGAGTGCAATAATCTACAGATCGAGCTGAACAAGCTGAAAATCTCCTATGATCAGCTCCATGAAGAAAACAAGAGAATTAGCACACAAAATGCTAAGCTTTTTCATATTTTCAAAACATGGACAAAATCAAGAGTGTTGGGTTTTGGAAAACCGAATAATCTTAGTTTTGATGTTAACAAAACTTGTTTTTGTGTTGCTAACATATTTCATCAAGTGTGCAGTTCATAGATGATATTTCACAGCTTGATGATCTGCTAAGAAATGACCTTGAGTTTGGTTGCTGAAATGAGAATTCAGCATCCAGTAGAGCCCGAGCGCTGCTGACTAAATTGATCATATCTCATAGCTCGCTTATCGGAACGGAACGATTCAGTATGGGTTGGAAAGCTAAGACAAAGATCTACAAGTCATCTTTGGAAGTGAAAGACTGAACCGGACGTTAAGATGGCCAAAAAGCTTCTGCAAGTCATACCATGTGCTGCTGCATCCAGCAAACATACAGCAGGACCATCGCCTTGTATTTCGCGTATAACTCTCTCATACGAACTCGAAATCAAGCGATTCTTGATTCCGTGGAAAGCTAAGAGAAAGGGCTACAACTTTTATGAAGATCACTTTGCCCAGAAATCAACGAATCAAGAGATATAACCAAGAGAACAGAACAGCAGATGTTGGGCAGCAGGGTACCAGCAGACCTCAGACCAACTGGTACCAGCAGACCTCATACCAGTTGGAGTACCAGCTGAAGGGACCAGCTGGAGTACCAGCTGAAGGACCAGTTGGAGCTGGAGAGAACCAGCTGGAGTACCAGCTGAAGGACCAGTTGGAGTACCAGCTGACCAGACCAACTGGATGACCAGTCCAGCTGACCAGACCAACTGGATGACCAGTCCAGCTGACCAGACCAACTGGTGACCAGTCCAGCTGACCAGACCAACTGGATGACCAGTCCAGCTGACCAGACCAACTGGCTGACCAGACCAGCAGACTTCCAAAAATAGCCCAGAAGCAGAATATGACCGTTGCAATGTTTGAAAGCTTACCAAAACTGTCCCAACGGTTATATTCTTGTATCTAACGTATATATCATTACTTGGGGCTATATATACATGATTTGGAAGCTCAATAACAGCTGATTGAAGATCAATCCAAGCCTTCCAAAGCAAACCCACTTGGGATTCAATTGAGGAACTTCAAAGACAAAAGCTGCTAAAAGAAGAGCACTCCTCAAACCTATGGCACCTCTTACCTTGTTGTATCAGATTCATTATGGAATCATTTGTGCCTTTGTATTCACTCTATTCATTGTATTTGTGAGCTAAAATAGAAGAGTGAATACCATTGTAACGGTTGATGATTCATCACAACCGATTGAGAGGTCTTTGTATGTGAGACATTAAAGAACATACATAGTTGAGTTGCTAGGAGTTCTAGTTGGATGGGGAATGCCCAACTGGACCGGGTTTGTACAAAGAGTTGTATAAATCAAAGTCTTCTAGTGTATCCTTCCATGAGATGGAAGAAGGGGAGATGTAGAAGCGTTGTGCTTCGAACTTCCAGAAACAAATGCTTGTGTTATTTACCTTACTGCTTTTACATACTTTCTTGCATATCTTTAAAATGTCTTTCAAATGAGTAATCGGTTTTAGAGCGGGTTATGTCGAGTGTCTTCCGCTCGGTTTTGTAACCGAACTCGATATAATCTCTCGGTGCAATTATTTCAAGAACACGAGCTATTGAAGCTCAAGTTGGTTGAACTCGGGTGTGGAATGGCAACCCACCCCCGAAATCGATCCTAACAAGTGGCATCAGAGCCTGGTTGTTCTTGGAAAGCATTTGAACCGATTTTTGTAGCGGATATCTTTTAAAATCATTTTCAAAATTTTCTCATGAGCATGAAATATTTTCATAGCATATTTTTTTCAAAATTTGGTGTATGAAAATTTTTAGCATAAAAATCAATTTCATTGCATTCATTTTGCACGAAAATAATTTTAAAATCTATTTTAAAGGTTTAATTTTCGTTCAATCTGTTCTTAACTCTTTTTAAGTTTAAAATTTTTATTTTGAGATTTTATCTAACAATTTTCGAAGCTTTTTAGTTTTCTGCAGCTTGCAGCGACTTTGGGAAAATTGGCATAACTTCTTGCTCGGATGTCCAAATGACGAACCGCTTTTTGCGTTGCAAACTAGACTCATAGAGGAACGCATCGGTATAGGTCTTGCAGCCTAATTATTCACGAGGAAAAGCAGTTTATTCTGCAAAGTTGACTCATGTGCTGCCACCGCTGAAAGATGAAATGGACATTGTTGAGTTTTGTCAAGAAATTCAAATTTGTTGCCAAGTATGCTACATGCATCATCAAAAGAGGTTATTTTTGTTCAAAAATTAATGTGCATTGCATTTTTTTTAATTTGTTTTAGCGTACCCCATTTGCCCCTCACTTGCTCAAATTTTCAAACCTTTTAAAATTAAGGGGGAGAGTTTAATCTCAATCCTTGAGGGGGAGTAATTTTATTTGTCTTCCTTTTGATTCACACAAAAAGGGGGAGAAATATGTTGTTTAAAAAATATTTTTTTGTTATGCAACATTGTGCTTTAATGTTTCATATTTTTTATTCAAGTTTTGTGATCATCAAAAAGGGGGAGATTGTTGGGTTTTGGAAAACCGAATAATCTTAGTTTTGATGTTAACAAAACTTGTTTTTGTGTTGCTAACATATTTCATCAAGTGTGCAGTTCATAGATGATATTTTACAGCTTGATGATCTGCTAAGAAATGACCTTGAGTTTGGTTGCTGAAATGAGAATTCAGCATCCAGTAGAGCCCGAGCGCTGCTGACTAAATTGATCATATCTCATAGCTCGCTTATCGGAACGGAACGATTCAGTATGGGTTGGAAAGCTAAGACAAAGATCTACAAGTCATCTTTGGAAGTGAAAGACTGAACCGGACGTTAAGATGGCCAAAAAGCTTCTGCAAGTCATACCATGTGCTGCTGCATCCAGCAAACATACAGCAGGACCATCGCCTTGTATTTCGCGTATAACTCTCTCATACGAACTCGAAATCAAGCGATTCTTGATTCCGTGGAAAGCTAAGAGAAAGGGCTACAACTTTCATGAAGATCACTTTGCCCAGAAATCAACGAATCAAGAGATATAACCAAGAGAACAGAACAGCAGATGTTGGGCAGCAGGGTACCAGCAGACCTCAGACCAACTGGTACCAGCAGACCTCATACCAGTTGGAGTACCAGCTGAAGGGACCAGCTGGAGTACCAGCTGAAGGACCAGTTGGAGCTGGAGAGAACCAGCTGGAGTACCAGCTGAAGGACCAGTTGGAGTACCAGCTGACCAGACCAACTGGATGACCAGTCCAGCTGACCAGACCAACTGGATGACCAGTCCAGCTGACCAGACCAACTGGTGACCAGTCCAGCTGACCAGACCAACTGGATGACCAGTCCAGCTGACCAGACCAACTGGCTGACCAGACCAGCAGACTTCCAAAAATAGCCCAGAAGCAGAATATGACCGTTGCAATGTTTGAAAGCTTACCAAAACTGTCCCAACGGTTATATTCTTGTATCTAACGTATATATCATTACTTGGGGCTATATATACATGATTTGGAAGCTCAATAACAGCTGATTGAAGATCAATCCAAGCCTTCCAAAGCAAACCCACTTGGGATTCAATTGAGGAACTTCAAAGACAAAAGCTGCTAAAAGAAGAGCACTCCTCAAACCTATGGCACCTCTTACCTTGTTGTATCAGATTCATTATGGAATCATTTGTGCCTTTGTATTCACTCTATTCATTGTATTTGTGAGCTAAAATAGAAGAGTGAATACCATTGTAACGGTTGATGATTCATCACAACCGATTGAGAGGTCTTTGTATGTGAGACATTAAAGAACATACATAGTTGAGTTGCTAGGAGTTCTAGTTGGATGGGGAATGCCCAACTGGACCGGGTTTGTACAAAGAGTTGTATAAATCAAAGTCTTCTAGTGTATCCTTCCATGAGATGGAAGAAGGGGAGATGTAGAAGCGTTGTGCTTCGAACTTCCAGAAACAAATGCTTGTGTTATTTACCTTACTGCTTTTACATACTTTCTTGCATATCTTTAAAATGTCTTTCAAATGAGTAATCGGTTTTAGAGCGGGTTATGTCGAGTGTCTTCCGCTCGATTTTGTAACCGAACTCGATATAATCTCTCGGTGCAATTATTTCAAGAACACGAGCTATTGAAGCTCAAGTTGGTTGAACTCGGGTGTGGAATGGCAACCCACCCCCGAAATCGATCCTAACAAAGAGCATCATTGGAAGAATTGCAAGAGGTACAAAGAAATGTCGGTGATGTCACCGGCATAGGCTTTGATATTAAAGAATGCACCAAAGATGAATCTGAACTGTTGCTGGTAAAGAACAAAATCAAACAAATGACATTTGTTAAATCCAGCACAGTATATGAGACTGAAGCACCTACAATTCAAACGGGAGTCTCCTTCGTGAATCAAGGTTTGAGAAGAGGAATTGGGTACGTTAACCAAGCCAAAGAAAAGGCACCAGCAAGCTTTGTGTCCTTCAGACCAAATCTAAAGGTGCAAGATCTAAGGCAAGGAAGACCATCCAATTACTACAACTCAAAACCTGTTCAACGAAGATATAGACTACCTCATAAGAATCAAAGATTTTCATATAGCACACATTATCACACAACATCAAAACAGATCAGCTCACAGCACACCAGACACACACAAGCCATTAAAGCAGATACATGTGTGGGTTCCCAAAGGGCTAATCCGTTCTGGACCCAAGTAGGATTGGGTACCAATAATAATTATGTTTGATGACAGGTACCGAAGAATCTTGTATCAGACTGTTACTTAGACAGTGGGTGTTCTCGTCACATGACTGGAAACATCGAGCTGCTGTCTGAAGTCACAGAATGTACTGGACCCAAGATCATTTTCGGGGATAACTCAAAGGGTAAGACCGTGGGCAAGGGTAAGATTGTCCATGGTAATATTATTATCAATGATGTGCTGTTGGTTGAAAATCTTTGCTATAATTTGATCAGTATAAGTCAACTATGTGATAATGGTTATGCTGTAGAATTTCACAAACACACTTGCACTGTTAAATCGTCAGAAGGTATGACCATGCTTGTAGGAATCAGAAATGGAAATACGTATAAGATTAACTGGAATTCTGCTCAACCTGATAATCATACATGCTTCATCGCGAATAATGATAATAAACACTGGCTATGGCATAAACGCTTGAATCATCTCAATTTTAAGACTATTTCTAGCCTGTGTAAACATGATTTAGTCGTCGGTCTGCCCAAGATCGACTTTGCTAAGGATAAGATCTGTGAAGCTTGCCAAATGGGCAAACAGATCAGATCATCCTTCAAAAACAAGAATGCCAAATCCTCATCACGCTGCTTAGAACTATTGCATATGGACTTGTTTGGTCCTATACCAATAACAAGTTTAGGGGGAATGCGGTATACTCTTGTTGTTATTGATGATTACTCACGTTTTACTTGGCTATATTTTTTAGCAGTAAAGATCAGACCGGTCCGAAATTGATCAAGCTGCTGAAACGCACTCAGAATGAGAAATCGTCAAGCATAGATAGGATTCGAAGTGACAAAGGCACTGAATTTTCAATCAGAATCTTGAATCCTTTCTAGAAGATCAAGGAATTAAGCATGAATTTTGAGCTGCTCGAACTCCTCAACAAAATGGAGTTGCAGAACGAATGAACATAACGCTTAAAGAGGCAGCAAAAACAATGCTTGCTGATTCTGGAATTTCGCAAAAGTTCTGGCAGAAGCTGTAAATACTGCTTGCTACACTCAAAATCGGTCTATGATTAACAAGAAGTTGAATCTTACTCCATATGAAGTATGGACTGGTAACAAACCGTCTATCTCTCATCTTCATGTATTTGGCTGCAAATGCTTCGTTCACAACAATGGTAAGAATCATCTTACAACATTTGAAGCTAAATCAGATAATGGGATATTTTTAGGATATTCATCAAATAGCAAAGCTTTTCGAGTTTTCAATAATCGCACTTTAACTGTAGAAGAATCAGTTCATGTAGTTTTTGATGAATCTTTATGTATTGAGGGTAACAAGGAATCAATTCAAAATCAGATGGAAAATATCCATCTCGAAGCTAACAGTGATGATGAGTTTGTAGCTAACAGGTCAAGAGACAATCCACCGGAACCTGAAGTACCAGATAGACCGGATCAAGGCAATGAAGCTCCTTCAGATCGAGCCGATCCGGATGGTCCTAACTCTAATGATAAAGCAGATGCTGATAGTACTGCTGCTACTCATCCTTCTGGACCAGATAATCCGGAATCAAGCTATCGATGGACAAAGAGACATCCACCTGATCTAGTGATTGGAAGTCCTTCTGCACCTATTAGAACAAGAGGACAGATGATGGACGAATTCACTCATGCCGCTTTCATATCAAATCTGGAACCTAAAAAGATTGATGAAGCTTTGATTGATTACAACTGGATTAAAGCCATGCAAGAAGAGCTTAATAAATTTGAACAAAATCAAGTTTGGAGTCTAACCCCCAGACCAAGCGATCTGCCTGTTATTGGAACCAGATGGGTTTTCAGAAACAAGCTGGACGCAGATGGAGTTGTGGTTAGAAACAAAGCCAGACTGGTGGCGCAAGGATTCCGACAAGAAGAAGGAATTGACTTCGATGAATCTTTTGCACCAGTCGCCAGACTTGAAGCAATCCGAATATTTCTTGCCTATGCTGCTTTTAAAGACTTCAAGGTATATCAAATGGACGTTAAGAGTGCCTTTCTTAATGGTAAGCTTCAGGAGGAAGTCTACATTGAGCAACCTCCTGGATTTCAGAACCACTCATTCCCAGATCATGTATATCTACTGAATAAAGTAGTATATGGACTGAAACAAGCTCTAAGAGCCTGGTATGACACTCTGTCTCAATTTCTGCTGAACCATGACTTTCAGATCGGCTCAGTGGATAAAACTCTGTTTAAATTTATTAAGGGGGAACATACTTTGTTAGTTCAAATTTATGTTGACGATATCATTTTTGGGTCAACTAACCCCAAATTATGCGAGAAATTCTCTAAGTTAATGCAGGGACAGTTTGAGATGAGTATGATGGGAGAACTTTCATTCTTTCTGGGTCTCCAAGTCAAACAGCTCAGCAATGACATTTTCATAAATCAAACCAAGTATACCAAAGAGCTTCTCAAGAGATTCGGAATGGAAACTTGTTCAACTGCATCAACTCCAATGAGTCCTTCAATCAAACTAGATAAAGACGAAGGGGGAACTGCAGTTGAAGTAACTATGTATCGAGGACTGATCGGATCGCTCTTATATCTTACAGCGAGCCGGCCTGATATAATGTTCTCAGGCTGTATGTGCGCTAGATTCCAGTCAGATCCAAAGCAATTACACTTTATTGCTGCTAAGCGTATTCTGAAATACTTAAAAGGATCTCAAAACGTTGGTCTTGTAAGTAATCCAAGAGCATACAACGCAGCGGAATAAAATTTTTATGGATTACTAACCAGCAGATCTATACATAGGATTCATATCGGATAAAAGAATTACAAGTATCTTACCCTTGTAGCGTGTTTGAAACAGAATCCACGGAGCAGCACCACGTCATACGCCTTCTCCGGGTCACTAGCAAAACTCAATGAGTTTTGCCTCAACGGTATCCACACGATCAAATCGGGTGAAGGGATAGTTTAATAACAAGTTGCTAGACAAGTTATTAAACCGGAACAAGAAAGACACTCGATTCTAAATCGAAAGGCACGCCCAAAAATCACAAATTCTCTTCGGCTATGATGAAGAAGCCGAGAGCTCTTTTGTTGGTTTTGGAGGCCGTGTGTCTTGCTTGGTTTTTTAGGTTGAATGATATGAAGTTGTGTCTTACAATTAAATCATCACCTTGTATTTATATTAAAAGGCTTTAATTAAGGTTCAAGACTTTCTTAAAGTCTTATGGGCCCAAACCCATGATTTAATTAAAACCTTTTAATCACTTAATTAAGACTCTTCTTAATTAATTAATTCATCCAATGAATTTAATTTCCCTTAATGTTGGCAGTGACATAAAATCTCATTTTATGTCGCAAGCATTGAGCGGTATCTAGCAACACATCAATACTACCCAAATTACAAGAATGTCAATGACTCGACATAACCTTTAGAACTTGTGATAATATTAATCATGTAACTTAATCCCTTTGTCCTTTGTGTTTAGATTGAACACGAGTCATGGAATAGTCATACTCGTATATCCAATCTTTATTTCTTGATCCCCAAGTAGAACTAGAATAAACGAATAAGCTCGATATCTCATATCGACTCATTCGAGCATGGCCATGCATTTTGGTTCTCACTTGATCAAGGGCCTAACACATCTCCTGTTATATAGGAGGGACAAATCCTATCTCGATCAGTCAACATCCCTCTACATAATTCGTAGTGTATCCAATAGTCGCCTTTATAGTATACCCTGTTACGGGTAACGTTTGACGATATCAAGATACATAACTCCTTATGTTGGGATCTCTGATGATCAAAAGTCGTAAGGATTACATACATTATTATCACTATGAGAATTGCATATGACGATCATATAACTATCCATGTTGCATTCTCATGGTGGGTCTGTCCAGTACATCGTTCTCTAACATGTACCTATATGTTGATTTGATATCTCATATCAATGAACAATTCATCGATCAACACATACTAGTCTCAAAGTATTATCATTATCCCTATTCATGATAATACTTGCCTAGGGACATCTTTAAGAATAATACAATATTATTCTAAGGACATTAACATATATATTAATTCACATTGCACAGTTAAAAGAATAATATATAATAATGAATTGCCATTCATAAAATCATATTACATTGTATGTCATAAACAATCATCTAATGATGTGTCTTAGGGCATATCCCAACAAATCTCCCACTTGCACTAAGACCACTCAGACATATACCTAATGCCTAGAGATCTAGTATGACGATCATGCTTCTGCTGTGACAGTGGCTTCGTCAATGGGTCAGATACATTATCATCTGTTGGTACTTTGCATATTTTAACATCTCCCCTTTCAACGATTTCTCGAATGACTTTCTTGTAGACACAAGGTTCATCTACGTTTTTGATGAAACCAAACTCTTTGACTGCATCATCAAAACGAAGATTCCAACTCCGAGAAGCTTGCTTCAATCCATAAATGGATCGTTGTAGCTTGCATATCTTTCCAGCATCCTTTGGATCGACAAAACCCTCGGGCTGTGTCATGTACACATCCTCGAGCAGATTTCCATTAAGGAAAGCTGTTTTGACATCCATCTGCCAGATTTCATAATCATGAAATGCAGCTATTGCAAGTAAGATCCTTATGGATTTAACCATGGCCACTGGTGAAAAGGTTTCATCATAGTCAATACCATGAATTTGTTTGAATCCTTTTGCAACCAGCCGACCTTTATAGGTTTGTACGTTACCATCCATATCGGTCTTTTTCTTGAAAATCCATTTGCACCCTATGGGTCGTACCCCTTCAGGTGGATCAACCAAAGTCCATACTTGGTTTGCATACATGGATTCCATCTCAGATTTCATGGCCTCTTGCCATTTCTCAGAATCATTGTCCATTATAGCTTGTTGATAGGATGACGGCTCATCCTCATCAATAAGTAGTAAGTCACCTTCTTGAGTCACAAGAAATCCATATCTCTGTGGCTCCCGGTGTTCTCTTACAGACCTACGCTGGGCTTGTGTCTCTTGAGCAGGTTCTTCTTCCACAACAGTTTGCGGAGCCTGCTCTGTTTCCATCTCAATCTCAGGTTCAGTGTTTTCTTGTGGTTGAACTTCACTAAGTTCAATCTTTCTCCCACTAGTTTTTCTAGAAATAAATTCTCTTTCAAGAAATACACCAGTCCGAGCAACAACTACTTTGTTCTCGGTGGGATAATAGAAATAGTATCCTTTCGTTTCCTTAGGATACCCCACAAATAAACACTTATCAGATTTGGGTCCAAGTTTGTTAGTGGCGTGACGTCTAACGAAAGCCTCACAACCCCAAATCTTCATAAAAGACATACTAGGACGCTTCCCAGTCCATATCTCATATGGTGTCTTTTCCACTGATTTAGATGGAACACGGTTCAGTAAGAAAATTGCTGTTTCTAAAGCGTGTCCCCAAAACGATATCGGAAGATCTGCATGACTCATCATTGATCTAACCATGTCTAACAAGGTTTGATTTCTCCTCTCGGATACACCATTCCATTGTGGAGTATACGGAGGAGTGAGTTGTGGGACTATTCCACACTCCTTTAGATAGTCATGAAACTCTTGGCTTAAGTATTCACCTCCTCGATCTGATCGAAGGATTTTGATACTCTTGCCAAGTTGGTTTTGTACTTCATTCTTGAAATCTTTGAACTTTTCAAAGGTTTCATGCTTATGCTTCATTAGGTACACATACCCATATCTACTGAGGTCGTCAGTAAATGTAACGAAGTATTGAAAACCACATCTAGCTTGTGTACTTATTGGTCCACATACATCACTATGTATTAGTCCCAATAAAACATTTGCCCTTTCAACATGTCCCTTGAAAGGGGCTTTAGTCATCTTGCCCATTAAACAAGATTCGCATGTTTCATATGATTCAAAATCAAATGAATCTAATACTCCATCCTTATGAAGTTTAGATATTGGTTCTCGTTTATGTGGCCCAAACAACAATGCCAGAGATAAGTCGGATTACAATCATTATTTTTAATCCTTTTAGTATTTATGTTATAGATAGGCATATCAAGATTTAATACATAAAGACCATTCACCATTTGTGCACTAGCATAAAACATATCATTTAAATACATAGAACAACAGTTGTCCTTTATTATAAATGAAAAACCATACTTGTCTAAACAAGAAATAGAAATTATGTTTTTAGTAATAGATGGCACAAAATAACAGTCTTTTAAAATCAATGATAAACCAGAAGGTAAAGCTAAATGATAATCTCCTATAGCTAATGCAGCAACTCTTGCTCCATTTCCAACTCGGAGATCAACTTCGCATTTCGCCAACAATCTACTCTTTTTGAGGTCCTGCACATTTACACAAATGTGAGATCCACATCCAGTATCTAATACACATGATGAAGAAGTAGATAAATTGACTTCTATAACAAAAATACCTGAAGCGGAAGTCACACTTTCTTTCTTTAGATCCTCCAGATATACTTTGCAGTTTCTTTTCCAATGGCCGGTCTCACCGCAATGGAAACAGTTCCCTTCCTTCGCTATCCCTCCCTTTGGTTTCCGTGCAGAAGACTTTGGCTTAGATTTAACAAAGACCTTCTTTGCTTTCTTGTTGCCTTTAGCTTTGGCCCTTCCTTTGCCCTTATTCACAATAAGAACATTTGTGGCCTTAGTCTTCTTTGTATTTGCTTCATATGTTCTCAACATACCAAGCAATTGTGATAGAGTCTTTTCCATGCCAGTCATATTGTAATTTACTACAAATTGACTGAAGCTCTCAGGCAACAATTGCAAGATTACATCGGTGGCCAACTCTTGGTCCAATGGAAAACCCAGCTTGTCCAGATTCTCAATGTACCCAATCATCTTGAGCACATGAGTTCCAACTAGGCTTCCCTCTACCATCCTGCACTGGAATAACGCCTTAGAGACGTCATACCTCTCTTGTCTTGCTTGCTGTTGGTACAATTGCTTTAAGTGTTTGATCATATCGAACGCCTCCATTTCCTCATGTTGCTTCTGAAGCTCAGAGTTCATGGTGGCAAGTAGGGCTGCTTACCGGGCCGGGTCAAACCGGACCCGGCCCGGATTCGGACCGTTAAGTCCGGTCCGAAACCGGAACCGGACTTAACGGTTCCGGATCGCCCCGGAACCGGTTAGAAACCGGTCCGGGGCGGTTCCGAAGAACCAAACCGGTAGGACCGCCGGTTCCGGTCCTACCGGTCCGGTTCCGGTTCCAAAACCGGAACCGGTAGATTATAAAAAAAAAAAAAAAAAAAAATAAAAATTGTTGAAGGCAACGTTAACATTTGTTAACGTTGCCTTCAACGTTAACAATGTTAACGTTGGCAACGGCTCTTAGCCGTTGCCAACGTTAACTTTTATTTTTTATTTTTTAAAATTTTTAATAAAAAAAAAAAACTATAAATAGGGGATGTTGTGTTGTGTATTGTTTCATAACAATTCTTGTAACGAAAATTACTTCACTCTCATATTTTTCTCTCAATTGTGCTATTTACAATTTACTTATAGTCTTATATCATAATGGCATCTTCATCTAGCAGTGGTGCTGGTCGTAGCCGGGGTCGTAGTCGGGGTCTCGTTCCGGGTCGTCTATCACTGAGTTCATCTTCTGCAATGAATTTGCCTGTGCCAATTCCTGAGTTAAATGAAAGTTATGATTTTTTTGCTGACCTCGATGTTGGTGGTTCTTCTATGAATGTCGAACCACAACAACCCCAACAACCTGCCGAACCTGTTGCTGCCCAAGCCCAAGAAAGACAACATGTGGAGTCATCCGGAGCCACTACAGCAGCAAGTAGACTACCTACTCGTGCCAAAAGAAGTAAGATATGGGATCACTTTGAACTCGGTCAAAAAGAAGGTACTAATGAATCTGTTGCAATATGTAAATTATGTAAGATCCAGTATTCATATAAAGCCGGTGGTTCCAGTGGAGGCACCGGAACATTTAAAAAACACTTAGTAAAAAAACATAATTTTGATGAGACAACATTACAACCATTAAGTCGAGAAGCAACACAAGCACAAATTAATGTTCTTACTGGCACGAATTTTATTTTAACTGTTGAAATTAATCGTAGGTCACTTGTTAGATATGTGATCAGATGTGAACTACCTTTTATACAAGCTGAACGTGCTGGTTTTATTGAATTTGCTTCGTCTATACAACCCATGTTTAAACATATATCCAGGCACACACTAAAAAGAAATTGTATGGACGTATTTGTTGAATATAGAAATACATTGTTTCAACATCTTTCTAGTTTGCCTTGTAGGGTTAGTTTAACAACTGATATTTGGACAAATGTAAATTCTGATTCATATCTTGTTGTCACTTGTCATTGGATTGATGATAATTGGTGTATGCAAAAAAGGATTTTGTCTTTAGATGAGTTAGATTGTGCACATACTGGTTATGTAATTGCTAAATATGTATTCAACACTTGTAGACATTATGGAATTCAGGATAAGGTATTTTCAATCACATTAGACAATGCTGCGAATAACAATGCTGCGATGCGTGATTTAAAGACCTATCTTAAACCAATGCTTGATGGTATTTTTTTTCATGTTAGATGTGCATGTCATGTGATTAATTTGGCTGTTAAAGTTGGTTATGAGGACAATCACTCAGCATGTATTGAGAAAATGAAATACTGCGCTAAATGGTTACGCACGAGCCGTGTTAAGCGTGATTGGAAACAATTATGTTTATCTAATGGTTTAAAGCATCTTCTTTTTCCATCACCAATTGAAACTAGGTGGAATTCGTTGTACAATTTGTTGAATGCTATGTTACCTTACAAAGATATTTTAACTCCATTTTATAATTCATATCAAATGCCTGATAGCGATGAAAGTATTTATTTGACTGATGAGGATTGGGAATTTGTTGAAAATTGTGTATCATTGTTAGGTACTTTCAAAGAAGCGACGGAACGTTTCTCTGGTGTTACTTATCCAACTTCCGTTTATTTTCTTCCTTTAGTATTTAACATGTTTGATAAATTTATAGAATTTAGAGATGACTATGACTTGCATGCTTTTGTTAATGCAATGGAAACTAAATTTATAAAGTATTGGGAACAAATCCCACCCGTGCACTGCATCGCAACATTGCTAGATCCTAGTCAATGTTTATCTTCATTTGAGATATTTTTTGAATATTATGCTAAATTTTTGGGGAAGGTTGTTGACGATCAAAAGACGTCTACAATGCAATCTCTCCAAAATATGTTTCAATTGTATTATAATCAACAGGCAAGTGAATCATCGCAACAAAGGCCTGTTGAAGAACAACCCCAAGCTCAATCTAAAGGTGGGGGCATCAATTTGCTTAGATTGCTGGGCAGGAAAAAACTTAAGGGAAAAGGACCTTCTACTAGCACGTCGACTGAGTTGCAAATTTATCTGAATTATCAATTTCTAACCGAAGACAACTTCGACGTCTTACAATGGTGGAAGTCCAATGCAGCACAATTCCCTATCTTAGCCAAAATGGCTAGAGACGTGTATGCTGTACAAGCTTCAAGCGTCGCTTCTGAATCGGCATTCTCAACATGCGGCCGTATTATTGGAGACTACAGAAGTAGTCTATCAGCTGATTCGTTATGCATGCTCACGTTACTTAAAGATTGGTTTGAAGCAGAATGCAAAAATAGAAGAGATGGGACGGTTGACGACTTCGTAAATCATTATGACGAGCAAGAAGAAGAGATAGCCAAAACAATACTTATCAATTATGAAGATTGCTAAGTACTAAATTGTAATATTTTTTTATTTAGATTTTCAATTGTCATGTCTTTACAATTATTTGTATGCTAGAAGTATTTAAACACATAGACATGTTTAAATAACCCATAAAAATTGTTAAATTTCTAATCCCTTTAAAAATTGCCACTTTATTTAGATTTTTTTTTTTTTTTTAAAATGAGGCGTAACTACGCCACTTTGGAGGCGTAGTTACGCCTCTTAAAAAAAAAAAGTCGTAGCTTAGGCGTAGCTACGCCTGAATGGGGCGTAGTTACGCTTAATTTAAAAAAAAAAAAAAAGCTAAAATCCGATAAACCTCCGAATCAAACCGAACCGGTTCGATCCGGTTCCTTACCGGACCGGACCGGTTCCGCCCATAACGGGGCCGGAACCGGCCGATTCCGGACCGGACCGGACCGGTTCCAACCGGTAAGCAGCCCTAGTGGCAAGCATAAGGCACCCAACATCAAGTGCGTCACTCTGATGCTTCTTGTAAGCATCTTTTTCAGCTCTTGTAGCTGTTAGAGGAGGTTCCTCAGCGGGCAAGGGTTCCTCTAGGACATATTGTTTCTTTTCTTGTTTGAGGACTATCCTCAAGTTCCTATGCCAGTCTAGGAAATTCGTCCCATTTAATTTGTCCTTCTCAAGGACCGATCGCAGTGATAAAGTGCTAGTAACGTTGTTAGTTGCCATGGATATCTACAATATAAATATGCAAAATAAGTTTATGATTCATGGTCTTATATTAAATGATACTCCCACTATTTTGTTTAAAAATATCAACCCTCAAAACCTTTAGTGGGCCAAGATCCATATTTCACTTAATCTTGAGTTAGCTTTGGCTAATCGCCCAAGACTCGGTTATTTAGGTAGATAACACTTTGTCAATTACATCACATATAATTCTTGGATAGTTGGACGAACAACACTTTGTTCAATTCATCAAATGAATTATAATCCAACCCATGCCTCTAGGTTCCCAATCCTATTGAGATAACCTAGTTAAGTCGTACCCAATTAAAGTATAACGGATATCACTTTTATCCTTTCGCGCCTTACTAAGATTGCCACGGTGCTTTGCTTTGGCAAACCCACACATGTACAATCGAAGTTATTGACGAGTACTTTTATTTTGGAAGGCATCTAAAACTTAATATTTTAGAGGGATTTATTGATCTCATGATTAATTTGATAATTTAAAATATGTCCACTACATATAGTTGTATACATATCTACATATATGTGTAATACTATTATCAAACTAAAACATAAGATAAATCATGCATCAACATACATAATTAAACGTGACATGGTTATAGCCCCTACTAATGATTTTCTCAAGCCAATGAGAAAATCCTATGAGTCAACCTAAGGTAACTTCACAAGCACCTTCCTTTGGCTCCAATTTGTGAATGGCCTCCTCATCCCGGCACGATGCTCCATCTTCATTGATCATCATCAATAAAATAAACTACAATATTTACAAGATATAGAATTCCTCGATTCACATTCGAGGGGAACATAGGGGAGGGATTACATTTAGAATGAAATAGAGAAGGCACGACACGCAGGTCGTATTATACATTACAAACATCCACAAATCCTATCTAATAGGTCAAAGGGCTATAACCACGCACCATGCTCAAACAACACATAAAGCATGCATTAACATTTAATTAATTAAATTCTAAACATTTTAAATTTAATCCTAATTAAAACTGTAAAATAATTTTTGAAAAATTATCGTACGCTCGGGACATCACATGCCACGAACTAAAGCGACTAAGACACGAACCACCATGATTCGAACCATGAAGCACACGGCTGGACCAATAGTGGGCCTAGGGTTCGAAACCCTAGCCCATGGCCGAGCCATGTCTCGAGCGGCGGCGGCGCTAGGGTTCCAAACCCTAGCCGCCTCGCACCCTTATGGAATTTTATCGAGCCATCTTGTTTGAAACGCCGGAATTTGTTAGCCACGAGTCACGGTCAGGCCATGCACGGGGTTGGCTCAACCATCTCGAGCTAAGGGTTCGAAAAACCTTGCTCTCATGTGGTAAAGTTACTAATCCATGCATGCGTGAACCATTATCGAGTCAAAGAGTTCAAAACTCATCCACGTCTCAAAACTTAAGAGAAATAGACGATGATGGCCGAGCCATGCACGGCTACTAGGGTTCGAAACCCTAGCCGTCATGAGCTAGCCGTCACGTCCAATGGGTTCTAAACCCTAATTAATTTTCGACACTTCCATGCACAATTATTAGCCACAACGACTAAGCCATCTCGAGCCAAGGGTTCGAAAACCCTAGCCCTCATGTGGCTAGCCGTGGTGTCATTTGTGATGGTGATGGCCGAAAACTTGTGACATATGGTTCGATATTCGCCTAATTATATCAAATACAATTTTACGATGATTTTCATAAACTAAATATTAACATATCATAAATGTTCATACAGTTTTAAATAGCATGCAATATTAATTCTAATATGATTAACACAATTTAATCACATAAATCCGATATGAGCCTTGTACACGGCTCTGATACCACTGTAAGTAATCCAAGAGCATACAACGCAGCGGAATAAAATTTTTATGGATTACTAACCAGCAGATCTGTACATAGGATTCATATCGGATAAAAGAATTACAAGTGTCTTACCCTTGTAGCGTGTTGAAACAGAATCCACGGAGCAGCACCACGTCCTACGCCTTCTCCGAGTCACTAGCAAAACTCAATGAGTTTTGCCTCAACGGTATCCACACGATCAAATCGGGTGAAGGGATAGTTTAATAACAAGTTGCTAGACAAGTTATTAAACCGGAACAAGAAAGACACTCAATTCTAAATCGAAAGGCACGCCCAAAAATCACAAATTCTCTTCGGATATGATGAAGAAGCCGAGAGCTCTTTTGTTGGTTTTGGAGGCCGTGTGTCTTGCTTGGTTTTTTAGGTTGAATGATATGAAGTTGTGTCTTACAATTAAATCATCACCTTGTATTTATATTAAAAGGCTTTTAATTAAGGTTCAAGACTTTCTTAAAGTCTTATGGGCCCAAACCCATGATTTAATTAAAACCTTTTAATCACTTAATTAAGACTCTTCTTAATTAATTAATTCATCCAATGAATTTAATTTCCCTTAATGTTGGCAGTGACATAAAATCTCATTTTATGTCGCAAGCATTGAGCGGTATCTAGCAACACATCAATGCTACCCAAATTACAAGAATGTCAATGACTCGACATAACCTTTAGAACTTGTGATAATATTAATCATGTAACTTAATCCCTTTGTCCTTTGTGTTTAGATTGAACACGAGTCATGGAATAGTCATACTCGTATATCCAATCTTTATTTCTTGATCCCCAAGTAGAACTAGAATAAACGAATAAGCTCGATATCTCGTATCGACTCATTCGAGCATGGCCATGCATTTTAGTTCTCACTTGATCAAGGGCCTAACACATCTCCTGTTATATAGGAGGGACAAATCCTATCTCGATCAGTCAACATCCCTCTACATAATTCGTAGTGTATCCAATAGTCGCCTTTATAGTATACCCTGTTACGGGTAACGTTTGACGATATCAAGATACATAACTCCTTATGTTGGGATCTCTGATGATCAAAAGTCGTAAGGATTACATACATTATTATCACTATGAGAATTGCATATGACGATCATATAACTATCCATGTTGCATTCTCATGGTGGGTCTGTCCAGTACATCGTTCTCTAACATGTACCTATATGTTGATTTGATATCTCATATCAACGAACAATTCATCGATCAACACATACTAGTCTCAACGTATTATCATTATCCCTATTCATGATAATACTTGACTAGGGACATCTTTAAGAATAATACAATATTATTCTAAGGACATTAACATATATATTAATTCACATTGCACAGTTAAAAGAATAATATATAATAATGAATTGCCATTCATAAAATCATATTACATTGTATGTCATAAACAATCATCTAATGATGTGTCTTAGGGCATATCCCAACAGGTCTTTGGTATTCCAAAGATTCAAACTTCAGCTTAATCGGATATTCAGATGCTGACTATGCTGGATGTAAGATTGATCGTAAAAGCACCAGTGGAAACTTGTTAATTCTTAGGTGAAAGATTGATCTCTTGGTTTAGTAAGAAGCAAACATCTATTGCCACATCTACAGCTGAAGCAGAATATCTTGCCGCTGGAAGCTGTTGCGCTCAAATGCTCTGGATTCAACACCAGCTCAAAGACTATGCCATTCAAGCTGTTGAATCTCCGATATTTTGTGACAACACAAGTGCAATTGCTATAACGTATAATCCAGTTTTGCACTCTCGAACCAAGCATATTGATATCAGACATCATTTTATTCGAGATCATGTTGGCAAAAAGGAAATTCGGATCGAGCATATTTCAACAGAACAGCAAGCAGCAGATATTTTCACCAAACCACTTCCTGAGGCTAAGTTTAATTATTTTCGTCAAATTCTTGGTTTAATAGACTTATCTTGATGTTTTAGAAGTATCCTTCTTTTAGCTTTTAAAGATTGTATGCTGGCACATATCGATAATATAATGATCAGAACGACACAGATCGGTCCGAACTTTCAGACCGATCTATGTCAAATATGATGTCATCCCATGATCTGTCTGGTCAACAAATCTTTAAATAAAGTAATTATTTAAAACAACCCGGACTGATCGCAATTTTAACCGCCTTATCTCTCTTTCATCCTGTCCGTTTATTTTGAATTCTTTAATTATCAGTCATTGAGATAAAGACACGTGTCTTCTCTCTCCTATTTAGCGGGCTGAATATTTTACTTTCATTCACTTTTTACGAATTACTGCTGTCTGCTCTCTACCTCTCAAATATTTTTTTTCACTCTCCGTATTCTTCACTTCACTCAAATGGCTACTATCACTCACAATTCTTTATCTGTAGAGTTTAATTAAATATACAGGGCTGAAGATCCGGAAATGGTTTCCATGTTCAAATCCTTAGAGTCTTCCGGATTAAGGAACTTTCTGGAGTGCGGGACGGTGGTTTACGAATCGGAGATTCGAGAACTGTTTGCAAATGCTGTATCTCAGAAGACGTTCATCTTCACCACCGTCAAGGGTAAATTGTTTGACATCTCTCCGTCGACGCCGGCAAAGACCTTTGGTCTTCCCAACACCGGACTAACTGACTTTGGTCATATTCCTCTGGCCACTATCACTGATCTTCAGGGGAAGATATCCATCTTTGGCCATCGTCTGCAGCCGTCATTCAAGAAGAAGGAAATGCTTTTTCATTTCCAAGTGTTATGCAAGATTGTTGGCAAGCCATTATTGGGCAAAGCCGGAAGCTATGATGCTGTTACTGCTGAGAAATTCCGGGCCATGGCTGCTATTCACTCAGGGCAGAAGATGAATTGGTCTGCAATTTTATTTGGAGTTTTGCTTGAGACAGTCATCGCCTCCAAACAGGCTGTCTGCTTTGCTGTTCCTATAAGCAAGCTTCTGGAGACATTGGACATCGAGCTGGGGAAGCCGTCTGCTCTGAGTCGGTTCAAATTCTCAACCCTAAGGGATTGGCTCTCATGAAGTCCAAAAGTGTTCCACCCACTCCTTCCGATCTGGTGGCTGTCAAGATCGAACAGGGAGAAGAACAGGCTGCTGCTCGAAGACCTCGAGTCAAGCGCAAATTGACCATTCAGACTGACTCCGAGGAAACTCAGTCTGCTCCTTCGTCTCCAGCCAAGCCCCTTCCTAAAAAGCCACGAACCCGGATCACCAAGCCAATCAAAACCTTACCTCTCAAAACCTTACCCATATTGCCTTCCACAAAAGCCACCCCTGCACCCCAAACTACAACCCAACCTTCAACAGCTCCAACCACTGTACCCAAAGTAACCATCAGTGTCCCCTCTGCCATTCCCGTGGTCAAAGGGATTGTTATAACTGAATTGGGAGACTACACCCAATCAGGGATCAAGTCCCCGTCTTCCATCGGCAAGGGCAAGGCCATTCTCACTGAACCCATATCCTCAAAACCCAAATCTGCCGCTCAAACAGCCATCGACATCGCAATGGAAGATGTTGAAGAGAAGGTGAAGGAACTCACTGTGGTGTTTGATGAGTATGTCGAATACAGAACGATCAACCACATTGATATGTTCTTCGGAAAGCTGAGACGCCTACAAAAGATGGAACAAGAAGTCCTTAAGGGGACCGAGACAGACGATGTAAGAGTTGCTGTGCTTCGCAAAGATCTGTTCCAAGCCAACCAGAGATTCAGACTGGCAAATCTGCTCCTTGCAGCTAAGAAGGAGAACTTTGATCCGAGCAACCCGACTGCCAAAGATGATGGTGCAGTCATTGCTCAGCTGGAAATGGATGTTCATGCTCTTAATTGGCTGTTCGTTTTCAACGACAGAAGCTTAACATCTCTACTCCTGTTCCTAGCCCGGATCACCCGTCTGCGAGCAAGACTTTGGCTGAACCTTTAATAGCGCCGATTCCCTCTGGAACAGCGGATCAGACAGCGGATCAGTCAGCAGAACAGACAGCGGAGCAGCCACTGACCAATGCTCCGTCTGCCGCAGAAACTGCAGCCATGAATGTTCTGCTGGATTCCTCAACAACTTCTATTCATCTGGGATCTTCAGTCTCCCACACTCAGCACCGTCCAACCGCAGCACTTACAACAGTCATCTCACCAGCTTTCGTCGATCCAGATCTGGTAGTATCTACCGTTGTTGCAGCTTTACAGGTTGAGGAGCCTTCGAGACCTAGCACTCCTCCAGACCAATCTGCTGAAGATATGGCATTATTAGAAGAATTTTCTTCGGACTTGGTCACCTTGATCCGGTCCGAAACACGCAAATCTGCTATGTCTTCACTGATACCCATTGCCGCAGAAGCTAATCACACCTTCTCGTCATCTGATCACTCTTCAGACCATTTATCTGATGCAGCTCCATCCTTGGCAAGGTCCCTTCAGCACCTCTCTGATAACTGTCTATCTCTCTCTCAACGAGTCATAGAAGTTCATCAGAGTCAGGGGACTATATTTTTGGATTTTGAATCTTTCAAGGAGACGATGACATCAAGTATTAGGGGCCTTCAGCGAGGACTGAATGATATGTTCTCTCAGCAAGCTACTTATAAGAACAGTCTGAGAAAAGAGCAGATCGAGCTGGCCACTGAAGTTCGAGCATCCGTAGCCAATTCCCTTCGTGCTCAGGACACTCGTCTTGATGCTATCAGCGCTCAGCTAGCTCAGATTGTCGATTTTCTACAAAACGTTGCTGCTGACAAAAAGGGGGAAAAGAGTAAAGACTTCAAGCCACATCAGTCTTCAGCAAGAAAATAGCAGTTCTTATTAAGACAGACTTGTCTGTAATTGTAATAAGATTTTTGATCAATAAAAATCTAGTTCTTAGTTAAGTCCTTGTTCATTTATTTTGAACTAAATGGCTTCATCAATCCGAACTTCAACTTAACTATGTTCATTTATTTTGAACAAGAAGAAGTAATCGATCCGAAAGTATACGCTTCAGAGTTATTAAAAGACTGGATAAAAAGATATAGAAGCTAGGTTTTGTCATCATCAAAAAGGGGGAATTTGTTAGTTCCGGATTTTAACGATGACAAAACATATCAGACCTGATCGATAGATTTCAGACTGACCAGATCGATCGCTCAAAACAGATCAAGCTGATATGGTTTATCGCAAATCAGATCGGATCGATGGAAATCAGCCTGACCAGATCGAAGCTTCAGATCGATCTCAACTATTATCAGATCAGAGTAGTCAAGGCTGATTAAGAATTGGTTCTTCAGTTCGAATCATTAACGGCTATTTATTGAAGCATTTAATGTTGCAATTAATGCAGAAAAAGACCAAAGACTGAAGATTACCATAAAAGGTAAGAAGACAAAGAAGGGCTTACCTGACAGTCGCCAAAAGCATGAACCAGAACGGCAACTACCCTAAAGAAGAAGACTGCAGCTTACTCAGAGTTTAAGCAGAGTCAAGAGTTGCACATTAAGGGAAATAATGTCGTTGATACATACAACTATATAAGGATGCAACAGAAGAGCTCAAGAAGAGAGTCTGATCAATCGAAAAACGCAAAAGAAAGCAAAACAGCACAAGCTTACAAGCTCAGACTTTTTCGAGCTGAAAATCTTCATAAGCACAAGCATATTGTAATATTTGATCAAATTAGGATCATTGTGTGCATAGACTAATTTAGTCTATCTTGCGTATTCTGTACTGAGATATAGAAGTGAGAATCAATTGTAACTGTCAGACAGAGTGTGTCTGAACAGATCGAGAGACTAGGAGTTTCAGTCTGGTAGTGAGGTAAATCCAGCTGAATCGGGTTTGTACAACAGGATTGTATAAATCAAAGTCTTCTAGTGGAATCCTTCCTTAATTGGAAGAATGGGAGACGTAGAAGGATTACACCACCTTCGAACTTCCAGAAACATATTCCGTGTTTTATCATTCTGCATTCGCTATACTATTCAAGCCATCGAGCCGTTCTTACTAATCTAAGAACAGACCGTTCTGCACTAAAATATTCAGTGGTCTATTCTGCAGAAGAGTTGATTAAGAAACAGATTTCCTTCACTAAACGAAAGAAATCACAATGGATTAATTTTTAATAGGAGTGTTCATTCACCCCCCCTCTAAACACTCCGGACCGATCCTAACATTACCTATGAAATTGATATGAAATCTTTACAATTTAGGTACTAGTACACGTGACATTGGTATGAAACCTATACAATTTTGGTACTACTTACAAATAAAATTGGTATGAAACCTATGCAATTTCGGTATTAAGTATACATAAAATAGATATGAATCCTACAATTTTAGTACTTATCACACTTGAAATTAATATGAAATATATACAATTTGGTACTAATTACACATAAAATTGGCAAGAAACCGATATAACTTCGGTACTAAGTATATATAAAATTGGTATGAAACCTATAAATTTTTTGTCCTTATTACACATGAAATTGGTATAAAACCTATACAATTTTTGGTACTAATTACCCATGAAATTGATATGGAATCCTTACAATTTAGGTATTAGTTACATGTGACATTGGTATGAAACATATACAATTTGGTACTACTTACAAATAAAATTGGAATGAATTCCATGCAATTTTGGTACTAGGTATACATAAAACATGTATGAATCCTAACTAGTACCAAAATTGTATAGGTTTCATACCAACTTGACATGTAATAAGTACCAAAATTTTGTAGATTTATACCAATTTTATGTATACTTAGTACCAAAACTGTATTGGTTTAATACAAATTTCATTTGTAACTTATACCAAAATTGTATACGTTTAATACCAATTTCATATGTTGCCAGCACAAAAATTGTATTCTAAAGAGTTCACACAAATGGAAAGCAGCACGACCCAACTTGACAGAAATAGTGATCCACAAGACCACAACAAAAATAATTTGACTGCTTTTCAGAATCTTGGCTAGGTACCACCCTCATTGAAGAACCGTGCTTGAGCTGCTGCAGCTTTGTTTGATATAAATGCCGCAATAAAACTGTCCTGACCTGTGTGGTTGTGTATAGAAACCTCGAATGCGCCACGGAGTTGAGGAAAGTTGCAGTCCCTTCTCTTTAAAGTCCTCCATAGCCATCGGTACGTGTGTTTGAAAGAGGCTGAAGCACATTCATGTTAGGACTAATCCAGGTACGACAGGCACACCGAATATTCTACAAATTATTCCATCATTGACTGGTCTGCCAACTGTTCCAATCCAGCCAGCCAATCCCAATACCAATGTCGGGTGATTCATCCAGAAACTGCAAATTATTGGTAAATTATATTTAATGCATACTCTTCTGAGTGGATGATATTTTGAACCTTTTAGTAGAATTTAGTATATATAATCATGAATGTGGTACTTACATGCAAGTAAAAGGTGGTGAGACGAGACCAAATGAAAATGGAGGGGATGAAGTTGTGACACCGGGAGTGCTTGGAGTCCCTGGGGTGACAATTGGGGCGTTGACGATTGGGGTGGTGGGCGAAGTTCCAGCTCCTGGTGTTGGAGTAGTTGTTGTAGTTGGGGATGGGTTGAGGTCGGAGGGGAGTGGTAGTATGCGCCGCCTCCACTTGGAGTAGATTGACTGGTTAATATAAATGTATGGGTATTTGAGGGTTTTCAAATATTTGGAAAGTTATGTTTGTATTTTCGAAGCATGTAGGGAGTTTAAACAAATAAAATTGCTAAAATGGTGACTGATGTAAAAGAAATCTTGACATAGGTACTGAAATTACATTTAAGTTAGACCTTATGAAGTTTAAGCCACTTTGCCCTTATAGTAAATCTGACTAATTTATTTTCGAGGAAATACACTAAAACATTAATATGATTTTTATTCATTTCGATTTAGTTTCTAAAGTTTTCGTTGACCTGATTTTAGTCCATAAAATTTTAAAAAAATTATCAATTTAGTCCCCTATGGTCATAAGAAGTAAATGGTGAGAGAATGAATATGAAATATGTTTAAAATTTTAGGACTGAACTGTGAACAATCTATATTTGAGTTAGTCCTTAAAGTTTTAAAAATATATTTGAATCATTCAATTTCTATTTGTTTTTCACAATCGACTTAACATCGATGACTGAATAAGGAAAGTTTTTAAATTTAATGGACCAAATGGGATTTCCAAATCCGAGAGTGAATCTGGAATGAACTCATGCTCTAAGTTTTAATATATTATCCCATATTTCTTTCTTTTTACTTGTTGGTTAAATAAAATATATTTTTTTTCTAGGTATATATACGAGCAAATTCAGGATATCATTTATATGGGTGTCTCGTCTCCGGACTCCCTCTTGGTTTCTGTGAATGCTCTTTAAGACAAATGAGCAGCTGCAAAACCCTATTCCGTTCTTCGTTATCATTTGTAGAATTCAGAGCACGAATACCCAATTCAACTCTCCTTCACCATTTCTCTTCTTCTCTTTCACTTCATGACGGTAATATCCATTATCAAAGCTTTAAGTATATTCACATATATAATGTATGTGTGTGTGTGTGTGTTTTTTCTTTTGGATAAATGGGTGCTATTTAAAGCAAGTTTTGATTTTTCCTTCCTAACGTAGGGCCGAGGTTCAAAACTCCGAAGCCCTTTTCAATTTCCAGAAGCTTTGGTTCTGTGAGTGGCGCTACTTCATTGCAGACATGGGATTGCTCGGACAACTCCTTGGGTACAAGTGGGACTCCAGAGCTGCTTCAAGTTTCGAATAAAGATACAGTGGAAGAGTTACTTTTGAGAAACAAGGACGACGTTTCAAGTTTGATGAAATTGGAACGTCGGCCTGAAAACGATAATGAACATGGAAGCGATGCGAAGAGAGATCGGTGGTTTCCATATTTGAATAGATTCAAAGCAGGGGATGGATATTTGAGCAATACTGAAGTGTTGGAAGCAATGGATCCGTATATAATGGACGTGAGAAAGGAGAAGTTTAGGAATGTGGTGAATAACCGGACCTATTCCGTGTGTTTGGTGGTCGAAGGATTAAGTGATTTCGGCAATGTTTCAGCTGCATTCCGTTCTGCTGATGCCCTTGGTTTTCAGTCTGTCCATGTTGTGTCGTGTGGGAACTCAAGAAGGTGCACCATTGCTTGAAGCAAATATATCTTTTTAATTTTTAAGTTGATAGTTTGCTTGGTCTTTCTCATGCTTGAATTTCATATATTTTATTAGGCTTCCAAATGAAAGAAGGTTTTATATTTCAAATTTTAATACAAATACATTCAAATTGTTTGGCTAATTTTCAAATTGCTTGGCTAATTTTGAAATCTAAGGACTTTTGAATCCACCATCAATATCCTGTTATTTCAAATTCCTGATCATTGAAGTAATTTCAAATCCAACCCCCCGTAGAGTATGCGAACTTAATTCGTATCTGTTGACCCTATATCTTTAGAACTTTCATTTGACAACTTGCCATCTGTAATACTATCTTGTCTATGAAGCAGATATAGAGACAACCGACATGTTAGCATGGGAGCTGAAAAATGGTTGGATCTCGAACTTTGGAGTTCTGTCAAAGAGTGCTTTGGAGTTCTAAAATCACGTGGTTATAGAATTGTCACAACTCACTTGGGGATGGATACGGTTGAGTTCTCTTGAGTGATAAATATCAAATAGTTTTCTATTACATTTTTAATCTTGCCCTTGACGCAAGGAGTTTCTTTATGTTTACACTACATGGTGTAACAGTTGGAACTTTCTCCAGGTATCCGTCTATGATGTTGACTGGTCATTCCCAACTGCAATAGTCGTCGGGAATGAACTCAAGTATTTCTTTTCTACCCTGAAGCTTTGTGGCATTTATACATGTATATTCAGTGTTCTTTACAATGAAAAGAAAGTGCCTTACCTAATAAACAGTCGAATTGTTTTATCAATATTACAGCATATTTCTAGTCATTAACCTTAGATAATGTATTTTGGATCAGAAAATTTCATGTATTAATGTTACTGGTATCAGGGGGATAAGTGCCGAAGCTCTAGAGCTATCAGATTTGCACTGCAGTATTCCCATGAGAGGCATGGTAGATTCATTCAATGTTTCTGTAGCTGCTGGACTTGTTATGCACCAAGCTGTACGTGACAGGACTTTACGCATGGTAATTCAACAATCTTTCCGAACCCATTTACTTGGGTAAAATTTTTAGGGGAAAAAATACTCTGCTGTCCTAAAAACACTTATCTGGTAATTATCGAATGCCTCGCATCTATCTTTTATTTTGTTTTTATACTTTTGGCATAGGGTTGTCATGGGGATCTAACAGAAGAAGAGAGACAAATCCTACTAGCCGAGTTTTATCTGCGCCACAGTAATAGTGCTATGAGTATTGCTAATGAATTTGCCACAAGGAAGTTAACCAGGACAACGTCAAAACTTTAACGGTCTAATATCGGCTCATTGAACAGATGTTGTATCGTACCACTGTCAATAATCATGACTACCGTCTTTCAACGGGGTAATTTTTTCAGTTTCTGCTATTGATCCTATCGGATAATGCTTTCACCATAGTTCTTGTCTTGTTATCATCCCTTTAACGCAACGTGCGACACTTAATAGCTGTTAGATTTGTTTAACTTCGCTAGAAAAAAGGGCCAAAGAGTACAAAGAAACTAGTACTGAAATTATAACAAAAGTTTCAGTATGCCAATTGTGGTGATACAAGTATGCCTTGAATTCTTGGATATGATTCCCTGGTAATTCAAAAATTTCTGGCCATTCCGCAAGTCTTTCTATCTCAAAAACTTGACAGAAGGACAGGTAATCTTACAGGAATGAACGCTCGTAGTTCCAACAATTTCTGATGAGTACTTCTGATTGTAAGAAACATCTAAACAGGGAGAGCAATGGAAACCAGCTACAATCCCGATATCTGATATATTGAATCGAATCTAATTTAGACATTTGATGAAGGCGCAAGCAAGCAGTTGGCATTTGATGGACCAATGAAGAGCTCCAAGCAGAACGAACAACCACAGATTGATGTACCTTTTTTTTCCAACTTTGTCTAAATCTCTAAGAGAGAACTGATACAAGATCATCCCAAATTTTGAGCGAATGTTTGAGTCTGTTAAGAATATAAGAAATAATGGTAAAGAATGTACCTGCAGCAGACTGATGGTAATGAAAGCTGTGTTGAAGCAAGCTTAAAAGAGATGCCTTCCATTTAGTTTTTCATAGAAAATATCCGAACGTCTCTCTAAAAAAGTTTTTGTGAGTTGAAGCCAAAAAACAGCTGACCATTTTAAAAAACAGCAGGAAACCTTACTTGTACTGGTTTCTCATAATCATAACCAAGACAATTCTTTTGGTAAATATGGACCTTTCAGTGTCCATTTGAGCTACCAAACAAGACTTTATCGCTTCTTCCTGTCCTTCGCTCTCGACAAATGAGTAATAATATTGAGGGCTAGTTGGTCTTCATAGCCCTTTCTAATTTTTCTGCAACAGCTCTTGGAGACTTCTGCTGGAGGGCAATACTCTCAGGATTCTGCACGAGGAAGGCTGAATAAATAAAAAGAACAAGAAAATATGAAAAGGGCTTAGAGTCAGCCAAAAGGTACCTCTTGTAACACAAGAGGCCACGACAAAGATCTGATCAATGTTCACTCTGTCATATAGCCTTAACAAATTGTAATTCTCTTCCACGTGGTTAGGTAAATTTACGGGTAGATGACCGAGATTAACTCCTTCGGAAAAGAAGGCAACTTTTCCCAGTATCCAACGTACCGATGTTGGCTTGTATTGAGACCTACAAAGCTTAAAGAATCACAAAATCGAACGAACTAGGATTTACTCAGTGTCCGTAGTTGTTTTCTGTATACATATTTTGTTCAAACGAAAATCAATAATGCCACCTTAGAATTGTCAAGCTCCTTAGTTTTGCACCTTTTAAGATTTCATAAAGAGCTCAACTGCTGAATTATGCCGAAGCAACTTTTACCCCGTAATGAAAAATCCATCATGGCTTAATTTATGATCAATAAAAAATCAACCTGAAAATTTCCTATCAACAGAGTGAATAACATCAATACCATAATGCCCTTGAGGATGTATAAATCATATGCTGAGAATATTTCCATCTACATTGGATGAGAATATTCTCATCCAAAGGTGTTGTGTACCCTTAAGGGCACAACCCTTAAGGATAGCAACAACCCAAGCTTAAGGACAGTAAATATACTGTAGGTTACTTTCAACCAGTTGCTCGTGGGTTCCAAGTCATTCCCATTGTGCTGCAAACAAATACCAATGAGTCGCGAGTGGAACTGATAGTAAAACATGTAAAGACCTGGATTTTTGGTTATGGGATAACTAAAACATGATTAGAAAGAGTTTGAAATTTTCTAAACTCTAGCCTAGAGTTTCAATACATCAAGGAGTCCTCATCCATCTCAAACTCATCCTTTAACCATCGAATTTCAGCAGCTTAGGATCGAACAGATTCTGATCTTCACCACAACAAATTGCTTCGATTTGTTCCTTTATTCTCGAAGGATTTTGCTCTAAAACTCCTCATATGTTTCTCTTTAAGTTATTGATAAACATTGGCAAGAATATCATAAGATTTGGATTGTTAAATTCGATCACCTCAGCCTTCGAAAGACTCCACCGTATCACAGCTAGCAAGATCGAAACAGAATCTGTAATCCACCCAGAATCTGCACAATTATATCCCCGATAATCTCGATCAAGAGTCATACTCCAACACCTCAACTTAGCCTCCACTTTTGCCTATAAATAGGACAACCCTTGGATGTATTATTCACATCACAAGCCACCTCTTTCTCAGCCTCAATCCAGCAGCCTTTCAGCAAGCAAGCAACCTTCGAAAAATCAGTCCTTAATCCATCGAGTTCTGGCAGATTTCTGAACCCAAAACCGATAATTTGTTGCCTCGTGTTTTGTTCAGAAGTTACAGCAACAATTCGAAATAAAATTCCAGCAATCTTCCAACACAGAAACTCGAGTTTTAAGCCTCCAAAAGCTTGCATACTCTGCACCAACCTCTCGACCCTTTCTGCTTTCGAACTCTAAGTATCTTCCAGCAGCCAAAACCGAGAGATCAAGCCATAGAATTCACGTCTGTGTTTCCAGAAAGCTTTAAGCATTATATTCGAAACCCTTCCCTTTTTTCCAGCCAGTTGTCGAGAAGCAAACTTAGTACATCTTAGCCAAGTTTCAACACGTTGTTCCATCGAAGTGCAACCAAGATTTTCGTTGGAATTCGTTTGAGAATTCTGTTCGAAGGGTTCCAGAATCTGGTGCAAGCTTTGGACGTCCTTTTCGTGTTGTTCAAAAGCCAAGGAGATAAGAATTCAAGTGTGTCATACCTTTGATCAATCAAGCACGATACCAAGCACTGTAAGTGGGCTTTTGTTAAGTATTCGTTTCGTTTTCAAAAATACTATGTATGTTTTTAAATTCCCAATCGATATGTATTATGTTGAAATTATGAAAGTATATTTTGTAAGCACGTTAAACTCGAAATCTAATTGGATTTGGATCCCCATGACCCTGATGCGGTGGGGTGTAACCGCTAAAAGAACCTTATACGGTGGTAATCCGTTGTTTCTGGATTATCCAGACCCTTTATTCGTGGGTTAGCCGATGTTATGACCTCATCTCTAGGAGGGATAATTCTAGAGACTGATATCAGTACCAAGAAGAGAGTAGAATGCTTTACTGTGCTTAAGTATATGAAAATTATGAACGATATGTTATGTCATGGCTCGTAAGGGCAACCAAGTATGTTAAGATACATTCATATCGGTTTATGCAAGTTTTATGATACAAGTTTATGAAAATTATGTATATGTATGATATCGATTGTCCCCCACTTGCTGAGTGTTTTCCAAAGCACTCAACCCCTTACTCTACATCCCCAGATAAAGCCGAAGAAGAATTAGAGCAAGAAGAAGAGCACCAATTTTGGGGTTGGTGAAATCAAGTCCGCTGCGTAGATCAAGATCTTCTATGTTTTCAAGTTTTAAGACAATTTTAATTATTCAGTTGTTAAGTTTTTAATTCCGTATTTCTTTATTCATTGTAAAGACAATGGTTTTTTATTTTTATGGAAAAAGACTGGCTTTTCAGTTGTTATGATATTATGAGGCTTATTGATTTCAAGTTGTTATGGAAATCAATGCCGGTGTTATTGACCCCGGTCTCGGGGCGTGACATTTTAGTGGTATCAGAGCTAGCCAGGTTCCATAATCCCGCTGGGAAAAGTATTCTAGTTAAGAAAATAACTAGAAGAAAATTACGGTTGAAATAGACCAACTGGAGAAATAAATACAGTTGGGTGAAAATGGTCGTTTCATGATAATTACGATAATCAGAAGTCCAATCTGATTAATCACATGAATACGAAAATTTTCGAAATTTTAAAATTTTCAGTTTCTGTTTTTAAAATTTTATTTTCGAAAAAAAAAATCGATTTTTAAGAATTATTTTCGGATTTTTCGATTTTCTTACAGTAAACCCTAAGCTCCAAGTCGTCGCCGACGCCTGCCGCCACGATAGCCGTCGACGAGTATACCATTCGAACCGTCTCTTCCAGTCGACCCTACTGTCCAAGTTTCGGATCGATCGGATTCCGTTTGCTCTGTCAATTTCGCATTCGAAATCTAAGAACCCTAATTCCCAAATTGGTTTGTTTCCCCGATTTTCTGAGCATATGTTGATTGTTTTGAAATTAAAAATTTTCGTGTGATTATTCCAGCAAGTCGATCATTAGCCCTCTGTCAATTTTGGATTCCAAGCTTCGATTAGGAATAATTTCGAAACCCTAAATTCGAGTTATGAACCCTAATTTCAGATTTAAAAAAAAAAATAATATTCCAGATTGCAAAATCAGAAGCTAAGGGAATTTGAACACCTGACGCAAACTCCCGACATGTCAGTGGTAGAGTATACCGCAAAGTTCAACTCGCTAGGGACGTATGCACCAAGCATAATGGCAGACGAGTCCCTGAAACTACATCGCTTTAGGATTGGATTGAACAGTCGTATCCAATCCGCCATTGCGATTTTTGAGACCGCAAATTTTGGAGATCTAATGGGAGCAGCCATCAGGGCTGAAGCAGACATAAAGCATCGCGAGGAAGAATTTAAGCGCAAGCGACCCTCCATTAGTCAGCATACCTCTAATGGTCAAAACTTCAAGAGGCCTAACCCGTCCAGTAATCAGCGAAAAGGACCAACGATAGGGCCAACCCAACAGAGGTACCCAAAATGTTCCAACTGTGGCTACAACCATCCGGGAGAATGCCTTAAGGGAAAAGGAGTATGTTTCCGATGTGGGAAGATAGGCCACCGTATTGCCGAATGTCCCGAACCTGATATGAGGGGGACGACTGTAAGGAATAACAGCCCTCGTAGTAAACCAAAGGAGACTAAGCCGAACGCCAGAGTGTTTGCTATAACGCGAGAAGAGGCCGAGGATGCAAACGACGTTGTGGCAGGTACCATTTATTTAAACGAATTACCTGCGTATACATTTTTTGATTGTGGTGCCACACATTCGTTTATGTCCAAAAGGTTTGCTAAGAAACTAGCCCTTAAGCTAGAACTGCTTAGTGAACCATATAACGTAGCAACACCAGCCAATAAGACCCTTATAGCACATAGCATTCACCGAAATTGTAATCTTAGTATTAATGAAATCAAGTTTAATGCTGAGCTAATTCAACTCAACATGGTGGATTTTGATGTTATATTGGGAATGGATTGGTTATCCAAACATCATGGAGTAGTAGACTGCCGTAACAAGAATGTTAAACTACGGACTCCAGACGAGAAGGAGATCGTATACCATGGCAAAGCTAAGGAACGAAAATTTCTACTAACGGCAACACAAACTTGGAAAGCCGTAAAGAACGGTGAAGAAGTTTACCTAGCTACAATAAGCGAAGTAAAAGAGGAAGATGGACCCAGGATAGAAGACATAGCCGTTGTACAAGAATTTCCGGATGCCTTTCCTGAAGAACTGCCCGGTTCTGTTCCAAACCGAGAATTGGAATTTGATATTAATTTGGTGCCAGGCGCTACACCAGTCTCAAAGGCACCATACCGAATGGCTCCAGCCGAATTAAAAGAACTCAAAGAACAACTTCAGGATCTCTTAGACAAGAGACAAATCAGACCAAGTGTATCCCCATGGGGAGCTCCAGAGTTGTTTGTAAAGAAGAAAGATGGGAGCATGAGATTGTGCATCGACTACAGAGAGCTGAATAAGATCACAATCAAGAACAAGTACCCTCTTCCAAGGATAGATGACCTGTTCGATCAACTCAAATGAGCTAAAGTCTTTTCTAAGCTCGATCTAAGGTCAGGCTATCACCAACTAAAGATAAAAGCTGATGACATACCAAAAACAGCATTCAGAACGAGGTATGGACATTACGAATTCACGGTAATGCCATTTGGCTTGACAAACGCGCCAGCAGTATTCATGGATTTAATGAATCGTGTATTCAAGCCATTCCTGGACGACTTTGTAGTAGTGTTCATCGACGGCATACTCATTTACTCGTCGAGTAATGAAGAACACGAACGACACCTTCGTCTTACGCTCCAGACACTAAGAGAGAAAGAACTCTACGCCAAGTCTAACAAATGTGAATTTTGGCTAGAAAGTGTATCTTTCTTAGGTCACATAATATCAAAGGAAGGCGTATCAGTGGACCCTAAAAAGGTAGAGGCAGTTTTAGATTGGCCTAGACCAACGACAGTGACTGAAATCCGAAGCTTCTTGGGATTAGCTGGTTACTACCGGAAGTTTGTCGAAGGATTTTCGTCAATAGCAGTACCTCTTACCAGGCTCACACAAAAGAACGCAAAGTTCATATGGAGTGAAGAATGCGAGAAGAGCTTTGAGACTTTAAAGGAAAAGCTCTCATCTGCACCGGTACTAGTATTACCAACTGAAGACATGAGTTTCACTATTTATAGTGATGCATCTAAAGAAGGACTAGGATGTGTACTCATGCAGGAAGGAAGTGTGATTGCTTATGCTTCAAGACAGCTCAAACCCCATGAGCAAAACTACCCTACGCATGACCTCGAGTTAGCCGCAGTAGTGTTCGCCTTGAAGATTTGGAGACACTATCTGTATGGCGCCAAGTGCGAAGTGTTCACGGATCATCAAAGCCTCAAGTACTTGTTCACTCAAAAGGAACTCAACATTAGGCAGAGACGATGGATCGAACTTCTAAAAGACTACTATCTCACTATTAGCTACCACCCCGGCAAGGCAAACAAAGTAGCAGATGCTTTGAGCCGGAAAGGCAAAGAAAAAATAATCTTAGCTACGGTCTCAGCTCAACCTTGTCTTCGAGAGACCATCAAGCTAAGCCAAGATCAAGATCCGAGCCTAACCAAGCTAAAAGAACAAGTCAGGGAGAAGAAAATTACTGACTTTGAGATCGATAACAATGGAATTCTGTGGATGAAAGGACGATTGTGCGTTCCAGATGTGAACAACATAAGACAAAGTAATGTCTGAAGCGCACAAGTCAAAGTTTTCAGTCCACCCTGGGAGTACAAAGATGTACAAGGATCTGAAGGAAAGTTTTTGGTGGAACGCCATGAAGAAAGACGTAGCTGAATTTGTTGCCCGATGCTTAGTATGTCAGCAAGTGAAAGCTGAGCATCAGAGACCCGGAGGACTTCTTCAACCTCTGGAAATCCCGGAATGGAAATGGGATCACATCTCCATGGATTTTGTCGTGGGCCTACCAAAGTCAAAACAGAGCCATGACGGAATTTGGGCAATTGTTGATAGACTAACCAAGTCAGCACAGAGATCCTAGATTCGTGTCGCGTTTCTGGAAAAGCTTTCAGCAAGCTATGGGAAGTAAAGTGACTCTTAGCACGGCCTATCACCCACAAATCGATGGCCAGACAGAAAGGACTATCCAAACCCTCGAAGACATGCTAAGAGCTTGTGTATTGGATTTTACTGCAAATTGGAGCGAACTATTACCTCTAGTCGAGTTTGCTTACAATAACAGCTATCATAGTAGCATTGGGATGGCGCCATACGAAGCACTCTATGGGCGCAAATGTCGATCACCCTTATACTGGGATGAAGTAGGAGAAAGAGCTATCACAGGACCAGAGTTAGTGCAAGCTACTACTGACAAGATAGCCATCATCAGAGATAGGTTCAAGACAGCCCAGGACCGACAGAAGAGTTGGGCTGATCTGAAAAGGAGACCAGTGGATATCGAGATTGGTGAAAAGCTCTACGTAAAGATTTTACCAATGAAAGGAGTAATTAGATTCGACAAAAAGGAAAGTTGAACCCAAGATATGTGGGACCATTTGAAGTTCTAGAAAAGGTGGGAACGCTAGCATATAAAATAGCACTACCGCCAAATCTGTCGAGAATTCACAATGTCTTCCACGTATCACAACTAAGGAAATACATTGCTGACCCAAGCCATGTGCTTGAAGCAGAACCCCTAGTAACTCAAGGGAATTTGGACGAAACATTGAAATACGAAGAAATCCCAAGCCGTATCCTGGATACCAAGAACCAAGTTCTGAGAAGAAGGACCATTCCTTACGTCAAGGTCCAATGGTCAAATCATACGGAAAGAGAAGCTACTTGGGAAATGGAAGAATCATTGCGGGAGAAATATCCCTACCTGTTCCAAGATCAAGTTGACTCAAGTTTCGAGGACGAAACTTCCAATAAGGAGGGAGGGATGTAAAGACCCGGATTTTTGGTTATGGGATAACTAAAACATGATTAGAAAGAGTTTGAAATTTCCTAAACTCTAGCCTAGAGTTTCAATACATCAAGGAGTCCTCATCCATCTCAAACTCATCCTTTAACCATCGAATTTCAGCAGCTTAGGATCGAACAGATTCTGATCTTCACCACAACAAATTGCTTCGATTTGTTCCTTTATTCTCGAAGGATTTTGCTCTAAAACTCCTCATATGTTTCTCTTTAAGTTATTGATAAACATTGGCAAGAATATCATAAGATTTGGATTGTTAAATTCGATCACCTCAGCCTTCGAAAGACTCCACCGTATCACAGCTAGCAAGATCGAAACAGAATCTGTAATCCACCCAGAATCTGCACAATTATATCCCCGATAATCTCGATCAAGAGTCCCACTCCAACACCTCAACTTAGCCTCCACTTTTGCCTATAAATAGGACAACCCTTGTATTATTCACATCACAAGCCACCTCTTTCTCAGCCTCAATCCAGCAGCCTTTCAGCAAGCAAGCAACCTTCGAAAAATCAGTCCTTAATCCATCGAGTTCTGGCAGATTTCTGAACCCAAAACCGATAATTTGTTGCCTCGTTTTGTTCAGAAGTTACAGCAACAATTCGAAATAAAATTCCAGCAATCTTCCAACACAGAAACTCGAGTTTTAAGCCTCCAAAAGCTTGCATACTCTGCACCAACCTCTCGACCCTTTCTGCTTTCGAACTCTAAGTATCTTCCAGCAGCCAAAACCGAGAGATCAAGCCATAGACTTCACGTCTGTGTTTCCAGAAAGCTTTAAGCATTATATTCGAAACCCTTCCCTTTTTTCCAGCCAGTTGCCGAGAAGCAAACTTAGTACATCTTAGCCAAGTTTCAACACGTTGTTCCATCGAAGTGCAACCAAGATTTTCGTTGGAATTCGTTTGAGAATTCTGTTCGAAGGGTTCCAGAATCTGGTGCAAGCTTTGGACGTCCTTTTCGTGTTGTTCAAAAGCCAAGGAGATAAGAATTCAAGTGTGTCATACCTTTGATCAATCAAGCACGATACCAAGCACTGTAAGTGGGCTTTTGTTAAGTATCCGTTTCGTTTTCAAAAATACTATGTATGTTTTTAAATTCCCAATCGATATGTATTATGTTGAAATTATGAAAGTATATTTTGTAAGCACGTTAAACTCGAAATCTAATTGGATTTGGATCCCCATGACCCTGATGCGGTGGGGTGTAACCGCTAAAAGAACCTTATACGGTGGTAATCCGTTGTTTCTGGATTATCCAGACCCTTTATTCGTGGGTTAGCCGATGTTATGACCTCATCTCTAGGAGGGATAATTCTAGAGACTGATATCAGTACCAAGAAGATAGTAGAATGCTTTACTGTGCTTAAGTATATGAAAATTATGACGATATGTTATGTCATGGCTCGTAAGGGCAACCAAGTATGTTAAGATACATTCATATCGGTTTATGCAAGTTTTATGATACAAGTTTATGAAAATTATGTATATGTATGATATCGATTGTCCCCCACTTGCTGAGTGTTTTCCAAAGCACTCAACCCCTTACTCTACATCCCCAGATAAAGCCGAAGAAGAATTAGAGCAAGAAGAAGAGCACCAATTTTGGGGTTGGTGAAATCAAGTCCACTGCGTAGATCAAGATCTTCTATGTTTTCAAGTTTTCCGGTTTTAAGACAATTTTAATTATTCAGTTGTTAAGTTTTTAATTCCGTATTTCTTTATTCATTGTAAAGACAATGGTTTTTTATTTTTATGGAAAAAGACTGGCTTTTCAGTTGTTATGATATTATGAGGCTTATTGATTTCAAGTTGTTATGGAAATCAATGTCGGTGTTATTGACCCCGGTCTCGGGGCGTGACAAAACAAATCAAATTTCGAGCTATTTTTATATGCCTGAGAGTCGTCAATCCCCGGAAAGTGGGATAAAGAATCTTGACAGAAACAGAGTTGCTGGATACAACAGGAAGAGCCCATCCGTATATCCCATAACGATATGGCCCCTTTGCATCCAAATACAATGGCTTTCTGAAGACTCCGGTAGTGTTACTCCCACATGGATTCACCACAGTATCTGACGGAAGTAGAAACAGGTAACAAACTGTTGGGTTTCCGTACCCCGGCTGGGTTTCCGTACCCCGGCGCCAGATCCAAACGCAGCGGAAAAATACAATAAACAGATCTGACCCGGGGACGATCGATCGCGCCTGATTCATATATAATTATGCAAATATCGAATATAATGCACGAAAAGAGAATTACCGATAACAGCGAAATCAATCTGATGTCGGTGGTCCTCGAGTCCAATCAACCTGACCAGATCTACAAGCCAACACCAGTGCTAGTTTGGTGTTAGCGTTTCTATGAGAGTGAATGGAATTGGAATGAAATTTAACCCTAGACAAGGTTATATTTATAGTGGTTAGCTAATTGGGCTAGGGTCCATAAAGCCCATCGGGCCAACATTTGGCTTGCTGGGCATTTATGCTAACAATCTCCCACTTGCCCAAAAGCCAACACAAAACTACAAACTCATAATCCAAGTAACTCAATCTAATTGAACAACTTGATGTACTGCCAATGTACATAATTATGAGACATAAATATATCAAATGATTTAATTTTAGAACTTTCTATAAATGAAACAATTTCAAATATAGAACTCCACTAAATTGAGGAGCTTTCAAAAATTAAATTCATCTCTTCTAAATCACTCAGTTTGAGCACTTAACATTTAAGTCTCAATTCTCATCGATAGATCGGCGGCCGGTTGATTGTGACCCAGCGAGGCTCAAGTGTATCATAGCAGTAGGATCACAACCTTTGTGATTTTAGAAGTCAAACAACTTCTTTGGGCTTACCCTGAATGCCTCATTGTCAATTAAACTCTTTTAATAGACAATGGCCGAAATATAATTCCAGCAACAACCTACCGATCGTGGGTAGCGCCCACATCTGCGCTTCACGAAGACCTAGATACAAATGACTAGCAACGTACGAGAACCTGTCAGCCATAGTTAGCGTGCAGTACATTCCTTTCACTCATTTTGTCCCGATTGAATCAAGGGCATTGGTTGGTCGAGGCCCCTTATGATTTCAATAACTATGTATTTGTTTCACATTATATGATTCCTTGTGTGCGTATATGAAAAACCCATTTTTCACAAGCACTACCCACTCTGGCCAGAGATTCCTCGAATCATATATAGAAAAACACATAGGACATCCTGGTTCATCAAGACCAGTGGTGAATCCCCAATGACAATCATAGGCCTCTGACAGCATCACTGAATACCCAAAATAATGACTTTATGACCCACATGTGATCAGTCATTAAATCAAAGTACACAACTATCTATCAAGACCTCAATGACGCCTCGGGTCATGAGGAGTAATGGTGCACAACTATGACTAGAAATTCTATACTCGACAAATGGTAACCACTTATAGAATTCCGAGTAGGGTCGTTCAGTGAACTCATTCCTAATGAGCACCTATTCATGTGTGCTGACTTCTCCAAGCCAACGCCGATGAAACGCGGCGCACTACACTAGACACATCATGAATACCAGTCTCTAACGAGCATATATCGATATCCCATTCTCGAAGGCTCATCGACCAGGAACATTTAGAAATCGCAGTCGAGAATGTATTTCATGGTCACCATCAAATGCGTAACCACATTCTATGGACTATAGCAACTTCAAGGACTTCATCAATACATCAAGATGTATGGGTAAACAGATGAAGACGTGCCATATATATTAATATTCAAACAAAAATTTGTCATAATAAGATTATAAGTACAATCAATCAACTATTGATTTACTTAATCATGTATGATAATAATATCTTTTACTTTCCCAAAGCCAACTACTCATGTGTCTTAAGACCATCTTCCCAAGATGTCTAACAGACACCAATCATTGTAAATACTTTGTCAGTGGATTCACTATATTTTTCTGTTGAAGCGATTCTCTCGATAATAATGTCGCGTCTACTATCTCTCTCATTAGACAGTATTTTCTCAATATATGTTTGGATCCTGATGAGATCTTGGCTATTCATAATAGCTCAAATGTTGTCACAGTACACAGAGACTGTGTCAACTGCACTAGAAATTACACCCAACTCTTGGATGAAATTTCTTATCCAAACTGCCTATTTACTGCATCGTATGCTGCAATGTATTCAGCTTCACTGGTGGAATCCAATGTGGTGTCTTGCTTGGAACGTTTCCAAGAGACATCATCATCATTGAGCTTAAATACAAATCCGAACATCGATATGGTATCATCTACATCCAAATTAAAAACCAGCATCAGCTTAGCCTTCAACTTTTATTTCTCCACTTACAGATCCAAAAACCATGAACATATCATAAGTTCTTCATAAGAACTTGATGATTATTTTCACAGTTTTCCAGTGACCTTCACCTGGATCTGTTTGATGTCTGCCCATTACTCTAAGAACATAGATCAGGTCAAGTACATACCATAGCATACAATATGCTATTAAAAGTAGAAATATAAGGTACCAATGTCATCTTTTCTCCCCCCTCATCAATCTTAAGACCCATTGACTCGAGAGATGAATACTATGACATATTATGTTGTAACTCATTTTTCGACTATTCTATGCTAAACCCTTTTAGCACAGTGTTTATGTACGTAGATTGAGAGATCTCAAGCATCCTTTAGATCTATCTCTATAGATCCGTATGCTAAGCACGTATGACGCTTCTCCCAATCTTACATGGAGAAATTAGTAGATAATCACGCTTTAATTGATTAATCCAATACCATTCACAATGAGCATGATATAATCGACTTAAAGCATCACAAATATAACCATGCTCCCACTAACCTTTTTGCACACACATGCCACTTCCGGATTTTAACAAAACCAAACACTTTGATTATGTTATGAAAACGGAAGTTCAAACTTCGAGATGCGTTCTTAGGCCCATAAATGGACCTCTGGAGTTTGAAAACATTTTTCTCACTACAAGAAGTTGTAAACACATTTGGTTGCTACATTTCTACCTCAATGCCACCACTGAGAAATGTTGTGTTCACATCCATTACTCATATCTCATATTCATAATATAAAGATATAACTAATAAAATCTAAATAGACTATAGCATCATAACCGATGAAAATTTTCTCATAAACAACTCTTTGCCTATGAGAATAATCGTTTCTCACCAGTCAAGCTTTGAAGGTCACTACCTTCCCATCCACTCCAAGCTTTCACTAGTAAATCCATGCAGCCAATGAGAACAATTCCCAAAGAGGATCTACTAAGGCCCATACCTTATTGGAGTACATGGAGTCTATTTCAAATTTCACGGCTTCTCGCCAATATCCCAAAATGATGTCCAACATCGTCTCCTTGAAAGTTCTAGGATCACATCCATGGTCAAAATCATTTTGACTACTTTCTATGAGTAAATTCAATTTATCAGGAGTTCTTGAAACATTTTCAAATCTCCTTCGTGCGTGTAAATCAAAGGTTATGATTGACTCAATTAATTTCACCGTTTTCACTTTTCTAGTGGTTTGTGGTTCTTGAACCCTTTCAAGTTATATTATGTTGTCATCCTTTCTAATAGAAACATTTTCTCTAGAAAGATTGCACTTGCGAAACAAACTCTTTGCCTGCAATTGATAATATAAATTTCCACAACATAACATAAGATGGATCAACTATCCAACTCCTCTCCCACTGGCTGCTTCACATAAGCAGAACAATCTCAAAATATAAATTTGGATTATTTTTCAATCCATATCGTATAAGGAGTTTTGGTCACTGCATTGGTATGAATTATATTCAACAAATATGTAACTTTAGAGAGTTACTCAGAGATAATCACATTCTCTTTAAGATAACTCAACATCATCTTGCACTAACATTTAGTGCTCCACATATGTCCATATGAATCAGATTCAATGGACATTCAGCACATGCTAAATATATGTTGGATTTAAGTTATCATTCTTTTTATATTCTTTGAATATAATCATACTAATCATTCATAAGTTCACCAGATTCAATAAAACATGCATTCTTAAAAATAATGCAAATCACATTCGCATATTTAAAAGAATATCATTCTCTATCAAAATAGGAACAATGTTCATGATTAAATCTAGAACAAATAAATAATTGCTCAAACCAGTTCCTAACCAGTTCAAGATTTTATATTAAATAAATGTTTCAAACAGCCATGGCAACAACTCTTGCTACAATGCTTAGCCTCAGGTAGGTTCACCTTCCTAGGGCTCTCTACTTCTTCACATCACATGCAACTCTTTGCAAAAATGCGAGCACAACTGGCATCATATACCATAGAAGTAGAACCAATAGAAACATTTAATTTTAATATATAACATACCATTTCTAGAACGCTTCTAGTATATGTATTCCTTATAATTTTGCTCTAGTGACCAGCAGTGAAAAACATAGATGCCTCTCATTTCTTAGTTGCTACTATATCCCTTTTCGTCTTTCAAGGTTGGGAACCATTTCCCTTCCTCTTCTTTATCCTTGAACTCTTCCTACCATTGGTAGAAGATTCGACAAGAAGAACATGTTTCTCCTTTTGAATCAAGGACTCATGAGTTTCCAACATTTTGACTATAAGATCAAATCTATAGCCAGTTAATGAGGATTTGTCACATTCAGATTTTCCAATATCTCAACAAGAGATATTTTTCTTACACCATGCTCATAGACCGAAGCCCCATCTCGCATGTGAAATGAAAAATAGCTCTTTTGAAATCGCGAGTCTCAGTAATCGCGTCCGTTCACCAAACAACATTTGTAGGTGTTGGAAAATATCAGCAATGTGAACGAATTTCTCATATCTGTGTTGAAACTCATTGGTGACATTGATGCTATCATATAGCACATAGTCTAGAGATCATCGTCCCATCACTTCTCAAGTGTGGCAATCTCTTCATGAGACGAACCGGGAGACACTTCAACAGGAGACTCCCACCAAGGGTATATAGCAATCTTTTAGAAGCAAGCACTATTTTTACATTAATAGTCAATCAGAATAATTTGGTGCGGTTACTTTGTTTATATCGAGAATTGATGCAATCGGATTCACGGCAATCACAATACTGAGAATAAACAGAAAATACATGCAAACCGTTTGATTATTAATTAATTCAAAAACTATGGACTTTAGTTATTGAATGCTCCCACTAAATTTTTCGAATTCATCACCCTCATGACAAATGAACGGAAAATCGTATTTTCTTAGTGGGCTTGGAGTCCAACTAGCTCATGATAGCCCCGGGCGAGGGTCCAGCCGACCTCATGATACTAAAGGTAGCTCACAATTGCATCATATGCAACCCCCAAGATATTCGTCTCGTGATTGACATAACCCTACGGAGGCAGGCCAATTATGCCTTCTCACGTCAAACCAACCCATCCCACGGATGGTAATGTCCGCCAATAGGACCTCACGAGGGTGAGTAATCTTAAAGGTTAACAGAACCCTATCCATAATTAAGTGGCAGTTAAACACACAGCTTTCCAATGTCAAATGCCCCCCACGAGGGTGAGACAAGACACCTGACACAAGTAGCGTCTCATGGCTTAACTGTTGATGGAAGACAGGAAACAACAAACTCCTTTGAGCTCCCTTTACAGTTTGATATTAAAAATTTTGAATCATATTCAAAAGAGGGATTTAATAATTTTCAAATCTCATCAAGTACTTGTTTGTTTGATTGCCGGATTCATGCAACTATGTTTTATTCATGCAGTCATATGTACTAATAAAACATACAAACAAACATTTATCATACATCACATGCATAATAAAAATAAATATGGACGATTACGGCCTTTTCCTAATTGATCCACGTGAGCCATACGTGGATCACAAGTCTGTCTAAGGTGATGCAGGTATGCAATGCAATCCTATTACATTTTGTTTCCATCCTACAAGTCTTGATCTTGGTGCTCCGTCTTCAATCTCGATCTCCCACTAATTCTAAAGATTTTACATTTAAATCGTGCAAACAAGAGAATAGGGATACAAATCCGGGGTGGGATACATCAGAAAATAGAGAGAGCAGGCTCGCAGGCCTGATAACCAAAATCACAATAATAATGAAACAATAAAAACCTAAACATTCACCTAAACACATTGGTCAAGGCCCATAATCATCCATCATGCAATTACAACATATGTAATTAAACATTAAACTAAACAATTACATCATATGTAATTGTACTAATTACATCACATGTAACTAGATCAAAATAATTAATTTATTCTATCGTTTCCCCACTAATCGCATCATTAATTGAAAATAAAATTAACAAATTAAATAAAACCATTTTATTTAATTTCTAATTAATTAATTTTCAATTAATTGGTAAAATCACTATTTTACCTATTAGTCATATTAATCGAAAAATAAAATTAACAAACTAAATGAAACACTTTCATTTAATTTCTAATTAATTAAATTATCAATTAATTGGTAAATCACAATTTTACCTCAAATCATAATATTAGCCAAAAATAAAATTAACAAATTAAATGAAACTTTTTCATTCAATTTTTAATTAATTAAATTTTCAACTAATTATAAAATCTCCATTTTACACTTAATAATTAAAAATCACATTTTTAATAAATTAAGTATTATGATTTATTATTTCAAAAATAATATCCGGATAAAACATCTAAAATGACCCAAATAATTTATGGACTCCAAACAATTTGGATCCAAAATTAGAAATTCAATTTTCAACCCCAAAATAACCCACATTTTTCGGATTTATCAAAAAAAAATTTTTTTTTTTTTTTTTTTTTAAAATCCCGAAATACTGTTCATCTTCCCAAAATTGAATTTAGGGTTAGGGTTTCAGCTTGCCAGCCGCCGCCTACTGTTCACGAGCCGCGCGAGACATGCCCTCAGCGGCGGAGAACAATTCTCCGCCGCGTCGCAGCCTTGCACACTTCCTCAGACCAGAAACACGTCCAACGCAGATCTAAATCTGTCGAACTGTCTGCACAAATTCGTCGCGAAAACGAGGTCTGGAAAAGAAAATTGATCGCGCAGCCCTGAAATGGCGGAGAACTATTCATGGCCGTGCGCCGTCACGCTGGTTGCTTCCAACCGCCGGCCACCGACCACCATGGAGATGAAGATCAGATGTCGGAAACAATTTCCGGCATGGTCGAATTTGGGTCTCGATTAAAACTCTTTTTAATCTATTTTCTATATTTTTCCGGATCACAAAATTTCTGAAATTCGAACACGATTAGTTACGATTGAAAACAATCTAATAAACATTAATTATTGAATACATGAATCAAAGCGCAACCTGGCTCTGATACCACTGTTGGGTTTCCGTACCCCGGCGCCAGATCCAAACGCAGCGGAAAAATACAATAAACAGATCTGACCCGGGGACGATCGATCGCGCCTGATTCATATATAATTATGCAAATATCGAATATAATGCACGAAAAGAGAATTACCGATAACAGCGAAATCAATCTGATGTCGGTGGTCCTCGAGTCCAATCAACCTGACCAGATCTACAAGCCAACACCAGTGCTAGTTTGGTGTTAGCGTTTCTATGAGAGTGAATGGAATTGGAATGAAATTTAACCCTAGACAAGGTTATATTTATAGTGGTTAGCTAATTGGGCTAGGGTCCATAAAGCCCATCGGGCGGCTTGCTGGGCATTTATGCTAACACAAACCTCCTCGGAGCATGACCAGGATAGATTGCACCTATTGGTTCGACTACGATGATGTTGTAGGCAAGATGCTACCTGTTGTATCGCAAGAACATGCCAAGGTTCAAATCATCCACACACACACATATTATATAACTATATAATAAGAGGCTAAGCTTTACTATTCATTACTATTGTAATGAATAGTAATGAATAGTAAAGTACTATTCATTTTATTTTATTTTTTCCAAATTTTTTTTAATAAAATTCTTTTTTGTTTTTAAATATTGTTGATGCTTGTGGTTAGCCTGAACCGATTAGGAAAAAATATATCTTAATCGATTTATGCACGCAACTTCAAATGTTATTTTTTCAGTTTATATAGTAAGATGAATATCATTTTTTTAAAAAAAAGATAGAGTAGTCATTTGGTTATTTTTTTTCCCATTCAATTACTATAGCATAGTCTTTTTAAAAAAAAATGTTAAAATCGGTCGTTTGAATTGTTATATTTTTTGATCAAATCAGGAAAAAATTGATCAACATGCTGGTACCTTGCACCGCACAAGCTATTCATTACTATTTTAATGAATAGTAAAGTACTATTCATTTTATTTGTTTTTTTTGATTTTTTTTTTCCAAATTTTTTTTAATAAAATTCTTTTTTGTTTTTAAATATTGTTGATGCTTGTGTTTGGCCTGAACCGATTAGGAAAAAATATATCTTAATCGATTTATGCTCGCAACTTCAAATGTTATTTTTTCAGTTTATATAGTAAGATGAACATCATTTTTTTTAAAAAAAATAGAGTAGTCATTTGGTTATTTTTTTCCATTCAATTACCATAGCATAGTCGTTTGTTTTAAAAAAAATTGTTAAAATCGATCGTTTGAATTGTTATATTTTTCGATCAAATCAGGAAAAATTGACCAACATGCTGGTACCTGGCACCGCACCTTGTGCGGTGCCCAAAAAAAACTAGTATATATATTATTATTATTATTATTATTATTTTGTATTCAATTACTATTGTAATAAATAGTACTGAATAGTAAATTACTATTCATTTAAAAATATTAAATTTTTTATGAAAAAATTTTTTTGTTAAATAAATTTTTTTTGTTGACGCGGGTTTTTGACCTTAACTAATTAGGAAAAAATATGTCTTAATCAATTATTGATACACGCAACTTCAAATGTTATTTTTTTCGGTTTGTATAGTAATATGGGCATAATATTTTTTATACGAGTTTGAGTCAGTTTTTTGGTTGTTTTTTCATTCAATCACCGTAACATGGTCGTTTTTTTAAAAAAGTTTGTTAAAATCAGTCTTTTGAAATGTTACTTTCGATCAAATTAGGAAAAAAATTGCCCAACATACTGGTACCTGACACCGCACATTGTATGATGCCAACAAAAAATAGTATATATATATATATATATATATATATGTTTCAAGAAGTTGAGCATGGATCAGTACATCACGCACATAAGAAGCAATGAAGTATGCTATAAAAGATTAAGGGTATGTTCGTAAATCTTTTAAGAAATGCTTATTTGCTTTTTAGACAAAAAAACTGATTTGAATGTTCGATTTCGTTATAGCTTTTATTGCTTTGTGAATTTCAAATCATCCATCTCATTTGAAGTTATTTCAAATCCTTTTTGATATTCAAATTTATTTCACAAATTCAAATCTTCAATCCAAATGAAGCTAATTCAAAATATATTAAGATTTTCTCTCTTTCAAGAAATAGGATTCCATTACTCTTTTTTTTATTTTTTTATAAATTTATCAAAGTTTGTTTTAACATGCCGCTTTTGAATTTACTAGTTCGCGTGTCTCTCAATATATTTGTCCAAACAAACTTGTGGGCTCAAATAGATAAGCGGGTAAAAGTACAAGGGTAAAACTGAAATTTAAATAGGAACCCGATCTATCGATCCACTAATACGGGACTGAGGGAATATCAAAAGGAAGTTGTACTTTGGTACAATCACCGCCTCACCGGTGACCGCTCCACCGCACACCGTCGATACCTGAGAGTTAAGGTGGCGAGAAATTAATGTAGATGTTCTCCGTCTCGATCACGTTCCCCATTCAATTGGTAAATCGATATATGTTTAGTCTTCTTTTGAAACTGTGCTTCGGATTCATAATCTCAGTTATATTTTCAGATATATATATATAGACACAGACACACACACACACACACACACACACATATATATATATATATATATATATATATATATATATATATATCGTATTTTCCCCCTTTTTTGTTTATTCAGTGTTCGGTTTGTTATGGGGCTGAAGTTCAGTGATGGGTTTGATGTTACCTGTGATCGTTGCTGACTAACTCGGTTATTTTAAGTGTTGAATTTTTTTATTTTGATGTTTTATGTATCTCTGTTTTAAGTGATTCTGGTGCTTGCTCCTGAATATTTATGCGGAAATCAATTATTGGGATAAGATTTTTGTTAAACCAGAAAGAGAATGTAGTAACTATATGAGATCAAGATCAGTCTGGATACTGCTAAATCATATTTAATGTTGCATTTTATGAGCAATTTGATCATTATGGCACAATTAGGGATGGATATTCAGAAAGGGTGGTGAATAAGCAATATTTTTTATTCTGTTTCAAATAAGCATATTATATTAGATCGGATAATTGAAAAAGGTCGGATTTTTGGCATCTAGAAGATAATTAATGGTGAAAAACTCGTTTATGGGTATTGTAGTTTGGCATTTGTTTCTCTTCCTCCCTATCTTCATGTATGTCTAAGATTTGATGAGATAAAAAGAAAAAAGAATATAAAGTATTCTGAAACTGAAATTGTTCTATTAGTTTCGTTTCTTAGTAAGGCAAAACTCGGGTCAAGGACTTCTTCGTGATCGATTTAATGCTAGCTAAGCATGCAAGTTGTGATTCTTTGGAGATGACTCCTCTCAATAGAGGCTTTGGTGGGAATAGGATTGATGTGTATTAAAAAGTGTTGTTTTCTCTGAAAGATGCACAAGTAGTATGCTTGAGAATTTATTAAATGGGAAACTTTCTGCATGATTTTTACTGTTTCTTTCATGTGAGGTTCTGCCATGAGGTTGCATATTTGAGGTTGAAGTCAAACATTTTGGATTCGTGAATGTTGAAAAACACTTTAAATCTTTAATATTGTTGAAGTCAAAGAAAATTCAAGGTTTTGCTCGTTTTTTCATTAAATTCTTTTTCTTTTGTCAAGAAATACATTATTGGAGAAGCTATAGAATTGCCGGTTGCACTTGGAGTCTATGCCGCTTTATTTTATTTTAGGTTTTAAAAAATTCTATCGCTTACCATCTTGAGTATCTTCTGTGTGACAGGATATGTTCAGCTTGTAGGGTCCTGGTCTACATGATGCAGAATTTCTCATCCAGTTGTAAAGCTGGAAGTGCAGGGTCAACAGATTCACCAAATCCACTGCAAGATTCAACAGATTGCTCAGATGATGAGGTCAATTCAATCACCAGCAGGGAGGAGGGACTAGAATGCCCGATATGCTGGGAATTTTTCAACCTTGTCGAAAACATTCCCTATGTTTTGTGGTGTGGACATACGTTGTGTAAGAACTGCATCCTAGGACTACAATGGGCTGTTGTGAAATGTCCCACTTTACCTCTTCAGCTCCCGCTATTCATATCTTGTCCCTGGTGCAATCTTCTATCACCGCGCCTGGTTTATCGGGGGAACCTGAGATTTCCTCGTAAAAACTTCTTTCTTCTTTGGATGCTCGAGAGCATGAATGGCAACAGAGTGAAATCTCATTCCGCCATTTGTGGGGATCATCAACTGGTTTGGCCATTAAACACAAGAACACCAAGAGTCCACACTGTTAATAACCTTAGGAGGGTTCCATTCATTGATCATTCTGAACCATTAGAATCAAATCATGACAATCATCAAGTCAACAATTACCTCGCCATTGAGAGACTGCATTCAACCCTTCGAAAGTCCCTCGCCTTCTTTGTTCATTTGACCTTCAAGTTTCCAATGGTAATCATTCTCCTTCTCATCAGTTTCTATGCAATACCTGCAAGTGCAGCCATCTTGGCCTTGTACATGCTCATCACACTTGTCTTTGCGCTCCCATCTTTCCTCATTCTGTACTTTGCATATCCCACTTTGGATTGGCTAGTGAGGGAGATAATCACATGATATTCGCTCTCCGTATTTATATCACCAAAACGTGGCCTTACTGTGATGCCCTAAGCGGTTCGGCTATTTTACTGCTACATCACTTGCATGACGTCGTCGAAGTCGATATACAAGTCAAGAATTCGTGTTAGGTTAATATCCATCCCTGTGGATTGCTATACTGGTTGGGAATCACATTGTTTGTTGTTGCTTCAGTCTCGGTATGGTCTGTTAATGAAGAATGTGACTTCATATTTTGCCTCTTGTATGTGATGTAGATTTTAATGGAATTTCGGAAATATCTTGCCATATTTAGTATTACATTTTTTTTTGTGTGAAGATATCACATTCTTTTACAACATGTTATCTAAACTAGAAAAAAATTATTGAAGATGACATAAATTGGCTCAATCTTTCATTCATTGATATGATGAATATATATACAAGTTACAAGATTGTGAAATATAGGAAAGATATCATCTACACAATCTACTTTACAAAAATAAGAAGATTATGTACAATCAAGGATGATTTAATAAGATATGATATGATCAATTAGGATCTTCTTTAATATGCTCCCACAAAATCGACGTGACATCCGCCACAGAGATTTTGGAACGAAGAGAGGTGAATCGAGCACGGGGTAAAGGTTTGGTAAGAACATCTGCTAGTTGATCTCCAGTGCGAACAAAAGATACTGATAAAATTTCTTTGGAGGAGAGATCACGGACAAAGTGAACATCAATGGCAATGTGCTTCATTCGAGAATGCATTACCGGGTGAAGAGCCAGGCGAGTAGCACCCATGTCATAGAGAATACGCGGAACAGAGGGTAAATGAATGCCAAGATCAGTAAACAAGTTTCCAATCCAGCATACCTCAGCAGCGGCCGAAGCAAGGGAGCGATACTTAGATTCATTGGAAGAACGAGAAAGGGCGTTTTGCTTCCGAGACCTCCAGGATATAAGATTAGGACAAAGGAAATGATGTAGGCCGAAGTAGATTTGCTTAGTTTGGGGTCACCGGCCCAATCAGCATCAGAGTAAGCAGTGAGAGTAAGATCCTTGGAGTGCCGTAAAAGAAGACCATGATTCAATGTGCCTTTTAGGTAACGAAAGAGGCACTTGACATCAGCCCATTGATCAGGAGTGGGATGAGACATGGTGTGACACCCCTTACACATATAACACATATAACACATACACATGAGGCATATAGCATAATACGAATAAGAGGGAACCAAGATCCTTAACCGTAAATAGACCACTGAAATGATGAATAAGAGACTGAACTTTGATAGAATAAAAACCAGTGATAATAAGGTCGTCAACATAACGAGGCAATATAGATGTAGCGAGTCGTGGTGGAAAGTGAAGAGAGACGTCGAGTGAAGCCAAAAGATGTCAGTGCCGAGCTAAGGGCCGTGTACCACACCCGAGGAGCTTGTCACGTACCATAGAGCGATTTATGTAGGTGAAAGCCTGGGGGCTGATGCATATAGACAGGCATGTTTAGGGTGTCATGGAGGAAGGCATTGCTAATATCGAGCTGTCGCAAAGGCCAAGAGTGCTGCAGGGCTATGGTGAGAACAGTGTGAATTCTCACAGGCTTGACAATAGGGTTGAAAGTGTCTGTGTAATCAATTACGGGACGCTGATGAAAACCTTTTTGCCATAAGGCGAGCTTTAAATTTGTCGATGGAGCCGTCGGGTTTTCGTTTGTACGAAACACCCATTTACAACCAACAATGTTGGAGTTAGGCACATGCGGAGCAAGAGTCCAAGTACCATGACGAAGCAGAGCTATGAATTCTTCAGTCCTGGCGGCCCGCCAACGTGGATCCTTTAGGGTGGTGGATGTGCAGGTAGGCTCAACATCCAGAGACAGGGGATGCTTGGTAGTAGAATAAGCTTGCTTAGGACAATGGATATTATTCATACTACGGGTGCACATGGTATGGGACCGTTGCACTACCGGATCGGGTTGAGGAGAGGTGGTGCTGTAACAGGTAGTGAATCAGAGGCTGAAAAAGGAGCAAGGGCCAATGGTGGAGTCGGTAGAATGACGAGAGAAGTAGGAACAGAAGAAGGCTCCAAAGGTGCCATAGAGATATCACTGAAATAATTCTTGTGTTTTGTAGGACAAATAAATTCCAAAAAGTGTACATGACGTGACAAGAACAGACGTTTGGACTCAAGTTCCATACATTTATATGCAATCGAGAGGACGAATAACCAATAAATAGACATGGTATGGAAGGAGAGTCAAGTGTGTTGTGAGTGTAAGGGCGGAGCCATGGATAGCAAAGGCAGTCGAAGGTCCACAACTTGAGATAGTCTGGTGGACGAGAGAACATGCCTCAAACAGACTTTTGTTGCGTAAAACAGAGGTAGGCATACGATTAAGGAGGTAGACAGCAGCGGCAAAGGCATAGCTCCACAGACTGACATGAAGAGAAGCATGATGAAGTATGGCACAACCAGTAGTAACAATGTGTTGGTGGCGGCGCTCCAAAGTACAATTTTGTTGCGGTGTATATGGGGATGTAGTCAACCTGGTGATACCATGAGAAGAGAGATACAAGTGGAGCTAAAAATTCTCCACCATTGTCACTGTATAAATTTTTGATCGGATGCCCAAATTGTTTCTCAACAAGTCGGTGAAACTGAGGAAACAAGGTTGAAACATTTGACTTGCGCGTCATAGGGTAATACCAATAATATTTAGTGTAGTGATCCACCAGTAGAAAGTAATAACGAAAACCATCAATAGAGACACTCAGGATGGGGCCCCAAACATCAACATACACATAATGAAGAGGGTGCATGCTAATAAGAGAGGTCGCAACCAAAGGTAACTGATGCGATTTATTAATAAGATACGAATCACATTGTAAGGACCCCACGTCCTTAACCCGCTATTAGTGCATTATGACCTATATTAGTGCACACTTTCATATCGTTAGGGAATTCTCATACATGCTGAAATAACAAAGGCATGCTATCTATAAAATTTTTGACATAAATTCTCTTAATGTCAAATTCCCAACCCAATTCAACTATCATAAGTATACACTTCACAATGCACCAATCATATTCTCAATTCATCATGCAATTATATTCTCAATAATTGCAAGCAATTCGTAAATGAAAAGAGAAGTTTCAATTTTATACATGCTATATACACTTATTCAAAATTCTCACACGCGAGCTCTTAGTAATTGAATATGTATCTACATGTACCCGTCTTATTAACAGTACCAACATCGGTACCTCGGTCCTGGGAGCATTCCCGATCACTAGCTCGAACTCATCTCTAGAGCCAATGTTGTACATGTTCTACCTGTTTCAACATAAACATCACACACATGGGGTGAGCATACTAATAGCACAATCTCAATATCATCAATCTCACAATTCATAATTTAAAGAATATAAAGCTGTAAAGTCAGAAAGTACTCCCTGTGTGTACCATTACCATATGAGATCTCCCATGTTGTTCATGTTCTCACAATCACCAAAATCATCAAACTCCAAAATCAGTTAATCATTACATTGATTAATTATACTCATGCTCAAACCGTCAATTCCATAATCAATTATAGTCAAATCATTACATTAATGATTTACAGAAACTTAATATCTCTCAATTAATGATTTCACAATCTCATCACATCGTATCACATCGCTCGCTCAACAACGGCGTCATTCTAACCTCTTGCACGTTCAACAGCGGCGGCATCATAACCGATACTCGCTTAATAGCGACTGATAAATGTGAATTTTACACTTATTTTGCTATGAGTTTATATGGATTTTCGTGTTGATTCCTGGACGATTTTACGCTTTTTGGTATATATTTGTGTATTTCAGGAATCTAGGTCCAAGGGGACAAAAGCGGGAAAATGAGCTAAAAATATTGAAAAAGAACCAAACCGAGCGAAGACATTGAAGAATGGACAGGAATCTCAAATATTAAAATTATACAGCTCGGCGATCGATCGGTATAACCAGCCGCGATCGATCGCGGAGCTGTAAATCGAGGAACCAAATAGAGTATATTGGCAATCGATCGGTAACCAGCAGCGATCGATCGCGGATATGTGCTTTTTGGTGGCCAGTATCCAGTAGGGATCAGCGATCGATCGGGAAGTAATGAAGATCGATCGCGGATAGGAGTTTGATGGGAAAAAAATACTTTTTGAGTTTGATTTAAGATGGACTCCTCCATGCATCTCCTTCCTTATATATAGAAGACCTAATGCACGAAAAAGAGGACCATGGCATCTCTTTTATCAGTCCTAAGAGCAACTCCTTCATCTACCATTCACACCAAAAATACCACAAATCATTGAAGAAGCAAAAACAACAGAAGATACGGAATTACGGAGCGACGTACGGAGTAACACCCGCGTTTATTTAGTATTTCTGAACTTATTTTAATTTGAATTTCAGATTTTGATGTTAATATTGTTGCAAGACATATTTTTGCATTATTATTTGATGATGGTAGTTGGCTAAGTTTTCTATGAAGACTAAGGGATCATTTGTATGAACCCATGATTTAAGTTTGAGTTTTTGATTGATTTTTCTACAATTCTTTGAGTATGATTATGTTTTTAATGCTTTTCAAGGATTAGTTTGAATTGATTTTAGTAATTATAATTGACTTGACCATATGATATTATAATTTGACACAATAATTCATACCGTGGGCTTTAGATTTGATCACGTGAAATCTAGCACACTGTGATAGCCATAGATCTACCAAGATCGAAAGCTAGAAGTTTTCATAGAGCGTATGCAATGTTGGATGTTAAATGAGTACATGACAATTGACTTTTTACAATTCAATATTAGGTTCATTATTACTGGACCATAGTATATTGAATAAAATCGGAAAACTCGTCACCTTAAAACGTAGAATTTAAAGTCGTAACTAAAAGGAGAATATTGGGGGATTACATTGGTGAACCGAAGTCTTGACATTCGTCTCTATTAATTTCCATATCTTTTCATTGCTTGGTTGTTTGGATTGGAGAAATTTCTGGGTTTGCAATAATTAAATTTCACTCAATATCCGTAGGCTAAATATAGATAGGCTAATTAATTCTGGTAATTGCTACTAGTCCTCGTGTGTTCGACACTCGTACTTCTAATTTCATTATACTAAACTTGACTCCATGCACTTGTGGTAATTAATCGCTACACTGGAATTTTCTGTTTAAAACAATAGCGATCAAGTTTTTGGCGCCGTGCCGGGGACTAGTTAAGTAATATCATAGGAGATTAGTTGACTATAATTTAGCCATTTTTATTTTTACTTTTATTACGGTTTGTACGATTTTACTACTGCTGTTCCTTCGTTGTTTTGATTTTTGCAGGAAGTTGTCCTTGTAGTACATGTTATGAAGTGACAAACCTATACAAGAGCTACTTGACTTAGAGATTGAACGAACTTGCCGTAGACTTCGATAAGAAACTCAAGAAATGGCCAAGAATAATTAAAGAGGGAATGGTGAACAACACAACGAGAAAGTGCCAATTACAAGATCTATGATGGACTATGCACAACCAACCTTTCAAGGCACTATGTCTAGCATCACTAGACCAAGGATCCAGGCTAATTACTTCGAGATCAAGCCTGCTATAATTCAGATGATTCAACATTCTGTGCAATTTGGAGGATCCTCTACTGATGATCCTAATGCACATATCTCCAACTTCTTGGAAATATACGACACATTCAAGCACAATGGCGTCACTGACGACGCCATCAGGTTACGACTTTTTCCTTTTTCCTTAAATGACAAAGCTAAGAGCTGGTTAAATTCATTACCTGCAGGATCAATCACTACTTAGGAGGGGATGGCTCAAGCCTTCTTATCAAAATACTTTATCCCTTCAAATACGGTTAAGATACGTAATGATATCACCACGTTCACGCAATATGATCCAGAGACACTGTACGAAGCTTGGGAATGCTTCAAGGACTTATTGAGGAAATGTCCACATCACGTCCTTCCCATCTGGCTTCAGGTACAAACATTCTATAATGGTTTGTTTTTCGCTAATCGGTCGATGATTATGCATCATCGGGAGGTACAATTATGAGAAGAACACCGGAAGAAGCCTATACACTTTTGGAGGAGATGGCTACTAATAGCTATCAATGACAGTCTGAAAGGAATGTGCCAAAGAAGCAAGCTGAAATCCATCAAGTGAACATGTTACTGCTTTGGCTGCCCAAATTGAGGCATTGAACAAGAGATTAGACAACATGAGCATGACATCAATGAAAGCTCAAGTGCTTACTTGTGACCTATGCGGAGGAAATCATCCGAGCATTGAATGCCAAGAGGTAACTCATTCATGCAAACTAATGAAGCTGTGAATTATGTAGAAAATCGACCACAAAACAACCCCTACTCAAATACATACAATACGGGGCTGAGATATCATCCGCAATCACCACCGGGTTATCCAATAAAGCCGAGCATGGAGAAGCTACTGACCAAGTTCAAATCCTCAACTGAAACAAGGATGAATAATCAAGATTCATCTACCAAAAACTTGGAGATTCAAGTAGGGCAATTATCCTGGCTGTGAGAGCACAAGGAACTCTACCTAGTGACACGGAGAAGAATCCAAGGGAGCAAGCCAATGTCGTGACCCTTAGGAGTGGAAAGGAACTTGGTGACAAGAAGGAGACTGAAAAGAGTTCAATTAATCAAGAGGAGAAGGAGAAACCACGCAACAAGGGTAAGTCCACTGGAGCCACTATACCGATCTCACCACAAGAAATGTACACATTCCTCTCCCATTTCCTGCAGCAGTTAATAGGGCAAAGGTTTTGATTTAAACTTTGCCAAATTTTTAGACATACTTAAGAATTTGCATATCGATATACAATTTATTGATGTGTTACGAGAAATGCATAATTATGCCAAATTCTTAAAGAAATGTTATCTAAGAAGCAGAAAGTGGGAGAGCACGAGACTGTCTTTTTGACTGAGGAATGTAGTGCTATGGTGCAAAAGAAATCGGCCACTAAGTTAAAAGATCCAGGGACTTTCTCTATTCCTTGCACTATTGGGCCTATTTCTTCCATTAAATCGTTATGTGACTTGGGTGCTAGTGTGAACTTAATGCCTTTATCTGTTTTTAGGCGACTTGGACTGGGAGAGCCGAAGCCCACAAGGGTGGTGTTGCAAATGACGGACAAGTCTATCACCTACCCACTAGGAATCATCGAAGATGTGCCAGTCAAGATAGATCAATTCACCTTCTCAGTGGATTTTCTAGTGTTGGATATGGAGGAGGATGTGAGAATGCCATTGATCTTGGGACACCCATTCCTAGCTACTGGAAGAGCCATCATTGATGTTGAAGAAGGGAAGTTGATCCTCCGTGTAGGAGAGATCGGGTTACGTTCAATATGTTTAATTCTTCAACACACACACACAACGAGCATGATTATCTAAAAGTTAACATGATTGACACTTTGTTTGTTAATATGGTGCAAGGTACTAATGAGGACGTGAATACTGAGCTAGAGACTAAAGAAGGTAAGAGTCATGACATGGTGAAGCCAAGAAATGCGAAGAAGCAAAATGATAAAAGGACGTTCACAAAGGGAGAGACAGTCCAATTACATAAAGCGCCACCACATTGCATTTTCCAAATCAAGCGAAAGGCTTCATGGTTTGGGCCATTCACAGTGACTACTGTCTATGCTCATGGAGCAATTAAGGTAAGTGATCCTATTCTAGGCACTTATGTGATAAATGATGAGCAGTTGAGGCACTGCAACGTGGATGTCATTAATCCACATCCTTCGAGCCATTAAAGCGATTGGTTAAGAAGTCCAGCTTGGGACTATAAATCAAGAACTATTTTTTTTCTCTTTCTCTTTCGTTTTTAATTTTTATTTAGTTTTTGTTTTATTTGCAAATTTTTGTCCGAGGTTATAGTCCGTATGTCGATTTTGCAAAGTGTGTGGAGAAGAACTAATCCCGGGAGAAGAAGTATTGATTTGATTTCTAAAAAACATATATATATATATATAATAAAAATAAAAAAATTCCGGGTAGTGTGTTTTGGCGATCGATCGCCGCTTTCGTAAAAAAAAAAAAAAAACAGAAGGTACCGCGATCGATCGGCAAAACACCACGATCGATCGCGCCATTCTAGAAAATTCTCTGCGATCGATTGCAACAAATCCGCGACCAATCACGAGGAGAAAATTTTACGTTTTTATCAGATTCAAACACACTTTAAACACACTAAATTATTTTTTTTCGAAACCCTCCCCTATTTTCCCCAAATTTCACCCCCTCTTCACCAATACTCCCCAAATTATTCCATTTTTCTTCCAATTTTCGGAAACAATTCTCAAATCTATTATCAAATTTCAATTTTTCACAGGTATTGTAAAGGGAGAAGCACCCTACACTTCAATAGGAAGCCATGGAAAGCTAAGAACTACCACATCCCCAAGCTTCGAATTTTTGAGCTATTTTAGCTTGGTTCTACATGAGCTATGAATTGTGCTTAGGTTAGTGTTTGGGGTGTGAAAAAATAAGAATTTAAAATTTCGATTGGGTGAAATTGAGATTGTTGTTCTTGATAAGTTTGGGGCAAAGTAGAAAAGATAATTTTTGGAGAGTGTGGTTTGGGGTAGTAATATTGCTATTAAATTGGGTGGTGTTAGAATATTGCACTTGAATTGGATATTGTTTTGGTGAGAATTGCGGTGGATACTTTGTTAAGGTATGGCACCCAAAAGGAAACAAAAGCAAGTAGCTTCATCCTCTCAAGATTTTGATGCATTCAAATTTAGTAATGAGGCTGCTGCTGAGTTTAATGAGGTATACCGAAAAAAACATATCATTAGAAAGCGTGGAATGGACACCAGTAGTCTTGGGTGCGCGGTGATTACGGAAGCAATACGACGTGACTGGTTCACGTTTGTCTGCCAGCCACGTGATGTGGTGGTTCCTCTTGTAAGGGAGTTCTACTCCAATCTGCGGACACAAACCCATCTTGAAACAATCATAGTCACTGTCCGGCGACATCCTGTTCATTTCGATTCCACGACCATCAATGCCTTGTACCACATGCCCAATATCACGGAGGACGACTATACAGTGTATTGTAAGTCACATATTGACTATGATGCAATTCTTTCCACCATCTGTATTGAGGGCACTGAATGGCGACTGGCAGCGGATGGAAAGCCACAGCTTGTATTGATTTCTGAGTTAAAGGATGAGGCCAAGGCTTGGTTCTCATTTATAGTAGCTCGAGTCATGCCATCGACTCATACATCTGAAGTCACGAAGGATCGAGCCACTCTAGTTTATGCCATAGTTACCGGATTAACTGTTGATCTTGGAAAGCATTGTCGAGGCATCCATCCGGAACTATACTTGTGGACCTCCCACTTCTTGACTGCCTTGCCCTTCCACTATTACATCGATGTACAATTATGCAGAGGTTGTCTGGACCCTGCCGAGGAGGTGATTCCACCTAAATCTTCCATTGTGGTTGCTCACCCAGCACCACCCACAGGCCGACGGAGAGCACCACCACGACTTGGCAGCACCCTTCCTACTGGACCATCATCATCATCGGCTGTAGTACCTACTGCCATCACACTCGACTCCCTCCACCGTGATCTTTAGAATATCCGACTTGAGCAAAGGGAGATACGAAATGAGCATAGGGAAATTCGCTGGGACCAACAACAAATGAATCAGCGACATATGGAGTTCTTGCAATATCAATGTGCATGAAACACTGCTTTGGCCCAGGGTTTCCCAGCAATCCACTTTCCATCACAGGGCTTCCCACCACAGCCATCTTTTGCACCATACCAACCGGATGAGCCATACTACCCAGCCTCCCCACCGGAGCATGACGACGAGGACGACGATCACTGACGATCGTCGTCGAGGTATGTGTTTTGCTACTGCACTTATTGTTTAATGTACATTGATGGCAATGTACGTACTAAGTTTGGGGGGGTGTTTACTGATAGTTGTTCTGTTTTTACTATTTTTGTGTTGTTACTATTCTTGCATGCTTATACCTATCTTAGGACTAAGTTGTTCTTGAGCATATTTTAAAAAAAAATATTTGGAAAATGAGTTCATCGTTAAGCAATACCTGAATTAAACTTGCAACTGTATTACATGATGAAAATAATCTCCATCTGAACTAGAGCCTTGAAAATTTTTGACTTGTTTGTGACAGTTATTATGTCAAAATTAAGGAACATTTTGGGCACTTTTGAGTCATGATTGAGTGAAGTATATATTGGAAAGTGAAAAATTTTGTTAACTATGATTTGTCTTGAGCATCTTAGGGCACTCTAGAACCTATTTGAGGGCACTTTGAGGTGAAATTTTATAATTATGAACTTGACTTTGACATGATTTAGGCGATCTTTGAACCGTTTGAGCCTTTCAAGCCTACCTTGTTTATATTTACCATTAGTGTCCACTTTTGAGCTTAACTGAACAAGAATAGAAATTAACCATCATTCAACTTTTATTGATGAAACTCATTATATCTACCTTTAATTGAGCTTAAAATTTTTTATCCTTACCTTAAGGGAGCATAATGAATTTCATGAGCGAACTATGCTCGGGGCTATTACAAGAAAAAAATTCAATGCTTAATGAAAGAGGAAAAAGAAAGGCATAGTAAAAAAAAATAGCATAGTTTTGTGATGATGAACCATGTGGAGATTCGACATTGACTACATTCGGTGAAATCTAACAAAGCCCATGGTTCATCGAGATTAAAAGAAAAGGAAAAAAAATATTTAGGAGGTTGAAGATGTGTTGAGATGAAATTTACAAATTATACTCTCTTCTTTGATTTTCCTACCTTTTCTTTGAAACCGACACCAAAGGCTTAACATAATAAGCTTAAAAAGACCTTCTGATCAAAGACTAGGGAATAATTACATTAGTGGGTAAGTGCTTGAAAAGTAGGCTTATGGAGTGTTTGATAGTAATCTTGACTTTGAGTTTATTAGCATTATTTGATCTTAAAGATATGTATGAAACTCAAGATTGACAATAGCACACACGCACGTTCCGATTTTGCGATGTATTGCTTGGCTTAGGAGAAAACACTTCTTGCTGATTTTTGGATTGACTCTTGTTGATGTGTTAGTGAGATTTCTGAGTTCTACATTTGAGTTGCTAACTTAATTCTTGTAAAGTATTGATGATGAACTCTACTTTTTGATCTTATTGCTATTCGATGACGATCAAGTCTAAGTTTGGGGGAGTTGATAAGTGTGAATTTTACACTTATTTTGCTATGAGTTTATATGAATTTTCGTGTTGATTCCTGGACGATTTTACGCTTTTTGGTATATATTTGTGTATTTCAGGAAACTAGGTCCAAGGGGATAAAAACGGAGGAAACGAGCTAAAAATATTGAAAAAGAACCAAACCAAGCGAAGACATTGAAGAATGGATCGGAATCTGAAAGATTAGACTTATACAGCTCGGTGATCAATCGGTATAACCAGCCGCGATCGATCGCGGAGCTGTAAATCGAGGAACCAAACAGAGTATATTGGCGATCGATCGGTAACCAGCCGCGATCGATCACCAATGTCCAGAAATATTTCGCGATCAATCGATAAAGAATGAAGATCGATCGTGGATATGTGTTTTTTGGTGACCAGCGTCCAGTAAGGTTCAGCGATCGATCGGGAAGTAATGAAGATCGATCTCGAATAGGAGTTTGATGGAAAAAAAAAACTTTTTGAGTCTGGTTTAAGATAGACTCCTCCATGCACCTCCTTCCTTATATATAAAAGACCTCATGCACAAAAAAGAGGACCTTGACATCTCTTTTATCAGTCCTAAGAGCAACTCCTTCATCTACCATTCACACCGAAAATACCACAATTCATTGAAGAAGCAAGAACAACAGAAGAGACGGAATTACGGAGCGACGCACGGAGTGACACCCGTGTTTATTTAGTATTTCTGAACTTATTTAAATTTGAATTTCAGATTTGTTAATATTGTTGCAAGACATATTTTTGCATTATTATTTGACGATGGTAGTTGCTAAGTTTGTATGAACCCATGATTTAAGTTTGAGTTTTTGATGGATTTTTCTACAATTCTTTGAGTATGATTATGTTTTCAATGCTTTTCAAGGATTAGCTACCTTTGAATTGATTTTAGTAATTATAATTGACTTGACCATACGATATTATAAGTTGACACAATAATTCATACCGTGGGCTTAGATTGAAGCTGATCACGTGAAATCTAGCACACTGTGATAGCCATAGATCTACCAAGATCGAAAGCTAGAAGTTTTCATAGAGTGTATGCAATGTTGGATGTTAAATGAGTACATGGCCATTGACTTGTTACAATTCAATATTAGGTTCAATATAACTTGACCATTGTATATTGGATTATTTCGGAAAACTCGTCACCTTAAAACATAGAATTTTGGGGGATTACATGGGTGAACCAAAGTCTTGATATTCATCTCTATTAATTTCCATATCTTTTCATTGCTTGGTTGTTTGGATTGGAGAAATTTCTGGGTTTGCAATAATTAAATTTCACTCAATATTCATAGGCTAAATATAGATATGCTAATTAATTCTGGTAATTGCTACTAGTTCTCGTGGGTTCGACACTCGTACTTCTAATTTCATTATACTAAAACTTGATACTGTGCACTTGCGGTAATTAATCGCTACACTGAAATTTTCTGTTTAAAACTATAGTGATCAGCGACAACATCATACTCGTTGTTCACTCAACAACGACATCTCCACAATTCATAACACATATCATTTATCGCAACAACAATATATTATTTATTAATCATGACAATAATATATCTAACTATGATCGTACGTCATACGTACCTCATAATCCAATAGCAAGAGCCAATCATCGCCTTTGCCTCGAGATCCAGTGAATTATTCGCTATACACAGTTGATAACTCACAATCAATTATGTGCACACAAACACACTCTCAAGCACGTACTCAACCTCCAAAATATCATCCTATCATGATGATATAATACCCAAAAGGTCCGGGCAAAGCGTACGACAAAATTTCAACAATTTAAAAAATTTCAAAAATCAAGGCCTGGCGTTCGATAGCGTATCGCCAGCCTCTAAAATCCGGACAGTGTCCTATGGCGATTGATCGTCATGGTCTCGTGATCGATCACGAGACCCTGCGATCGCTAGGCGATCACTGTACATCGTTGCCAAAATTCAGTGCTACGTCGAGATCGATCGGCGCCATCTCTTCGCGACCTGCGATTTTTCGATTTTTTTTTTTGCTTCAATGTCGTTTTTCAAACCCGTACTCAAATCCAATACCCCAACACCCATAACACTTCAAAAACTCCATTATAACTCAATAAAAACACCAAATACATCAATTTAACAATTCTACAAAAACTCCCAAATTCCAAACTCATTATCATACATAACCGAACTCTACAGAACTACTATCAAAATGAAGATAAAAGCGAGGGGAAGAAGATTACCCAGAATCTCGCACCGAAATCGAGCATTGCTCGATTCTTCTTCCTTGGGAGAAAAAGGGAAAGGGGAAGAGGGAGAGAGAGAGACGGTGAGGAAGAGAGAGGGAGTGGAGTGGGGAATGGTTGAACACCTAGTCTACTTGATATATATAGTACCAAGGCTCCAAAAACTCGAGTTCAAATACTCGCACCAAACTCTAAAATATTAGAACGTGTTCAATAATTATCTCCCACTAACTCATTTACATCGCAAACCTCAATCCCCAGTTCTCCAGACTCCAAATCCATTACCAACACAATTCCAAGGTTTAACGCCTCAATGAGAATAAAATCTCAACATTTGGATCCAACAACCCCGATACCGGATTAACATCATCGGGAGTCTCAACACCGTAATTATTTCATAATTATCCCCATTAAATCAGTTAAGGGTTATAACCACTCCGGGATTAACATAATTAATTTCCGGATATCACATACGTGACAAATCAAAACTTGCTTAGTCTGTGTAACAGTTGGTAAATGAAAATTTGAACTAATAAAATTTCTAGTCTGAGTGATGGATGACCAAGTCGAGCATGCCATGTTGTCGTAGAAGCACGAAGCATAAGAAGAGCGAATGATGCAGACGATCGTGAGGTGTCTGTTGGTGACTGAATGTGGAAAACCCATTGTTACACGAGCATTTGGCCAGAGTCGCCCCCGTGACCTGATCCATAACATAGAAGAAGTTGGGATAAAATTCAAGATAAACACCATTAGCCTTCGTGAACTGATGCACGGGTAACAAATTTTGCCGAGCCTCATGAACACATGATACGTCAGAGAAGTAAAAATCATGAACAGGTACACATGTGAGTGATTGGCAAACGAGTGCCATCAGCAATGTGAACTTTCTCCATACCATCATATTCAGAGTATAGAGAGATTATTGAGATTGGCAGTCAGGCTGTGAGAAGCCCCATAGTTGACTAACCAGGAGGTGTTGGGATGACCAATTGGCGGAATTTGGACTGTATTGGCAGATGATTGTAGTCGACGGCAGTATGGGGCGATGTGCCCCGCTGCACCACACAACTGACATATAACCAAATTTCTAGAATTAGAGGGGTAAGAATTTGAATTATCATTGTTGCAATAGCCACGACCTCGATTGTTGAAGGACCCATCGCGGCGTGATTGTTGTGAAATACCACGGCCAGAGCCACCGCGCGTAGCATGGTTAGAAGCATGAGCCTGTTGCCATGAGTTATTCCGTGTAGATTGGTTTGCCGTATTGGCTGTTGCAACTAGAGATGATGACGCCAAGTCTAGGCGTTTTAGGTAGTCTTCGTGAGCAACAAGGAGGTCATGCAGTTCTTCAAAACGAAGGGAAGCTTCACTTGTACGAATAGGCGCAGCTATTTATTGGTAAGTGGGAAAATTTGACGCTGTGAGTTTGACAGGGAGATGTTGGTGTAATAGGAACGAAAGAGCTGACGGTGGTAGTGTTTGGTGGTGTATTACTGTCGGAGGAGGTGGATGAAGTAGTCATGGGAAGAAGGCAACGTACTGTCTATATATCTTAGAATAATAAAATTACATTCTAAATAATGTTTTAGTTTTCTATTTTAATTAATTTAATTTAATGACTTGCCGTCGCCCACAAAAAAAATTCGTGAAGTCCTTAAAAATCACAAAATTCCACGTGTCAAGACTTATGCCTTGGATCTTAAATTTTACTCCCATTTTAGTATCGAATCTTGAACTTGGCAGTCGAATCGTTTCTGTTCGGTAAGATGGCAACGGCCATTAACGTTCCTTTACAAAAATCTTCAATCTTGCAGAACCCATCAGTTTCTAGAAAGCTAAATCCTTATGGACTAAGTGGGTCTCCGTTGAAGGGTATCTGCTATCAAGAGAAACCCAAAAGGAGGAGTGGAGTGAGTTTAGTGGTTTCCGCCGCCGCAAGCGGTGATGCTAGTGCCGGAGGAAGGTTTTATTTCAACATCACCGGGTTTCCATTCCCCCTTGGTCCTTTTCTTAACCGCCGTACTGTAAGATATGAGGTTAGCATAAATGCCTTTTGTTTTTCTCTTGATAAGGATTGTGTTTAGTTTTTTGGTGAATTTAAGAATCTGGGTTTTACCTAATTTAGTAGAGTATATTTCTTCTAACATATGTGCTATCTTTTTTATACAATATGGATCCGTAGCTTAAATTATTTGGATATTAGTAACCATGGGAATTATAATGGAAATGGTGCCCCTTAAGTTGGGTTGATTTGTTAAAATTTTCCAAATTTGGTACAATATTAGGCTTGTGAGTTGTGAAGGCCATCTGTTAGTCAAAAATGATACGTTCATAAAAAATTTCGTGAATGTTGATATAACAAAAATAAATTCATGGCATGATGTTGCACACCATGAACCTGTTTCTCATCATGTAAAGGAAATCCCCGCCTCCGCCGATGCAAAAATTGCCTATGTCAGTTTGTAAAGACAGGGGCGCAGAGCCAGAAAAGATTCTGAAATTTCATATGTACTTGTCTAAACAATCCATGCTTTGCCACCAAATGTATTAGATTCCCCCTCTTCCCAATTAAGATCACTCATTTATTTTTCGCGTTGTTAATGCGAAAGGTGTTAATCTTATGCCGAGCATGATTAGAGGTGGTTCTTTAAAATTTACATGTCTTCTCCATGAACAATGGTGGAGAACTATGTTTTGGAAGCTGTCCTTAACTTTCTCAATGAATGAAATAAAAACTTCTGTTGTAATCAGTTTGTAAAGTAGTGGCTAAACTTATAGAATTGTTAGAATTGCAGGCAGTGAAAGATAGCATATGGCTATTCGAACAAGAGCAAGCACTTGGTTTCAGCAGTGTCTCAACAAATATTCGAATGACGGTTATCAAGTTGAGGTCTGGGGGTTTGTGGGTGCATGCCCCAATTGCTCCAACCAAAGAATGCATCCAGGTAATCAGTGCTTACTCCATGTATATATTTTTAAAAGTAATGTATATTCGATCATACTATCATAGTAGTATCTACTGAATTGAATTTGCTTAACCTCTTTTATGTGTTGTGCAAATGAGCCATTTCTTGCAAATTTTCCTTCTGGTAAGTAATGCTTACTAACCTTCTTATGTCGTTTATGCAGCTTGTGAAAGAATTAGGGGCTCCTGTTGAATATATAGTCCTGCCTACATTTGCTTATGAGCATAAAATATTTGTCGGCCCATTTTCTAGAAAGTTCCCTCGGGCTCAGGTATGGGTAGCTCCCAGGCAATGGAGCTGGCCTCTTAATTTACCCCTTGAATTTTTTGGGATTTTTGGTTCCAGAACATTAAAAGATGAGGACTTATCAACTCCATGGGCTGATGATATTGAACAAAAAACACTGAGCTGTCCTGAAGTTGGTATGCATTTTCTCCAATTGATACTCGAATTTAAAATCATAGTCTACATCTCTCGGCCCCACAAATCGGCAGTTTAGTAAATTTGCTTTTTTATGAAATATTTCAGGAATTGGACCTTATGTTGAGGTGGCATTCTATCACAAGCGCACACGCACGCTTCTAGTGACTGATGCTGTGATTTATGTTCCCAGGCAGCCTCCCGAATGCATCAGCAAGGAGTCGTTATTTTCATCTGCAAAGAATGGTTTGGCCGTAAAACTTCTTAGTAAAGGGAAAGAAGTCCCTGAAGGACCAGTTATTGATAACAAAATGAACCGACAAAAGGGTAAGTGATGCTATTCTGATATTTATCAACATGAACTCAAATAAAATATGGATAAATTGGACAGACAGCATATTATGATCCCCTTGCTGGAACCCTTCATTTTTTTGGACACAGGATGGGAGAGAATGGTTCTCCAGATCTTGTTTCTCGGTCCCTCGAATCTGTTGGAGCCAAATGCTAGCTTTACTCAAATGTCACAGAAGCTGATCGTCTCCCCCATAGTAAAAACTTTGGTCTTCAACAAAGTTCCCGAGAAGGCAAGTCAATTATTGGTCTATAATCAGCTGAAATGCTGTTCCCCGTACATGGATGTCGATAAATTTCAACATTTACTTTAAAATTTCAGGTGAGAGATTGGATTGACAGAATCGCTTGGGACTGGAGGTTCAAGAGAATAATCCCTGCACATTTTGCTGCCCCAATCAACGCAACCAGATCCGATTTGTTAGCAGCATTTGCATTTCTTGATGAACTTCTGGGTGAACGCTATGTTACACGTCCTTCACTATCCCTTCTTTTCACTTCGCTTTTGGGAAAGGCTGCCAGTTATTTCCCTCCAGATGACATGAGGACCTTATCATCCCTTGATCAGTTCTTGGTCTCAGTAGGAGTTGTTAAGAAGACTGTATCCGGTCGGAAGCAGCGATCGAATACCCGTAGCAACTCCTGGTATACCTCTTAGTTAGATTTAGTATACTTCATAGGACAATGAATGATGCGTTAGAATGTATAATTCTTGTATTACCGTCTTTTATTTAGACCTGTTCTCAGCTACATTTAAATCTGCTGCTTCTGTTAGTATGTCACCAACAATCAAATGCAGTTAGAAACTTTATCTTGTAGCTGAAAAGTGAGATATCTGTGATTATGTTGGAGTTGAAACACGTATTCGAGCTCTCAACTGTTGGAATGTTACTTTACGGAGTCTTTATCTAGAAATTTTAAATCACAAGTTAGAATTATTGCGTATAGGAGATATCATCTTTGCTTCTTACATCCCAAGTAAGCCTTGTGATAATTAGATTCTTAATCTTATTTGGTATTATTGGCAACGAACCAACATGTGGTTTTCCAAATAGGCATATTACACCCCTCTGGTTTGAAAATATACAGTTTATCCTCCTGTAGGTTGTGAATAGGTGCAAAGCATCCCTCTGCGTATGCTATTTTTTGCAAACCACCGGGATAAAGTGTCTATTTCGAAAATCACAGGGGGTAAATTGTCTATTTACAAAAGTGCCTAGGAGGTAAAATGCATATTTTACAATCACAGTGGATAAAATGTTTATTATTGATACATATGGATAATGAATCTTATTTGTTATGTTGTTTTTGTTTGGTTAGATAGCAAGAACAAGTCTTCTCCATATATATAAAATAACCGATTAGGAAAATATATCTTAATCAATTTTTTATGGGCGCAACTTCAATGTTATTTTTTTTTTCGATTACCGTAGCAGTGTCGTTTTTTTAAAAAAGTATGTTAAAGTCAATCATTTGAAATGTTATTTTTGATCAAATTAGGAAAAAATTGACCAACATGCTGGTCCTGATATCACGTCTTGTGCGGTGCCAAAAAAAATATATATATATATATATATATATAACCAAATTTCTTTTTAAAAAAACTTATTTTAAAAATATTTATCAAAATAACCTGAAACGCCAGGCGTCTTCTAATGAAGATGTCAATTGAAATTGCGCCTTCAAGGTTATATTTTTATATGTCGAAGACACCAACCTCGTAATTTTGTAGTTGGCGCCTTCAACATTTATATTTTTTTAAAAAAAATTATATAATATATAAATATAAATATTATAATAATAAATATTATATTATACTATATATGTACATTATATATATTATATAAATATAAATCAATATAATAATTAATAATTATAATTCGGAATGTGTTGTCCTGCTCGGTTACATTTCGAATTATAAGTCTATATTATTATAATGTAACCGATCAGGACAACAAATCCATCTCGCTCTATCCATGCGAATAGCATAAAATCGCTGAATGTGGAGCGCATACTATTTTACCAATTACTATAGTTAATGGTAGTGTCGCTGTAAGTAATCCAAGAGCATACAACGCAGCGGAATAAAATTTTTATGGATTACTAACCAGCAGATCTATACATAGGGATTCATATCGGATAAAGGAATTACAAGTGTCTCACCCTTGTAGCGTGTTTGAAGCAGAATCCTCGTTGTAGCACCACGAGTCACAAACGAAAGTTTGCACCTTCGTCTCTACGGTATCCACACGATCAAATCGAAAGGGATGTTCAAGAACAAGTTGCTAGACTTATTCTTGAACCAAAGCTCAACTCTCGGTTCAAAACCGATCAACGACGACCAAACAAAAACCCAAAACCACCACACTATCGGCGGCGGCGGTGGAGGTTATAAAGTTGGTGGCCGAGAGCTTTTAGGAGTGGAGGCTAGGTTTTGATATCAAACAATGATATGAAAGTATGATTAACAATTAATCAAAACCTTGTATTTATATTATAAGGCTTTTAATTAAGGTTCAAGACTTTCTTAAAGTCTTATGGGCCCAAACCCATGATTTAATTAAAACCTTTTAATCACTTAATTAAGACTCTTCTTAATTAATTAATTCATCCAATGAATTTAATTTCCCTTATCGATTTAATCTTTTGTGCGACCCGATAGGTTCTTGTAATGTTGGCAGTGACATAAAATCTCATTTTACGTTACAAGCAAAAAGCGGTGTCTAGCAACACATCAAGGCTACCCAAATTACAAGAATGTCAATGACTCGACATAACCTTTAGAACTTGTGATAATATTAATCATGTAACTTAATCCCTTTGTCCTTTGTGTTTAGATTGAACACGAGTCATGGAATAGTCATACTCGTATATCCAATCTTTATTTCTTGATCCCCAAGTAGAACTAGAATAAACGAATAAGCTCGATATCTCATATCGACTCATTCGAGCATGGCCATGCATTTTAGTTCTCACTTGATCAAGGGCCTAACACATCTTCTGTTATATAGGAGGGACAAATCCTATCTCGATCAGTCAACATCCCTCTACATAATTCGTAGTGTATCCAATAGTCGCCTTTATAGTATACCCTGTTACGGGTAACGTTTGACGATATCAAGATACATAACTCCTTATGTTGGGATCTCTGATGATCACAAGTCGTAAGGATTACATACATTATTATCACTATGAGAATTGCATATGACGATCATATAACTATCCATGTTGCATTCTCATGGTGGGTCTGTCCAGTACATCGTTCTCTAACATGTACCTATATGTTGATTTGATATCTCATATCAATGAACAATTCATCGATCAACACATACTAGTCTCAACGTAATATCATTATCCTTATTCATGATAATACTTGACTAGGGACATCTTTAAGAATAATACAATATTATTCTAAGGACATTAACATACATATTAATTCACATTGCACAGTTAAAAGTATAATATATAATAATGAATTGCCATTCATAAAATCATATTACATTGTATGTCATAAACAATCATCTAATGATGTGTCTTAGGGCATATCCCAACAAATCTCCCACTTGCACTAAGACCACTCAGACATATACCTAATGCCTAGAGATCTAGTATGACGATCATGCTTCTGCTGTGACAGTGGCTTCGTCAATGGGTCAGACACATTATGATCTGTTGGTACTTTGCATATTTTAACATCTCCCCTTTCAACGATTTCTCGAATGAAATGGAACCGCCTAAGTATGTGTTTGGATCTTTGGTGAGATCTTGGTTCCTTAGCTAATGCGATCGCTCCATTGTTGTCACAATAGAGTTCTATCGGATCTTTAATGCTAGGCACCACTCCAAGTTCAGAAATGAACTTCCTCATCCAAACAGCTTCCTTTGCTGCATCCGAGGCAGCAATATACTCAGCTTCCGTTGTAGAATCGGCTACTGTTTCTTGCTTTGAACTCTTCCAGCTCACAGCACCTCCATTTAGGCAATACACATATCTATATTGCGATCGAAAATCATCTTTGTCGGTTTGGAAGCTTGCATCAGTGTAACCCATTACATTGAGCTCTTCCTCACCTCCATAAATCAAGAATGTATCCTTAGTCATTCTCAAGTACTTCAGGATGTTCTTGACAGCAATCCAGTGACCTTCACCTGGATCAACTTGATATCTGCTCGTCATGCTCAAAGCATACGATACATCGGGACGAGTACATATCATGGCATACATGATAGATCCAATAGCTGACGCGTATGGAATCTTACTCATGCGTTGTCTCTCATCTGGTGTTGAAGGACACTGTTCCTTCGAGAGATATATACCATGTGTCATAGGCACGAATCCTTTCTTTGATTCGTGCATGCTAAACCTTTTAAGCACTTTGTCTATGTATGTACTTTGACTTAGGCCGAGAAGCCTTCTTGATCTATCTCTATAGATCTTGATTCCTAATACATAGGTGGTTTCTCCCAAGTCTTTCATCGAAAAGCAGTTCCCTAGCCAAATCTTTACAGATTGTAAGGCAGGGATATCATTCCCAATGAGAAGCATGTCATCTACATACAACACTAGGAAAATGATTATGCTCCCACTGACCTTCTTGTAGACACAAGGTTCATCTACGTTTTTGATAAAACCAAACTCTTTGATTGCATCATCAAAACGAAGATTCCAACTCCGATAAGCTTGCTTCAATCCATAAATGGATCGTTGTAGCTTGCATATCTTTCCAGCATCCTTTGGATCGACAAAACCCTCGGGCTGTGTCATGTACACATCCTCGAGTAGATTTCCATTAAGGAAAGCTGTTTTGACATCCATCTGCCAGATTTCATAATCATGAAATGCAGCTATTGCAAGTAAGATCCTTATGGATTTAACCATGGCCACTGGTGAAAAGGTTTCATCATAGTCAATACCATGAATTTGTTTGAATCCTTTTGCAACCAGCCGACCGTTATAGGTTTGTACGTTACCATCCATATCGGTCTTTTTCTTGAAAATCCATTTGCACCCTATGGGTCGTACCCCTTCAGGTGGATCAACCAAAGTCCATACTTGGTTTGCATACATGGATTCCATCTCAGATTTCATGGCCTCTTGCCATTTCTCAGAATCATTGCCCATTATAGCTTGTTGATAAGATGACGGCTCATCCTCATCAATAAGTAGTAAGTCACCTTGTTGAGTCACAAGAAATCCATATCTCTGTGGCTCCCGGTGTTCTCTTACAGACCTACGCTGGGCTTGTGTCTCTTGAGCAGGTGCTTCTTCCACAACAGCTTGCGGTGCCTGCTCTGTTTCCATCTCAATCTCAGGTTCAGTGTTTTCTTGTGGTTGAACTTCACTAAGTTCTATTTTTCTCCCACTGGTTTTTCTAGAAATAAATTCTCTTTCAAGAAATACACCAGTCCGAGCAACAACTACTTTGTTCTCGATGGGATAGTAGAAATAGTATCCTTTCGTTTCCTTAGGATACCCCACAAATAAACACTTATCAGATTTGGGTCCAAGTTTGTTAGTGGCGTGACGTCTAACGAAAGCCTCACAACCCCAAATCTTCATAAAAGACATACTAGGACGCTTCCCAGTCCATATCTCATATGGTATCTTTTCCACTGATTTAGATGGAACACGGTTCAGTAAGAAAATCGCTGTTTCTAGAGCGTGTCCCCAAAACGATATCGGAAGATCTGCATGACTCATCATTGATCTAACCATGTCTAACAAGGTTCGATTTCTCCTCTCGGATACACCATTCCATTGTGGAGTATACGGAGGAGTGAGTTGTGGGACTATCTCACACTCCTTTAGATAGTCATGAAACTCTTGGCTTAAGTATTCTCCTCCTCGATCTGATCGAAGGATTTTGATACTTTTGCCAAGTTGGTTTTGTACTTCATTCTTGAAATCTTTGAACTTTTCAAAGGTTTCATGCTTATGTTTCATTAGGTACACATACCCATATCTACTGAGGTCATCAGTAAATGTAACGAAGTATTGAAAACCACCTCTAGCTTGTGTACTTATTGGTCCACATACATCACTATGTATTAGTCCCAATAAAACATTTGCCCTTTCAACATGTCCCTTGAAAGGGGCTTTAGTCATCTTGCCCATTAAACAAGATACGCATGTTTCATATGATTCAAAATCAAATGAATCTAATACTCCATCCTTATGAAGTTTAGATATGCGGTTCTCGTTTATGTGGCCCAAGCGACAGTGCCAGAGATAAGTTGGATTACAATCATTATTTTTAATCCTTTTAGTATTTATGTTATAGATAGGCATATCAAGATTTAATACATAAAGACCATTCACCATTTGTGCACTAGCATAAAACATATCATTTAAATAAATAGAACAACAGTTGTCCTTTATTATAAATGAAAATACATACTTGTCCAAACAAGAAATAAAAATAATGTTTTTAGTAATTGAAGGCACAAAATAACAATCTTTCAAAATCAATGATAAACCAGAAGGTAAAGCTAAATGATAATCTCCTATAGCTAATGCAGCAACTCTTGCTCCATTTCCAACTCGGAGATCAACTTCACCTTTCGCCAATGTCCTACTCCTTTTTAGATCCTGCACATTTACACAAATGTGAGATCCACATCCAGTATCTAATACCCATGATGAAGAAGTAGATAAATTGACTTCTATAACAAAAATACCTGAAGCGGAAGTCACACTTCCTTTCTTTAGATCCTCCAGATATACTTTGCAGTTCCTTTTCCAATGGCCGGTCTCACCACAATGGAAACAGTTCTCTTCCTTTGCTATCCCTCCCTTTGGCTTCAGTGCATAAGACTTTGGCTTAGATTCAGCAAAGACTTTCTTTGCTTTCTTGTTGCCTTTAGCTTTGGCCCTTCCTTTGCCCTTATTCACAATAAGGACATTTGTGGCCTTAGTCTTCTTAGTATTTGCTTCATATGTTCTCAACATACCAAGCAATTGTGGTAGAGTCTTTTCCATGTCAGTCATATTGTAATTTACTACAAATTGACTGAAGCTCTCAGGCAACGATTGCAAGATCACATCGGTGGCCAACTCTTGGTCCAATGGAAAACCCAGCTTGTCCAGATTCTCAATGTACCCAATCATCTTGAGCACATGAGTTCCAACTAGGCTTCCTTCTACCATCCTGCACTGAAATAACGTCTTAGAGACGTCATACCTCTCTTGTCTTGCTTGCTGTTGGTACAACTGCTTTAAGTGTTCGATCATATCGAACGCCTCCATTTCCTCATGTTGCTTCTGAAGCTCAGAGTTCATGGTGGCAAGCATGAGGCACCCAACATCAAGTGCGTCACTCTGATGCTTCTTGTAAGCATCTTTTTCAGCTCTTGTAGCTGTTAGGGGAGGTTCCTCAGCGGGCAAGGGTTCCTCTAGGACATATTGTTTCTTTTCTTGTTTGAGGACTATCCTCAAGTTCCTATGCCAGTCTAGGAAATTCGTCCCATTTAATTTGTCCTTCTCAAGGACCGATTGCAGTGATAAAGTGCTAGTAACGTTGTTAGTTGCCATGGATATCTACAATATAAATATGCAAAATAAGTTTATGATTTAAATCATTTAACATGGTCTTATATTAAATGATACTCCCACTATTTTGTTTAAAATTATCAACCCTTAAAACCTTTAGTGGGCCAAGATCCATATTTCACTTAATCTTGAGTTAGCTTTGGCTAATCGCCCAAGACTCGGTTATTTAGGTAGACAACACTTTGTCAATTACATCACATATAATTCTTGGATAGTTGGACGAACAACACTTTGTTCAATTCATCAAATGAATTATAATCCAACCCATGCCTCTAGGTTCCCAATCCTATTGAGATAACCTAGTTAAGTCGTACCCAATTAAAATATAACGGATATCACTTTTATCCTTTCGCGCCTTACTAAGATTGCCACGGTGCTTTGCTTTGGCAAACCCACACATGTACAATCGAAGTTATTGACGAGTACTTTTATTTTGGAAGGCATCTAAAACTTAATATTTTAGAGGGATTTATTGATCTCATGATTAATTTGATAATTTAAAATATGTCCACTACATATAGTTGTATACATATCTACATATATGTGTAATACTATTATCAAACTAAAACATAAGATAAATCATGCATCAACATACATAATTAAACGTGACATGGTTATAGCCCCTACTAATGATTTTCTCAAGCCAATGAGAAAATCCTATGAGTCAACCTAAGGTAACTTCACAAGCACCTTCCTTTGGCTCCAATTTGTGAATGGCCTCCTCATCCCGGCACGATGCTCCATCTTCATTGATCATCATCAATAAAATAAACTACACTATTTACAAGATATAGAATTCCTCGATTCACATTCGAGGGGAACATAGGGGAGGGATTACATTTAGAATGAAATAGAGAAAGGCACGACACGCAGGTCGTATTATACATTACAAACATCCACAAATCCTATCTAATAGGTCAAAGGACTATAACCACGCACCATGCTCAAACAACACATAAAGCATGCATTAACATTTAATTAATTAAATTCTAAACATTTTAAATTTAATTCTAATTAAAACTGTAAAATAATTTTTGAAAAATTATCGTACGCTCGAGACATCACATGCCACGAACTAAAGCGACTAAGACATGAACCACCATGGTTCGAACCATGAAGCACACGGCTGGACCAATAGTGGGCCTAGGGTTCGAAACCCTAGCCCATGGTCGAGCCATGTCTCGAGCGGCGGCGGCGCTAGGGTTCCAAACCCTAGCCGCCTCGCACCCTTATGGACTTTTATCGAGCCATCTTGTTTGAAACGCCGGAATTTGTTAGCCACGAGTCACGGTCAGGCCATGCACGGGGTTGGCTCAACCATCTCGAGCTAAGGGTTCAAAAAACCTTGCTCTCATGTGGTAAAGTTACTAATCCATGCATGCGTGAACCATTATCGAGTCAAAGAGTTCAAAACTCATCCACGTCTCAAAACTTAAGAAAAATAGGCGATGATGGCCGAGCCATGCACGGCTACTAGGGTTCGAAACCCTAGCCGTCATGAGCTAGCCGTCACGTCCAATGGGTTCTAAACCCTAATTAATTTTCGACACTTCCATGCACAATTATTAGCCACAACGACTAAGCCATCTCGAGTCAAGGGTTCGAAAACCCTAGCCCTCATGTGGCTAGCCGTGGTGTCATTTGTGATGGTGATGGCCGAAAACTTGTGACATATGGTTCGATATTCGCCTAATTATATCAAATACAATTTTACGATGATTTTCATAAACTAAATATTAACATATCATATATGTTCATACAGTTTTAAATAGCATGCAATATTAATTCTAATATGATTAACACAATTTAATCACATAAATCCGATATGAGCCTTGTACACGGCTCTGATACCACTGTAAGTAATCCAAGAGCATACAACGCAGCGGAATAAAATTTTTATGGATTACTAACCAGCAGATCTATACATAGGGATTCATATCGGATAAAGGAATTACAAGTGTCTCACCCTTGTAGCGTGTTTGAAGCAGAATCCTCGATTGTAGCACCACGAGTCACAAACGAAAGTTTGCACCTTCGTCTCTACGGTATCCACACGATCAAATCGAAAGGGATGTTCAAGAACAAGTTGCTAGACTTATTCTTGAACCAAAGCTCAACTCTCGGTTCAAAACCGATCAACGACGACCAAACAAAAACCCAAAACCACCACACTATCGGCGGCGGCGGTGGAGGTTATAAAGTTGGTGGCCGAGAGCTTTTAGGAGTGGAGGCTAGGTTTTGATATCAAACAATGATATGAAAGTATGATTAACAATTAATCAAAACCTTGTATTTATATTATAAGGCTTTTAATTAAGGTTCAAGACTTTCTTAAAGTCTTATGGGCCCAAACCCATGATTTAATTAAAACCTTTTAATCACTTAATTAAGACTCTTCTTAATTAATTAATTCATCCAATGAATTTAATTTCCCTTATCGATTTAATCTTTTGTGCGACCCGATAGGTTCTTGTAATGTTGGCAGTGACATAAAATCTCATTTTACGTTACAAGCAAAGAGCGGTGTCTAGCAACACATCAAGGCTACCCAAATTACAAGAATGTCAATGACTCGACATAACCTTTAGAACTTGTGATAATATTAATCATGTAACTTAATCCCTTTGTCCTTTGTGTTTAGATTGAACACGAGTCATTGAATAGTCATACTCGTATATCCAATCTTTATTTCTTGATCCCCAAGTAGAACTAGAATAAACGAATAAGCTCTATATCTCATATCGACTCATTCGAGCATGGCCATGCATTTTAGTTCTCACTTGATCAAGGGCCTAACACATCTCCTGTTATATAGGAGGGACAAATCCTATCTCGATCAGTCAACATCCCTCTACATAATTCGTAGTGTATCCAATAGTCGCCTTTATAGTATACCCTGTTACGGGTAACGTTTGACGATATCAAGATACATAACTCCTTATGTTGGGATCTCTGATGATCACAAGTCGTAAGGATTACATATATTATTATCACTATGAGAATTGCATATGACGATCATATAACTATCCATGTTGCATTCTCATGGTGGGTCTGTCCAGTACATCGTTCTCTAACATGTACCTATATGTTGATTTGATATCTCATATCAATGAACAATTCATCGATCAACACATACTAGTCTCAACGTATTATCATTATCCCTATTCATTATAATACTTGACTAGGGACATCTTTAAGAATAATACAATATTATTCTAAGGACATTAACATATATATTAATTCACATTGCACAGTTAAAAGAATAATATATAATAATGAATTGCCATTCATAAAATCATATTACATTGTATGTCATAAACAATCATCTAATGATGTGTCTTAGGGCATATCCCAACAGTCGCAACTTCAATCTTTTCAACCATACACCGGCACAAGCGACACGTGTTCGATCAATCACAAAGCAGAGGCAATTGTTGAACCCCAATAATCCCGCCCCAAATAATTGCACTCTCTGCAACTCATGGCAATCGAACACACAACTTGTCTCTGATACTAATTGTTGGGTGGAGCGCTTACCGTTTTACCAATAACTATAGTTAATGGTAATGACGTAACTTCAATCTTTTCAGTCATACACTGGCACAAGCGCCGTGTGTTCGACCGATCACAAAGCAGAGACAATTGTGAACCCCAACAATCCATCCCCCAATAATTGCACTATCTGCAACTCATGGGAATCGAAATGTGAGCATGACTCTGATACTAATTGTAGGATCAGTCGCTTACTACTTTACCAATAACTATAGTTAAGGGTAATAACGATTTATTTTTTATAAAAAAAATCAATAGTATATTATTAAGAATATGTAGGATTAATAGTAAAAAGCACTTGAACTCGTTTCTTTATATATATGTACTCTTGAATCATATGTACTCTACATGATTCAAGAAAGACGTAAATGTTGATTATTATTGATTTTATTTTTAAAATTAAAAATATGTTTGAAAAATGAATTAAAACTCAATATAAATATAAATCTATATAATATAATAATTATTATAATTTCAATAATAATTCAAAATATATTGTCCTGCTCGAATTATATTGTCCTGCTCGATTTTATTATAATGTGACCGATCATGACAACACATTCCAAATTATATTTATAAGTATTAATTATTATATTGATTTATATATATATATATAATATAATATAACATTTATTATTATTATATAGATAATATATAAATTTTTAAAAAATATATATAAATGTTGAAGGTGCCAACTTATTGGCGCCTTCAACATTGAAACAATAATAAAATATGTTGAAGGTGTCAACTGGGTTGGCGTCTTCAACATATAAAAATATAACCTTGAAGGCGCCATTCAAAATGGCGTTTCGGGTTAGTTTGGTGAACATTTTTAAAATCGATTATTTTGTTAAAAAAAAAATTGGATAATTTTATTAAAAAACCATAAGTAGAAGGGCGGTCATCCGCTCATTATAACCTCTCCAAATCTCCTCTCCCATGTCTATCTTCTTCATCCAATCATGAATTCGGCGGATCCAGAAATTTCTAAAATAACATGCTATTTATCATATTTTTTTAGAGTGAAACTCATTCCCCTATTATTTATAGATTAAATTTGAATTTTGTTATTTTAAAAAATGGTGACTATCCATAATAATCATCGATCCTAATAGTAAAATGATAATTGACGAAATTTATACTATTTAGACATCGTTTGTTATAATGAGTGGATGACCGCCCTTCTAATAGTTAAAAATTATGTCTCATTCTATCATTATAAACGTATTGTTTCAAACAATGCCTAATTGTTTGGATAATTTCTCACATGAGGGTTCTATAAATATTAGATAATCCACTCTGTAAAGATTCAACCAAACATTGGTAAACAAATTATGAGGCGACAGTTAACGATAAACAATATAATATGTTGGCTTGATAAGCTCTAAGTTCATTATTGGTGCTTTTAGTTACAACTATATTATACCAACCGAATACTCCTTCTACCAAAAATGTCTATGTCGAGTCTATCGTATCAGGCCTACCTAATACGGTTTATTTGATTAACATAATATGTAGATTATTACGTCAACTCAAGAATTTATTTAGTGTTTATTCAAAAGGTAACGACTGTGATCACATAATCAACCCTTATAGAATTGAATATTTTCAATCCATGGTCCAAAGTCTCAACAAACCCCACCTAACGGCGCGTCATTTCCTAGCTAGATGAATCTTTATTGAAACTTTATGGATTTTTAATGAAAATTGTAACTTGAATTTTATATGTATTGGGTATTTTTAAAAGTATATCTTTTATTCAAAACGGGGCCAATCCTCGTATATAATAAAAAATAAAATCCAAAATAAGGAAAAGAAGATTATTTCTCCAAATTTAAGGGGAAAAAAAAAGAAGGAAAAGAAGGCAAATGACACGCGCCGCCGTCTCCCTACCTCTCTCTCTCGAACAAAGATTTTGTAACTAACAAAACGCGCAAACTTTCGTATAAAGCCTATCTTTCCAACTCCCACAATTCTTCAAACCTCAAAAGCGTTGCTTGCACGATCTCTCTCTGTGTTATTTATATGTAAAAAGAAAAACTTTGAAAATGGAAAGTAATCGTAATAAAAAAAATAAAGCAATTGAATTGGAAAGGTGGGCTTCTCTTGCTGTTTCTGATTCCAAGGATTTCAGCTGTATATATTAATCCCTTTCTTTAATATCTTTCATAAAATTCCTTTATTTCCTCACGCTTTTATTGTTGGCTTTGTGGGAAAGCGGTAAAGGGGAAAAGGGCTTTCTAAAGAAGGGTAAGGAAAAGGTATGCATAATCTTGTGGTTCTTTATTCCCTCATTGGGGAGAGAGTTCTTTTTCCTTTTTATTTTTTTTGACGAGTTTTTAGCTGATTTTGTGCCTGGATTTCTGTGAATCGTTGTTCATGGGCTCTCCTTTGGTTTATTGAAGATAAAACTGTGGTTTCTTTGCTATGTTTCATCTTTTTTGAGTTGAATTTTGGTTGGATCATTAAAAGGTAGTGAGATAATTGTGAATGGTATTGTTAGATATGGTGAATGCAAAGAATTTTTATGGGAAAGAATTTCATACAAATTTTTTTGGCATATCCTAATGAAACTCTTGATCTGGTGTTTAATTTCAGAGTATTCAAGCCTAAATACAAATCCTTTTTCTTTCATTATACTTGGCTGAATCAAGTTTCTTGATACTGGCTGGAAGATTTATGGGAAGAAGAATGAATTTGTGGATCGTTTCATTAAGAAATTGTTTCTTTCACTAGCAAGAATGACTCTTTTTGTGGCTTGAAGGGTATAATTAGGAATGGGCATTTACTGTAAATTTCTTGTTTGCGTTCTCTTTGAAATGCCATGGAGTTGTGTATGGAATGATAGTCATTATTTTTTCGATTTATTTTTCTGTATTTTGATGATAAATTTGTTGCAAGTATTGATTATTTGTATGGAATTTTGTGTTCAGGATATTGGATTTTCTTATTTTCTTTCGCAATCCATTTTCATGGCTGAACAAAGAACTGATCCATCGGTGACTACTAAAAAGAATGAAGTGGTTCCTCGTTATCTCAAACCTTCCACTGGTTCTTGCCATGATTTCTGTAAATACGGAAGAAAGCATGTATTTGAAGAGAAGCCATGGAAATCTTCACGAAAAAGAATGGCAAAACCTTCACAGAGTGAGCTTGCTCCTGTAGAGATATTTGTTTCAGGCGAGCCAAAGAAGGAAAAGCTTGTTAAACACAAGCTTTCTGTATGCACGAACAATGATTCACTTAACCTGAAGCTGTCTCCTGGTATCAAATCCATATATCCAAAACCCAAGATGTCCTTGGCTGCCAAAAGTTATTCCCCTAGGCGAAATGCTTCATCTGGTGATATTAAGAAGTTGCCGAAATATCAATCTTCGTCTGTTAAAAAATCCCCATCACCTAATCCCCCTGAAGTTATCAAGCGGGAAGTATTACCACCGTCGAAACACATTGAAGTTCCAGTGCAAAAAAGTTCTTTGACTGATACAAAACTATCAAGAACTAAGAAAAGGACAGATTATCAATCTGATAAGCGGTCCCTTTCTCTGAGATCAAAACTAGTCAAGGCTAAGGTACCATTATCTTCTTTTGAGAATTCAGATGGAAAGTGGAGAAGGGATAATTATGTCAAAACAGGTGGAAAGATGACAGAACTGAAAGCTTCTAAAAATGCCTTAAAACCCGCTGCTCCTCTTCTGTCCCCTGAAGTTACTCGTACTAAGAAAGTGTCCGTTCTGACTAGAAAAACTAGAAGCTTAAAGTTGGTGTCTACTGCAAAGGATCAAAATAGGCTACTCGGAGTTGAGGCAAAGGCATCTTATGATGAGAATGTGCCTGAGAAAACCTTGCATGTCATTGAAACAGGAAATCGGAATGATTCCTTGGATTCCATCTCAGATGACATGCCTTGTGTAAAGTCTCCATCTTTCCCGTCTCAGGAGAAACACGACGATGAGATTGATTCCAATGGTGGCGATGAAGATGAACTTGTCTCGTCTGACAATGAATCTGTGAAGAAGGAGAACGTGGAATCTGTGACAGAAAATAGCAAGAAGACTCTGGTAAAGAGTAGGGTGATACTTTCCGAAGATAAATATCGCTCTCCAGTGAAGTTAAAGTTCCGAAGTGGAAAGGTAGTGGATCTTTTGTCAGACAACAACAATCCCAAGAGACTCAAATTTAGAAAACGGAAAGTTGTGGGGGCAGCAAACAGCAAGGCTGATTTGAGCACACAAACCTATAAGAAGACTGGAGATGATGATAATGCAACTGATGCAAAGCTGTCCTCTGAGAAGGTTGTCTTGAAGCACCAAGATGTGCGGGGCAAGAAAGATGATCAACGTTTATTCAATAATGTCATCGAAGAAACAGCTAGTAAACTTGTTAAAAGCAGGAAAAGTAAGGTTAAAGCCTTGGTGGGAGCTTTTGAAACTGTGATCTCTCTCCAAGAGAAGACACCTTCTTCACACCCTGTGAGTTAAAATGGCAAATAACGAATAAATATGCGTTGTGTTTCTGACTGTATAGATTAGTTTTGTGAGAATAAACGAGCGAAGGCGAGAGGAGTGGCATTTGCAGGACTCTAGCACTGCAAATATATGTGCGAATATTTGTCGAAAGTTAGGATTAGGAAACTCGGAGAGTCTGATTGCTTCTGGTGCTCTCTTTGTACCCGGTGCTTAGAAGGCTAGCTTGTCATTTCTGTTTTCTTGAATTTTAGAGTGATGGAAGAGAAGAAAGTAGGAGAACTGCAAAACTTGAATGTGTTCATGTTGAGTCACAAAATTTTACTTTGTAAAATTGTTGGATACTTGTTTTGGTGTTGACAGTGTTGGTTTTTTATTTCATTTATACTTGGTTGTTAAAAGCACGTATTGTGTCTCTCTTTCTTTTTGTACATTTTTTCATAGAAATAAATGAAGAGTTTCTAACACTAATTGTTGATTGTTCTCAAGTAAGTTTTGTTGAAAAATTACTCCCTAGCATAATGTTCTCTAATTTCAATACAAATATTATACATGTGGAGTAAATAAATTTGTTTTTGTTTGATTGAAATGACGATATTGATTAAAACAGAGAAATACATGATTATCTGATAATTATATATGAACCTTTCCATTATAAGTGAACCGTTAGTTGAATGAATGCTACCATAAACCCGGTACAGTAAAAACTCTATAAATTAATACTCATGGGACCACCAAAATTTATTAATTAAAAGAGTTATTAATTAATCGATAAATTAATAATTAATATTTTATATAGTAATTAATATTTTATTAATTTATAATGAATACTCAATTTACAAACACCTTTCAAACTTCCACTTAATTATTGTACAATGCATGTACGTATATCAAATGAAGAGCCCAATTTGAAAGAACTCTTCAATCTCCCAAGTATCACTTTATGGACATTAAAAAATATTTTCTATACAAATAAATATTTAAAGAAACTTTCATAAATCATTCATGTCATATGTAGTATAAAGGAATTATTAATTTATATTTTATATGGGGTCTATAGAAATTATCAAAAATGTATTATCTTATAATTTTAGCGAATTATTAATTTAGCACCCTACGCCCGAGTCGGGACCGACCAAAAATATTATCTTAAAGAGTTTATTAAATAATCAAGTATTAATTTATAGAGTTTCTACTGTGTTTAGTACCATAATTTGATCCACTTAAAGGAATTGCTTTTATTCTTCTCGGTAAAAGGGGCAAACATGGTACACGAAGCTCCCGTGATGTACAAGGTTCGAGAGGGGTCGGGTCCATTAAGCCTAATGTATGCAGTTTTTCCTTGCAATGCAAGAGACTGTTTCCGCGGCTCAAACCTGCGACCTCCGTATATTAGCTTAATGTGTTGTATTTTGATTTGCTAGGAACGTGTTGATGCACCTATACTTTTAACTTTGCCCAATGGTATGAAGATATGTGCGAAGATATTGGAGGCTATTCATCAAGACTTGCTTGTTTTGGTTGAGTTCAAAACAGATCAACGTTACTGCTTTGGAATCCTTTTCTTTTCCTGCGGACAGTGTTTAAGTTCCCATAAACCTGTATCTTTTTGTATCGCTGCGTGACCTTCGAAATGTATGGGATTTGAAGGAATTTATGCATTTATCAATCTACACTTCTATCAGTTAGTTGATGTCATTTCATGTATACTAATTGACAATTGTGTTTCTATGTTTTTGATGAATGTTGTGTATTATATAATGAACTTGCAAAACACTAGTACACTACTCTATTTACGAGACCAACCCAGCAGGCCTAGAACAGAAGCCATAATCACTATCAAGTCATAAAATTGATTAAAGAATCATCTGCATATCTAATTTGGTTTGCACGCATAGTGCATAACAAATAGCCTATAATGTTCCATAACTCATCAATGACAACCTAATGACTATAATAAAGAATGTTGAAATATCGTAAAAGGGAGAAACAATTGGGAACTGGCAAACAAAATCTGAAAAGAATACAAAAAACAAGACACAAGAATCGTCTCCACGGCCAATAGCGGCCGGTGTAGGAAACCTCAGAGATGATCTTGCACATTGGCTCTATCCTTCTGTGCATCATCAAGAACTTGTGCTATTATTCCCTTCTGAGTAGGCGTAGGGGGACCGCAATCATATGGAGGTCAATACAATGTTTCTTCTAATAAAACTAGAAGGAATAAGAATCCCAGTATAGCAAACAGTTCCCCCATCATAGAACTTAGGGCACAAAAGCAAATCATGATTTTGTTTCTCCTTTATGAACAGACACAAATTTCATTCTTGTTCAACCGAATAGCAACAAATTTATATACCTCACAAACACCAACAATGATCCATATTATCAAGTCATTTTCACCGGTGCAATGTTCATTGTCTGATTACTACTCCAACATGTGGCAATTTCTAACAAAATCGTTCGAGTAGTTAACATACTTGGTCCAAAATGGGCGAAGATGTTCAAAACCAATCTCCAACCATGGTTTTGACTGGCCATTGTAGTGAATTACTGCCGCCTTTTTCACCTTTTCAATGTCGGTCTTGTTCTGATAGCCCAACCCAAGCATGTGCCAGGAAGGCTCAATTGGGTGAACCTGACCCCTAAATGCAATTAAAGCAGGAGGAAGAGTTCCAAGTTTCCATAATGTCAGGTTTGACTTCAAATTCTGCAATGAACAGCGAACACGGTGAAGAAGAAATATAAGCATCATATCAAAATCGAGGTATAATTCCCAATAATAAAGCATAATAAATAAAAGAAACCCACTGAGAGCCTATACATGACAATACAGGTGAAATGATAAAGCCAAAAAAAAAAAACTTATTACAACTTACAAGCTATATGAGATGAGGCAAAAAGCAAGGCCTAAGTCCTAACTAATAGTAGTACATGCAGATAAACTTGTAGTTAGTTAAGAAGTAGTGATATTAAAAGTAAAAGATGCATAAAAGATTTAAGCTTCTGGCCGATAATGACGGTGAAACTATCCACTTGTACGAATAAAAAAAAATCCATTATCCAGTGCTATAGTAAGGCAAATGTCTCGATATATAAATTAAAAGGAAATTTTAGCGTACCTCCTTGAGCCAGGTATGATAAGTATCTTTGATATTTGTCTTCCGCCATGCATGCAAGTCAAAAATATTCATTCCATATGCCCATGCACATTCGTCAGGATTCAAATTCCTAGCTATTAGTGGATGAGAGAAGTTGAAATAGTTCCTAAAACGCTTAGACATGACCCACTCATCTTCACCTTTACAGGTTTCAACAGCTCCATTAACTTTTCCGTTGAGGTTGATGTCCCAGAGGGGCGATAAATCAAGTTGAATCACAACATCATCATCTAAGAATACCACCTTGTCAAGGTTTGGGAATAGCTGCAAGATAAACGGCAACATTTTCTCAGCTTTGAAGCAGAAAAAACAAATGGAAAGAGAGGTAATGCCAGACAAATCATGATTAGACAACTTTCCAGTTCAAGCTGCAATGAAAATGGGATAACTACTAAAATTGACAACTATTTAATTTACAGAAACACTATGAAAAGATCAAAAAAGGTCAGGCTCCGTGAAAAGGCAGGTTAGCGTCACGCAAAAGATGGGGACTGTGTTAATTGCCTCTATCTGCTTATATATGACTAATTCGCAAAACTTTTGCATCCAGTGATGATTTGCTTTCCTCACCCACATAATGGCCAGATTAAAGATGTCACATTCGACAAACAAAGCAGAAATTCAGATGGCAGATTTTTTTAGGGCACGGTATAAATACAAGTTATGTTTGATGGTGGCATAAAGTACACCCCTCTCAACATTGCAATTTTTTTTATAGTATAATTTGATGGAAAATAATTATACCACTTGTACATATTCAATAGACAAATGACTACCTCTGGAAGGTATATACGAAGATGGTTGAGCAACGAGATATACTTTGGACTTCTAGCTTGTAAGTTAGAAGCAAATGTTCGTGGGGTGGTATCACTAAGATTGGCCCCAGCAATGTGATTCCCATGGTAGTAATTCCGAATCCCATTATGGTTCTCCACAGCTGCAAGAACTGGGACATTCTCTCTTGTTAACCAATCAAATTGATGAACACCTTTTACTTCAACTATAGCTGGAGACACAGGATTTAGGGCAAACCATGAATGCATGCCCGCATATGTTTTTTTGTCAGTTATGACATGAAAAACAATCCTTTCTGGTTTTGCACATGATTGGACAGCAGATGCGACAACCACCGCAGCGGCAAGAATGTTGTCTGTGGATAATACAAAGTGATGGTAGGAGTTGTCAGAAAGCAAAGGAAGTAACTCTGGAGACGGTAACTGTTTTCGTGCATGAGCATTGGAAGAATATTCATCAGTAAGTCTCAATGAAAGGCAGTGAATGCCTTTAGGAATTGCACTGGCTGCAAAGTGTTTATGCATTAACTCTGCAAACTTGGACTCTCTTATCTCCCTTTCATATCGCTCCATCTGTTAGAGGATAACACAATTTCCACATTAAAAGGTTAGCGCCTTATCTAGGAAATCCATAAAAAAAATGCACCATATGAAGACTGTAATCAACTCAGTAAATCATCACATCTTATTTGTGCTACACAAACAATAATAGCTCAGAAATACAACTTACAGAAAAACAACTGTTCCTCTATGAGGTCTATTAAACAGGTAGAATCAATAAAAGTAAACCAGAGATCTTAATAGCTAGTGTAGTGAATACAAACTTCAATCTCAGCAAAAATTTCACAATCAACTTTAATACTGCTGTAAAGCGACACCAAGTGAAGCACCATTAAACTTTAATAAGAAAAAAAAGATCAGCTTTCAACACAGCTCTTCTCAAATGCCAATATCGAACAATGGACATTGTTTATATGAAGCAATACCTAAAAGAAGATTAACACGAAGTATGGGTGGATGGGGATAGAAACATATAAGTGGGGCATCTTGGAGGTAACATGATTAGGAATTTGTGATATAGTTTGAATGGCAAAAAATCATGTTCCATAATGATGAAGGATGCAAGACTGATGAAAATAAACACAGCAAAATAAAAAAGGCAATTTAAGATAGATAGCAGTAAGGAACACCTACCATTCCTTTCAAAATCAAAGCAAACTCTTTTGAACTGTGCTTGTTAGTTTTCATTTCAGAAACAAGTTGACTAAAAGAGTCTGGGAGCTTCAGACCTTCGGGGACTTTCTCAGAGTTCACTTGATTCAGGATCTTGACAAAGTCTTTGACCATCCTCTTTCATAACAACAACAATAACAAATTTTCAGCATTGCTAAAAAATGGATCACCATTAGAAAGACGTGTCATTAATAAATCATGATACATCATAATTAAAATCAGTACAAGTAAAATTTCAAAGAAAACAATAAAAAGATGGTTACCCCAGAATCATCATTTCTACCAAGAAGCTTTGGGCCCAAACGCCGTCCTAAACAATCTGAAAGAATATGAAATAAAATTTGAAACCATAGCTTTCATCGATGATTCAACAACTTCATACATATATAATGAACAAAAAAATTTCGACATCTTAAAATAGAGGAAAATCCAGTCAGTCACTGTTTTCTTTCATCTTCCTTACAGTCACCAATTAATGATCAACATGATGATAGAAAACTAAGCATAAAAAAGAGTTTCATAAAAACAGAATCCAAAAGATAAAAGTAAAAATCCGAAAAGACAAGAAGATTTTCACAGCCTGGAAGTTAATTACCACTTATTTCTATTCACATACAAATTTGCCAGTATAATGAGAGATTGAGACAAACTAAGGAGAGAGGTAGTGGCTCCATTTTCTTTCAGTTATTTAGAGAGCCATTAGACGCAGTTGATTTAGACAGAAAGAAATATGCAAGGTGATGAGTTGTGCTGACCCGTTGGAGAAAATAAAGAACACGGAATTTTTTGAAACTGTCACGGAGAAATAATGCAAAGAGGATGAAATTTATGCACAGTTTGAATAAGACAGAAGAATACATGATGGTTCCAGGTAGAAGAAAAGGAAGAACATATGTAGCCTTGTGTGATCTTCCTGGTGAGTTCTACAAATGAGATTTTGTTTAGATGATTTATACCAAATAAACAGAGAATTATCAATTCGGTAGTCTCCCAAGACTACACATGATGCACCAAAATCTACTCGTCAAAACTCACTTTTTGATCATGTAGTGATCACTTCCAATATTTTACTTCAAGCCAATTCCAAGTATAACCAATCATAGCATAGAAAAAAAAAAGTAATAGAGACGCTAGTGCATAGAGAACGGGAAAGATAGCTACATAAATTAGGATGACACACCTCATCAGCTCAACTTTTGGTGCCAAATAAATCAGAATCTTTAGAGCCAAAGACATGTTTGATGCTGTTAGGTTGAATTTAAATATATTTAGTTTATTTTCGCATTGCTATTTGTTTTAATTATAAAGGAGCAGAAGAAACCATAAGTGAACATCCATAATCATGTACAAACCACAAAATTGGAAAGAAACCCCAGTTGCCCTAAACACACTCGGAAAATCCAATTACCAGAGTATATAGAAACAAATGTCTACAAGATCTAACAAACATCATCACATAAATAATCGTAAGAAAGCAAAATTATCCATCAGCGGTTGTAGGAAAGATGCAGGAAAGTACCAATTGAGGAGCACTTGTTGACACCTTCAAGGGTGACGATCGCGGTGAGAATGAAGACAAATGGCAACAAAAAAGCAAGAATCAAAATTGTATGGAAGAGAGTGCGGTACGGAATGTGGCGAGTTGCGACCTTGATCTTCATCAAATCTCCGACTCCTCCATTTACATTTCCTCCGCTGCTGCTCGATGATATCGTTATACTTCTCATGCTAGGTGAGAAGTGCAGCTGCATCTTCCTCCGCCGCTACTCTCCTTCTCCTCTCTTCCCCCTTGCCCTCCTATACTTCAACAAATAACCTCTTTCACCACCACCGCCACCACTATTACAGCTAATAATCACCTTCCCAAAACAAAAACACCGGTCCAAACAATTCTCCGAAAACGACAATGAACTCCACAGTCCACACCATCAGATCTGCCACAGCAGCTATTCAACGATCCTGATTCCCCTCCGGCGGTGCATTCCACCGCATTAAAATCTACAACGATACCATATAAATCCCAATCCACCAACCCTAAGTCTGTCTCTCTATAACTTTATTCGATTCCTCAATCTACATGCATACAATAAAAAAATTTCTGCGAACAAACAAACTTATGAATGAATGCAATAAGGTTGAATTACACGAACCAAATCATCGTCACAACAAATCAAGAAAAAAATTCTGCCCACAATTTCGCCTCTTGGAGTTGATTAATTGCATATACTTATTTCCTTCTGAATTCCTTGGATCCAAAATCGGAAAGGTGAATGAAGAAAGAGAAAATATGTTCATGTATTTTGTAAACTCCTAAATTTAATTGGCTGATTGGCCAGATCAATACTATTCCAAAATTTGTTGACCGTTTTTTACCTTACTGGATTATAATTTTTATTTTTTATTTGCTACTTTTACAATAAAAGCATGAAAGTACCGTAGAAACGAGCCAATTGATAATTTTCATGGCCATTTTGAAATGATTTGGATTAAGTATGGACAATTACCTAAAAATATTTTAAAAATCCCTACCCTTATATAAAAAAGGTAAAAAACGGAAAACCCACTAGCATTCACTTCATTTGGTAATTCACCCTGTAATTTTAAGTATTACACTTAACTCCCTAAATAATATTCTAGAATAAGTTTTCAGAATATTTTGGCTATTAATTATCTCATATCCGTCTCACATGCCACAATCGATGATATGTATATCTTTTCATATATTTTCTACAGGAAAATTACTTGACTGTACGTATATCTTTTCATGTCTTTTCACATGCCACCCTTTAACACTTCACCTCTTAACCTTTCAAAAATCAGAGACCGTGGGTATACTCGTAAAATTACTTATCATGTATTTTTTTATTGGTATACTGGTAAAATTACTGTAAAAAATACATGAAAAAACATATACACTCTCGACCGTGGTATGTGCGATGCATGTGATATGAGGAATTTTGCAGCCAAAATATTCGGGAAAATTGTAACTGAATATTGTTTAGGGGGTTAAGTGCATTATTTAAAATTGTTCAAATGATTAAGTTCACATTTTGGAAGATTGAGGTGAAGCGCTAAATGGAATGAACGCCGGAGATTATCCGCTCTTTACCCCAAAAAAAAAACAAATACTTGGAAATAATAAATAAAATGGGTAATGATTAATGTCAAACTGCTAATATGTTATCTTTCAACGTGGTTTGGCTAAAATTTAAATATTCGCATTACCTGTAAAAAAAACAATTATATATTGTAATTATATATAACAAATATCGAAGATATAAATTAAATTATTATAATAAACATCTACGATAATCCAACTTTGCGTTTTATTAATCAATTTATTTGATGATAAGATATTAAGTAATTTATAATAAAGATGTAATATTTTAAAAAAATTGTTATAGTCCATGGAAATTGATTATATAATAAGTTACTAAATAATTTAATAAAAAATATAATTCCATGTGCTAGTATAAAATGTTGGGGTTAAAATAATGAACGTTTTAACATTTTGGAGAGACATTTTTGATTTTGCAGCTTGCTGTAAGAAGAGGAGATCAGAAGATTGAGGAAAGAGATTGTGTTCCAAAAGCTCAACACATGCCGCTTTGACAGGACATTCATCCCCAGAAGGTAACCTCGTCTACACAGTCACATTAGAGACAACTTTATAATTTTTTGTTGATCAATTTAAAATACATGGTCCTCGAAGTTGTTCTTAAGGGCGGCGTCGTTGAGGTACCTACACCACACATCTGGTGTGTACAGAAATCACACACCACATGTGTGGTTTAGATGTCTTCAAGTGCGGTGCCCTTAAAGACGTTAACAACATAAGCAAAATACATCATGAATATGTAATCAAGGCATGTATCAAATACCTAAACAGGTAGCAGAAAAGCACATGGCAACCATCTAATTACTGTTTCAAGCCACATAGAAGTTGGCCTAATTTAGTATAATTTGATACAGAATAGATACAGCTCTGTGACTTATTTTATGTCAGCGTATGAGCCACGTATTATCTAATACATGACGAATATCGTTAGAAGATATGATGGATACTAGTCAATGTGACAGGGTATAAGATTTTAAATGCACCTGGTAGAACTAACATGTATGCAGGTCTACAAAGCAGCCCACTTTACCCAGAGAATCAAGGTTCCATGTACCACAACAAACGGAATGTTTCAGCTTGTTTTGTTTGAAAAAACAAATGCTTGAACGAACCGAAGACAAACAAATTCTCGAAATTTTTTTAGAAAAGTTCAGGAAACTATAAACTATTCCAGACGTTGATCTCCTAGATAAACCCAAATGAATTGAATAGATTAAGCCTTCCCAACGGAAAAATGGAAATTTGAATCCAATTCATTAAGAAAAACACATAACAAGGCAGCAGACGCCTCCCAGATAATGTCCAGAAGTAATTAACTAAATCATATGAAAATATAAACCAATTTCTCCAGAGTACATCTTAAAAATAGTAGGAAAACCGCATGGAGTTATTCGCAACCAAGAAAAGATCAATAACTTCAGATAAAATTCTCAACAGATAAGACATGCTTTCACTCTCAAAAGCCTATGGTGCAACGACAACAGTTCTTCCAGCAACTTGATCAAGATCCCTTTGTCCATTGGAAGTGATTCTTCTTCCTCTGTTATACACACAGACGCAAAACAAAAAGAAAGAAACATCAGAAAGTTCAATTAAACAATGTCCATTAATCGAGTGTAAATTAATGCTGATCGAACAAGATACATTGTTCCAGAAAAAGTTTGCCATAAACTTATGGGGGGGAACCGAAGGTGATGAAAAATAAAACAAAGAGTCAATTTTACTCAATCAGTTCAAAATAGCAGAGCACCACATGTCAGAAGTTGAGGCACCATAATTAAGTAATGTAAATGAACTCACCCCCTTGGTTCAATCTCAATGATGCCCATAACCTGCAACTGTTGAAGTATGTTACGGGCAATGGACCCACTGCTTTTGCCAAAATGTGGGGGACGACTCCCGTTCCTCTTGCTCCCACCATAAATTCTCTGGAAAGCACCAACACCAAGACCTCCCCTCAAATAAATCTTCCTAGCCATGGAAGCTGTATAACCCGAAAAAACATATAGTTATCATCATTCAAGAGCAAATGTTACAGTGTATGATTAAATTATATTGTAAGAACAACAATTGAAAGCAGATAACTGTGACATAAAAGCAAATTTCAAGAACATTTCAAGATAAATAAGTCATAGCTTTTCCATAAACAGAACCGCAAACAGATAACCTTACACGAGTACTGGAAAAAGTGTAAAAGATTACCAAGACTTAAAAACTAAACATTGCACAAGCAAGCACATATACACAAAAAAGAAAAAGACAAGAAATAGCATTTTACCAGCTCTGATGTAGTACCAGTCAGGATCATAAGGAGCAAGCTCTTTGAGCACACCAGTTTTCACGATATCAGTCCACTCAGGAAGCTCCATCTATTTTTACAATATAAAACGGTAAATAAACATGGAGTTCACATTGACATATTACAGCTAAACTTTGTATAGTGTATTTATCATTTTTTATACGAATTGGTATCGTTAATCGCGGCACATCCCGTATAATACAGTTCTAATGATCCCAGTTTTATACTCTATGCAATATATATGGTGTAGCAAACATACAAAATATCTACCATCTCTTTTAACTCATAAAAACTGGGAAAAAATTCAACTTAAACCGGTATATGCAGCAAAGCGCAACAAAATACAGCAGACGAGGAAGAGAAAAACAACGGGATGGTTCACAGATGCCTCGCGCATAAAAATCACCATCTTGCCGAGAAACAGTAATTCGCTTTAAGAAAGTACAAAACTTCACGAAAATCACACATATCTAATCGTAAAAAATTCTGAGTACTAGGCATAATACCTTGCCAGAGCGCTTGAGATGAGCGGAGTATGCCTTGACGAACTCGTGAGGGGAGACATCTTTGACAGTCTTCGCAGTCGCCATCGCTGATGATCTCAAATCTCGAGCAGACCTCGGTACAACCTCTGCTGAAAATAACGATTTGCGAAGCAGCAGTCGCTAGTGAAATATGACAAGCTGGTCGAGTTTGGAGAATTAGGGTTAGCGTTAAATTTATAAAAGGGGGAATGGGAATCGGCCCTTTTAGTGTTCTTGGTAGGCTTAGGCCTGTTTTCTAAACAGGCCAAGAATTGAACTGGACAACTATATCTACCTCGAATATAAAAGGGAAAATTTCGGGCCGGTACTACTTAGTAAAAGATTTTTCGGCCCAGTCACCCTAAAAAAAATTCTTTCAACTAGGTCTAATTTTAGATACAATGACCAAACTAACCCTAGATCTATTCTAATATAAAAAAGAATTCAAACCATCTTCAGTCTAAGTATGAGATTTCCTTCCAATTCCACCTTTGCCTTGCCCCTGATTCCTCGTCCAAGCCACACATTTATCTCCATTTTCCATCATTCTTCATCTACACACCTAAAAAACAGTCAAAACCAGGTCAAAAAATTATCACTATTTTCGAGTTGCTGCGAAATGGCGCGCGAAGTTGGAGAGAAGTTTAGGGTCTTGGAGGACGTAGAAAGTGGTTTCGTTTTGAACGGAAGAGATTGCTCATTTCCTTGGATTGAAGAAATATAGATAAAGGGAGATTGCTTGGACGTAAAAATTTCAATTTGTCTCCCCGATGCTTTTTAATTTCTTTCAAATTTTTTGAACGTAAACGCTTTTAATTTTTTTTTAAACCATTAACAAAGTTATTTGTACGAGAGCGTTTGATCGTTCTTAATCTACATACAATCCAGTGAAAGATGGTGGTGCACATGCATATATTAAGGTGATAAACTTAATTTTAAAAAGGTGCATTCATTTGTGTCTACCGGTGCATGTAAATTACATGCACCGGTAGACTCAAACGATGCATGCATATTATATTTACATGCACCGCACGAATCTAACGGTGCATGTAATTACATGCACCTTTAGAAAATTACATGCACTACCAAACACAAGCGGTCATGTATATTATATATTTACATGCGCCGCTTGAGTCTAGCGGTGCATGTGAATTACATGCACCGCTAGACACGAACGATGCATCTTAACATTGATTAAGCAGCCAATTTATAATTATACTCTCGTCGTTTATACAGATCCACCCACTCATTAACAACAAATAAAACTATCATCACACTCAACTATTTAAAAAAACTCGTAATTATATAATAATTTATCACAACAACATGTTCAGAAATTAAAGCTTAGGGTCCTGGATGTTGGGATATGCCCTAAGACAAGTCATTAGATGATTGTTTAAGACATACAATGTTTGTGGATTTATAAATGGCAATTCATTATTATATATTATTCTTTTAACTGTGCATTGTGAATTAATATATATGTTAATGTCCTTAGAATAATATTGTATTATTCTTAAAGATGTCCCTAGTCAAGTATTATCATGAAAAGGGATAATGATAATACGTAGAGACTAGTATATGTTGATCGATGAATTGTTCATTGATATGAGATATCAAATCAACATATGGGTACATGTTAGAGAACGATGTACTGGACAGACCCACCATGAGAATGCAACATGGATAGTTATATGATCGTCATATGCAATTCTCATAGTGATAATAATGTATACAATTCTTACGACTTGTGATCATCAGAGATCCCAACATAAGGAGTTATGTATCTTGATATCGTCAAACGTTACCCGTAACAGGGTAATCTATAAAGGCGACTATTGGATACACTACGAATTATGTAGAGGGATGTTGACTGATCGAGATAGGATTTATCCCTCCTATATAACAGGAGATGTGTTTGGCCCTTGATCAAGTGAGAACTAAAATGCATGGCCATTCTCGAATGAGTCGATATGAGATATCTTGCTTATTCGTTTATTCTAGTTCTACTTGGGGATCAAGAAATAAAGATTGAATATACGAGTATGACTATTCCATGACTCGTGTTCAATCTAAACACAAAGGACAAAGGGATTAAGTTACATGATTAATATTATCACAAGTTCTATAGGTTATGTCGAGTCATTGACATTCTTGTAATTTGGGTAGCATTGATGTGTTGCTAGGTACCGCTCAATGCTTGAGACGTAAAATGAGATTTTATGTCACTGCCAACATTACAAGATCTTATCGGGTCGCACAAAAGATTAAATCGAGAAGGGAAATTAAATTCATGGGATGAATTAAATAATTAAGAGGAGTCTTAATTAATAATCATATTGATTAATTAAATCATGGGCTTAAGCCCATGAGGCTTTATGAAAGCCTTTAATTAATCATATATAATTTGTTAACAAGGTTTTAATTAAATTAATACTTGAAAGACAACTTCATAAGAAAACCCTACACTAGCCACAAGTGCTCTCGGCCGCACCACAAGAACTTTCGGCCTTCTTCAAAGTCGAAGGGTTCTTGGTGGTTTTCGAGCCTTCTTTCGATTGTGAATCGAGTTGCTACGTGTACCGGTTTAATAACTTGTCTAGCAACTTGTTATTAAACCATCCCTTCACCCGATTTGATCGTGTGGATACCGTTGAGGCAAAACCAATCGAGTTTTGCTATTGACTCGGAGAAGGCGTAGGACGTGGTGCTGCTCCGTGGATTCTGCTTCAAACACGCTACAAGGGTAAGACTCTTATGTATTCTCTAATCCGATATGAATCCCTATGTATAGATCCGGTGTTAGTAATCCTAAAATTTTATTCCGCTGCGTTGTATGACATAAGGATTACTTACAGTGGTATCAGAGCCGTGTACAAGGCTCATATCGGATTTATGTGATTAAATTGTGTTAATCATATTAGAGCTTATATTGCATGCTATTTAAAACTGTATTTTCATATATGATATGGATTAAATCGAGTTTGCGAAAATCATCGTATGATATTATATATGATATAATTGACGGATCGAAATATATGATAATTCGTGATCAAAACCGGAACATTGACTCGTGCATGACTCACGGCCGAGACCACCTAAGGGCTAGGGTTTCGAACCCTAGTCACCATGGCTCGGCCGCTGCTTGCAAAAGGCTAGGGTTTCGAACCCTAGTCATCATGGCTCACGGCCGCTGCATGTTGCTAGGGTTTCGAACCCATTGGCTCGTGCATGGCCAAGAAGCCGCCGCTTAAGGGCTAGGGTTCGGACCCTGGCTCAAGCATGGGCCGAGCCGCCGCAAAAAATTAGGGTTTTTGAACCCATTGGCTCGGGACGGCTAACTCATGACGGCTAGGGTTTCGAACCCTAGCAGCCGTGCATGGGCTCGTCGCCGCCGCCGCTCGACCAAGGCTCGGCCATGGGCTAGGGTTTCGAACCCTAGGCCCATCAATGGTCCAGCCGAGTGTTTGTGGTTCGAACCATGGTGGTTCGTGTCTTAATCGCTTTAGTTCGAGGCATGTGATGTCCCGAGCGTACGATATTTTTTCAAAAAAATTATTTTACAGTTTTAATTAGAATTAAATTTAAAATATTTAGAATTTAATTAGTTAAATGTTAATGCATGCTTTATGTGTTGTTTGAGCATGGTGCGTGGTTATAGCCCTTTGACCTATTAGATAGGATTTGTGGATGTTTGTAATTTATAATACGACCTGCGTGTCGTGCCTTCTCTATTTCATTCTAAATGTAATCCCTCCCCTATGTTCCCCTCGAATGTGAATCGAGGAATTCTATATCTTGTAAATAGTGTAGTTTATTGATGGTGATCAATGAAGATGGAGCATCGTGCCGGGATGAGGAGGCCATTCACAAATTGGAGCCAAAGGAAGGTGCTTATGAAGTTACCTTAGGTTGACTCATAGGATTTTCTCATTGGCTTGAGAAAATCGTTAGTAGGGGCTATAACCATGTCACGTTTAATTATGTATTTTGATGCATGATTTATCTTATGTTTTAGTTTGATAATAGTATTACACATATATGTAGATATGTATACAACTATATATAGTGGACATATTTTAAATTATCAAATTAATCATGAGATCAATAAATCCCTCTAAAATATTAAGTTTTAGATGCCTTCCAAAATAAAAGTACTCGTCAATAACTTCGATTGTACATGTGTGGGTTTGCCAAAGCAAAGCACCGTGGCAATCTTAGTAAGGCGCGAAAGGATAAAAGTGATATCCGTTATACTATAATTGGGTACGACTTAACTAGGTTATCTCAATAGGATTGGGAACCTAGAGGCATGGGTTGGATTATAATTCATTTGATGAATTGAACAAAGCGTTGTTCATCCAACTATCCAAGAATTGTATGTGATATAATTGACAAAGTGTTGTCTACCTAAATAACCGAGTCTTGGGCGATTAGCCAAAGCTAACTCAAGATTAAGTGAAATATGGATCTTGGCCCACTAAAGGTTTCGAGGGTTGATATTTTTTTCAAACAAAATAGTGGGAGTATCATTTAATATAAGACCATGTTAAATGATTTAAATCATAAACTTATTTTGCATATTTATATTGTAGATATCCATGGCAACTAACAACGTTACTAGCATTTTATCACTGCGATCGGTCCTTGAGAAGGACAAACTAAATGGGACGAATTTCCTAGACTGGCATAGGAACTTGAGGATAGTCCTCAAACAAGAAAAGAAACAATATGTCCTAGAGGAACCCTTACCCGCTGAGGAACCTCCCCTAACGGCTACAAGAACCGAAAAAGATGCTTACAAGAAGCATCAGAGTGACGCACTTGATGTTGGGTGCCTCATGCTTGCCACCATGAACTCTGAGCTTCAGAAGCAACATGAGGAAATGGAAGCGTTCGATATGATCGAACACTTAAAGCAGTTGTACCAACAGCAAGCTAGACAAGAGAGGTATGACGTCTCTAAAGCGTTATTCCAGTGCAGGATGGTAGAAGGAAGCTTAGTTGGAACTCATGTGCTCAAGATGATTGGGTACATTGAGAATCTGGACAAGCTAGGTTTTCCATTGGACCAAGAGTTGGCCACCGATGTGATCTTGCAATCGTTGCCTGAGAGCTTCAGTCAATTTGTAGTAAATTACAATATGACTGACATGGAAAAGACTCTACCACAGTTGCTTGGTATGTTGAGAACATATGAAGCAAATACTAAGAAGACTAAGGCCACAAATGTCCTTATTGTGAATAAGGGCAAAGGAAGGGCCAAAGCTAAAGGCAACAAGAAAGCAAAGAAGGTCTTTGCTAAATCTAAGCCAAAGTCTTATGCACTGAAGCCAAAGGGAGGGATAGCAAAGGAAGGGAACTGTTTCCATTGCGGTGAGACCGGCCATTGGAAAAGAAACTGCAAAATATATCTGGAGGATCTAAAGAAAGGAAGTGTGACTTCCGCTTCAGGTATTTTTGTTATAGAAGTCAATTTATCTACTTCTTCATCATGGGTATTAGATACTGGACGTGGATCTCACATTTGTGTAAATGTGCAGGATCTCAAAAGGAGTAGGACATTGGCGAAAGGTGAAGTTGATCTCCGAGTTGGAAATGGAGCAAGAGTTGCTGCATTAGCTATAGGAGATTATCATTTAGCTTTACCTTCTGGTTTATCACTGATTTTAAAAGACTGTTATTTTGTGCCTTCAATTACTAAAAACATTATTTCTATTTCTTGTTTAGACAAGTATGGTTTTTCATTTATAATAAAGGACAATTGTTGTTCTATTTATTTAAATGATATGTTTTATGCTAGTGCACAAATGGTGAATGGTCTTTATGTATTAAATCTTGATATGCCTATCTATAACATAAATACTAAAAGGATTAAAAATAATGATTGTAATCCGACTTATCTCTGGCACTGTCGCTTGGGCCACATAAACGAGAACCGCATATCTAAACTTCATAAGGATGGAGTATTAGATTCATTTGATTTTGAATCATATGAAACATGCGCATCTTGTTTAATGGGCAAGATGACAAAAGCCCCTTTCAAGGGACATGTTGAAAGGGCAAATGTTTTATTGGGACTAATACATAGTGATGTATGTTGACCAATAAGTACACAAGCTAGAGGTGGTTTTCAATACTTCGTTACATTTACTGATGACCTCAGTAGATATGGGTATGTGTACCTAATGAAACATAAGCATGAAACATTTGAAAAGTTCAAAGATTTCAAGAATGAAGTACAAAACCAACTTGGCAAGAGTATCAAAATCCTTCGATCAGATCGAGGAGGAGAATACTTAAGCCAAGAGTTTCATGACTATCTAAAGGAGTGTGGGATAGTCCCACAACTCACTCCTCCGTATACTCCGCAATGGAATGGTGTATCCGAGAGGAGAAATCGAACCTTGTTAGACATGGTTAGATCAATGATGAGTCATGCAGATCTTCCGATATCGTTTTGGGGACACGCTCTAGAAACAGCGATTTTCTTACTGAACCGTGTTCCATCTAAATCAGTGGAAAAGACACCATATGAGATATGGACTGGGAAGCGTCCTAGTATGTCTTTTATGAAGATTTGGGGTTGTGAGGCTTTCGTTAGACGTCACGCCACTAACAAACTTGGACCCAAATCTGATAAGTGTTTATTTGTGGGGTATCCTAAGGAAACGAAAGGATACTATTTCTACTATCCCACCGAGAACAAAGTAGTTGTTGCTCGGACTGGTGTATTTCTTGAAAGAGAATTTATCTCTAGAAAAACCAGTGGGAGAAAAATAGAACTTAGTGAAGTTCAACCACAAGAAAACACTGAACCTGGGATTGAGATGGAAACAGAGCAGGCACCACAAACTGTTGTGGAAGAAGTACCTGCTCAAGAGACACAAGCCCAGCGTAGGTCTGTAAGAGAACACCGGGAGCCACAGAGATATGGATTTCTTGTGACTCAACAAGGTGACTTACTACTTATTGATGAGGATGAGCCGTCATCTTATCAACAAGCTATAATGGGCAATGATTCTGAGAAATGGCAAGAGGCCATGAAATCTGAGATGGAATCCATGTATGCAAACCAAGTATGGACTTTGGTTGATCCACCTGAAGGGGTACGACCCATAGGGTGCAAATGGATTTTCAAGAAAAAGACCGATATGGATGGTAACATACAAACCTATAAAGGTCGGCTGGTTGCAAAAGGATTCAAACAAATTCATGGTATTGACTATGATGAAACCTTTTCACCAGTGGCCATGGTTAAATCCATAAGGATCTTACTTGCAATAGCTGCATTTCATGATTATGAAATCTGGCAGATGGATGTCAAAACAGCTTTCCTTAATGGAAATCTGCTCGAGGATGTGTACATGACACAGCCCGAGGGTTTTGTCGATCCAAAGGATGCTGGAAAGATATGCAAGCTACAACGATCCATTTATGGATTGAAGCAAGCTTCTCGGAGTTGGAATCTTTGTTTTGATGATGCGATCAAAGAGTTTGGTTTTATCAAAAATGAAGATGAACCTTGTGTCTACAAGAAGGTCAGTGGGAGCGTAATCATTTTCCTAGTGTTGTATGTAGATGACATACTTCTTATTGGAAATGATATCCCTGCCTTGCAATCTGTAAAGATTTGACTAGGGAACTGCTTTTCGATGAAAGATTTAGGAGAAGCCACCTATGTATTAGGAATCAAGATCTATAGAGATAGATCGAGAAGGCTTCTTGGTCTAAGTCAAAGTACATACATAGACAAAGTGCTTAAAAGGTTTAGCATGCAAGAATCCAAGAAAGGATTCGTGCCTATGACACATGGTATTTATCTCTCGAAGGAACAGTGTCCTTCAACACCAGATGAGAGACAACGCATGAGTAAGATTCCATACGCGTCAGCTATTGGATCTATCATGTATGCCATGATATGTACTCGTCCCGATGTATCGTATGCTTTGAGCATGACGAGCAGATATCAAGTTGATCCAGGTGAAGGTCACTGGATTGCTGTCAAGAACATCCTGAAGTACTTGAGAAGGACTAAGGATACATTCTTGATTTATGGAGGTGAGGAAGAGCTCAATGTAATGGGTTACACTGATGCTAGCTTCCAAACCGACAAAGATGATTTTCGATCGCAATCTGGATATGTGTATTGCCTAAATGGGGGTGCTGTGAGCTGGAAGAGTTCAAAGCAAGAAACAGTAGCCGATTCTACAACGGAAGCTGAGTATATTGCTGCCTCGGATGCAGCAAAGGAAGCTGTTTGGATGAGGAAGTTCATTTCTGAACTTGGAGTGGTGCCTAGCATTAAAGATCCGATAGAACTCTATTGTGACAACAATGGAGCGATCGCATTGGCTAAGGAACCAAGATCTCACCAAAGATCCAAGCACATACTTAGGCGTTTCCATTTCATTCCAGAAATCGTTGAAAGGGGAGATGTTAAAATATGCAAAGTACCAACAGATGATAATGTATCTGACCCATTGACGAAGCCGCTGTCACAGCAGAAGCATGATCGTCATACTAGATCTCTAGGCATTAGGTATATGTCTGAGTGGTCTTAGTGCAAGTGGGAGATTTGTTGGGATATGCCCTAAGACAAGTCATTAAATGATTGTTTAAGACATACAATCTTTGTGGATTTATAAATGGCAATTCATTATTATATATTATTCTTTTAACTGTGCATTGTGAATTAATATATATGTTAATGTCCTTAGAATAATATTGTATTATTCTTAAAGATGTCCCTAGTCAAGTATTATCATGAAAAGGGATAATGATAATACGTAGAGACTAGTATATGTTGATCGATGAATTGTTCATTGATATGAGATATCAAATCAACATATGGGTACATGTTAGAGAACGATGTACTTGACAGACTCACCATGAGAATGCAACATGGATAGTTATATGATCGTCATATGCAATTCTCATAGTGATAATAATGTATACAATCCTTACGACTTGTGATCATCAGAGATCCCAACATAAGGAGTTATGTATCTTGATATCGTCAAACGTTACCCGTAACAGGGTAATCTATAAAGGTGACTATTGGATACACTACGAATTATGTAGAGGGATGTTGACTGATCGAGATAGGATTTGTCCCTCCTATATAACAGGAGATGTGTTTGGCCCTTGATCAAGTGAGAACTAAAATGCATGGCCATGCTCGAATGAGTCGATATGAGATATCGAGCTTATTCGTTTATTCTAGTTCTACTTGGGGATCAAGAAATAAAGATTGAATATACGAGTATGACTATTCCATGACTCGTGTTCAATCTAAACACAAAGGACAAAGGGATTAAGTTACATGATTAATATTATCACAAGTTCTATAGGTTATGTCGAGTCATTGACATTCTTGTAATTTGGGTAGCATTGATGTGTTGCTAGGTACCGCTCAATGCTTGAGACGTAAAATGAGATTTTATGTCACTGCCAACATTACAAGATCCTATCGGGTCGCACAAAAGATTAAATCGAGAAGGGAAATTAAATTCATGGGATGAATTAAATAATTAAGATGAGTCTTAATTAATAATCATATTGATTAATTAAATCATGGGCTTAAGCCCATGAGGCTTTATGAAAGCCTTTAATTAATCATATATAATTTGTTAACATGGTTTTAATTAAATTAATACTTGAAAGACAACTTCATAAGAAAACCCTACACTAGCCACAAGTGCTCTCGGCCGCACCACAAGAACTTTCGGCCTTCTTCAAAGTCGAAGGGTTCTTGGTGGTTTTCGAGCCTTCTTTCGATTGTGAATCGAGTTGCTACGTGTACCGGTTTAATAACTTGTCTAGCAACTTGTTATTAAACCATCCCTTCACCCGATTTGATCGTGTGGATACCGTTGATGCAAAACCAATCGAGTTTTGCTATTGACTCGGAGAAGGCGTAGGACGTGGTGCTGCTCCGTGGATTCTGCTTCAAACACGCTACAAGGGTAAGACTCTTATGTATTCTCTAATCCGATATGAATCCCTATGTATAGATCCGGTGTTAGTAATCCTAAAATTTTATTCCGCTGAGTTGTATGACATAAGGATTACTTACACTGGAGACGTAAAAAATGATTTCGTTTTGATTGTGATCGTCTTTAACACTTACTATATGATACTTATTTATTATGTAATTTGAACCAATGCAAATGTTGAGTCTACCGATGCATGTAAATTACATGCACCGGTAGACTATTTCACTCATACGATGTTTCAATATCCAACCATCAAAATTACCTGCACTTTACATATGATTATTACGAAGAGCTCAGTACAAATTTATGTACTCCATTCTTATCACACATAAAAACCCAAATTTGAACCTCAAAATCTAAAATAAAACAAGATCCAACCAAAATTTTCGAAAAAAATCCTGTAAAATATAATTCAATTATTCGAAATCCAATCAGGAACTAATAAAGAGTTCAAAAATACATTTCAAAATTATAATTAGAATATTTCAAACAAACCTTTAAAAAGGGTTTTTCAAAACACGAACTGCTTATTTACCAGTCCAAAATCCTCTTTCAAGATTGAATTTCCCCTATATCAATGCCATAATAATATTACCATCAACCACTACTTTAAAAAATCGCTAAATCTAACAAAAAAGTTAAACATAATTTGGTCAGAAACATTCTGGATCGGTTGTCCCAATGAATATTTATTTAAAGTTAATTATGAAGATGGCGATGCGTAATTGAAAAGGCGACGGCAGTCCAAGGAATCATCACCAGTTAAAGAAGAAAGACAATTAATTAATGGAAAGTGGGCAAAGGCTTGGGAATGAAAGTGTAGAGCAAGGGTATTTTAATCATAATTAATGGACTAATTATATTAGGGTTTGATAAAATTGACTTATTTGAAATAAATTTTCTAAAAGATGTATTTAGTTGAAAGAAGATTTTTTGGGGAGATTTAGTTGAAAGATGTTTTGAAAAGTGGTACCTTCTTGTAATTTCCTCAATATAAAAAGGGGAAAGTTCAGACCGGTACCCAATGGTAAAACTTTATTCATCCTAGTCCAAGAAAAAAACTTGCAATCATTTAAGTCAACTTTAGGTTAAAATGACAAAAGTGCCCTTAATTAGAAAATACGGCAATCTAAAAAATTTCAATCTCTTACTTTCAGCATTTCGTTCGATCTCTTTAACCACTGCTCAAATCTCCTCGTAAATCTCTCTCGTCAATTACGGTTTCTTACAGTTTTTTCTCTTCATCTCTTCGATTTTTCGTTTCATCATTATGTTCCATATTTTTTTTCAATTCCAGTATGTGTGTGTGTTTGTGTGTAAGAGTGTATATATATAAATATATTTATATATATATTTATTTATTTATGGTTTTTTAGTTATTATGCATTGATGTTTATGCTTCTTTGCTCATTTTCAGAATTTACAGTCTGAAACTTGCAACGAAGAAGATGACTCAGCGAAAAATTAACTGGTGCACAAAAATTATAAAAAATAACTGGTGCACGAAAATTTTTAAAGTAACTGGTGCACGAAAAGATTGAAAATCAATAACTGATGCACGAAAAATCAGTAACTGATGCACGAAATTAAAATCAGCTACTGATGCACGAAAATTTACACAAAGTTAGTGCACCAGTGTTGTATTTTCGTGCATCAGTGTTATATTTTAGTGCACCAAGGTTATATTTTCGTGCACCAGTGTTGTATTTTCGTGCATCAGTGTTATATTTTAGTGCACCAAGGTTGTATGTTCGTGCATCAGTGTTATATTTTAGTGCACCAATGTTATATTTTCGTGCACCAGTGTTGTATTTTCGTGCATCAGTGTTATATTTTAGTGCACCAATGTTATATTTTCGTGCACCAGTGTTATATTTTCGTGCACCAAGGTTATATTTTCTTGCACCAGTTACTTTTTATCATTTTCGTGCACCAGTTATTGTTTTATAATTTTCGTGCACCAGTTACTTTTTATAATTTTTGTGCACCAGTTATTTTTTATCTGGGTCATCTTCTTCGTTGCAACATCTTGCTGTCAAACTGTAAATTTTGAAAATGAGCAAACAAGCACGGACACCAATGCATACCTTACTTCTTCATCCATATGCATCAGTAAAAAAAAAACATACCAACAGACTTTCGATATCCATAATTTAGCATCGGTATTCAAATTTATAATTCACATACACACACACGATGAAATGCGCATAGCAGATCCGAAAATTATATTGCAGAGTAGTGCGAGATCTTCTTCGATTCAAAAAGATTCCAAATGCTATGAAAATTTAGATGATTCGATTCAAACATATTTCATGTACATAACATTTTAGCAAATACTTTTTAGGGATGAAGCGACTAGATGAGGTGACGTGATGATGAAGAAAATAATGATCTGAGAATCGCCGGAAAATTTCAGCAGAAAATTTAAGGTGTGGGGCGACGGGATGAGGAAGAAAATAAAGATCTGAAATTAGGTTTATGATGTTTTCAACTGAATGGTATTTTGGTAACTAAAAAATACCTTTTTCAAACCAATAGTTAAAAAATTGGACTTATGTGAATATAATTTTCTCCTAAGTGTATTTTTTGGTAAGAAGTTTTTTTTTGCAGATTTATTTGTAATAAGTTTCTGTAAACAGCACTTATTTGCAATTTCCCCTATAAAAAAATAAGGATTCGTTTTGATAGTGTAATTTTATATCTTTGATTTCAAATCTATTTAATTATTTGGATAAAATATGCTCGTCTAAGTTTCATCGTCTAATCTAAATAATGAACTCCTTATATTTATTGAACGAATATATACTTTATACCGTCTAAAATTAAGAAAAGAATTAAATTAGATTTAATTCGGGTAATTAGAATTCTATGAAAATAATTAACGTATAATAAAACAAATTAATAAAAAATTGTTTTATAATAAATGAAGGTTCATAATAACCACATTTGCTATGAATTACATGTACATAATTGTCCATCCTCTTAAATAAAACATTATGACTAAAATAATTTTTTTAGTAATTATAAAAAGGGTAAATGTATAAATCTCAAGTGTTATAGTAAATATGCACGAAATATAATGTGTTAACAAAATAGGCAAAAAAATAACTCTTTGTTTTCTTAAAATTGATATGAAACTCTCCTGTATAATAAAAAATGCAAAAACCCCATCTTTTTTGAAACATTACATGAAACCCCCATTGTTAAATAAATTAGGCAAAAAAAAAAACCTCTGTTTTCGTAAATCCTACAAAAAATCATCTCGATTGTCTAATATACACTTCATTTTTTCTGCATCTAGATTATTTTCTTCTTTTCTGTAACGAGTCATTCTTTTAGTTTTCAAACGAACAATTTTCAGAATTTTAAAGTGACTAATTTTTAAGGTGTAATTTTAAAACATATTATGAATAATATTTTGAATGTTTTCTTTTCATGTATGCATGCTTATTGACCAATCAAATTCTTTTTTTCATATTTTGGATATATTCAATAAGCAAAACGTGCAAATATAACAAATATGCATATTTTCAAATATGTTTACACAATAATAAAATATATATAAACAAAAGATAAGTTATATATAAACATATATAATATATATGAATTATAAACTTGTTTTCATAAAACTTGCATATATTTTTAACTATATTAACTAAAATCTATTTATTCGTAAATTCGATGGGGTTTTGTACATGATTTAAGAAAATTTTTGCATGTTTTATTTAACACGAGGGGTTTCGTGTAAGGATTTAAAAAAAGATATGGGCTTTTTTGCTTTTTTTTTTATAACATAGGGGTTTTCATTCTAGTTTAAGAAAACATATGGTTTTTTTTGCCTATTTTGTTAACACGGTGGAGTTCCATGCATATTTACTAAAACACAAGGGGGTTTTATACAATTTAGCCTCATAAAAAATTATTTAACTAAGAAGAACGAAATAATATGGATAATTTGAAAAATAACATTGGTCAAATATATTTTTTTATTTGTGACATTTTTTAAAGATTTTATTTAATTTTTTTTGTAAATTAACCTTTAAACATATACAAAAAAGGGAAACTTGCGGACCAATTCATTAAGATAAAAGTTTTTTTTATTATAATCAGGCAAAAAAAAAAAACTTCCAGTCATTTAAGTCCATTTTCAAATAAAATGACAAAATAGCTCTGAAACCCTACGTGCACTCAAGCTGCTTAACAGACCGGATTAACCGGACCCAGTCCAAAATCGAACTGGTTAAAATTGGTTCAGAACCGGGACCGGTTAACCCGGTTCTGAATCGGAGTCTGATCCAGGTTTAAACCGGATTGGACTGGTTAAGCGGTTTCGATCCCAACGGAACAGGTCCGGTTCTGCACCGATTCCGCACCGGTTCCGGTTCCGATTTGGAACCGAAACTGGTGATTTTTTTTAAAAAATAAAAAAAGGGGCCTGGCCAACGGCTAGTAACAGTTGGGCAGCATTATTATTTAAAAAAGAAACATTTTGTAACCTATAAATACCCCTTTACCCATACCATTTTCATCCTACTTTTGTAATCAAACAACTCTCATACTCTATAATTTTCTCCTCTAATTCCAATATTCCTTACAATTTTATTCCATACAATTTTATTTTTGCAATTCTATTAGCAATTTGTTATCATTATTTTTTATTAGTTTGTAGCTTTTGTTGAGCTAATTATATTATCAATATTACGATGTCATCTGCTTTTACTGTGGTCGTGCTCCTTCAATTCCACCTTTCGTACTTTCGATCTTTTTGCCTAATTCGATGATGCTTTCGATGTTGAAGAGTGGAACACACCGTAGAACCTGCCGCAGCCCGAAATCCCGCGCCCGGCGGGTCATCCCAACTACGACCGCTGCGAGCTGCCCAATTAACCGTCCCAAAAGAAGCAAGTTTTGGAATCATTTCGATATGATTACAAAACCAGTTATGAACGAATGTTCTGTTGTTTGTAAAATTTGTAAAATGAGCTATAATTATTGAACATGCGGTTCCGCCGGAGGCACAGGAACATTAAGAAATATTTAGTTAAAAAACATAATTTTGACGAGGTTACTCTACAACCTATAGGTAGGGATCCAACTCAACAACAAATTAACATCAATCTGGCACAAATTTTATTTTAACACCTGCAATAAACCACATGTCACTAGTCCGCTTTGTTATTAGATGTGAACTTCCTTTTTTGTTATCTCAACAAGACGGCTTTATTGAATTTGCTTCTGATATCCAACCTGATTTTCAACATATTTCTAGACACGCACTTAGAAAAAATTGTATGGTTGTTTTTGTTGAATATCGTATATCTTTAATTGGGCATCTTTCTACTACAAACTGCAGAGTTAGTTTAACAACTGATATTTGGACGAACATTAAACAACTTTCATTTATTGTTGTTACTAGTCATTGGATTGATGATAATTGGTGCATGCAAAAATGAATTTTATCACTTGATGAAATACATTCTTCTCACACTGTTATCTTGATTGCTAGATATATTGTTAACGTTTGTAGGTTCTATGGAATTGCAGATAAAAAATTTTCTGTTACACTTGACAACACATCGAATAATACATTGGCAGTACGTGATATAAAAGTACAATTAAAACCAATACTTGATGGTATTTTTTTCATGTTAGATGTGCATGTTATATAATTAATTTAGCTGTAAGAGTTGGTTGTGAATATTCTGAACATAATAGCATTGCAAAACTTAAAAATTATTGTCAATGGATACGGCAATCACGAATTAAGCATGAATGGAAACATACTTGTGTAACTCAAGGTCTTAGGTATACTCTTTTCCCACCACTCATAGAAACTAGATGGAATTCTTTATTCTTTACATCACATGTTAGAATCTATGTTACCTTATGAGGAAGATTTAACTATTTTCTACAATAATTATCAAATGTATGACAGTGATGATAACTATTTATTGTGTCCTACTGATTGGGCTTTTGTTACTCAATGTACTGCTTTGTTATCTACTTTTATGGAATCAGCCGATCGTTTCGGTGTTTTTTATCCGACTTCTCCTTATTTTCTTCCCTTGTATTTAATATGTTTTGTAAATTTATTGAATTTAGAGAAATAGATTATTTGACACAATTTGTTCAACTTATGGAGGCAAAATTTAAAAAATATTGGGAAAATATTCCACATGTTTACTGCATACCTGCACTTTTAGATCATAGTCAAGGAATCGGCTCATTTGACACTTTTTTGAATATTACTCTCGAATAATAATGTTGACGATCATAAGACGTCAATCAGACATTCTCTCCAAAATATTTTTGCAATGTATCATTCTGAACAGGTACAATGGTCATCATCACAGAGAGGACAGAAGGAAAAAGACACTACCCAGTCAAGAAGTTGGGGGATTAATTTGCTGAGGAGTCTTGGCAGAAAGAAGCTGAGAGGAAGCGGAGTTGCATATACCACGTCGAGCGAGTTACATTTCTTTTTGGGTCAGATGTTCGTAATATAAGATTTTGACATATTGGAGTGGTTGAAGGTAAACACAAGACAATTTCATATCTTCGCCAAAATGGCTAGTGTGATATCCAGAGATTAACTGTGGTAATGATGATAATTGCCGAAATTATGGTCATGATTAATGAATAATATATTATTGTTGTAATGAATCGGTATGTGTTATGAATTATGGTGACGTTGTTGAGCTAGTAATGGGTATGATGTTGCCGTTGTCGAGCGAGCAATGATTATGATGCCGCCTCTTTTGAGCGTGCGAGAGGTTAGAGTGATGCCGCCGTTGAGCGAGCGATGTGATATGATGAGTAATAATTACGAACTTGCTGGTTGAGAGATATTTGATTACTGTAAATCATTATTGTAATGATTTAGCTATGATTAATTATGGAACTGACGGTTTTGAATATGGGTATAGTGAATCATTGTAATGATTTAACTGATTTTGGAGTTTGATGATCTTGGTTATTGTGAGAACATGAATATCATGAGAGATCACATATAGTCATGGTACATACATGGGGTATTTTCTAAATTTGCAGCTTTATATTATGTAAATTATGAATTATGAGATTGATGATATTGAGATTGTGCTATTGGTATGCTCACCCCGTGTGGAGGCTGTTTCTGTTGAAACAGATAGAACGGGTACAATATTGGCTCTGGAAATGAGTTCGAGCTGTTGAATGAGAATGCTACCATGACTGAGGTATCAATGTAGGTATTGGTAATGAAACTGGTACATATAGATACATATTCATTTACTAAGGGCTCGTGTGTGAGAATTTTGAATATGTGTATATGACATGTATAAAATTGAGACTTCTCCTTTCAAATACATATTGCCGGCAATTATTTGAGAGTATAGTTGCATGATGAAACGATAATATGATTGTTGCATTGTGAAGTGTATACTTATGTTAGTTGAGTTGGATTGAGAATTGGACATTAAAAGGATTTATGTCAAAAAATTTATAGACAACATGCCATTGTTATTAAAGCATGTAATGAGAATTCTCTAATGCTAAGAAAGTATGCACTAATATTTATGATAAATGCACTAATAACGGGATTAGGACGTGGGGTCCTTACATTAGTGGTATCAGAACAATGATTTGCTCTTTGTGGTTGAAAAAGGGCCTAGGGATGTGTTATAGACATGAATAACACATAATTTACTCTTGAATGAAGTTTGTGTCTGTGTGACATAACATTTCTACTTATGTGCATAATATTACATGAAATAATGAGAATTGGTGTTAATGCTAACCATTGTAGTTACAGGACCATATGGAATATGGGGAATGTGAATCGGTGATGCCTATGAACATACACCCCGAAAGTGGTATGGTTTGAAAAGTGCAATAGACCGGTAACTTAATCATTAGTATGTCATCGATTTGATTTTGTGGTATCTATATTGTATTATTAAATGAACAATGAATGACATACTATGTTGATAGAATTCAATGGTAATAGTAACTTGATATAGTTACTAATGAATTGATAAATGCTTTGCATTGAGATTGTACACTTGTTATGTGTTTATATATGGTGCTGAGGAATCTGATTTCCGAGGAAGAATCGAAAAATGATAAATGAGATGTGATGTCTGATGACAGGAATGAGGAACAGTAAAGTACTGTTGAGATGCAATAACGGATGATGTGATGACCGGGCATAGTTATATTGTGAATTTGAGAATGCAAGTATATATAATTATACACATGCATTGTTATCGAATTGTTATCATGATTTATGAACATTTGATGTTGTCATTATGCGTACTAGATATTGTAATTATTGTGATATTACAGTTATATCGGGTAGCGATTGATCAGGATATTTGTCCCTCTCTTATCGAGCGATGAATCAGGGTATTTGTCGCTGTCATATCATAGCGTGGGTCGCTGGTATGTCGAAGCGAGGGATATCATTGAGCCACCGATCATTCGAAGCGATGGATATTATTGAGCCGCTGATATAACATATTAGGGATTGTAAAGATTGTAAGATGTTATGTTGATTTGTGTATTTTGAGATCAATGTGATGATGCCAATATGTATTGAGTAGCGATGGATCATAGTATTTGCCGCTGTCTTACCGAGCGAATAATCAGGGTATTTGCTGCTGTCATATCGTAGAGCGGGACGCTGATATGTCGAAGCGATGGATATCCATGGATCCGCCGATAATTCAAAGCGACGGATATTATCGAACCGCTGATGTACATAATATATGCCGTTGTATACGTAGCGATGGATTATGCAGTTGTATATGTAGCGATTGGGTATGCCGTTGTAGCGATGGGTTATGCCGTTGTATACATAGCGATGAGTTATGTCGTTGTATACATAGCGATGGATTATGTCGTTGTATACGTAACGATGGGCTATACCACCGTTGGGTGATGAATATTGATTGTGTACCGCTGTTGGGCGATGAATATTGATTGCGTACCGCCATTGGGCGATGAGTATTAATCTTGTACCACCGTTGGGCGATGAATATTGATGTGCCACTATTAAGTTAGCGATGGATATTATTATACTGCTATTGTGTTTGCAATGTATATTGAGGACGTGTTGATTTCGGATAGAAGTGGCCATTGTGTAATTGTACCGTCACTGGTTGACGAGGATATTATGAATGTTATGTGTTGACATGTGCCTTCACGAGCTGACAAGGATATTATGAATGTCACGGATTGGCATGTACAGTCACATGTTGACAAGGTATTTTATGATGATACGGAATGACGGGTGACTTGTGGTGTCGTTACAACGAGTAATACATATATGGATTATATGATCGAGTGCCACTGGTTGGCATAAGATGGTGTTGGTGTGTCACAAGTTGACACGAGACCATTACGACGAGCAGGTTCGCTCGATGGATAAATGGTTGTGCCCGTGCAGATAAGTGTACTGCATAATGTATTGAGGTAAATGTGTTACAAGTAGTGGTACCTTTTGGTATACTTGTTGAGTTGGCTATGACCAAGTGACTTGTTGTGAGGGCCCGATCCTAATAATGTGATTAGTTATCACACGATGATATTTATAGCGTAAACAGCGGAAGATTTGTTTAATATTTATTAACATGTGGCCCTAAAAATTTCGGCATGACCTCGTCGCACGAGAAACATACCACAAATACCAATAGACTTATACTGAAAATATATAACTACCACCAGTTTCATATTCATCAACACAAACCAACATAAACAAATCTAACTATTAAACACATATCCATACTGGGCGAAAATAACTAAATATACATAAACTCCCTACACTCCAGGGACACACCCCTGGTACATATACGACTGGGATAAGAAGGAAAATAAACCTCTCAAGTGTGGCTCCCACCGGATGTGTACTCCCTGGGGTCCTGACCACCTGTACTGCCTGCCATTGTCCACACACAAAGACAACAACAGCCCCCCTTGGGGGTGAGCAAAAGCCCAATATGGAACGATCATGGAATATACATCATGTATCTATAAAATGATATATGAAATGAAATGCAATGCATGTCATGTCATGTCGGTATCATACACCCATCCGCTGGGTATCTCGGAGCCAATAAATGAAAGTCCAAATACTACATAGCTAAGCTCGAGCATGTCAAGCAAAGGAATGTCTATATGGTGCGTCGTCAAAGCGTCACCGCATCCCAGCTCTTGACATCAGATCATATCATACAGATGACGTCAGCAAGGTGCCACCTTATACCAGTCTCAATAAATAGGGATAATCCAAAGGATGACGTCGGCAAACGCCACCAATCCCCATATCAACAAATCATAGCAATCATAAGGGCCACGAATCTCTATGCCTTTCAGGCCACTTAATGCCAGTCATAGCACCGTGTACACCCCTTATGATTGATCGAATCCACAATAGTAGGGTATCAAAGAATCGTAGCTCAATATGTATGTCATGCATCGATGTATGTATTAAAAACTGATGTGTGTTAACAAAACATTTATTTTCATACATCGATGTGCAATTATGAATGCCATGAATGCCACATAATTTAAATAAAATCACGTAGCCACATAAAATCAAGTAATTCACAGAAGTCATCAAATCATATACCAACTGATACAGATACCTGTTGTATGTTACCCGATCGCAACATACCTTTACTTCTCGATATCTGAGGGTCGACTTGAACTTGTAGAGTCGATGTATTCACTGTATATTAATGAAATTCACCATTCACTAAATTACTCATTAAACATTGATTATCAATTGTAGTCATAGCTGAACAAATTTAGGGTAATTAATTTGATGCGATTACATCACAATTTAATTTGCTAAATTATTTTTTAATCAATTCAAATTTATTTTTACTAATTATAGTCCAAATTAACTGGTAATTATCAAAGCAAAGTCGGAAAAATCGAATAACGAATTTACCCAAAATCGCACACAGTTCACGCACGGTTTTCTTCCGATTCCGGCGATCTCCGGCGGCGGTACTGGCGGTTACCGGTTCATAAAACTTCGTCTAGGTGAGGAGAAGAGATTCGGTGCTTGGCTTCGTCCAATTTGTTGTAGAATCGAAGAAATCGAACCAGAATTCCTCAAACCCTAGTCTGTGCGAGTTCGTCCGTTCCAGGGTAAAATCGAAGCACTTTTCGAACACCAAAATTCAATTATCTGGTATGGAAAGTTTCGCCTCTGAGTTAGGAACACGGTGGTAGGTCGGTCTCGTCGAGAGATGGTCGGACGGCGGCGAACGGAACAGATTTATACGCGGTGGTCGGTGAATCGCGAGAGAAGTGCGTGTTTTCGCACCTTTTAGTAGGTGTCCGCGACTGTGTGTTTTGAATGTGTTTACTGTGTGTTTACGTCCTACATCGATATATATTAATTCCCGACCAATTATGAACATCGGGGTGTCACCGGTGTACCGATGCATGTACATTGCATGTACAGTTCACACCTGACTTCGTGTCACTACTTCAATCAAAGAAATGAAATCTATCATTTTAATACAAATTTTATATTTACTAAATTAATTTAACAGAATTAAATATAATTAACGTTAATCGAACATCGGGGCATCACACTTGTAGTGTGTGTAGTTGTCGAGATACCTACATACATATATCGATGTTGTGTATAATGGATATAATTGCATGATACATGTGTGAATGTATAGATAAATCCTAATGAGTTAGGATCGAGAAGTGATTGGTTGGGGACATTGGATGTCCGTTGTGTATTGATAACCGAGAAATGTTAGATGATGATCTAATATCTCTAATTATTTGTACAACAATAAGTAATTCATGATGTGATTCGTGAATTGTGAAAGTGGTAGTAGTTCAGGGATGGTACGGTATTGTATACCGGGGTTGAACGTATGACACGTTGATGGTTTTGAATAAACCTTGGGAGACTACAATTTGCTAGCCAGTTATGAAGAATTATCATTGCAATAATACAGTGAGCTTGTTGCAGCCACTATATTGCTGGTCGGCACAGAGTAGGATGAATCGTATGATAATACGATGAGAGGTTATAGTGAACTCGGTGTAGTCACTATAACGCTTTTGAGCTTGAGGCAAGAGATACCTCAAAAGATTGTTCATACGTATAAATGCGTCGAGAGACTTGTGTTGTGACAGCTCAGTTTTGTTGGGAGTACCAATGTGAGTGTCAACAAGTTATTGTTATCTCTATTTGAGTATTATTGCATTGAAGATGTGATAGTGAACCATAACCAGAGTTGTGGATATATTTAGTGTGGTAACACTACTATATCGATTATGTCTCTTGGGAGATAGTATTGTATGTTGATTTTGGTTTGGAGCAATGTCGTCGTGAAGACAATTGGTATCGATTGTGCGTTGATTTGTAAATCAACCATGGTAAGCCTTACTGGTGATGGACCTAGTACTTGCTTTGAGTTAAATTGGAGACGTACGAGGAGACGTCTCTAGAGAGATGCTTGAGAGTGTTCGGTACTATTATGTTAGTACGGGACATCGTTGGAGTTTGTATACGTCGTGTATACGGATTTGAGAATGATTTGTGTTAGTTGCATTGACACACTATCATGAGTTAGCTATGTATTTATTAGTTAAGGGATGCATTTCGATATAATGTATCTAGATTGTTCGAACAATTGTTCGAGTTTGGAAAATCGTGGATGCATGATACTTTCCTTGTAAGGAAAGAGGTATTGATATACATGTTTAAAGATTCGATGAGTCGATATGCGTGGTGTCGATGTTGGATTCAAACCGTTAGTCGATAGTTCGTCAATCATTATTCTCTACAGTGTGAGAATAACCGCTTGATTGATAGTCGTGTCTGAGGCTTGTGAGTATTATTGGAGATACCCAACTCGAGTTGAGTTGAGTATGCATGTGGTGTATTTGGCGTTGAGCCATATGTATCGATATGTATATAGTTACGCTATCATTTTTATGCTTGTTGAGTAACTGATTAGTGTGCCTGGATTGGTGAATCTCTTGTAAGATATTGTAGTATCCTTGAGATTGATAATCTCAATTGTATGATTTATTCCGAGGAATAATTGTGGGGTTTTTGTTGACTCTTTCCTAAGAAGAGGTTGTCGTATTTTGGGTTAAAGTGGTTCATTGTTAGTTTAATTAGATCATTATCCTTGTATTAGAATTGTTAATTCTAGGGGTATACAAGGGATGACCAAGATTCGAATTCGTTTGGTTTCGTTGTCGACACATGTTTTGAGAATGCAATTGGGTACCTTGCATGTTCTCTATGGAATCTTATGATTTTGTGGAATTTTCTATAGTGTGTTGTGGCCGAGATATGATTTCTTGAAACGCACTGATGTTGACATCTGCGAATGTAGGGTCTTCCTACCTTAACGACATATTATACACGTATTATGGACTAAACATGCATTCATAACCTCTTAAGGGTTCCGGTTGCAACTTTGAGCTAATAAGATTACGGGCCAAAAATGAAATTTCAACCTCAATTAATTACATTCTCAATACGAATGTTAAAGCGATAGAATTTTGCTACTACTAGAGTAGAGACTATCCAGAAATCCTGAATCCTAACACTTTCATGCTCCTCATAGCTCACTGCCTCAACCCGGCCCTTAGTCCTTTAGTCCACAAGTGTACCTACAGGGACAACCCATCATGAGCATGTATATCGTTACTTAACATCATAGGGCAATGGCATATAAATAAATGCATGAAAGTAATTGGTAACGTATACTTCCTGGTTAATTACATTAACCCTTTTTGGTTGTCCCTGTTTCATAGCCATACATATAATCATTAATTCTTGACATGAATGATTAAAATCGTCGTCTTATAAACATCGTCGTCTTACAGCATCGTCATCATATAAGCATTATCATCGTATACATATCATCATTTATAACATCATCATCATATAAGCATCATCTTATACATATCATCATTTATAACATCATCATCATATAAGCATCATCATCTTATAGCATCATCATCTTATATCATCATCTTATAGCATCATCACCTTATAAGCATCATCATCTTATAACTTCATCATCTTATAACGTCGTCATCTTATAATATCATCATCATTTAAGCATCATAACAAGATACAACAGTAAATGTACGAAGTCATGGTTAAGTAATTTACTGGTTATTCGTTAACTTCTTCTTGTTAACCCTGATTTACCTTCATGCATATGTGCATCTTACCCCGTGGTATCTTACCACATTATAACATTGTATGGCATCTTACCATATGGGCATCTTACCCCGTGTCATCTTACCACATAATAACATCGTATGACCTCTTACCATATGGGCATCTTACCCCGTGGCATCTTACCACATATTAACATCGTATGGCCTCTTACCATATGGGCATCTTACCCCGTGGCATCTTACCACTTATTAACATCGTATGGCCTCTTACCATATGGGCATCTTACCCCGTGGCATCTTACCACATAATAACATCGTATGACATCTTACTATATGGGCATCTTACTCCGTGGCGTCTTACCACATTATAACATTGTATGGCATCTTACCATATGGGCATCTTACCCTTTTATAAACATCGTATAACATTATTAGAAACTTACTTATCCCAATCATCATCATAAACATCATCATTATATACATCATCATCATAAACTTACTTATCATAATCATCATCGTAAACATCATCATCATAAACTTACTTATCATAATCATCATCGTAAGCATCATCATCATATACATCATCGTAAGCATTATCATCATATACATCATCGTAAGCATTATCATCATATACATCATCATCATAGTCATCATCGTAAGTATCATCATCATAAACTTATGCAATCAATACATAGTCATAGTTGGGAGGGTGTTACCGTCCGATGCCCGTACGCTTCTTACGTAGCTTAATTCCAAAAATGGAGAAGTTGTAGGACTTTATCTCCTTGAAGTTGTGGGTACCTGGGATGGTTCTACATAACCATACAAATCGATATTAGAAGCTAAATATAGTCCAATATCCAAAAATCCCACAAAAAATATCAAAAACTACATTTTCCCATTTTTGAACAGTGGCGATCGATCGCTCAAAATGAGGCGATCGATCGCCTGATTTTTCACTTAGCGGCGATCGATCGCTTAAAATGAGGCGATCGATCGCCTTGATGTTCATTTCGCCACTGGACGTTGGCGATCGATCGCGCCATTTGAGGCGATCGATCGCCTATCCTCATCTTCGCGTACTGCCTCTCGGCGATCGATCGCTGCTTTTGTAGCGATCGATCGCCACTTACAGTGGCCGCGATTTCACCATTTTCATGTGCATTTTGCAAGCTCATCTTCATACCTTTCAACACCAAACTTCCCAACAATAACAATAACATCATAACCCACTAAAACCCACTTAAAACACTTCAAAAATCATACCCCAGCCATAAACAACACATACCCAAACAAACCCACATAAAACATCAAAAACTTAACCCATTTCAACACCAAACATCATAAAACTTATAGGAATGGTTCCATACCTCTTGTAGGCTCCAAATCCTAGCAAAGATCACACAAACAAAGTTTTTGTGGAACTTTTCTTCTCCTCTTTTGGTGGAACTCGAAAATGTGGTAAAGGGGTAGGGTTTGAGAGTAATTGGGGATTTAAGAGTGAAAAGGGTAAAGTGAGTTGGGTAAGGTGGGGGAAAGGGTTAATTAAATTGTACCCAAAATTAACATGATGTATAAAATACCCCAACATGGTATTTTAAAAGCATTTTGCAAAAATGCAACCAACTTCATTAAATTCATACTTTCCTCATAATTAACGATCAACACAGTTAAATCATGTTAACACACCATTTCCTATCATGCATAACATGCACCTTGAAACGTAACCCCCCATGGGTCATGCCTATCATGTGACTAAACATTTCATCGTGATAATTAATTTCAACACGTAAATCAATTATCCACATAATTAATCACATAAACATAATTAATGCCTTAATTGCAGTTAATTATTTCGGGGACATCACATTACTCCCCTACTTATAAGATTTCGTCCTCGAAATCGCATGCACTTACCCCAAAAGAAACTAAACATAAATTACATACCAGAGAATAGTTCCGGGTAGTGCTGTACCATATGCCGCTCCGTCTCCCACGTAGCCTCCTCGACACCCCGACGATCCCACTGAACTTTGACCATCGGTATAACTGTACTTCGTAGTCTGCGATCCTCACGATCCAGAATTCTGACCGATCGTTCAACGTAGGATACATCTGAGTCTAACTGCACTTCAGTAGGCTGTAAAACATGAGACGGGTCTGGCTCATACTTCCGTAGCATAGAAACGTGGAAAACATCATGAATCCCAGATAAGGACGGGGGTAGAGCCAAACGGTAGGCCAAAATAATGATACGCTGCAATACTTCATATGGACCAACATACTTCGGGGATAACTTCCCCCGCATACCAAAACGAACAACACCCCTGAAGGGTGAGATTTTCAAGAAGACATTGTCTCCTACTTGAAATTCTAGCGGCCGTCGCCGCTTATTTGCATAGGCTGCTTGCCTATCTTGAGCCGCTTTCATCTTTAAGCGTATCATCTTAATCGTTTCCTCCATGTCCTTAATCATATCCGGTCCTCCAACCGCTTTACTCGTCAAGTCCTCCCAATACAGCGGTGACCTACATCGTCGTCCGTACAGAGCTTCAAAAGGGGCAATTTGAATGCTCGCCTGATAGTTGTTATTATAGTTGGACTCCATCATTGGCACTGAATCTTGCCACGGAGTATCAACTCCAAAAACATATGCCCTTAACATGTCCTCGAGCGTCTGAAGGGTACGCTTTGTCTGGCCGTCTGCCTGAGGGTGATAGGCCTACTCAGTCTCACCTCGGTGCCTAACGCCGTCTGGAGACCCTCCCCGAAATGTGGAGTAAACCTTGGGTCTCTGTCAGACACAATCGAGACTGGAATTCTATGCAACCTCACTACATCCCGCACATATAATTGGCCATCCTCAGGTATGTGAAAGACACATGACAAAGAATGAAGTGAGCTACTTCGTCAGCCTATCTACGATCACCCGATCGTATCGAATCCAGAGGCCGCTCTTGGCAAGTGGGTTACAAAGTCCATAGATACATGCTCCCACTTCCATTGGGGGGTACTTCCGAGCTCTTCAGCTCGTCATAAGGCCTCTGCCTTTCTGCCTTTACCTGCTGGCAGATCAAAAATACGTCTCCACCAGAATTAACCACCTAAGTCCTTGTACATCTTCCTTCCTCCTGGGTGGATAGTGAACCGACTACTGTGGCTCGCTCCAACATTCCTTTACGCAACTCTGGTGTATCTGGGACTACCCATCGGCGGCCCAATCTCAATGAATCATCTTCTACCACTCTGAACTTTGATGGCCGTCCTTGAAGTACTATAGATGACCATCCTTGAACCTCATCATCCCACCTCTGGCTTTCCTGATAACCTCAAATATGTCTAGCTCGGCCATCAAGATCGACACTCGCACCGGCGATGTGTCCACATCAATATCATAGCCCGGACGGCAATAAGAAGTCATCATCGCTGATAAACACATAGTGTCCTCAGCAGTACTTTTCACTTCCGACTTAAGGTGCCTGCTATTAAGTTGCTTCACCAGGATGGTACTCAATCTTACAGTCAAAATCCTTGAGTAAGTCCATTCATCTTCTTTGTGAACAAAACTTCAGGCTCTTATGGTCCGTGTAGATGGTAAACGACGTACCATCCAAGTAATGCCTCCAAATTCCAAGGCAAACATAATGGCTGCAGCTCCAAATCGTGGACTGGGTACCTAGCCTCATGTGGTTTCAACCGCCTCGATGCATAAGCCAGCACAAGCTTATCTCGCAACAAATATTTTTCTCAATTTCATATATGTCAATATAATCGTTAGTTTATGATTGAACTTTTAAAAATTTCCCAAATTACTACATTATTATATTATATATTTAATTTAAATAAATTATAAAAAAATATTTAACCCTTTCGAACATAATTTAATTTCTACGAAAATAATTATTTGTTTTTCATTAAATTTTTTTAAAATCAAGTTATATTATTTTTAATTTTTTTACTTTTTTAAAAAATTACAAATCATAAAAGGATCATACTTTCAACTTATAAAACATAAAGGACTAAAATTACGAACTTTGATAATTAAAGGACTAAAATTGCAGTGATAAAAGATAAAGGACCGAAATCGCTGACACGATAAACATAAAGGATCAAAATCGCAGATTTGAAACTATAAGGACCAAAAATGCTGGCTAATAAAACATAAAGGACCAAAAATGCATTTTCCCCGTTACCACAGGGACATGTATATAAAAGGAAGACTTGCATCATAATTGTAGGGATTCAACCAATTAATCAATGAACTAGTTTCTTCTTCCCCAAAATTTCTCTCTCCCCAATCCCAATCCATAGGAGATTAGTGATCTGGAATCCGCTCCATCTTTAATCCTATCAATGGTGCTCTCGTTGATTTCAATTCGCATATCTTCTTGTGAATTGATCACTGTTCGTCGAATTTCAGTGAATTTTCGTTCATGTTTCGAATCAATTTGATCTGTCTACCAAAAATTGAATCTATTTGTTTTTCTGTTCTAGGAGTTCATTTTGAATCTTTCGCATTGTGCTCAATTTTTCAGCGTGATTTCTGTTCTCGATTCCTTCTTTCAATTGTGCAAAATCTTTCTCTATTTGTGCGTTGGAAATCGTCGATTGAGTTGTTAAGCCGATCTCAAAATTGTGTTTCAAGCTCCGTGAAATTGCTCGTTCAGCATTCAATTGAAATTTTCTTCGGCGATCGCATCGAGTTTTATGTTGCTTTGTCGACGGCAATCTCTTGACAATTTATGCGATTTGCATCCATTTTGCTGAGGTGAATTGTTTGGTGATCGCATTTGGTTCGCTTAAGCGTCGTCCTTCTCTGTTTCATTTCTCGTATGATTGCACCTCCGAGAATCATAATCAAAATTGAAGAATTCAGAACAGGAAAAGAAGATTCGGTCAATTCTCAGTTTCGTTTGTTGGGGTATTTCCAGTAGCATAACTTGGTCAGTGCATTTCAGAAGTTGCAATTTAGTTCGTTCGCCGTATCAGTCTCGTAATTTTCTGTTGCTGTCGCGATTGTTTTTGTGCACTGAATTTGTGTTGACTTTTCTTCCTTGTAATTGTTTTGGAGATCTGAAATTCGTTGCTTTATCAATCCATTGGACAATTCTCAGCCACAAATTGCTGCACTGGTGCTCTGTTCGTTCTTGGCTTTCTCAATCACAAAGTGATCTGTCTTGTGTTCAATATGTCTTTGTTGGCTCAGTGTCTATCTTCACACAATTTATTTCAAAATACAAAATTTGTGATGGCGCTACAACCACAATCAACTATCAATTCTACATTTCAGTCGCCGAAGCCTATGAATTCCTCAGCTACAATTCAGCAACCGGAGTATCGAGACTAGAAGTGCCGGGACAAGTGCATTATGGCGTCGTTCTTTCAAATATCTTGGCAGCTCAAGAAAATAATGCAAGTGTCAAGGAGGACTTGGACTCGATGCATCAATCTTTGTTCGAGATTAAAGCACTGCGGGAAGATTACTTTAAAGCTCAGTCCGAGATTGCTCTTGCTTCTGTTGAGCCAATCTATGAAAAGAGAACAACAACGGAGAACGTTGATGGGGATCTCAAACTCATTTCTAAAAGTAACATTCAACAGTTGCCTCAAAGCACCCTTGCCGAAGGAATTACTAAAGGGACAGAGGGGGATGGTGAGTTGGTGTCAGAAGGAGCTGCACAAATAACATTGCCGAAGGGACATGATAATGCAAATGATTCGTGGACTCTCGATGTTCGGGATATGGAGGATCTCACACTTTCTCAACAGAAACACGACGCTCCAGTAGATGACAAGCCTAGCTTAGTGACCTTTGGTGAGGTTGAGACTGCCTCCCATGAATTTAGCCAAGCACTTCAGTGCATACTACCAAAACATGATGAAGGTTTAGCAACTGATATGAGGATTTTAGAATGGGATGCTATGGAATTACCATCACCATTCATGGAAATTTGGTGTTATCACCGAGATAATTTGATGAATATCAGTGTTTCGGAATCAATTTTGATGTGGATCGAATGGAACCGAGAGTGGCAGCTGAAGAAGACGATCACGACGGACCTGCTATTAGGTTGAAACTTTCGGAGCTTTCCTTGCTGCCTTCCAAAAACTTGATGACGGGTTCCAGCAACACTTCAGAACTTGGCAAAGGTATTGAACCCAATATGTGAAGAGAACAAAGAAGTTGGAAATGTGTCCACTCATGTACAAGCTTTAGAAGTGGACTTGCGTATTGGTGAATTGAAAAGGAAGTATGAATCTTTGGCGCCAATGAGTGAAGTTATAATCTACTTTTGGGGCTTGACTTGGACTGTAGAAGACATGTTCTGTGTTGATAAGAACAACAGCTTTGTGAGAGGTTATCATACTCTGGGCTTTGGAAATATTGACTGGGAAAATTCATGGCAAGAAAATGGGGTAGAAGACATTGCTTTCGTGCATGGCCAGAAGAATCATCCTAGTCGAGTGAATTCATGGGTGTTCGAAGACATTACTTTGGGCGGAAGAGAACCGAGAGTTGTGCTTCAAGAGGGATTAGAATGAAACTTTTGGTGGTGAGTTTGTGCCGATTCAACCGCGCGTTAATCACTAGATATAGTGGTCGAAAGGCATTAGTTTCCTATATTTTGGGTATTGTTCGGAGCACTTCCCTCGTATTACACCTTGAGGACAAGGTGGTTTTTCACGTGAAAGGTAATGATACGACTACAAAGACGAGTAGTAGCAAGAGCCGCATCCAGATGAGGTTCATGACCATACAAATAGAGTCAAGGCTTGCTCCAGCAAATGAAATGGAGGATGCTCGAGGATGTAGTGGATGAGGCAGAAGGGCAGTATGCTATGTAACAGATTGTGTAGTAGTCTGGCTAAATAAATAAACATAGCAATGTAATTAGTAAGGTGTTAGTCTTGGGTCGAGTACAAAAGTTAGTTACTACAGGGACATGCATATAAAAGGAAGACTTGCATCATAATTGTAGGGATTCAACCAATTAATCAATGAACTAGTTTCTTCTTCCCCAAGATTTCTCTCTCCCCAATCCCAATCCATAGGAGATTAGCGATATCGAATCTGCTCCATCTTTAATCCTATCACCCACATACAACAATTAATTCCTACCCTTCTTGAGACCCACATACACACACTTTCAGCCATCAAACTTTCAAGATACACATAGTAGAAGCACACACATATTTTCATAAATTTCAGCCTTATTTTCGAAAATTAAGCCACCAAGTTTCCAAAATTGCAGCAAGTGTTGCTACACCCACTACCATGGACGTTTTTAGGAGGAGCCAACTCCATGGATTCTGCAATTGTTGCAGTGTATGGAGCCAGGGAGAAGAAACGAGCGGCGATCACGTTTTTTCTTCTACTTGTGCGCAAGTCTTTGACCGGCAATAAATATATAGCTTTTCGAATTTGGGGTATTTTAGTAAAAAAAAAGTCTTAAATAAGATATAGCTCAAAAATTGAACCTATCTCAATTTGGTTTGTTGAAAAGTAGATATTTATGTAATGTTATTTTTTTTCTCCAGATTTAGTTGAATTATTGTTTTGTAGATGATACATTATTGCAATTATCCCTACAAAAAACAATCAAAAATTTAAATATTTATATTTCAAAATCATGGTAAAACGAAGTTCATTTGTTTAAATAATACATCTATTTCATAACTACAAAATATCATACTACTCAATGTTGTGCTTTTCTATTAAAATAAATTCTTTTATATAAATTTTACATATTTTTAAAACTGAACCAAATATTTTAGAAATAAAAGCATGTTAGCACATGCATAAGAAGCAGAAGCCAAGTCAATCTGTACAAAAAGACTCAAAAATAAAGGGCAATAATACAAAGATACAGGAATATGCGAATCTGACATTGCTCGAGCTACCAACAAGTAAGCAAAATGATTAATAATAAACACATTGTTAAATTCAGCAAAATCCTAATAAACTCAATGAGGGGAGCTTTGGAATGAAAAGGGAGGTGGATTGTTGATAGCTTTGACAACCAATTCTGCATCAGACTCAATTACACTATGTTTTCATTCATGACGACGAGCTAGCACAAATCCTCATGAACAACAATAAATTATGCGACATGTGGGAAGAAACACCCTGAAATTCGGTTAGCATACACCATTAAAATAATACAATTGGCATCCATATGTCGCGTTGGTCTTTATCCCACACCGAGAAAGAAAAGGAAAAGGGGCAAAGCTTTAACTATAAAAGGGGTGTTGAGGCTCATGTTTTAAGTGCACCAGTCAATAGCTTGTCTAGCAACTTTTGGCTTTAGATAAATTTTTCTCTTGTTTTAGAATCTAGTAGCATTCTTCGTATGCTCTGTAGTTGCAGCTGTGACTGAGCTTCCACATCAGAAAAGATTTTATTAGGTGTCTTTCTTTTAAGGGGGTGTGTTTGAGTTATAAAGTGTGGCTAGTGGGAAAGCTGTGTGGGTGTGTTTGGGGTTAGAAGAAAAATTATGTGGTTGTAATAATTTTCTATATAGTGTATTTTCTTCTCTGGTCCTGGTCGTTTTTCTCCTGATTTGGGAGTTTTCCACATTAAATCCTTGTGTCGTTATTATTTCTTTTTTTGCTTGCTTTCCACATAAAAGGTGCAGATCTTGGGGGTGAATTTGGATGGTCAAATTCCCAACAAGTGGTATCAGAGCCTAGGTCCTTTTGCGGCGGTGGAGCTTTGGTGTAGTAGGCGAATACATATTTGACTAAGGAGGTTCCGTCTAGGAAAATCGATATTTAAGTGGGACCGGTGTGACCCCACCAATTTTCCTGGGAATCTTGAAGTTCTGTTCAGAAAAGATCGATATTCTCTTTTTCCTGGGAGCTTACTTAGTGTGTACTATTCATGTCTACGGTAAAATTCATCAAAGTATCACAAGACAATGTCAGGAAGCAGAGTTTCGAATGCAATCAGATTTGATGTGGAGAAATTTGATGGGAAGATCAATTTTGACTTATGGCAAGCGTAAGTCAAGGATGTGTTGATTCAATCTGGTTTATACAAGGCGTTGAAGGACAAAGTATTCCCAAAAACAACAGTGATACTAGTTCGACTGGTGGAACAACTAGTGCAACAAGCAAAGCTGGAATGAGCAATGAAGATTGGGAGGATCTCAATTTGAGAGCACCAAGTGCAATCCGTCTGTGCCTGACCAAAAATGTTATTGCAAATGTGCACAGAATGTCTACGGCAAAGGAACTCTGGGAAAAGCTCGAAGAGTTGTATCAGACAAAAGGCGTCTCAAATCAGGTGTATCTGAAAGAACAGTTTCATACATTGCGAATGAATGAGGGTACTACTATTTCAGATCATTTAAGTGTACTCAATGGCATTGTTTCAGAGCTAGAATCTATTGGAGTTAAAATTGATGATGATGATCAGGCCTTGAGACTCATCTGGTCTCTTCCACGGTCGTATGAGCACATAAAGCCGATACTGATTCATGGGAAGGAGAAAATCATTTTCTCATAGGTTACTAGTAATATTCTTTCTGAAGAGAGGAGACTTGGCGGGAGTAACAGTTCACATGAAAGTTTTGCAATGGTGGCTCATAATTGGAAGAAGAAGAACTCTGCGAAGAAATCCTTCTGGGGATGTGGACAACTTGGCCACATCAAGAAAAATTGTCCAAGAGCTGGAGCGGGTTCAGCAAATTGCTCCGTATCAGCATGTGGAGATGCTGATAATGTAGCTAACATTGTCTCCTCTTTTGATGTCCTCTGAAAAAGGACATGTACATCCTTAAGGCATGTTGTTGTCCCCAAGTTGCGATGATAACTGTTGTATAATGTTAGCATGTCCATAGTTTTGGACACGGGCATTGGTTTGGCATTGATGCAGGACGTGTGGTGGAAATATATGTCGATGGCTGATTAACTTTCAGGAGAGCCAAAACGTGGGAGTTGCATCATAATTTTCAGCAAGGTTATTTTTTGACATGTGCCGAATTGAAATGCTTGGAATTACTTACTCTGAGTGGGGTATGCTTTTATGGTGGAGCATGATAATTCTTTACATTGAGAATTATGACTGTATTGTAGTGTTGGTAGCAGAAGCTATGAAGATCTTTATCGAGGTGGAGTGCTGTGGGACGACAAAGCCACAAGGTGGAGATTGTTGGGTTGGGCTTTATCCCACATCGAGAAAGAAAAGGAAAAAGGGGCAAATCTTTAACTATAAAAGGGGGGTTGATGCTCCTGTTTTAAGTGCATCAGTCAATAGCTTGTCTAGCAACTTTTAGCTTTAGATAAATTTCTCTCTTGTTTTAGAATCTAGTAAAATTCTTAGTATGCTATGTGGTTGCAGCAGTGACTGAGCTTCTACAACAGAAATATTTTATTAGGTGTCTTTCTTGTAAATGAGGGGCGTGAGTTATAAAGTGTGGCTAGTGGGAAAGCTTTGTGAGTATGTTTGGGGTGAGAAGAGAAATTATATGGTTGTAATAATTTTTCATATAATGTATTTTTTTCCCTAGTCCTAGTGGTTTTTCTTCTGATTTGGGAGTTTTCCACGTTAAATCCTTGTGTCGTTATTATTTCTTTTTTTTGCTTGCTTTTCACATAAAATGTGCAAATCTGGGGATGAATTTGGAGGGTCAAATTATCAACACCATATTCACAATCCCAGCAGCAATAATATCCCGGTTTGGTAGAATCACGACATCAATATTTATCTTAACCAATCCCTGCGGTGTAGGATGCCAAGCATGGCTTTGAGCAGTAGGACTAGGTGCAGCAGAATAATTGAGTGATGGAAACTGGTGATGGTAAAAGGAAGATACTGGTTTGGCCTACGATATGCATCTCCGAATCAGCTTGATTGTTAAACAGAAAGTTATTGCGATCAAGCCACAAACTCCAAGAAATGAGTGCCAATACTTCCAGATAGTTGTACGGACCATTTTGGAAGACCCAATACCATAAGTCTATAATATGGAACCATAAAAAGAATGAAACAATGGTCAAATTGCGTCAATTTCCAATTTTTCAGACACGTTGAGCTCATTTACAGTGCCACAAAACATGAAATCCATTATCTGGGAAAGAAAAACATTTACGACATTGAACATCAATCACAACCCTTGCTTTGCCAGATTAAAACGCGTCAGCAGAGCATCATGGATAGCTCGCCAATTGTGAACTTTAATTTTACTGGGAATGTGAAGTTTCCATAAACAGGTGAACAACTTAAGGCACCGTTTGGGGTGCGGGACAGGATTAGTAATCTTCGGATTATTAATCATATCCCATGTTTGTTTCATTTTTTTAAAAAAATTATCCTACTATATTTATCTCATTCTAATCCCAAGTTACAACATAAATATCCTTACCACCTTTTTTTACTATCTCAAAATTTGAAATTCCCGCCAAAAATTAAAACTCACAACTTTATTTTTATATTGTATTATTTTATTTATTTCATTCTTATTATTATTTTATTATTATTATATAATGATTATTATAATATATTATATTATTATTATTATTAAAAAATAATAATATAATATTATTCATATATATATGTGTGCATACAGATATTATGATTATTATATATATTATTATGTAATAATAATAATTATTATAATTATATAATTATTATAATATGTTATTAATATACTAATTTTATATATTATATATATATATTATTATTATTATTATTATATTATACACACGCCCAATATATATATATTATGTTTAAATTATTATATATTACGTGATTATATATATATATCATTTAATATATATATAATTATTATAATATTATACTATATTTATATTATTATTATTATTCTTTTATATCTCATATTATATCATAATCTATATACATTCTCTACTTATCTCTATTCTTCTAGATTCTTATCATATGTCTATCTATAATTCATATCCGTCATAATCCTACTTATTATTTGTCTACTCTTATCTCCTAATCTCTATTCATATAATATTTATATATTTATTATATCATCTACTCTTATTATATATAATGTCTAGATCCACACGCACACGCACGCTCTATATATTATATCTTATACTCATGTATATAATATATATAAATTATAACTAATGTCTACTAATTATATATATATACTATTATTTTTATCTATGCATATATATATATTCAAAAATATATTTTTATTATTATTTATATTAGTATTATTTTATTTATTTATTTTATTAATATTATATATACTATTATTATTATATATACATACACACAATTCTTATTATTTATATTAGTATTATTATTTTTATTTTATTTTATTAATATTATAATATAATACTAATTATTATTATTATACTATAATATAATAATAAATTATGATTATTTACATATATACACACGTACGCATATATATATATTATAATAATGTAGAAAATTATATATATATTATAATAATGTATATAAATTATATATTACTATTATTTTTATATATGCATATATATATATATTCAAATATATATTTTTATTATTATTTATATTAGTATTATTATTATTTATTTTATTTTATTAAGATTATAATATACTATTATTATTAGATATACATACACACAATTATATTATTTATATTAGTATTATTTTTTTTATTGTATTTTATAATATTATAATATAATACTAATTATTATTATTATATTATAATATAATAATAATAATTATGATTATAAATATACTAATAATAATAATTATTATATTATAATATAATAATAATTATTATTATTATATTTATATATACTATTATTATTATATATACATATACACAATTATTATTATTATATATTATATTATGATTATTAGATATAAACTATTATTTTTATTATATTTTATTATTATAATGATAAGGGTATTTTAGATATTACACCATATAATAATCCTTATCAACCATTTTATTCTCCAATCAAACAACATATAACTTATCACATACTATTTTTACAATCATTTCACAACTTTCTAATCCTTACATTACTATCATATCCATAACTTCAAACGGTACCTTAGAGGAGGAAGAAAAATATTATCACCTAAGCACCATTTCCCAGATCAAAAGTTCTGCAATTGTTTTTTTTTTTTAATTTTTTTTCCAGAAAAAAGTACATTTAAATCTTAGTTTTTTTTTTCTGCTATTGCTTGTTTACCAAAGAAAAAAAACGAATAACTACTAGAAATTAGTAATTGAGATGTTCTGATTCCTTTAAGTTGAGTTTAAACTGTTTTATTTTAATATGAAATACTTGATGATTTTATTAAACAATATTTTTTAACTTTAAATAAAAATAATATAAAAATATGTGAAAAACAATGTATTTGTATGATCATTATTAAAGTATATATTAAAATCTAATAAATATTGATGTCAAATTAGTTTATTATTAATATTTTTTCTTTCTACAAAAAAAATTCCTATGTGGAACATCCTCCCTTTATGGAAAAGGTTACTCCCGGTCACGTTCTTCTGTGTGTGGAGCTTAGGTTTTAATGGGTGAGTCTCACATTTTGCTTGTTGGTTTTTTCTGGGTTTGGATTTCTACTTCTCTGGTGTCTCTTGTTGTTAATGGTGGAGGTTTGGGGCTGATGGCGGTTATTGGTTGCTCTTTTCCCCTTTACCTATATACTTACTAATTCTATAGTTGGTGTGGTGTTTTGTATAGTTGGTGTGTTGTTGTTTGAGGTTGTGTGATTTTGGTCCTTTGTATTTGGTTACTGAGTATCTTTTCCTGCTAAGGCGACATTAATAAAATTTGGTGATTGTCGCCATCTGAGATGACGACTTAGGTTAGTTTATTAAAAAAAAAAAATTGGGTTAAATTTATTGGTTGAATTAAAAGATGGGTTATTTTGTTAAAAAACCCTATCTTAGCACAATGTTGCGTCACAGGATATTTTTTTAAAAATAATTTAAAAAAAAAATTATTTTCAAAAATAAGATTGTTTCAAAAATACCCTAAACCGCGATTTTAAACAGCGGCTAAGTATTGATGAGGGGCCGCTTCACCGTGTAGCGGCCCCTCATTTGCAAGCAGCCGCCCTTTGTAAGGGCGGCCATTACTTCATTAGCAGCCGCCCCATCATGGGGCGGCTGCTAAACCATTGAGTGGCCGCCTCTTGTAGAGGCGGCCACTCAATGTTTTTATATATTATATATTATAATATATTAATTATATTATATTATTATTACTTTAATAAATGACATTTCTTATATATAAATAATAATATTTATTTATTATAATAATAATTTTATATTATATTATTATTTGGTATAAAAATTAGTTTCAAAAATAATTTTTTACATCCCATTAAATTGTATTTTGACATGCAAAATATTTTGGACTCCATTTTTATGTCAAATTTTTTTGCCCTCTTCTTGATTTTGAATGAACAATGATATTGAAAGACGCTGAAATAATGAAAGTGCTATTCTTATTGTTGTTATTGTTGATTATATAGCGGATGTTGAAATGAGCAGGGGCGGATGCGAGATTTCCAGGAAGGGGGCAAAAAAGGTTCACGTGTGCTTAGTACCAAAATTATTATAGGTCACATACCAAGTTCACGTGTAATAAGTACCAATTTTTTTAGAATTAATGCAATTTATTACATGTGGATTGACATAAAAAGTTCTCTTACACAAAGATCGATGATCAATTTTAAATTACATTTAGAGATTTAAATTGAATTTGCCCTAATAATAATCAGAATATATATATACATATATATTATAATAATTAATATATTAGTTTTTAAAAAACTAATTTTTTTAAAAAAATTGAGGGGCCGCTATTAGAATAAATGGTCCCTCAATTTTTTATATTTATTATAATATATTATATTATAATAATATAATTTATTAATGTTAATATAATTTATTAATATATTATAATATTATAATAATATTAAAATTGAGTGGCCGCTTATTCTAATAGCGGCCACTCAATTTTAATATATTATAATAATATAAAAAATTGAGTGGCCGCTTATTCTAGTAGCGGCCACTCAATTTTTAATATTATTATAATATATTATTATTATAATAATATAATTCATTAATATATTATAATATTATATAACATTAAAATTGAGTTGTCGTTTAGTTTAATAGAGACCATTCAATTTTTCTTTAAAAATATAATGAATTTTAAAAACTAATATATTATATATATATATATATATATATTAGTTATTATTGTATATATATTGAGATTATCATTATATATATATATATATATTTTTTGATTATTATTATGGCAAATTGAGTTTAAATCTCTAAACGCAATATACAATTGATCATCACTCTGTGTAATAGAACTTTTGATGTCAATCCACATGTCATAAATTGCATTAAGTTTTAAAAATTTGTACTTATTACATGTGAACTTGGTATATGACCTATAATAATTTTGGTACTAAGTATACGTGAACTTTTTTTGCCCCCTTCCTGGAAATCTCGCATCCGCCCCTGCTCCTTTCAACATCAGCTATATAATCAACAATAACAACAATAAGAATAGCACTTTCATTATTTCAGCGTCTTTTAATATCATTGTTCATTCAAAATCATGAAGAGGGCAAAAAAATTTAACATAAAAATGGAGGCCAAAATATTTTGCATGTCAAAATACAATTTAATGGGATGTAAAAAATAATTTTTGAAACTAATTTTTATACCTAATAATAATATAATATAAAAGTATTATTATAATAAATAAATATTATTATTTATATATATTATAAGAAATATCATATTTATTAAAGTAATAATAATATAATATATTATACTATATAATATATAAAACATTGAGTAGCCGCCTCTTGTAGAGGCGGCCACTCAATAGTTTAGCAGCCGCCGGCGGCTGCTAATGAAGTAATGGCCGCCCTATGTAAGGGCGGCCGCTTGCAAATGAGGGGCCGCTATACGGTGAAGCGGCCCCTCATCAATACTTAGCCGCTGTTTAAAATTGTGGTTTAGGGTATTTTTGAAACAATCTTATTTTTAAAGTATTTTTGAAAATAAATTTTTTTTTTAAATTATTTAAAAAAAAAACCTGCGTCACACGACTCAAGTGATATAACCGGATGGCAAATACACATACGCCGCCGTATTAAGGTCCAGAACTAGCTCCACCTGACTTGAGCTCTGTTCTTCCCCAATCACTCATCAAACCCTAGGACTGGCATTGCTGCCGCAGCCATGACGATCCGCCACCTGTTAAACCTCACACGCCGTGCGCGGAAGCCAATCCATGCATTCACCGCCATCCATTCTCACTCCACCGCCACCGCCTCCGCCGCAACCTCTGCCCCCTCCCTCCCTTCACCTCCGCCCCCAACCGCCATGATTTACGACCGATTAGCTGAATCCGTCAAACAGAAGCTCAAAAATATCGAAGACCCCGATCACCGCTTCCTTCAATACAATTCACCTCACCCAACCGTAGATTCACACACGGAAATACTCTCTGCTCCACACACACGAGTCACGACACTCCCCAACGGCCTGAGAATTGCGACCGAGTCGTCGCTCGCCTCCAAAACGGCAACTGTCGGGGTTTTCATCGATGCCGGGTCGAGATTCGAGAGCGATGAATCGAATGGGACTGCTCATTTTTTGGAGCATATGATATTTAAGGGGACAGAGAGGAGGAATGCGAGAGAATTGGAGGAGGAGATCGAGAATATGGGTGGCCATTTGAACGCTTATACTTCGAGAGAGCAAACTACTTATTACGCGAAAGTGATGGATAAGGATGTGCCGCGAGCGCTGGATATATTATCTGATATTCTGCAGAATTCAAGGTTTGATGAAAAGAGGATTATCCGCGAGCGCGATGTCATTCTCCGCGAGATGGAGGAGGTATTGAATCGTGTTATATTTGTTTGCATTGGGTTAATTACTTGGACAGTGTTTGGTGGATTTTGTTGTTTATGGGCTGAAGGTTGTTGCTTGATCATTGATTTTCTTGATAAAAGTTTTAGAGCGTTGTATATTTTTGATTGATTTTTGCTCCTGTGAAACAAAGACAGTGGCTTTTTGATTGTATCTTTCTTTCTTTTTTCATGCTCTTTGTATGCGTCCTATTATTCTTGGCTATAGTAGTTGCGTATTTTTTAGTAATTCTGATACATGGATAGGTTTCACTCTATTTCAGCTGAATTATTGGGCAGACAAGACATATAATGGATTTTTCTAAGGTCTTAACTGAGAGTGCAAAAAATTCCGAGTGTAAATTTTTTTTTTCATACTAGATTCGCAGGGCATCATGAATATTCGTCATAATAACATTCTTAATGGATAATCTTTTGCCATAACAAAAGATGTTGTATATCCATTAAGTGCATCAATTTTTGCATTTCCTTCAAGTTTAAATTTCTCTTTTTTGGTTCCAATTCTTAAATATTCAGAAGATTTTGTCGAGTCAGATTTTTTTTGTCAATACACAAAATGCTGGTCATTTTTTTAGTAAGTTATTTTCAACTGGTGTGTCTTTTTTGTCCTGGTAATAACTATGTATGTTGGTTTATCAAAATCGTATTGTATGTTGGCATTGAACATGTTAGAACTTTAGGGATTACTGTACTTTCTGTCAGATAGGTTAAAACTCCTGATTTGTTGGACTATCAACTTCTGTGGCATGTGTGCTCATATTAGTTCTTCCCTTTCTTTTGTGAACTGTGATAATTTAGACTCACTATACTGGCTGGTGTGTATTATCAACTGAGTACAGGTTGAAGGGCAAACAGAAGAAGTTATATTCGATCATCTGCATGCCACTGCTTTCCAGTACACACCTTTGGGTAGAACAATACTTGGTCCTGCTGAAAATATCAAGACTATTGGCAAGGAACATCTTCGAAACTACATATCAACCCACTACACTGCTCCCAGAGTGGTACTTGGATAAATAAATCGTCCTTTCTCCATTAGACTTCACCTGATTTACTGGAATTACATTTTTTGTTGGTACTGAAATTTATTTGTCCTTTTCTTCTTTGCTTCTATTGTAGGTAGTTTCGGCTGCTGGTGCTGTTAAGCATGAAGATATAGTTGAGCAAGTGAAGAAATTATTTACTAAGTTGTCTACAGATTCAACAACGGCTTCTGAGTTAGTTGCGAAGGAACCTGCAATCTTCACTGGCTCAGAGGTATACTTATCTTGTTTGAATGCTTGAACCATGTTCAGTATGCTTGATGCTTTCCACGGGCAGTAACTTCATTTTTGGTGTCTTGTATTGGGTATGCGCAGATCAGGATGCTGGATGATGACATGCCTCTTGCCCAATTTGCAGTTGCTTTTGAAGGGGCTTCGTGGACTGATCCAGATTCCATTGCTTTAATGGTTATGCAATCGATGTTGGGTTCTTGGAATAAAAATGCTGGAGGTGGGAAGAATATGGGGTCAGTGTTTACTACATATCCCAACCACTTATCTAATTTCATTCTCACTCGTATCTGTATTCGTGAAATGTGTTCAACTTTGATTGCAGTTCTGAGCTCGCGCAGAGGGTTGGTATCAATGAAATCGCGGAGAGCATGATGGCTTTCAATACCAATTACAAAGACACTGGTTTATTTGGTGTTTATGCTATTGCTAAGGTGGGCTCCCAGCCTCCCAGTGATGTGGCAGGAGGATTTTTTACTTTGAATTTATATAGATAGTAGAGCATTAAATCCTCGCTTCATAATTTTTTTACCATTACTATTTGCTATTTATCTGTGCAAGTTATCCCTTCTTTCACTCAGTTCATTGCCTTTCGCCTCTGCGCCTTGGAATTTCTTCTACTAGCATGTTTTCCCCCCAAAAAAAGCATTTTTATTTCTTTTTTTATTTTTTAGTTTGTGTGATTGGTTTGTTTATTCAAGAACTGGTAAATAGTCTGCTCGTTTTTTTTTTTTTGCAGCCTGATTGTTTGGATGATTTGGCCTATGCAATTATGTATGAGGTCACCAAGCTATGTTATCGAGTATCAGAAGCTGATGTGATTCGTGCTCGTAACCAGGTAGTTTAACATCATTATATTAAGAATCTATATTTTCTAGGGACGAGTAACTACCCAGTCGGTCTTGCATCAAATCTATTTTGTATAAAATATGTAAGCTTTTTGGATTGTGTTGTCATGCTTATTTAAAATCATCAATGTTGGTGATGTGCAGTTGAAATCTTCTCTGTTGCTTCACATTGATGGAACCAGTCCAGTTGCTGAAGATATTGGACGTCAGGTATATAGATTGGCTTTTAAGAATCAGAATAGCCATTTATTGTATGTATGGATTTTGTCCCCTTTAATTATATAGCTTCAATTAAGCTTAAATTCTTTTGAAGTTTGCTGGAATTTATAGTTAAGTACTTGAAAACACTAGTTCAACATTCATCTGTCAGTCTGTTATGCGAGCCTCAGGTATAGGAGATTCTTGATTTACATAAACGAATTTTGTTATCACTGATTAGTAACGAGTTATGGATAATGTGCAGCGATAGCCTAAAGTGGTGAGCTTCAGATTGTGCCTCAAAATTATCCTTTTGTTCCATGGAATTTGAATGAGCTCTTTTGTTGAATTATATTTAACAATACTTGGGTTACCAAATTTTTTTACTTGTACATAATTGGTAAGGTTTGCCTGTAAGCTACTAACTTGGCACTATTATTTGAAGAAGTTATTGTGTTGCTCTTGACTCTCTCATCATGGTTGCAGCTGCTTACATATGGTAGGAGGATCCCATACGCTGAATTGTTTGCCAGGATAGATTCGGTAGATGCCAGCACTCTCAAACGTGTTGCAAACCGATTTATATTTGATAGAGTAAGATGGGTTGTAAGATTTTGAAGTGATGCAACATCTTGACTGATGATATTTTTTCAAGAATACGAACTTGTAATCTGTCGTTTCTAATTTTTTTCCATATCTCGACTGTCTATGCAGGATATCGCAATCACTGCGATGGGTCCTATTCAGAGCTTACCTGACTACAATTGGTTCAGACGCAGGACCTACTGGCTTCGTTATTAGATTCCTAAGCTTTCGCGAAACAGATCCAGTTTTTTCTGTCATCTGACGGGCAAGAATCACGTACCCATGATGGCCGCTTTTGTTATCTTGATTTTGCACTACATCTACTCGTTTTGTACCATTTCTGCTAATATAAATAATTAAGCTGTGACCGGTGGTACGTATATTGTATTGGCAAAACAGAGTTCAACATTTTTGCTGCTTTAGTAGTTGATTCTTTTGATTGAAGAAAAAATTCGGTATCTGTACTTCGCAGAATTAAATTATTTCTAGTTGATTTGAGAGGTACAATTTTGAATATTGTTTTCTTGGTGATAGTTTTTTTTCCGTTGCATAACCATCGCATCAAATTCGTTCCAGGTTTCATATCTTTTAAATACTATATGATATACCTGGATTCATTTCTTGATTGATAACAAACCAGTGGAGTTTTTGGTGTTCAAGTAAGACGAACAATATAAATTCAAATATTGTTGTAATCAAGAATTGAACTTGTGAATTTGACTCTTACCTGGAATAAGAAAGCTAGTTTGGTGAGAATTATGTAAGTCATCTGCCTCAAACATGACTCAACACACTCTCACCTGTTAAACCCCATCATTGCTTTGCCTTAATCTGCTTCCCACCTAAATCCAACCTAATCAAGTTCACATCTCCATTGTGACAAAGAATTCATATAATCATAAACAAACCCATCTCCTATAAATTCAAGAAAGACCAATTTCATGCAGACTTATAAAAAATAAACCAACCATGGGAACCGAAGCTAAAAACTTGGCCGAAGATGAAATTATTTTCTGAAGCAAATGCCCACCAGTTTGTGTTCCTCATGACATCACAGTACCTGAATTTGTGCTTTCGAATGCGGATTTTATCTAGACAAGATGGCATTTGTGGAGACTGGGAAAGGCTACACTTACGGGGAAGTTAGTAGAGATATCAAGAGATTCTCCAAGGCTGTCATCACTCGAGCTGGGGAATGGCCGAGTCGTGGTGGTACTCCTCGTGGTGGAGTATGTCATCGTTGCAATTGGAATCATGGCTGCAGGGGGTGTTATTCTGGTGCGAACCCGAGCGCTCCTGCATCAGAAACACAGAAGCAATTTGAGGCTGCTGATGCAAAGCTTATCGTAACTGATAGATCAACCTCACAAGGTCAACACCATTAAAATAAAATTTATGTGGGATTATATGTATTATGATGAATTTGCCATCTGAATTTTTTTTCAAACAGGTAAAGGATTTGGGATTGCCCGTTATAATACAAGACAAAGACTGTGTGGACAGAACTATATACTGGGATGAACTCCTTGAGGCAGCAGACAAGACAATCTATGTGCCTTTCCATGCTCATCAGGTGATAAATTTTGAAGAAACAAGAGACTTAACTTGGCACGGTCACCGGTCCAACATAACTCAAAATAAACTCACGATCTTTCCATTGTATAAAATGATTTAAGTTTAGATTCTTAACATCATGCACCACTGGATTGTTGTGATGTTGACTCACCGAAACCTGGTGGCTGACCTCTGCTCATCCCTATTTAGCGTCGGCCCTGAGCTAATCGGCCAGATTACCATACTAGGCATAATACCATTTTTTCACATATATGGCCTAACTGGAATATGTTGTGCCACCGTAAGTAACAAAGTGAAAATAGCATTGATGCGTCCTTACTAGCTTCGAAATTTTTCAGTGCACTGATCAACATGAGGTCACGTTTGCGCCTATTGTCCCACATATCATCCTGTGCTTGGGGAAGAACCCTATAGAGGATGAATTTGATCTTAGTAAGCTCCAGCTTAGGTCCATGACTGCTCCAGCTCCCTCGGTCCAGAAATTAATAATGAATGTCAAAAGAAGTTTCCAGTTGTTGAAATCCAAGAGGCAATGTACTATTCCAAGTTGTGTCCAATATCAGAATCCCAGAAATCTTGAATTATTTGTCTCTGATATGATTATAGGGATGCCTTACACATACTCATGGGGATCCAACCTAATTACATGGAATTGCAAAGAGGGATTCAATATGAGTTATCCTACCGAATTTGGAAGTGAAGATCGTCGATCCCAAACAGGTCACTCACTTCCCAAGAACACACTCGGAGAAATTTGTGTGATGCCAGTGTGTGATGAAATGTGAACTAGTCGAGTGAAAGGACACATAATATACTACTTTCATTGTTTCTTGAACTTCACCTTGAGATACTACAAGAATTAATATGAAATCAATCTCATCATTAACAAATACGATGGCTTCATATTGGGGATATAGGCTATAATGATGATGACAGGGACGTTTTCCTCATGGATCGAATCAAAGAATTAATCAAATACAAAATTTTCCAGTTACCTACGATCATATTCATAACATTACATAACAACACTTATCTCTTTACTGGAGAAAAACTATAACTGATGATAGCAGCAAAAATGAAATTGGATTTCAGACATTTTTTGTTTTTATTTCAATTTGGTTATGGTCCGAACCTAATTTGAAGTCATTTTCGAAAAAGCTAAAACCAAAAAATGATTTTGATATATTTAATAACCTTTTGTTTGGCTAAAATTTTGAAATAATATTTTCAATTCAGACTTTTGTTTTGTTTTGTTTTTTTTAATATTTGAAGATTATTTTCCAATTCTTTTAATCAAGATAATGTTTTACCAAAAACATTTTAAATTATCTCAATTTTTAGAGAATATTAAGCATAAGTCAACATTTTCAATTTATAACATTGAGCTGAAACACGTGTAGCAGGGCAAAATAGACATAGCATGTATAAATGCACCATTATCGATATCAAATCATAAAAACCCCTAATTCAGCACAGAAATGTACATCTAGGGCTTCCAATTGATACCCATTTCCGAATCCAGCGAATTCCAATTCCTCGACAGCAAAGGTATTTTCTCGTTTTTACGTCAATTCATTCATTTGACTTCGTGAAATTCCTGAACAGTTGTAGCCAATGTTGTGTTTTTTTAACTAGAAACTATTTACTTGAATCCCATGAAGATTTAGAATTTAACAATTTTCATTTAACGATATCGATTTCTTAACTTCGACGTTTTTACTTGATTCGATTCTATTGTTTAATTCAATTGCCCCGTCTGTATATACTGGTTTTGCATAAAATTTATCATTTGACGTCGTAGTTCCTCTGTAGTTATAGCCAACGTTTTTTTTTATTTGACTGGAAAAAGATTCACGCGAATGCATGAATAATTGAACTGTTTAAGCCGAACACTTTAAGATGAGTGAAATGATAACTATTCTATTGGAAGACAGAAAAAGAGAGCGTGGTTGGCATTTGTTTTTTAAATGCATTATTCCACTAAAATTTGGCTGGAGCGGTAATCTATGAACCTACGAGATAAAAAAGAACAATAGGAAAGGGGTGTAGTTGACCTCGAGTAACACCTACTCGAGATGCTACTTGACAAATGAGAAGTGGTGCTTACGCTTGAGCTGGAGTACTAAGTATTAATTGTTAAAAAGAACCATAATTTTTTAAAAAATCTTATAATAATGTGATGATTTTATAATTATTTTTAGAAGATAAACATGACAAATAAATAAATTGGTTCATCCTTTTATTCTAATGGCTTCTTTTATTAATTGGTTTGGTTTTTTATTGGTAGCTATATCTTTCGTCTTTTTATTCTAATGGCTCTTGCCATTATTGATGGAAGGTAGAAAGTGAATTTTTTTCGGGAGGTTCATCCTTTTTTGGGTGAAGGAAGATGATGCAGCAGAACTCGTAACTTTAGATTGTGGCCAAGTTGGGAAAAGTGATATAATTGTTTGTTTGAATATTCCAGTTATTTATCTATCATAATTAACTAGCTCTCTCTCTTTCTGTCTCTACAGATGACCCAGCCGTCTGAGACTGATTATAGTAAGTTTCCTCCCAAAGCAAATCTTTACTATGGCAGCATTATATGTTGAAGTGATTTAGTACAATGTGGCTGTATGACTCCTCGAGAACTGTTTGTTTGATTATTTTCTTTAGATCAACCTTTATTTATAACTTTTCTAGAAATGGCTTGTTGGATATAATTCAGAGATTGTGTTTTTTCCTGATAACATACAATTTTCCATGTGAGAAGAGCATGCAGTAAAAGGAGCCGAAGTTTTTGTTGGTGGCTTGCCCCGTACCATTTCTGAAGACAAAATCCGCCAGGTCTGATTTCTATTTCATCTCGATCAGCTATATGCAGCAGATTGACAGTTTTTATTCTTATGCAACCTAAAATATACGTAGAAGCACAAAATATAGATGCCAAATAGAGTAATAAAATCAGGAAAGGTTGTACGATCTTTTTGGTATCGAATTTCTATCTTTTCTGCTTCCCTTTTTACTAAAATATGAGTAATTGGTGGTTAATTAATTCTTTGTGCTGACGGGCTAACGTTGGAAGGGGAATGGGTCTCTTAAGTGTCGGTGACCAAAAATTACCAAGAAACAGATTATCTGATTTTTGAAGATGATTCATAATTGTGATTTAGTCTTTGGCTTAAATTATCCGAGTCACATATAGAAAGTAAATTCAGTTCATTAAAACTAGCCTTTCAAACCTGCAAAGGGGAGAAAGCCATTTCTTATTTGCCCTTATAAAATCTCCACCAATCTTTTTTTTTCGTGAAACCAGGTTGACAATGGTTAGAGTATCTGGTTCTAGTATAACTGGCAGCTCTTTTTTATGAATCACATTACTGGAAGAGGCCATTAATTTATTGAATGAGAGCTCGGATAAATTTGCAGCAGCATGTGAATTTTCATTCAAGTTATACATTATTTTGTAGTGGACAATCTGCCTGTGCTCATAGCTGTTAACTAGGACAAAGGGGTCTTTTGTTGAAGAGAGAAACTCTAATATCTGTTTGTAGTTTAGTACCATTGCATTCTAGTCTTCCTTGTATGTTCTGTTACTGGTAGAAACAACTTTATAAGGTTTGAGTTGCATTATCTAAACTGCCTGTGGATAAACTTCGCTTTCGCAGGAATTTTCTGTATGTGGTGAAATTGTGGAAATTCGCATGATAAAGGATCAGATAGGCAATTTGAAGGTCAGTCTCAGTTTCATAATTTATTTGCTTTCTTGGAAATGATTGTTTTAGTGCTACATTTCATTTCTTTACCCAAACAATGAAAAGGCAGTGAAAGAAGGCCAAGAAGTTACTTCACTGTGTGCCACTATCTTATGATTTTTGCAGGGATTTTGCTTTGTGCGCTTTTCAACAAAAGAAGCTGCAAGTAGAGCTGTGAGAGAAAAATCTGGAACTTTGGTGAGAAATTTACGAGTGGAAATTTTTTTAGCTTTAAATTTGTGTTAGTTTTCTCATGGGGTAATGACACTGATACTTGCATTTGATTAGTGTTTGTTCCTCTATGTGAGATTACCAAAGGCACCTTTGTGAACGACGTTAAGATACTTGAAATTGCTTGAAATTGAATGAGGATGATGCCTGGGACAATATTTGTCCGGGGCCAAGAGTTCTTTAATATGTGTCTTCTGGCCCTCAGTGTCTGCGATGTTTAATTGGGTGGGTATTGGGAAGGGAAGGACTGGAAAATGTTCCATCACTTATTGATGGTAAATTATCTAGAATGCCTCTATTATACCGGTAACTCATTCATGTGGCATCTGAATTGTAGAAGCTGATGCAAGATTTCTTGTCTTCTATGTGAAACAATGTTGATGTTTCCTAAATCCTTAAATTTGTTCACTTGGTCTCCTATTACACGTCATCTGATTCAGGCCTATTGGGCCTCTGTTTGCAATATTATCTGACATATGAATGCATTTGATCTACTCTTCAAATTAAATTTTCGGATTTATTGGACCTTTTTCTTATTAATTTGCTGGTTACAAAATGGCCTGAAGAATTATACATAAAAATAAAATTGAAGTATTTTCTTACATGTATTGACATAAAATATACAGTTTGTCTTGGGATTATCCCTCTGTTTATTATTTATTTTTTAAAAATTTTCAGCTTGATGGAAAGTCTATTGGTGTCCTCCCATCAATTGAGCACAATGCTTTATACTTTGGGAACCTTAACAAAGGTTTGTTTTCTTGATGCATTCCAATTTTAGATAAGAATTGTGTGGATGAGCAGTAGCCTTTTGTTTAATGTCAGCCTTTCTCAAGTTCTTTTTCGGCTGGTAAACCCACAAATGAAATTGGGAATCTGTGTAATAACTGTACGGCTATCTGCTATCATTTATTATTCTATCTTGTGATATTTTTTGAGCTTTTCAAAGGATGTTTCACGCTCAACAGTATTGAAATGAGTGTTACATGTTTGTTTGTAAAAGCTTCATGTTTTGAATCCTAGGATAATGGCTATAGCATTGGGTGTCCTAGAAGTTAGCACCTGATCATTATTGCTATTTTTATCCTTTATGTTTGTGAATTTCTGATTGTCTATATTTCTTGCCTTTCAATTGACTTTTAGATTTCATGATTAGGGGTACTTTTTTTTGGTGTTGTTCTATTTCCCTGTAATTACTTTTTCTTAGTTTATTGTCTGCTTCATATTTTATTTCACTCCCTCCCCTGTGACATTCTTGATAGCTGTTGGTTCCCAAACTTGACTTTAATTCTTTCCCTCTCCCAGCGTGGAGTGCTGATGAGTTCGAAAAACTTGTGCTCCAGGTATATTTGTTGTTTGCTGCAATGCTTCGTCTAATTTATAACTGTGATCTCTTTTCCTGCCTCTTCTCCCACTGTAATTATTTTTCATTCTGTAGGTTTTCCCTGATGTCATATCCGTGGACCTTCCTATGTTTAAAGACGTGCAACCTGGTCAAAAGCTACGGAATCGTGGTTTTGCGTTTGTGAAATTCTCATCTCATGCTGTAAGTTTTTCTTTTCACTCTGGTATCTGTTCGTGTAGCTGATAAATTTTGGCCAATCATATTTCTGAGGGGTGTGTGAAATAAAGTTGACTCTCCTGTTGTATTGAAATCGTACAGGATAAAAGCTGAGGTTGGTGGTTTTCATTCTCAGTTCCAGCATCAACCTAGTGATCCTTTTGTTACAGGAAATCCAAAGACAAAAAAATTACTTTATGCAAAATATGATCCCAAAAATTTGATACTTTAATTAACTGGAAAAGGAAATGTTTAGGAACAACCAACAAACAATTAATTGGATTAAAGCTAGGAATACAAGAGTTACAAATTTGGAGAACTAAAGTGTTACATTAGAGAAGCTTCGGAATTGCTATGAAACTACCTGTTGTGCTGAATGCTTATGGTTGATTCTGTTCTCTGTCTGCACATTTGGTTTTTGTGAGGCTGGTGCTCCGGCAATTACAGCATTGTGCGTGATCCACTTCCCTCCAACTTCCACTCGCATTCCAGAACTTCCCATGATCTATAATCGAAAGCCTGGTTCCTATCAATATAATTAATTGTTCAATTAATCTAACAACACAAAATGTGGCATAAAGAGCTCTCCCACATCAATGCTCCATGGGCTCAAAACTTGGGCTTCTTGATCTAATATTGTATCTGTCCGAATTTTTTAATCATTGAGCTATCAACCAATCAATTGACCAATAAATCACACAATTAGCAATCCTTAATATTGGGCTTTTGACCCTAAAAGGGCTTATGATATCATATTAATGGTCTCTTAAAATAATAATTTTATGTAGAAACAGTTATAGATGTCATCCTTCATACTTAGGAATTTATCACTGGGAAACATCCTCATTTTCAAATATCATGGTTTACCATTATTTAAAACTGATGTTTGTAGGCCAATTTTTTTTTTTTTTTGATCAGGCAAATAATATATTATAAAAATAAAATGGAGTACCAGAAGTACTCTAAAGAGTTACAAAGAACAGAACCAAAAAAAGAACTCCTAAATTATAAAGCTAAAAGACAGACAATCGGTTCCTTGACCCAATCCGTAAATGAATACATAAATTTTCTATCACTCCTAATCCGAATCCAGATCCAAGATCTAAATAAAGTTGAATCCATTAAATCTTCCTTCTCTTCCTCCCTTCCTCTGAAGATTACTTTATTCCTGTTTAACCATAACGTCCAAACAAGTGAACAACTGCTATCCAAATCGTAAGCCAGTCCTTCCCTCCTCTTCTATGTGCCCAAAGTCCTTTATGTTGTATTAAATGTCCCTTTGGATCTTGGTACGCAAATGTTGTGAATCCAAGCCATGCATACATTTCATCCAAAGAGCATAAGCCATTGAACATGAAAAAAATAAGTGCTGAGTCGTTTCATCCTCGGATTGACAGAAATCGCAGATATCTGAAATTGTTCCCGTGCTAATATTCCTTCTTCGCAGATTTTGTTTTGTTGTTATCCGATCTCTAATTAGTCTCCATGAAAAAGCAGCAACCTTTGTTGGAGCGAAACTATTCCAGATTATATCATAAGTCTCTCTGACTTCGCCAACAACATTTGTCCTAACTAGTTGGTGTGGATAAATAAATAATTTTAGTGCTACTTCAAACTAGAGTTTAATTAACAGGGTGGTTAAACTTTTTTGATTCTAATTTGTTATTATCTGCTTTTTTTCCTGAGATCAGTCGAGCATTATGTCTTTACAGACTTTGATGGTCTCAATGGTTTTGCTTTTATTTTTCCTGCAACTGGATTGTCTTTTGTTTGCTTCTCATTATCTGGTTCAAGTTAGGATAAGCAAAGCATACCATTTGATAATGTGTTTGCTCACTTGAAATTTGCGTGTTGGCATTCTGATTTGCATTTTCTAGTTTTATTATCAACCGGCTCTCAGTCTCGTAGAGTTACTGTTATTTTCAAACCAGTAGTGTTCTTCTTAGAGTTCCAGCTTAATTTTGTTGATCTTGTTAGCCCCTTCAATGGCATCAATCATTTTCTCTTTATTTACTTTCTCGAACCTTTTCCTGCTCCATTGACTACTGATACCCTAATAATGATCTTGTCCTCGAGATTTGTTCCTAGTCTTTGTCCACTGCAAGGATTGACCAAAAGCCTAGCACTGAGAAATAAAAAAATTAGAGTTAGTTTTTCTTCTTAAGTGCAATATGATATTTCATTTATGTGTGGACATAATGAGCTTAAAATTATGTTAATCCACTTGAAATTTTACGAAATTGCACTTAAAGTGCCTCAATCTTCAATACATTGTCAGAAAAAGAGAAGATAACTGTAAATTCAAAAGCATACTTTCAATTTCTGTCTGTACATTGCCAAATAAAGCTTTGGTACCATAGTAACTCAATCCATCTATATTTAACATATGATTCCTGCTTGGTCCTTCCTATATCAGTCTACCTCCTCCGAAATTTGACAACTAAACTTTAAGAAATCTATTCATATTATAGAGCTCTCGTAATCTCAATTGAACAATGATAAAATTTTCCTCTGAAACATCGCACATTGACTTCATTCATACCAATTTGCTGTCACCCCTTCAATATGGAATCCTTCTCCAGTTCTTTAATGATTACTTCCAACATAGTCATTGGAGGCTGATAAAAATCCAAATTAAACTCGCATCGAAAATTCTCCATCACAGGCCGCAGCGCGTGCTCAACGAGTAGGATCCCAACCAGATTTTCGTCTGGGTAATTTGCACCCAGCTGTTCAGTGGGCTGAGGAAGATCCTGAAACCGATCCAAAGGAGCTTGCTAAGGTCATGATTAGTGTTTTTGTATTTTAGCATTGTAATCTTTGAAGTACCTCACAGTATCTTTTGTTCTCTCATTTTATTTTCAGATAAAAATAGCATTTGTCAGAAACCTTCCCGTCAATGCAGATGAGAATTTCTTGAAGCAAACATTTGAGCCTTTTGGCAAGGTCTTGCATATTGTCTCATGTAGCATTTCCTTAATTATTTCTCCATTTGAACTCTTCATTATGATATTCCCAGATTGAGAAAGTTGTGGTATCAAAAAAAGGTAGCATTCCGGTTGGGTTCGTTCATTTTATCGAAAGATCGGTGAGTTAATTTACACATTTTGTACTTGTTGTCGTACATTCCATGGTAGCCATGCTGTTTTGTTTCCATCATGTGCTATATTGGTTTCCTTTTTCTGAGTTTGTTTTGGTTGTATGACGTGGGTAAGCTTGCATTTTATGCATATATGCATGAAATTATCTAGAAATTAAAGTCCTCTAAGTCCTTTAATTTAGTTACGCATTGTATAATTTTTTTCTTGTTATGACTGCTGAATTGTTTTCATCTTGGTCATAAAGACAGTTCATATATTATGACCAAATTCGTTTTGGCTCGTCAACTTCACCGACTTGTTATGTAGTTGCTCCCTATCCATCAGAGCTCTTTTGTGGTGCAGGATCTTGACAGAGCCATCAAAGAAATGAATGAGAAAGCAATTCAAGGACCTAGTGGTGGTCCAGTGCATAAACTTCAGGTATTTGGAATTGCTAACGAAGCATTAATAAGTGTGAATCATGATATTTGACGACCAACACTGAGCATAAATGGAAAATTTATGTTGTCATTATATCAAGGAGTCTTTAACATCGTTAATATCTGATTTTTGTTGTCTTCAAATAGGTTGAAGTTGCAAGACCAATGGAAAAAAACAAGAAACGAGCTCGTGAGGATTTAGAAAGTCATCCCGTCCAGGGTCACTCCAATGTTTTTAAGGAGCAATCAATGGTTGCTTCCTCGATTAATTCTATATCCCATGTCCAGAATGTAAAGTCATACATTGATGTTACCTTTTCTGTTCACTGATTTTCTTCATGTTGTTAGCTTTATAAGCATATCTATGTTGAGACCAACATTGAATGTTTATGTCCCAAAATTTCAGTAATTACTAATAAGCAGGCTGGGACTTGGCTGCCAAGAAATATTGGAGATGAAAAAGTCAGAGGGCCTGGCATGTGAAAACTCAAATTGCACGTGTTTTAAAAGTGTGTTGACTTTGAGTAAAAGAATGAATCTATCGGTTGCAAAATCACTTCCCATCCTTTGTTTTGTCAAATTAGTTTACTTGATGATCTGTACAATCACGTCTTTTTTTTATTTTTATATTACCCTCACAACCTGATTACATTTTCCTTTTTCAGCAGGAATTGTCATCTCCTGACCCTTATGAGGATGCAGTAATAGCATTGCCATTAGCTATTAAAGAGCGCTTACTTCGAATCCTTCGGCTTGGGATTGCAACTAGATTTGACGTGAGTTCTCAAGTTGCTAAAGTTTGTTTGATAATGAAATTAAGTTCTTAGATGTAGTTGTATTTTTTCGGGATGACCTACGTGGGAAGAATTTGGGCACCTTATACTTGGATAGAAAGTCTGTCTTCCTTAATCAAGCCTTGCATAACCCCTTCCTCCAGTTCATTTGAGAGAATCATTTATATGGATTTACAGATACATTCTATGCATGTGATGGGCCTAATGCCACCTCCATTTAAACTTACTCTCATTTTTGGGCGACCAAGGAATTTTAAGAGGTGATCTTGTAATTATTAAACTAGTTTGAAATTTGATTTAATATAACTTGATAGTCCTTTATTGTTCTCGGTTCCTTTGGTTAGTTTACAAAAGCGTGTTTATATGCTTATTCGAGGCAATTGAATTCCACCTCGTGTCTTTTTATAAGGAAATTAATCACTTACAGTGTGTTTTATATGCTTGTCCGTGACAGATTGATGTCAAAACTCTATACAGTCTCAAGAAATTACCCGAGTCTACTGCTATTTCCGTCCTTGACCAGGTGACGCCATAAACATTTTTCTCTTTTGCTTTCCTGCATCATCTTTTATTCACTTTTCAGTGACACACACCTTGATAATGAGTTTCAATATTTTAAATTTTCGTTATTGCTCCTTTGTAGTTCATGTTAACTGGACAGGATTCCCAACATAAGGGTGCATATCTTGCTGCACTGATTTCTAGAGTATGTAACTGACATCTATTGAATAGATATGGCTCATTATACTTTTTGTGGAAACTCTTTATTTTTTGTTACTCTTTGTACTGAGCATTTTTTACCCAATTTAGCACCTAGTTGAGAGCGTGGGATTGAGTCCGAGCTTGGTGAGTTTGCCAAAAGTCGGCGTAACTTCTGCAAAAGAATTGAGCCTCTTGAGCTTCTCCCACCGTCTGTCTCCTCCAGCTGTTGGCTCTTTTCCTCCGCACTCAAATGGGGCTAGGTTAGTTTTCTGTCTCTTATCCTTTGGTGTGATAGAGCATGAAAAACTGATTTGATTAATTCAATGGCATAATTTCGTCGAGTTCTTTTTCGGCGAGCAGATGAGCAATATGTGCGAGAAGCATAATGTTGTGTCTAATTTCTTGCAGGTCTGATATTTATGCTCCACGTTACACATCATCGTTGTATGATTATCCATTAGCAAACCGAGCAGTAACAGGGCAATTGGAAGAGAGAAGCCCAGATTTTTCCTTACCAAGCAGAGCAGTAACAGGACCAAGCCGATCCCTCCTCCTATCTGGATCCCAAAGCATACAGTTTCGAAAAGTAGGAACTTTGGAAGACAGAAGTCGTCCTCCTCCCTATGAGATTCCACAAAGCATATCTATGCCATATGGAAGAACTGGATCTAGAATGGAAGAAAGATGTCCTCCATTAGGGGCAGCAGCCAGTTCAACTACTGCTCATGCAAGACACGGGTTAAATTCAAGTTCCGACATTACACCTGGTGTTGATCTGCAAGCATCTGCATCTCGCCCTCGAGTAAGATTTGATCCATTTACTGGCGAGCCTTACAAATTCGATCCTTATACCGGGGAACCCATTGTTCCAGGGAGTGGAACGCGCCAATTCTGATGATACTAAAATGATGGCTTCAGGATTCTTGTTATTTATCATTATTATTATTCTGGAACAGTAAACATTATTTGTCAAATTATGCTACTGTAGTCTCTCTCTCTCTCTCTCATGGAAATAATTCTACGACGAAGAAGAGCTAAACATATTACTCTTGGGGTAATATAACAAACTATTTAATAATATTTTTTTGTAATAATCTATTATAAAATTAATTTAAGTAACAATCGAATAACTTATTTTCATTAAACTGATGTACATTAATATATATATTTTTTATTTTCGTTATATAGAAATAACTGATAATTGTGTCACAAATTTTTCAAATCAAATTCTTTTTTTATTTCGTCATATAATTCAGACGTATATAAAAATTACAATGGAAATTTATCAAAAATAATTTATCTGAATATTCAAAATCAACTTTCAATATATTTCATTATTATTAAAATTGTAAGTTTATGTATAACTTGAGCTACAGAAATATCGATTTTGATACAAAGTAATTTTGATGTATATTTAATACATCAATATAAATCAGGTTATATGGAAATTGCTTGAGCATGAAACAACAGGGAAGAAACCTGGGTTCCCTAAACGGAGGGAACAGGTGGGCATATATTTATCAATTAGTAAAATATAAGGGCTACATGATAATTTTTTGAGGGGCAAAATGAAAATACAGCAAGGTTGCGGGGGCAAACAGAAAAACAAAAGGAATAAAGCAAAATTCAAAGCACATGGGTTTGATGCTTATGCAGTTTGAAACGATATTGTTCTTTTGTATGTGACCCCAAAAAAAGATTGTCATTTCACATCGTTATTTTCCACTCGACCTTTTTTAAATCGAAAAAAAAATTCAATTTAATATTTAAATTTCTTATAAAATAAAATTTGGTATTTTTTAGTTTTAGTATTATTCAATTATTTACATGCAGTTTAACAATTTTATTTTCTAAATATTATTCTATATATTCATTATATAATAAATTATTTTAAAAAATGATAACACATATGACCGAGTGTAGCCTCTCTACTCTATTCTTGTTATTACCAAATAAATCTCGCTACACAGCTTGTTCCCCTCTTTATAAACGTTTTATTATAACTTTTGACATCTACTTTGAACAATAATGAATGGACTCTTTGTACAATAATTATAGTATCAACCCTGTGGAAAATTGCAAATGTCTGCCCTATTATTTAAATAAAACTTATAGTAAGAGATATATAGGGGTGCTTATCGGACCGGGTCGATCCGGACCCGGACCGGTTAGTCCGGTCCGAAACCGAAACCGGACTAACCGGTCCCGAACCGGTTTGATACCGGACCGGATCGATTCTACCGTTCCGGATCCGGTATCTTACCGGTTCCGGACCAAACGGATCCGGTTCCGGATTGAACCGGAATCGGATCCATTTTTTAAAAAAAAAAATTTCGATAAATCCTTTCCTTTTTTCTTTTTAAAAAAAAAAAGAAAAAGAAAAATCCTGTTCCGGGTTGGAACCGGTCCAACCCGGAACCGGTGGAACCGGAACCGGATCCGATCCGGTTCCTTACCGGATCGGACCGGTTCCGCCCATAACGGGCCCGGAACCGGCCGGTTCCGGTTCGAACCGGTAACCACCCCTAGAGATATATACGTTATTGTTTATAAAGTAGATGGATTGAATTCATTATTGTTCAAAATACATGGGGTTTATAGATAATTCACATTTGATATATCTTTAAATAACACATATAATATAAAATACAATATGAATACAACTTTTTAACACCGTCGATTAGGCTATGTGAGTCTGGTTTAAGTCGACCCAAGCTCCACCTGTTTCAGAAATTAACCCTACAGCCAAATTTTTTTTTTTAATCATGAAAGTACAGAAAATATATTGCCAAAAATTAAATAATCCCCAGACACCAGCAAAAAGAAAAAAATGATACATACGAGTCATTTTGAAAATACGATGGCACGAATGATATCATGTATATTGCTATTTATTTAAGCATTATATATTAGAAGATTAACTATTCCTAAACAAATTTTAAAAATTAACTTAATTATGAATAAATTTAATATATAATCACAGTATTTTTTTTGTTGTATTAGGACATATGAGGTTATGAGAGATTAATTAATTAATTTTTGTAACAAATTAACATATTATTTGATAATTAAAATATTTTATTATACATATAATATGTGTATTTAGTTAACATGTATACATGCATAGAATACAACAGTAATCTTTCCAAGTCCCAAATTTTGGGGAAAAAAAATTCACATTTTGTTTCCTATTTAACCTTTGGGATGCTTTTTCTTTGACTTTGGTGTGCATATACATGTAGTCTATGTATAAAAAAAACAAAAAAACCACTGAAATTAGAAATAAGGGTAAATCACAAAGTTGTGGTCCGAATGAGTTTAGAATTGAGTAAGAAAATTATATCTTATAGAGGGAGTTTTACTCCCTATGTTGTTTAAATCACTGGATAGGATGGACACGATTACATTGATGTTATCCTTAAGGATATCATAAGATCCTGGGATGACAACATATGTCAATATCATATATATTTGTGTGTAGGATAACGATACGTATCAAAAATGACAATATGTGTCATCATAAGACCGATGTAATTGGGAGGATCCCATGCATTAGCCCAAGTATTTATGGGGCAAAATATAGTTTTTTTTAAAAAATTTGGGGTAAAAAATATAATATTTATATATTTTTTAAGAGGAGACAATGTAAATTCGCCCCTAGCCACAACACCGGAATAAACATAGCCTTTCCCGTTAATTAAGGTCCAAAATCACATGTAAACACGTGACATAATTTTGTTGATAACCTTAATTATATTACATTGTTATTGCTAAATTATACTCTAATAATACTTCATGCCACCTCATTGTTTGTTTACCCTATTCTTAGCTTCCACCTAAGTTTTCGTGTTATTAATATACTTTTTTGAAAGAAAAAAAAATTAAAAAAATTTAAATTAATCTTCTTACAAACATGATTGTGAGGTTGCTTTTTGTTGGTTTGTCTCGGCATGACGACAATTGCTGTCGAGCTAATTCTTTATAATTTATACAATGACATTAACTTTTATGACATTGCATTACCATATTTAAGCTTTTTATATTACATAATATTTATTTTATCACCAACAAAAATCTTTCTTTGTAAAATTACACACACAATTGCGAATCCCATAAGCCTCCTTCCACAATCTCTCATTAACTTATGTGGAAAAATGATAAATACAATGTTTTTTTTTTAATATTAGAAAGATTAGAAAATAGTACAACTTAAAACATTATTGCAGATGTAAAAAGATATAAAATAGTTCAAAAAATTATAGCTCTCTTTCATGTAAGAAAAGATTTATTACAACTTTTGAAATCTAATTTGAACAATAACGGATGAATCCCTTTAGAATAACTACATTACAATATCGTACACTCTAGTTTGTAATAGATATATGAAAAAAATCACAACTACATATCTATGATTTGACATAAAATACATAGTAGGTAGAGGTACACATTATTGTTTAAACTTGACAAATAAAATTCGTTATTAGATGGAGTCTATATGTAATTCACCCTCCAGTATTATTTAAACTCCAATTTTGTTATTCTTATTTTACATAATGTATAAAGTTAATTAATAAAAGAGAATGCATGTACTATAAAATGGAGTCAAATAACATCATTTGTTCTTTTTTTTACATAATTCTAGATACATGTTGGTTTGATATTGTCCTTAAAGACAATGCTCTTACGAATACATGTAAGCGTCGAGCAAGAGATATCCCGAGCACAAAGCCCCGAACACAAGTTGCTCGAAGAACATTGATACCTGATCGGCATACTGGTCAAAGGTAGCGGAAGACCCGGACATAACTAACAAATCAACCGGCGCAAAACAAACGTGTAATAATAGAACACGGATTTCTCGGACACACTTTAATAAATAATGCCACGATCAGAGGAGATCGTGTTCGGGATTATCGCGTGCCAACCACCGGGATCAACACTATAAATACACACCGACAGTCTCATTACAAAGGTGGAACTTTCTAGGCAAGAAAAGACTGCGAAGAGAGCGTATTGTAGTGTATTCGGTCTTTCAATCTCATGTTATTTTCGCAAGTTCTTATTTTGTGTCTAAGTCCTGTAAATCAAAATAAAATTACAGTGAAGATTTATACTGGACTAGGTCCCGTGATTTTTCCTTCGATTTGAAGGTTTTTCACGTAAAAATTGCGGTGTCTTTCATTTATTTCCGCCGCACCTAATTCTATCGAATATGGAAAATATATATAAGACTTAAAATGAAACCAAAGGATTGACTAATTGCATGTGCTCAAAAGAAAACTATTAGGAATAACTCGAACTTAGTTTAATAGGGAAGGGATATTAAGTAAATTAGACATACGATCTTATATTATTTATTGTGAATCACATTTATCTTTTATTAATATAAAATTGAATAAAAAATAAATATGTAGGAAAAAAGGGGGTGGGGGATGCAGGGAATGTGGTGAACATGGACTACAATTTGATTTTTCCTCACTGTCGGTCTCGCCTTTCTTTCTCTGCACATGCAGTTAATCTCCGACCATGTGCACTCCCATGTTACACATTCTCTCCACCCTTCGGCCCCATAACCAACATTCACATGCCTCAATACTACACACACATATATAACCACAGCGAAAACGAGCATGTCTCGTGTGAAATGACTATAATACCCTTCACCGTCGTCCCAAATACGATAAAAGAGTTTTCTATCTAATCCGTAGTGTTGGATAAAACCGAAGTGGAAAAAGATTTTAAATGAATAGATGGGCGACGACGCAATAATACATGTCTATTTTGCGTTACTTATCTTGATCTAATGTTGCATGATGCGCCACCATCTATTAATTGAAGTTACATATTCCTCTCCACTAGGAGAGATGCACTGAGTTCGAGTTTAGTATAACACCTTACTTCCCCCACTCTTGTAGTTGTACTCGGGAAAACAAAAATATTGCATGAATATATATAATACATATATATACACATGGGGATTATTAATTGAGGGGTATTTCAGTCAAAAAACTTGAAGGGTCCCCGGGTTCACGTGGTATTGCTGGATCGGGCAGGCTTTCTATGCGTGGATTTCGTATTGCTCGCAAGCTGTACCATTTTCCCGCTATAAACTTTTATTTTCAACTGGGATACATTAATTTACCAAAACACCCATCAGCAGATGAAAAAATCCATTGCGTGGCGTAGGAACAATTGCTACAAATTGAAGATGATGATTCAATTTTTTACGGAAAAATTAGCAAATAAAAAATTAAATGATGTGGGCACCAAGAAATTAAATTTGGTTCTTTTCAAAATAAATAAAAGTATTTTTTTTGATTATATATATATATATATATATATATATATATATAACTCATTAATTATATGACAAATTTTATATGCCATTCAAAGAGAAAAGTATGAGCTATATCTATATCTATATTAATAATTACACTTCAGCTCATTAATAAATTTTATATATAAATTGGAGTGTGAATAATATGGTCATATAAGACCATCTCCAATCCAAAACTTCGTTTTACCGCAAGTTTTGCATTAAATAGTGTAATTTTTGCACCAAACATGGAACGTATCTTCCCATATACTCTATACTTTACTCTGTAAGGAATATTTCTTATAATATTCCTTTTAATTTCATTTATAATAAATTTTTATTCGATCAATTATCTATTACAATTTTATTGATATATTTACATATTAAATTTATGTTTAGAAAAATTGTTTATATTATTATTTTAAATTTAATTTAATAATAAAAGCATTAAAATATTTATTTTATTAGTATTATTAATTATTTTAATTTTATTATTAGATAATTAAAAAATTTAGCAAATTAAAGAAGAAACTCACTGTTTTGAGTTTTCAAACCAACACATCAAATTTAATTATCACATCCATAAAAAAAATAAACATGCATTTTAAACAAATTTTTTTTTTTAAAAAAATTACTGTTGTTACAATGTGCGGCACTGTAGCGCTGCACCATTAACGCCAAAATGACGTCCCATTGGAGATGGCCTAATGTATATACATACTATGTTGTTTTTTTTTCAGATATATAATATTTCTCAAAATAGCTATTCTTTCATAGTTATTTATTGATTGATTTACAACTAAATTGCCATCATGAAAACTATTGATCGATGATATTTAAAAAAAAACATTTGATCAATGTGTCATGATTTGGACATAATTCGTTTCTTTTAAATGTTCTTAAGCAGTAAATAACTAATTTTCGGCTACATATATTTTTATTATTAAGAAATTAAAGCTGTGAGGATCCGTTCCTAATCAAGTGTTTAATTGTCTTGAAGAAGATTAGGGTGGCAAATCTCTTGCTTTAATAAAAAAAATTCAAATTCTAAATCCAATTTTTTTTAAAAAAATAAATTTTCCATTCAAATTCCATTGATTTGTCTCTTTTTGTTAATTTGCTTACACCCGATTCTTCGATCACCCATATGAACAGTATGATGATATCGCGCGACACATGTCATTTCATTTTCAATTTTTTTTTATAAAAATAGGACACGTATCGCAAGATATCGCCATAAGATCTTTATAAAACATTCCCATTCTTCCCCGTAATTCTTGGGTCAATATTTCATTCAAATTTAATTTCTTAAGCTTCACCTAAAATTCAAATTATCTAAGTGATAATGCAAAATATATGATGGTCATGGAATTCAAGGCATAAAAATTATATATAAAAAAATCTATTGAGGTATTAAGAAAAATAAAGTTTTTGGCATTGTCGTAATTCATGCACACATTAGTGGCATTATTACATACCTTCTGTACTTATACCCTCCCCATAATGCCATTCGCCTCTTATCCCGTAAGGCCGTGATATCGCGGTGCTACACCTCTCCCCACAATCCCCCGCCGCCACTTCCGCCTTGTTAATGGGATCGAAGGCCAGAATTCCATCGCCCGTCTCCGTGCGGAAGCTGAGAAGATCATCAAACTCAAACAGAAGGCCGACCAAACCTCAAGCCTGCCACCGTAGGACACCCCATATTGGCTACGTCGCTTCGGTTTCCGACAAACTGGAGACCCTTAAAAACCTCATTCCTTCCCAAAATTCAGAATCTAATCCGGACCAGCTTTTTCAAGAAACCGCGGACTACATTGTACTTCTCAAAGCTCGGATTTTTGTTCTGCAGAATTTGATTGATTGTTGCGGGTCGTCTCAATCGGAAGAAAACGGAAATGCTGTCTAGTACGTGGCATTTTCCCATCATCATCAATATCCAAAAGAAAATAGAAAAAGAAGAACAAGAAGATGCCTGTATTTTTATTTCCTTTTCTTGGCTAGTACCACATTAGTAATTATATGATTAGTTTACGTTCGGTGGTCATTATACATTAAAAAAAGTTAAAAAGTTAGCATCTTTTCCTCCTTAAGTCATTAAAAGCTCAAATTTTGATGGTTGATTCTTGTTTCTCTGTGGATGGGTATTTACATTTTGTCTGGCTTTGTGTGCTTGATTCGAGAAATGTGACTATTCCCATAAACCATTACAGTTCTTGGTTGGTATCTGGCATTCTAAATCCCGGATTCGTTTCTTGGTTAGAAATTTAGAATACGATATTTTGAATCTTAGAAACCATTGTAGTTTCTTAGCTGGAATTGGGTTTCTTAGTTGGAATTTGCTGTTTTTCCTCCATTTGTAGACTATATTTTGGCTCGATTCACTTCATAATTTAACAAATGCACTCTTTATCTTTATTTTCTCGCTTTACAATTTGTAAACTACTGTACATTGCTAGAACTCCATGTTAACTTTCGACTGCCTTCACTTCTTGTTACATTTATGAAATATATCTCACAGCCCAGTGAGTCACATTTTGAGTGTATGCCACTTTTCATGGCTTATTTATAATCATATCGTAAATAAATTTTATGGGTTTCAAGAAGATGAATCAACTCAGCACATGAATTTCTCGAAAATTCTGTCTGATAACTCATGTCAAAAACATCACTTTCTCAGTCTACACGAAAATTTGACAGCAGCTCCCTGTAAAGAGCATGCGATCAAATTAAAAAAATTTCCAAAAAAATTAACTGCTCTGTAAATTTAGACAGTAATAATTTTCACATGATATATGATATCTGAACTATGATGCACGAACACTCCTAAAAATCACTCGGTGTAGTGTCGGATATTTTTCGAACACTGACACTTCTCCGACACTCCTCGTGTCGGACACGCCACGTGGCGTGTCCATTATTTTATTAATAAAATAAAATTGAATACCCATGTAGGACACTCCCCTCGACACTCATGTTGGACATGGCTGATAGGCGTGTCCGAGCTGTATCCGACACAGAAAGAACACTTTTGGGTGATACTGTACAATTTAAAAAGTTTTTGGTTAAAATGAAATTTAGAGGTATTAATTAAACTATTTAAATGAAGTAATATACATTTGTTGTTAGTATGAGTGATAATATGATGATTTCAGTGACATATATTTATATATATTATTTTTGAATTTAATAATAATATTTTTTGTGTTATATTTTATTTGGACGTGTTTGTTAAACTTATATTAATTAAAGTAATAAGTATTTGGTGTTAGTATGAATGATATTATGATGATTCCAGTGACATGCATTTATTTATATGTTTCGTGAATTTGGTAAGAATATTTTTGTTAATTTTACATGGTTTTAGAATTTAAGAAATGTGATTTTCTAGTATTTGTAATATAACATGTTATATATATATATATGTGTGTGTGTGTGTGTCTCAGCCGTGTTGCGTCCTGAAAATTTTGAAAATCTGTATCGTCGTGTCCGGTCGTGTCAATGTCCCTGAGTCAGTGTCCGTGCATTGTAGTATCTGAATGAAACAGACAGCCCCTGCCCCACCCTGTAATGGCGTCCACAGGCCATGTTGTGGCGTGGCAGGGACAGAGTTATGCAGTAATTGGTGAATGTTTTTGTCCCTTCGTTCTCATTTATAGTACTTAATGTTTGAATAGAGACTTCTTCCTTTGAATCTTCGTAGAAAATGTCTACCTCTTGAGTAGCAAATCAAGTCGAGTTAGTACATATATCTCAGGCGCTTGCTCCAATAATTGATTTTTATCAACATTTGTAGGGTATTTTAGTAATTATCAGCTTTTAAATAATTTTGATACTTTTGATCTCAAACTCTTTGCCATTGATATATATTGTTCTATAAACAGTATGTAGTTTCCCATGAGTTCGAGCTTTTGGTACAAATAGTTTGAACATCATGATATCAGAACTATATTATCAAATATTCAAGAACTGCCGAGCGCAAAACACATGTATGTTTTGGATATTAATTTCGAGCATATGTTTTTCGATCTCCGTCTTATAATTGTGACATCTCCTATGGCTCGAGGTCTTGAGGCTAGTGGTTTTTAGCACATATGTAAGTCGATTTCTCATTTGCTGCAGTGCATGTTATATGAAAAGTATGGCCTTAGCACAATGAAGCACACAGAAACAGTTATGGACCTTGTGGTACTCAAGATTATTGCTGCTGATAAAAAAAAAAACTACAGAATGATGAGCAAAGATTTCACATCATTATCAATTAATCTAACATGAAATTCTTGAATAGAAAAGATTAAAAAACATGAGATACTTTAATCTCTGCTAATTTTCGTAAGGGACAATCTTAATTTTCCTTGATCCATTCAACAAACTTGTTGAAATTCTTTTGGGAGCACTCTCCTTCGGTGACACTAGCGATAGCCTTAGCTTGAAGTACTAATGCCCTTGCTTTGTATCCTTCGTCAGTCAGAAGTTGTTCCACCTTATTCCTGATTTCTTCCTGTTTGATGATCCCATGTTCATCTTTAGTGAAGCCTAGTCCAACTTCCCGAAGATCACAAATATAGCTCTCATTAAGGAACTGGTCTGCAAAGTAAGGCCAGCACAAGAAAGGGACACCATTGCTTAGACCTTCAATGGTCGAATTCCATCCACTATGGCTGCGGGAAACAAGCAACAGAAGGGTGAGATAAGACCTTTTGTTGAGGTGCCCAAAACTCACCATTTTTCCAAGATCCTTTACTCTTTCTTCGAACCCGTCCGGCTATGCTGTATAAATATCTCGAGTTATATCTAGCCTTACAACCAATAGAAAAGGCCTTTTACTGAGTTTAAGTCCTAGAGCCAGTTCTTGAATTGGGTTTGATCAAAAACTGTGAAACTACCAAATGCAACATAAATTACAGAACGGGTGGCTGTTGATCTAGCCACTGGATGCAGGATGAATCTTCAGTCCAGAAATATCCCGTCTGTTTCCCAAGACCATTGCTTGAAACAAGTGGACCTATAGAGAAACATTTTGGAATGAAGGAGAGAGCAGCCGGCTCTAACTCATCAAACGTATTGCAAATTAGCCATTCTGTGAGTTTTGTGGATTTGTTGTTTTCTAATATTGCTTGAAAAATGATTTTCTGTGTGGCTAAATCAAGAACCATTGCTAATGACAGGTTCATGGTGCTCTGTTCTGGCATGCCTAGTGACATCCGAATCACTTGTTTCGTGAAAGGTCTTCCTGTTAACAAATGATGTCAAATTTTAATATGCTATTGAATATAACTTAAATTCACAATCACCATTTTCATCTATGATTCCATCATCAACTAGCTTTTGGACATTGGATGTTAGGGCCATCATGGCCACCGATGCCGGCAAGAACAAAGCCCAGTTTTTCTGCAACTTGCAATGCCCATCCCATATAATAGTCTGCAAGAACACAAGTTCTTTCATCGCTTTCTATTTCATGTATGTTTCTTATCAGAATCTCCAAGTTTCCAGGCATGGTTTGGACATTGCTTCTTCTAACTTTCCAATATCATTTCTGTCATCCAAAGGTTCTAATCCATCGGGGATTGGAACTAAATTTATCAGTTCATGTATGTTTCCTGGCTTGGGCAAAGCCTTCACGACTCTCTTATGATTGAACTCTGCGTTTATGAACGTGACTTTGACACCATTTTCAGCTAAACATTGGGCAACCTCCATTATTGGAATTACATGGCCTTGTGCTGGATATGGTATGGCAATTACACGTGGTTTTCCCATTTTTCGATCCTCAAAAATATTACTATTTTTTCAATCTTCTTGATTGCCTTTGTTTTATATGTGCTTTGGTGATGAAAACAAGAGAACGAAGATCAAGTTTTTGTCACTGCTCTAGGTTTTGGTAATTGCCGCAGTTGGAATCAACTCTTATCTTTTGTAACTTCAAAGGGTTCTGATTCCTAATCTTCATTTTTTAGTTCTTGCAATTTGGGTTGTGATTAAATTTAGCTTGTCTGGTTTTAATTCTACATTATTTTGGCAATGATTATGACATCTTTATTGTGTTGTATAATGGAAGTCGCGGCTGTTTCCAATTTATGCGAATGTTCCATTAGAGGTGTTTTATGATGCTGTGCATTTTTTTATCAGCAAAATAATATTTACACTGAATGGAGATACAAATACACACTGTGTATCAAGTAATTTGATAAGTAGAATTTAGGAACATATGAGAATTGAGAAGTAGACATAAGAGAGTGATTTGGGAATTCTATATGCTTTTCATAATAATCCTCATTCGAACATGGTTCATACAATTTATAATAGTCCTAAGAATTAGATAATAGCTACCCACTAAACATACATTGAATAATGGAGAAAAGTACCCACTAATCAACTAAGCATACAACTAACAAATTTGATATGACTTCTAAATAATTTAATCTGCCACTTCCTGTAACTCCAAGTTGACTAAGTCTTCCGTAATCCACTTCCCGTACATGTTTATTGCATGGTTATGTGAAGATTGACACGTAACATAATTACACACAAGTAATTACAATATCAGGTCTAAGTACTAAGAACATCCAAATCTTACCCCCAAAAAACAAAAAACATCAAAATGAATATCATGGGAATGGTACAAACATCTAAATATATGTAATTTTTTTGTTAACAAAAATACTATCCATAGAAATGCTTACACCTCAAAAAACTTGCTATTTCGTGTTGACAATATTGTGTAGACAGTTTAGTCGATAGTGCTCTTAGGTCAAAATATTCTCATCAAAGAGTAATTACCCTCACGGGGCACTGCCTGCAGGGGGTAGCAAACGTGAGGGTAATAACTACTCAACAGACGTAAACCGTGCATGATATAGTTAAGAATCAAGCCATCATGATTCGATATGTACTTTAAAGGCTTTTAAGAACCACATAAGCGTAGTTTTGAGGTTTTTTTTAATAAATTAATCGAAAAAATATTAATTTAACAAAATAATCGATATTTGAAAATGTTTTTAACCTAACCTAAAACACCATCTGAGGTGGCAACTTCATTTGAAGTCGCCACTTCAGATGGCGTTTTCTGTTCTGGAAAAAAAATTATTGATGGCGCCTCCAATAAAAAAAATTATTTTTTTTGCTAAAGGCACCAGCTAATATGACGCCTTCAAGAAAAATAATATTTTTTTAATAAGAAGACGCAATTACAAACGACGTCTTCTTAAGTATAAAAATGTGGCCGACGGCTTTTATTTTCTACACCAAAACGAAATCACATAACATTTATAGTTTTTTCCTATGATTTTATCGTTGAAATTGTCGAATCTCCAAATTTAATTTGCCGCCCATCAAGTATTTAAGGTAAAAATCTTGTTATATTATTGATTTTATCATCTTCCAAATTATATAAATTTGTTAAACTGGATTTATTAATTACTTGTAATATTTAACTTTTTTTTCCAGAGATGTCGATTCAAATATTATTGTTTGGGGAGGTAATATATTACAAGACTCAGATACCATTAGATATGATCGTGGTCTATTAAGAGGTACAACAATATCTCGTACAATTATGCAGTTGTTGAACGAAATATATAATATCACTGGCATCGACCGCAACCAGTTCCTTCTGAAAATATATGCAAGACACATGTTCGGAGATATTTCTGGGATATGACATACAATTTTGCCAATAGATAACGATTATAATTTAGCATGGCTATTGGATTCAGAACATGGTCATAGTTGCTTGGAAATTTACATAGAAACAGAACCACAAAACTATGATTGTATTCCAGAAAATGTAGATTGTTTGCCTGTAGTTGCAGAATGACTGACTACCTCTGGTAGAGATCCAGATGACGATCACATAGATGCTGATGTTATTGCTCCTGAGCCACTAGCAGACAATATTCTTGAATTGGGAAATGATATTCAGTCTGAATCAGAGGAGATTCCGTCTGAGGATGAAGCTGATGCCGATGAGGTTGACATTTGTGTCATGTCTGAAACAATTGCAGATCAAGATGAGGAGATACCAATCACACAAGAAGTGTCAGTTACTGTACCGGAGACAACCACGACAAATGCTCATGTCCTTTATATAACAATTCTATTATTCTCAATGACACATCCCGAAGTATTTAGAGACTCGGTAGACATTCCAACAGGTAGATGGGGGAGTTATTATGACTACTTCAAAGGGGATATCCATCTAGATATTGTCTTCAAAAATAAAGTTCATCTGCAGGCAGCTGCAAATGATTATATGTACGTGTTGCAAAACGGGAGTCCCGCGTTGTCAAGAGTACAAAAACATTGTGGAATATGGTGTGCAAACACATTACAAAATATATACCTTGTAGATTGTACATGCGCTCTTCGTTGAATTAAAAAGTTGGATTATTCAAAATAAACAAGTATGGAGGTTCTCACACTTGCCTTTTGAGTGAACTGTCGATCGATCATGCAAATTTGGACAAAAACATGATTGCTAGCTTATTAGTGGGAATCGTTCGGCATGATCCAGCTTACGAAATAAAGTATGTAATTAAAAAATTTAAAGATAAATATGAATTTGAGATCTCCTATGCAAAAGGATGGTTTAGTTTGCGACGTGCTGTTGAGAATGTGTATGGAACATGGGAGAGCTCCGTGAAGAAAATGCCTTACTTTATGGGAGCTTTGCAAAAATGGAATCCCGGCACACTCGTTGAGTGGGTTCACATTGACTATGCCAGACCAAGAGAAAAGACTTTGAATTACGTGTTCTGGGCCTTCCATCCATGTGTAGAAGGATTTCAACATTACCGCCGTGTAATAAGCGTGGATAGAACACATATGCATACAGAATATCAACATAAGATGTTTATTGCCGTGGAAATGGACGCTAATAATCAAGTCTTACCTTTGGCTGCAATTGTTGACGAAGAAAACTTTGTGTTATGTAGATGGATTTTGGAGATGATTAGCAAGCATATTTGAGAGGATCTGAGGGTGTATGTTTGATTTCTAACCGTCATCCGGCCTCATTGCAGCAGCCGATTGTATTCCTGACTTCAAATCACCCCGTGGAGTACATCGATTTTATTTGAGACATGTTTGTTCAAACTTTAATAGTCGCTTCAAATCCGTTCATTTGAAAGACATGTGTTGGAGAGCAGGATCAGAAAATTAGCTGAGAAAATTTGATTGCACAATGGAAGAGATAAAACTTATAGAACCAAGGGCTTTTGATTACTTGAGTCGTATTGATAAGTGTCAATGGTCTCTTGCTCATGACAGAGGCTGGCGTTGTGGTATCATGACCACAAATATGTCAGAATGCATAAATGGAGTTATGAAAGGTGCTCGTCGACTTCCAATCACCGACATTGTTCAATTAACTTTTGATCGTTGTGTGCTATATTTTTTCGAACGGCTTGAGAAGACGGAGCGAATAATTCAAAATAATCAAGAATGGCTAGATTATGTGTTCGAAAGATTTGGTCATGCTGACAATCATTCCATCCATCATGATATGTGATCGCTATTATTTTAAACAATATTTTTCAGTGTAGCGATTGCGTACCGCAAGTGCACGGTGTCAAGTTTTAGGATAATGATATTAAAAGTATGAGTGTTGAACCCACGAGTAGTAGGAAATAAGTACCAAACTCAATCAATTTAACTATATTTAGTCTAGAATAACTGGTTGTGATTAATTAACTAAAGTGACAAATTAACTCGATATGTAATCAAAACAATCAATGGTGAATAAGATTAATAATCAAAAGAAACAATTATCATGACTTTCGGTTCACCTATGTAATCCCCCATAATTCGCCTATTAGTTAAGAATTAAATTCAAACAATCTAAGGTGACGAATTTTCCCAATGTACTTGTTATACCTTGGTCCGACTATAACAAATCTAATACTAACGTTACAATAAGTCACTCTCGTATCCTTATTGATCAATTAATATTGTATGTCGATCTATGAAAACTTCAAGCCTTCGATTACTATATATCTATAGCTATCACCCGTGTATTTGACTTCATTTCTCGATCTCAGTATGAAATCCACGGCATAAATTACTATATCGTATTGCAATTTTATCTCTGGATCTCAGTTGCAATTAATTATCATTCGAGGGTGGCAAACCCTCAAAAGCATGAAGAACAATGATCTATGCACTTAGAAATATAAGAATCAATCAAAAACATTAAATTGAATTATGGGTTCATGCAAAGGATCCCCTTAGTCTTGACAACAAACCTAGTCAACAATCTCCATCAAATAACAATGCATAAACATGTTTTGCAACATTCTAAACATTAAAATCTAATGAAAATATAGAACTAGAGTTAGAAATACGAAAATAATGAGAGGCGTTGACTTATTGCGTTGTTATGTCGTCCCGCCTCTTCCGATGCGTATTCTCTTCAATGGTTTAATGGAGTATGGATGGTTGGAGATGATGAAGAGTGATGGTGGTTGAGTGTTACATGGTTTTTTATGAGCCAAAAGTCCCAATTTTGTCCATGGTAAGTCTCATAAATAGGTGGGAGGAGTTTCACCAATTTTGGACACCATATAACCAAAATGGAAATAAAATCCCGAATTTTTCGAGTCCTGTCGATCGATCGCCTGTATGAAGCGATCGATGGCTAGACTATTCTGGACAAAGGCGATCGGTCGCCTGTATGAAGCGATCGATCGCTTAATGATTCTGCCTCGAGGTGGTCGATCGCCCGAAATGAAGCGATCGGTCGCTTCCTCTGAAATTTCAGCAAATTGCGATTTCGTCCCTCCTTTTTTGTGTTTGCTCGGTTTGGTCCTTTTTCATCATTTTAAGTTGTTTCCTCCACTTTTATGCATTTGGACATGGATTCCTGAAATATACAAATATATACCAAAAAGCATAATATTTTCCAGAAATCACTACAAAAACGCCCCTAATCTTATATCAAATTAAGTGTAAAAATCACACTTATTAATGTGCAAATGTTTGATCGTAGACATCTAACAGCTTCTGTTATCACAAGAGTACAACCAGGACGTGGGGGTAATACGCATGTTGTGCATCTAAAATCAGGGGACTGCTCTTGTGGAAAATGGAAAAAGTCCGGAATACCTTGCTCACATGTGATCCAAGTGTGTCGAAAGTATGGCTTAAATGCTATAACATTTGTCAAACCATATTACAATATGAATGAATATTAGAGCACATATCAAGTACGATTCGAACCAATGTGGGGGGATGAGTATTGGGACACTCCATTTTTTGAGTTGTACCACAACTCCACTTTGCAAAAAACCAGAAGAGTATGTCGAGATCGAACATCGCGTATTCAGAATGCGATGGACTGGCCAGAAGCCCGTGCAAGATGACAAATGGCTTCAACTTCTCGAAATCAATAAAAAAATTTTTTTGTGTAAATGATTGTATATTGTGAAAATTATTGTACGTTTAATTACAAAATGATTGTACGTTGATTGTTCGTTTATAACACGAGTTTGTATGTACTTAATTGCTCACAAAACAAACATTTCTCAAATTTTTTATAACTATCAAAATAATTACAAGAGGAATGCAACAAATGTTGTCAACGACCATGGGGCCTCATCTGTAAATGTCATTCGGTACCACAAGGAGGAGGAATAATCTCTCTTCAAACTCTCACATATCCAATTGTTCATTCCTCTGTTGTACCACTTGTACAACATTAGGTGGATGATATTGTGAACTGGGGGAATACAACAGGTGATACGTCAAAATTGAGACTCGTAGATGTCGTATATGATGGTGCAAATTTAATTCCAACATCTGTATCCTGTTGTAGGTAGATCGGAGCATATGGAGTGAATGGTGAATGATCATACGTCGGTGGCTCGGGGACATAATAACCAGGATATACTTCCCTGCCAAAAGATGTAGATGGGCCTGCCCCATCTGTCGGTATAGGTGTATATATAGATGGACCTGCAGCATCTGTCGAGATAGGTGTATACATAGATGGAACTGCAATATCACTCCCGCTGCGTGCATGGACCGGCTGTACTAGTTCTTCATCATGCCCATGAACTTCCATTAACTTCTCCGTATGGTGGGAAGTTCATGTCTCGTCGTTCACGAGCCACTTACATCATATTTTGCATTATTGCCCTATGCTGCTCTCTCATCGACTCCATAAACGTTATAACAGATTTACAATCAGCAGGATAGCAATCGCAACTAACACTTAACTGTTGCATCTGATCAATCTGAAAAGTAAATAATAGTAATTAAATTTTTAATTTATAAATCCATATGACAGATTTTAAAAGCAATGTTTAAATCTATTAACTTACCACATGATGCCACGATGGGCCGTCACCGGTATCCAGTCTCTACAAATTATCTTTGATGACCAATGTATCTACGGGTGACCCGTTCATACCACTCACTATAGCCAACCACTACAGCACAATATTGTAGTCTGTCCGCACATAGATCTCGTGACATCTCCCATTTCTGTATATACACAACATGGTGTGCACTCCAATCCTTATTGATATCACCCCTTCGGTCAACTGGATGTAATTTATCATCCCGTAATCGTGGATCTATGGAATGCCTTGTAGCATTCCAAATTGACGAAGAACCCTACTAGGACGGTGCATTTCAACAATATCATAACAAATTAATGGGTCGGCATATGTCCATAATTGGTGGCTCAGATGTTCAGTGCACATATCAGAGTATGGCTGCCAATTAAACTACAAATACAAATTAAAATAATATAAACAACATTATTTATTTTTTCATAACAAACACAACCAATATATTGCTTACTTAAGTTGATGGCTGCTCATCAATCCCCAATGATGCGTACAAAATGCCTCATTGTTTCCGTAAACCTTAAATGGCATGCCCATCTGTGGAATCACAATTACAAAATTTATAAATATTTTAAAACATATAAACACAAAACATAATTACATTATTACCTTGCACAATATGGAGCAGCAGGTAACATATTCTCCTCATCGATAATGATTGGGCCAACGTTGAATCTAGGCCCACCCATTTGCGGCGTTAAACCAGGTCTTCTTGATCATGCCCAAATCTAAAATATTGTCATGAATAATATTAGTAAAGTATGACGAGAAAATATATCAAACATTTGAAAAGCGCAAACGTAAAGTTTACATGTACGACCTGTAATGCACCACCTATCGCTTTTTTTTCCTCCCATTGGGGAAATGCATAACTCACTGTACAAATATGTCAACACGGCACTACCCCAACTATAATTGCCAACAAAATCAATATCCTCTAACTTCTGTAAAAAAAAATTAACTTTACAATATTGCCGAAGGAATCAGGGCACAAAATTTCATCTAACATCAATAATACACAAGCCCGGGTATATCTGACTATATCTTCTGTCGTACTGTGCTCATTAAAAAGCATTATTCACCAAATGATGCTTTATTGCAGATAGGTACAACTTTGCGCCTTTAAAGTGTGCAGTATCCGCTATAAATCCCAAAAGCATATGACAATATTCTTGCCACTCAGGTATACTCTTATTGTAAGAAACACCAGATAGTACGATACCATATCACTGCAATGCCCATATCACTGCAATGCCTTGCAGTGTGATGGTTGCCTCTCTGAATCTGAAGTGGAAAGTATGTGTTTCACGGCGCCATCTCTCAAATAAAGCGGTGATGAGGTGAAAGTCAAGTGCAATTTTACCTGACCTATAAACACCATAAAAATCAATACTGTCAAACAGACTCACAACATGCGTATCTAGAGGACAAATATCCCAAAATATTTATCAAGGTTTGTGCCTCGAAGTGTAGTATCAATATCACATACCCAAACATTTTCTCATATCAATGAGCTGACTGCAATGATAGAAGATGACTGTCAATCGGGCCTGATGCTCTTTGTAAATCCATCCTGAAATATTACACAACAAATATCAACATAACAAAAATATAAACATGGCCACCACCACCCGTCACCAGCCACCGCTGCCCACCGTCGGTCGCTGCACAGCCGCACCACCGTCCGCCGAAAAACGGCGGCCATCTCCTGACACCCCCAACGGACACCGGACATCGGTCTTAACACAGCTTGGCCGTAAATCGTCCGGCGGTCTCCGCCACTCATCTCCAAACTATAACTATATTTTCAAATAACAAATATGAAATAACAAAAATCAAACACAAATAACAAAATAATGTAAATTATACAACTTTCAAAAATTTATATTACGGAAAAAAATATTACCTCAGATTCAAGAATGATAAACAACAAAGCTCCACAAATTGCAAACCACAACAACTTTGGAAATTTGGAAAAAACAAATTGAAGGATTTAGAAATTTTTTGGGGAAAAATTTCGTCTGAGAGGAGGAGAGAAAAGAAATGAAGAAGAAGAAGAAAGAAAGAAGAGAAGGGCCAGCGAGTTAATGCATGGCGCCTTCAATAAAAATATTTTTTTATTGAATGCACCATTTCAGATGACGCCTTCAATAATAGTATTTAAAAAATACCTGAAGGCGCCATCAATAAATTTTTTTTCCAGAACAGAAGACGCCATCTGAAGTGGCGACTTCAAATGAAGTCACCACCTTAGATGACGTTTTAGGTTAGTTTAAAAACATTTTCAAAGATCGATTATTTTGTTAAATTAAATTTTTTTCGATTAATTTATTTAAAAACCCTAGTTTTGAGGATGTTGTGGTAAATCGGATACCAAGTGTGGGACCAAAACAAACATAAATCTGTCGCAAGTAAATACTTTGACGTGCGCTCCTTGCCATCAAATAATATTCAGAGATTCTAAACTTTTAATTAGCTTAAAATATATGTTATAGGGGTTATAAACACAGCCAAACACCATACTAGTTTTTTTGCAACATTTGATTGTTATAAAGCATAATCATTAATGAAATGTTTAGTCATTAAAAAAAATCTAAATTATGATATATACTCAACTTATAAGATACATGTTACACTCATAACCAATTTGGTTTTGAGTTGGAACCCCATATTTCTTAACATGGTTGTGATTGGCTATTCCGCCCACATACACGTCGTCCATCGCGTTATCAATCCACGTGTTTGCCTTATATAATAATGTAACACGTGATGGAGCGTGTTGAGAGTTGTTGTCATATATTGGGAACTTAAAATCTATATTTGCTCTTTATTAATAATTATGAGTTACTCCATTGATCATGAGTAGGAACCCCATAAATTCTTAATATACTTGAGTACAAGATATCAAGTGTTGTGATATAAAATTCCATCCTTGATACTTGAAAAAAAAGAAGATAAAGGGTTGGGAAAGTACTTTTATAATTGAACCATTAAAAATAATTTGAAATCTTCTTGCTAGTTATATATTTTCAGAGACATACTACTTATGCCACATGAATGAAGCAAAATCTTCAACAATTTGTTTATAGCATAAAGCACACTTAATAATAAGGCCGGCAGCTACAGAAACTGGAAGAGATCATTGGTTGATAATCTTTTTTTTTTTTTTGGATAATCTTTTAGGCTTTACATAAATGCCAATTTGGAATAGGTTATTTCTCCTGTCATTTTAGATGGGTATATATATATATCTTTTTTTGAACCGGTAAAGATAATATGTTAACTAAAAATAGCCGAGTTGGCAATTACACCAAAGGATAGAAAACCAACAACCAGAAAGATGACAAATAAGGAAAATATAAGACCACATAAACGACGGAAGAAAGCCAGCGCCGCCTAGCGAAAACTTTCCGTCCAGGGAGATAAAGGAAGTGAAGCACTGCAAGAGCAGATTTTGTTGAGCAGAGTGAGGCAGCAACCATCGAAGCCAAACATGGTCCCCTCAAACCAGTAATTCCAGAGTACAGGAAAGGAAGGGAACTGCCGTGATTTTATGGTACAACTATCAAGGATAGTCCCATGTGTTGACTAAACGTGTATTTTCACACTACCGTCTGAATTATAGGCATGCTTGAACAAGTGTAAACGTTCACATTACCGTCCAAATTGTAGGCAAGAAAATGAAGACGGTGTTCACATCTGAAAAATTGCCTATAAATAGACACCTCATTTCTCATTTTTCATCATCCCAAATTCAAGTAAACAAATAAAAGAGTTCTTGAGTCTTTTATTGAGAGAGTTAGAAATATTATTCTCGTAGTTGTATTCAGGGTCGGGTTTGTGAGAGATTGAGTATTTGTAAACACGTGTAAAAATTTCTCCATATAATAAAGATTTACAACAGCTACGTGGACGTAGCTTGTGAGGGCCCGGTCCTAATAAGATGTTTAATTATCACACAATGATTATTTTACATAAACATCGGAAGATTAGTTTCAAATTTCTTGTCAAATGGCCCTAAACATTTTCGCTTTTCGATGATACATATATAATGATACTGAAAATATATCTAGTTATGTATTTAATTCATAGATAATACAACATTCATCATTCAACATGACAAGTAAAATCTTAAACTACGGTAATACTTCTACATACATAATACTCGAGGCATTCCCGAGAAAGAACCATAGTTTTAAAATGTTTACTAAGACCTGGGACACAAAACATAAAATATGAACATGAGTTCGCTCTCAAGGAGCTCTGGTATTCATCGATGCGTCCTCTCAAGTATCCGCAGTACGTCCACTTGTACCACCTGTCATGCCCATATAACAAATACATGACACCCCCCGCGAAGGGGGTCAGAACCCAGTACGAGAAATAGGTAAAATCACAATAGTATGACAAAGTATCATGCAATGCTTGTCGTGCATGAATGCAATGCATAAATGAATGTTATGCATAATGCATATAATGAATCAAATATCAAGATACCAAATATCGGAGTCCTTATATAAAAAAATAGATATCGGAGTTCAAGGAAAGTATCATCAACAATATCAAGTTCGAGCAGAGGGTGACGACACACACACATTGCGCTAGGAGAATCATCATGTGATGTGCCCAGCATCCCACGTGTCTAGGTCCGGCGACAATGCACGTGACTACAGTTGCTACCTAAACTGTCTGTCATCGCCGTGCCCAGCGTCCCCATGACACTATAGATCTCATCAATATCAAATGGAATAAAAGGAATGGTAGGATCAATATGATATGTCCAATGTTCATGCATCAATGTATCATGTGATGCCACTCAATATATCGTGCATCAATGTCTCATGTAATCTCATATGATGCAGCTCAATATATCATCTCATATCAATACATCTCATATCATGCAGTTCAATGTATATTGTAGTCACATACTGCAGTTCAACATGTCATATAGTCACATATGTAGCAAGTAATGACAAGTAAATCATACCCCGGGAACATCACATGTCTTTGTCAGAAATCGTGATAGAATCGATTTTCTACATACCCCAACCAAACAAATAAATACTAAGGACTTACGTGCTCCTCAATATGACCACGGGATATAGTCACCTGACCAAATATCATTCAAATAGACCAAGACTATCAACATCATTATTCTAAAGATCATGTTCCAAACCTACTCTAAATTTCAGCAACATACATCCAATGATAAACCCATAATTCTTTCAAAACTTAATCAAATGACATGGATCCAATTTAGCTTTAAAGCTAACCCAAAATATGACATTTCATATGTTTGACACTTCCCAAAATTCGTTCATTTACCTAAGGTAAATTGGGTCTAAACATTATTTATGCAAAACAGGGGAATTTCTAAATTTTAGATGGACCACTTTTTGTAGAGACTTCATAAATAATTCATACATCCAAATGACCAGATTTTAGTGGGAGAATTTAGATAACTCAAAATCCTAAAATACATCTTTTATGAGCTTTAAGCTAATTTGTTGGAATCGAAGAGGGGGGTGTTGGAATCGAAGAGGGGGGGTGAATGAGATTCCTTGGCTACTTTAGCGTTTTAAAATGAGTTTGAAAAAATAAAAGAGTTTTGCGCTTGCGGAAGCCTTAAGTCAATCGATAAATAAAAAGAACAAAATAAATAAATACGTAAATGAAATTAAAGCAATAAAAGACAAGAGATTTGTTATAGAAGTTCGGCATTGAATCGCCTACGTCTCCTCTTCCCGGTTAGATAACCTCCAACCGAGGTTCCACTTTGGTCTTGGCCTTGAGGGCTCCATGTTAGCCACACAACAACTCTTCCCGAGTTTACAAAGCTCTTCCCGATCACACTACTCTTCCCGAGTACACAAGTTCTTCCCGAGCACAATACTCTTCCCGAGTACACAAAACTCTTCCCGAGCTACCAACACTCTTCACGAGTCTTCTTGGCCTTAAGGGCTCAAAGGATAGCCACAACACATGCACCAACTTCACTTGTTGGCGATTTTACAATTTTCCAACTTGCTTTGGTGTTGGAGGACATTTACAATAAAACCAACAAACACCTTCACGGTGTACTCACACGAAGAAACACAAGACTCTAACAAAGAAAAGAATTACAAGCTCCAATACAACAACAATGTATGGAGATTGCAATGCAATATGAATTCAAAATGATCAAGGCTTTGTAGAAGTTTGTAGACTTGTTTCTTAGCTTCAAAATGCTCCAAAACATCAATATTTATAGTGTAGGAGGCCCCCTAGGCTCCTACTAGCCGTTGCTACACAAAAGGCTGAAATCACTCCTCGACCGCCTCGGACATCGCCTCGGGCGATCACCATCGTCGCGCCCCAACGGTCACCAAATCACACACATCGCCTCAGGCGATGAGTCGATCGCCTCAGGCGATCCAGAGCAAAAATCAAGGCCGTAGCCTCAGCATGTCCAAAATCTTCATCGCCTCAAACGAACCAGCCATCGCCTCAGGCGTTCAAGCCATCGCCTCAGGCGTTCAATGCCATCGCCTCAAACGATCTCCCCCTGCGCGCATGCCCGCGCATGCCTCGGCGTCGCTTCAGTCGAAGTGCGGGGCGATGTCGCTCCTGGCTGCCATCGCCTGGGGCGATGGCACCATCGCCTGGGGCGATCCAGCCCACAACATGCACAATCGATTTTCTTCATTCCAATCCACTTTTCATCACTTAATCTGCACACTAAGTAGATATATTAGTATAACAAACACAAGTTTTGTTGATCATCAAAACTCAAAGATAAACCGGGGATAATTTAACGCATTAAACGCAACCATGCGTTTAAGGCTCAACAATCTCCCCCTTTTTGATGATCACAAAACTTGATAAACTTGAATAAGTAATATGCATGAAATGTGAGTAAACATAACTCCCCCTTAACAATTGCATAACACATACAAGTTGAACAAGTAAAGCATTAAACAAATCACTCTCCCCCTCAAACCATGCATACACAAGCTCTCCCCTTAAACTATGCATGTATTAAGGTTCAAGTTTATCACAAAATTATCCCCCTTTTTGTGATAATCAAAAAGCATAACATTTAAATAGACATAGCATAATATAACAATTTACACATGTTCATCATCAAGCATTTAATAAGCATAACAAGCCTAAGATAAAAATCATAGAGATGAACCACAAACATGTGTTTAAGGCAATCAACAATAAATTCTAAATGTTGCAATGTGTGCATATGTTCTACCAAGAGTTCATGCACCTATGTCAATTAACATTAAAAACATCAAAGCATCATTAGATAAGCTTATTAATCACATAATTGCATAGCATATTCAACTTTGAATCAAATGCACTTACTATAAAAGGATAGGCATACATAATGCAATAAAACAATTTATATGTGCATATGCTAAGGGGTTATGCATTTTACTCCAATGAATATTTGAGCTTCATATTTATTGGTTACAATTAATTTGTGCCAATCAAACTTTGAATTGCTCTTTTAAAATGTATAAAATAATTTTTACCTCCGATGACAAGAGTGCGTTCTTGTCATAGGTCCTATACCTCGCGCGTCTTATTATAGTGGTGAATAATACAGACTCCTCCTTTGAGTTGCTTGTGCCTTCATCCTCCATCTCATTGTTATCCCTACAAAACAAATTTACAATAGGAGGATCTTTGGTACCCATTTGATTTTTTGGTCCTTGAGGGTTAACTTTCAATGGCACTTTTGGAATCCATTTCCACCTCTTATTAGGTTGGTATTGGATTCTAGCAAATCTACATTTGTTCTTGGTATGACCATTTTTACAACAATAGTTACAAGTAGGAGGATCATGCTTTGCTTTGGCCAATAAGCTAGAAAAAGTTTTTGATTTGCTTGAGTAGCCTAACCCGGCTTTGTCAAAGCTACAACGTTGTAAGCCAAGCAATTCACTCATCTTTTGACTACTTTCACTATATTTGCAAAAAGATATCTTTAAAGAATTTAATTCATTTTTTAATGAATTATTTTCTTCATCTTTCTTAGCAATCTCAAGTTTGAGTAATTTGTTACTCATCTTGGTTTTGCCAAGAGCATCAATAAGTTCATGATAGGAATCTAATAACTCATTAAATGAAGGTACCTCATCGTCGCTTTCATTTCCTTCATCTCCAAGCGCCATTAAACAAAGATTTGTGGCTTCTTCTTCATCGGAGTCGCTATCACTCCATGTGGTTATAAACGCCTTCTTCTTCCCTTTGTCCTCATTCTTCTTCCTATGACATTTATTAGCGTAATGACCTTTTTTCTTGACAATTATAACAAGTTACCTCATTTTTGGATTCTTGTTTGGTAGCACTAGAGGTCTTTGACTTGCTATGTTTGTTGAAGAGCTTCTTGAACTTCTTTGTGAACAAGATCATTTCATCATCATCATCATCTTCTTCATCATCGGAATGGTCTTTCCTTCCAACCAAGACAATCCCATTTCTTTGGATCTATCCTCCTCCTTTATTTCTCTTATTGTTATCACTTCAAGATCATGGGTCACCAATGTGCCATGAAGCTCATCAAGATCATAGGAAGTATTTTCACCTTTGTTTGACTCGATGATAGCCGTCCTCTTTGCGTCCCATTCTTTAGGCAAGGCTCTTAGTGCTCTCCTCCATATTTGCTTTGGAGGGTACTTCTCTCCAAGTTGGGCAAGCTCATTGATAATTAGGGTGAGCCTCCTAAACATAGAATCCACATCTTCTCCGGACTCCATCTCAAATATCTCATATTTGAGTTGTAGGAGATCAATCTTGGTCTCCTTCACTTGATTTGTTCCTTCATGACAAATTTGTAATTTGTCCCATATCTCCTTAGCGGTTGAGCACAATGAAATCCGGTTGTACTCCTTCATATCTAAAGCACAATGCAAAATATTAATAGCTTTAGCATTTTGAGATATTAAAATCATGTCCGCTCTAGTGAAATCGTCCATATCTTTGGGAACACTTATTCCCCCAACTTCCTTTAGAGGAATGTGTGGACCTTTCACAATAATTCTCCATAGATCATAATCTACGGATTGGATGTATAGATAAATTCTATTCTTCCAATAACCGTAGTTATCACCCGTGAAAAGCGGAGGACGATTTGTCGATTGACCTTGAGCAAACTCATTTGCTAGATTAGCCATATAAATTTTTTGATTTAAAAACAAAAATTAAATGGCTCTGATACCACTTGTTGGAATCGAAGAGGGGGGGTGAATGAGATTCCTTGGCTACTTTAGCGTTTTAAAATGAGTTTGAAAAAATAAAAGAGTTTTGCGCTTGCGGAAGCCTTAAGTCAATCGATAAATAAAAATAACAAAATAAATAAATACGTAAAGGAAATTAAAGCAATAAAAGACAAGAGATTTGTTATAGAAGTTCGGCGATGAATCGCCTACGTCTCCTCTTCCCGGTTAGATAACCTCCAACCGAGCTTCCACTAGAACAATTGGTCTTGGCCTTGTGGGCTCCAAGTTAGCCACACAACAACTCTTCCCGAGTTTACAAAGCTCTTCCCGAGCACACTACTCTTCCCGAGTACACAAGCTCTTCCCGAGCACAATACTCTTCCCGAGTACACAAAGCTCTTCCCGAGCTACCAACACTCTTCACGAGTCTTCTTGGCCTTAAGGGCTCAAAGGATAGCCACAAACACATGCACCAACTTCACTTGTTGGCGACTTTACAATTTTCCAACTTGCTTTGGTGTTGGAGGACCTTTACAATAAAACCAACAAACACCTTCACGGTGTACTCACACGAAGAAACACAAGACTCTAACAAAGAAAAGAATTACAAGCTCCAATACAACAACAATGTATGGAGATTGCAATGCAATATGAATTCAAAATGATCAAGGCTTTGTAGAAGTTTGTAGACTTGTTTCTTAGCTTCAAAATGCTCCAAAGCATCAATATTTATAGTGTAGGAGGCCCCCAAGGCTCCTACTAGCCGTTGCTACACAAAAGGCTGAAATCACTCATCGATCGCCTCGGACATCGCCTCGGGCGATCACCATCGCCGCGCCCCAACGGTCACCAAATCACGCACATCGCCTCAGGCGATGAGTCGATCGCCTCAGGCGATCCAGAGCAAAAATCAAGGCCGTAGCCTCAGCATGTCCAAAATCTTCATCGCCTCAAACGAACCAGCCATCGCCTCAGGCGTTCGTGCCATCGCCTCAGGCGTTCAATGCCATCGCCTCAAACGATCTCCCCCTGCGCGCATGCCCGCGCATGCCTCGGCGTCGCTTCAGTCGAAGTGCGGGGGCGATGTCGCTCCTGGCTGCCATCGCCTGGGGCGATGGTCACCATCGCCTGGGGCGATCCAGCCCACAACATGCACAATCGATTTTCTTCATTCCAATCCACTTTTCATCACTTAATCTGCACACTAAGTAGATATATTAGTATAACAAACACAAGTTTTGTTGATCATCAAAACTCAAAGATAAACCGGGGATAATTTAATGCATTAAACGCAACCATGCGTTTAAGGCTCAACATAATTAGTTCATCTTGAGGTACATTCTTTGCAAAACATAACAGCCTAAAAACTCGTATATACACTGTTTCCAGATTGCATAGTTGTTGGTAAAATTAACATAACTTTTGCATATGAACTCTAAATTGAGTGAGGCCAATTCCAAATGCAATCTAACACCAAATACTTCAACTCTTAGTAGTATGTAAAACTTCAAATTCGTAGCCATTTATTCCCATAAATTCGAAGAACACACGGCATATGACATGCATTCACATGCAGACTCGATTTGAGCATAGTATAGTAAGAGCATCATAACTTCTCATTTTAATTCCACATTAGTTGATTTTGGTTTAAAATTACAGTTAACACAAAATACTATAAATCTTATTAGGGGAACCAGCTTCAAATTTGAAGCTTATCTATACTCAAAATTCGAAATACTAGACCACAAGTATACTGAAATCTGCAGAACATTGTAACAACAAGTTTTCTCTACATTTCTCATGTCAAGGCATCAAAATTCGACCCTTAATCCTACATGCAAGTTGAAAGAACTCAAAAATGATGTTATACCTTCAATATCTTCAAGGTTTGAGCACCAAACCATCACCATAGCTCCTTTCTAGCTTTCCAAGAGCTTTCACATCAACAAACACCTCCAATTCCAAAATTACTCGAGGATTCTTGCTCCTCTCCTCAATACCTATTCAAATCTATGATTGCACGAGACATGCATTTACAAATTCACAAGAATTTGTGAGATGAAAGGCCAGAAATTTCGAAAATATAAAAAGAGATGGAGGAATTTTTATGTTGTAGTGGGAAGAGAGAGAGATGTGGATTAAAGAGTGATGGCTGAATTTATAAATCTCATTACTATAACTTTTACTCTTAACAAGTGACTCTTACGAACTTTGTTGGGTTTTGGAAACCCGAATAATCTTGATTTTGATGTTGTCGAAACTTGTTATTGTGTTACTAACATATTTCATCAAGTGTGCAATGAATAGATCATGATTAGGAGCTTGATGATTAACAAAGAAATGGGTTGAAGTAAACTGGACCAGTAGACACAAACAAATGTCTACTGGATCAGTAGACACAATAGTAGACCTAAGCGGTGCTGACTAAATTGATCATATATCATAGCTTGGATATCGAAACGACCTGATTCCAACGGGGTTGGATAGCCAACTCAATTTACTACAAGTTGTATCTCAGGCCAGCAGACCTGATCGAAGGTTTACATGACGAAAACATGTTTGCAAGAGCTTGCTGGTGCAAAGCTGAAACAACAGCGGACAAATTAGAGCAACTGTGGTATATTGTCCATAAATCAACGAATCAAGAGCCATAACCAAGATAACAGAACAATAGACTTTGGACATCAAGGTTGGCAGCAGACTTCAACCTTGAGCAGTAGACTCAACCAGTAGACTTGCAAGTAGACCTGCTCTTCTGGAACAAATCAGCAGACTTGCAGAAACAGCACATAAAGCAGAATATGATTGCTGGAAGCTCGGGAAACTTATCAAAACTCACCCAACGACTATATTCTTGTATCTAACATATATATCATTATTTGGGGCTATACATATACATGATTTGGAAGCTCAGTAACAGCTGATTGAAGATCAATCCAATCATTCCAAAGCAAACCTATTTGGGATCAAATGGGGAACTTCAAAGAAAAATTCCCGGGGAACTTCAAAGAAAAATTCCCAAACCTTTTGGCACCACTTACCTTGCTATATCAGATTTATCATAGAATCATTTGTGCCTTTGTATTAATTTTATTCGTTGTATTTGTAAGCTCAAAAAGAAGTATGAATACCATTGTAACAGTTGGTAATTCATCACAACTGGGTGAGGTCTTTCTAGTGAGAAGTTAAAGAACATGCTCTTTGTAATTCTGTGTGGGATAGGAGTTTAGGCTATCTATGTGGTATTAGCCTAAGTAGGTTGTATACTGAAAATTGTAAACCAAATCTTCTAGTGCATCCTTCCATGAGATGGAAGAAGGGAGACGTATAAGCGTTTGTGCTTTGAACTTCCAGAAATAAATTCTTGTATTATTTACTTTATTGCATTTATTTAACTTGTTGTTTTGGTTAACATTGTGAAGAATTTTATGTGCTTGTTAAAACACCAAAGTATAGCTCACTAAGTGTTTGATAAAATGCTTCAACCAAACTGTTTTTACATATTTTTTGCATACCTTTTAAAATAATTTGCAGATGGTTAATCGGTTATAGAGCGGATTATGTCGAGTGTCTTCCACTCAGTTTTGTAACCGAACTCGATATATTCTCTCGGTGCAATTATTTCAAGAGCACGAGCAACTGAAGCTCAAGTTGGTTAAAATCGGGCGTGGATTGACAACCCACCCCCGGAATCGATCCTAACAAACTTGAAATTTAGATAAACATATAAAAAAGATCCTACATAATCAACGATAAAAATCCTCCATTCCCAGCATAAGGACCTAAACATAACGTCAAAATAAATTCCAAAATTGGAAAACGAACGAAGGAAAACCTAAGAAACTTTGAATTCATGAATATGTTGAGTAAACCCATCAACATTAGCCATCACATATACTTTCACAGCCTAGGTGTCACGCTCATTTTTTCTACGTTTATTTTTTCCCGTGCCGTTCTACCGTCCAGGTCGCCGATTTTTGCACGTAGAACGCAGTTCGAAGCATCATCATTTACAAAATGGAACTTTGGCAAGCTGACCTCCGTTCCCGTTTCGTTCCGGCCATTCCGTTCCCATTTTGGGGCCCCATGATTTCATAATATTCAATAATAGATGAAAGTTAGGAAGAATTTATAAGTATTTCATAAGATTAATCTCAAAAACAGATAAAATATGATTTTCAAAAGAATTAAAATATAAGCATCTCAACTAAAGAACACAGCTTGAAGAAGCAAAAGCTTGAAAATTCAAGTAAATAAATAAGCATAAATTAGTTTAGATTTTGTATTGAATTTTCATAATTTTGTAATTTAATTTAATTTTCATATTTATTTAAATCTAAAAATTTATTGTAAAACAATTATGGAACCCCCGTCAACCCACCCATTATCCCCATAGCCATTAGAGTAAACTTATCTTTTGTGAGTGCAATTTGAGGGATTGATTTTATTTATTTCCTCTTGCTCATATCAATTTTTTTATGACGCGGAACCCGCAGCCGCTACCTTTGATGTGTGCGCTGGGTAAACTCCCGGGCTGACGTAGTAGACTGCAAAATATGTCAACCAGGTAAACCACACTATCAGACCGAGAAAGTGTTGGCATGGAGAATCAAATTCATGATCTTATGGTCTCAAGCTCACCCTGTTCCACCAACTCGGACATCCAGCTGCTCATATCAATTTTGCCACTCATGAATTTGTATTCATAAATAATCATTACCACTGTGTATGCATTTATTAATTTTTAAGTGGCTTAATTTCTAACATAACTGACCGAGATGCTGATCAACATCACATAAGCATAAACACATGTTTTCAAACATTTAAACAACATACAAAAGAACCAAAGCCAACATGTCTTCCCAGTAAAGAAAATACACTAGTAACTAGTGGTCTACCATTCATCACGCCGTCAATCTAACTTTGGCCCTGTCCACTAGTACCTGCCACGTCGCCTGAAAAACAAAACTCATAAAAGGGTGAGCTAACGCCCAGTATGATCTTATCAAAATACCAACAGAAATTATACAGATTGTAAATATCTCATCAAAATAGCTTAATAGTGTAACAAATCATAATACATTGTTCCATTACTGATAAGTGTGATTTTTACACTTATTTTACCATGATTTTATAGTGGTTTTTGTAGTGATTCCTGGAAAATATTACGTGTTTTGGTATATATTTGTATATTTCAGGAATCGTGGTCCAAATGCATAAAAATGGAGGAAATAAGCTATAAATGATGAAAAAAGGACCAAACCGAGCGAACACCGAAAAAGAGGGACAAAATCGCAAATTGTGAAACTTTAGAATTCGCGATCGATCGGAAGTTTTTACCGATCGATCGATGGTTCCTATCGATCGCCGCTTTGAGAAAGTTGAAAAATAAATCAGAATAGTCTGGCGATCGATCCCTACGATCGATCGGTAACTCGTAGGGATCGATCACCAGACCTGAAATTTTCGAGATTTTGTTTCCTTCTTGGTTATTTTGTGTCCAAACTTTGCAAAACTCTCCACAACTATATATGGGATTACGTTGGACGAAAATAGGGACTTTTGGCTCATAATTTAACCCTACAACAAAGCCTCCACACCATCTCCATCTCCCGCCATCATCTAGACACCACAAAACCATTGAAGAAGAAGACATCGGAAGAGACGGAACGACGGAGCAACACAAGGAGTCAACGTCTCTCGTTATTTTTGTATTTCTGAACTTAATTTGTTTCTATTTTGATTTCCTTATGCTTTTGATGTTGGAAAACATAATTTGCATTTGATTTTGAATATGTTTCTAGTCTAAGTTTTGTTGTCAAGACTTAGAGGGTCCCATATTTTGAACCCACAATTTTAATTAAGTTTTGATTGATTCTTACAATTCTTTGAGTTTAATTTATTGTTGTCCATCATTTCAATGGATTAATCATCCTTGAGTGATTATTTATTGCGATTGAATTGACCATAGGAGATTGCGATACGATATAGTAAATTAAACCGTGGATTTCAGACTAAGACCGAAAGTTAAAGTCAAATACATGTGTGATAGCAATATATTTACCAAAATCGAAGACTAGAAGTTTTCATAAATCGACATAAAATATTGAGTGTTAAATAAGTGCATGATCATTGCCTTGTTGTATCTTAGTATTAGACTTGTTATAACCGGACCAATGTATAAAGAGTGAATTAGGAAAACTCGTCACCTTAGAACGTTTGAATTTAATTCTTAACTAATAAGCGAATTGTGGGGGATTGCATGGTTGAACCGAAAATCTTGATAATTGTCTCTATTGATTCTAATCTTATTCGTTCTCGTGTGTTGGTTTAATTATTGAGTTAATTAGTCACTTTAGTTAATTAATCACAACCATTTTTCGTAGGCTAAATATAGTTAAACTAGTGGAGTTTGGTACTTATTTCCTAGTCCTCGTGGGTTCGACACTCGTACTTTTCATATCATTATACTAAAACTTGACACCGCGTACTTGCGGTACGCAATCGCTATACTGGAAAATATTGTTTGCAATAATAGCGATCAAGTTTTTGGCGCCGTTGCCGAGGACTAGTTTTAATAATATCAAACGAGATTAGTTGATTGTAGTTTAGTCATTTATTTTTTATTATTATTATGTTTTCGATTTTTTTTTCTAAGGAGTAGCAAGTCAACACTTGAACCTTTTGACCCCGAGATCGTACGCACTTGTCAAAGGAGGCTAAGGCAAGCAAGAGCACTAATGGTGAATAACGAGAATATTTCAGTACCACCAGTTGCAAGATCACTCATGGACTACGCACACCCTTCATTCCATGGATCACTGTCTAGTAGCACGAGACCAACCATCCAGGCTAACAATTTCAAGCCTGATATCATACATATGATCCAACATTTGGTACAGTTTGGGGGAGTAGCCACTGATGATCCAAATGCCCACATCTACAATTTCTTGGAGATTTGTGATACATTTAAACATAATGGTGTTACTGATGACGCCATCAGGTTACATTTGTTTCCTTTCTCTTTACGTGATAAAGCTAAATCATTGTTACAATCGTTGTTTGAAGGTTCTATTACCACGTGGAATGGGATGGCACATTGTTCTTGTCAAATTCTTTCCACCATCCAAGATGGCCAAGATGTGCAATGACATCACAACTTTTGCCCAATACGATCCCGAGACACTGTATGAAGCATAGGAGCACTTCAAGGATCTACTGGGGAGATGCCCACATCATGGCCTCCCTATCTGGCTGCATGTACAACCATTTTATAACTGTTTATTTGTTGATAACCATTCAATGATTGATGCAGCATTAGGAGTGTTGGAACCGAAGAGGGGGGGGGGGGGGGGGGGGGGGGGGGTGAATGAGGTTCCTTTGCTACTTTAGAGTTTTAAAAATGAATTTGCAAAAATGTCGAGTTTGCGCTGCGGAAGACTCCAAGTCAATCGAACAATAAATAAAATGAAGTAATAAATGCGTAAATTAAATAAAGAGATAAAAGACAAGAGAATTTGTTATAGAAGTTCGGCTATGAATCGCCTACGTCTCCTCTTCCCGGTTAGAAAACGTTTAACCGAGGTTCCACTAGAACGAAAATGATCTTGGCCTTAAGGGCTCCAAGTTAGCCACAACACAACTCTTCCCGAGTAAAAATAGCTCTTCACGAGCACCACACTCTTCACGAGTCTTCTTGGCCTTAAGGGCTCCAAGGTATAGCCACACACAACTCTTCCCGAGTTACCCACACTCTTCACGAGTCTTCTTGGCCTTAAGGGCTCCAAGGATAGCCACACGCTTGAACCAACTTTACTTGTTGATGACTTTTACAATTTCCAACTTGCGTCGGTGTTGGAGGACCTTACAATAACTCAAATAACACCTTCACGGTGTAACAACACGAAGAACACAAGCTCTTCACACAAGAAATAAATTACAAATTCCAATACAACACAAATGTATAAAGTTTCCAATGCTAGAATAAATTTGAATGAGCAAAGCTTTCTTGTAGTTTATAGACTTGTTTCTTGTCCTCAAAATGCTCCAAAACATCCATATTTATAGTGTAGGAGGCCCCCAAGGCTCCTACCAGCCGTTGCTACACTTAAGGCTTGAATCACTCCAAGATCGCCTCGGACATCGCCTCGGGCGATCACCTTCGTCGCCCCCCAACGGTCACCAAAATTGCACACATCGCCTCATGCGATGTCCCGATCGCCTCAGGCGATCAATACCAAAAATCAATGTCGTAGCTTCGGTTGATCAAAAATATTCATCACCTCAAACGAAGTCCCCATCGTCTCAGGCGTTCCAGGCATCGCCTCAGTCAATCAATCCATCGCCTCAGGCCAACTAGCCCTGTGCGCGGGCCTCGGGCTTGCTCCAGTCGATGTGCGTGGCGAAGTCCTTCCTGGAAGCCATCGCCTGGGGCGATCCTGCCCAGACTTTGCACAATTGATTTTCTTCAATCAATCCACTTTTCAAACCAATAAACATGTACACTAAGTAGACATATTAGTATAACAAACACAAGTTTTGTTGATCATCAAAACTCATAAATAATTCGGAGATACATTAAGCATTAAACTCAACAATGCATTTAAGGCTCAACAATCTCCCCCTTTTTGATGATCACAAAACTTGATAAACTTGAATATGTAATATGCATGAAATGTGAGTAAACAAGACTCCCCCTTAACAATTGCATAGCTCATACAAGATTTAACCAAGTAATGCATAACGAACACAAGTTTTGTTGATCATCAAAACTCATAAATAATTCGGAGATACATTAAGTATTAAACTCAACAATGCGTTTAAGGCTCAACAAGGAGGTACTGTGATGAGGAAGATACCCGAGGAGGCTTATACGCTGTTGGAGGAGATGACTGCTAATAGCTGTCAATGGCAGTCCGAAAGGAACCTGCCAAAGAAGCAAGTCGGAGTGCATCAAGTGAGTGAAGTCACTACCCTAGCTGCAGTTGGAAGCGCTGAACAAGAAGATTGACAGTTTGAGCATGCATGCAATGCAAGTTCAAACTGTTACATGCGAGCTTTGCCAAGGAGGACATCCGAGCACGGAATGCCAAGTAGGTAACCCTTTCGTTACAAATCATGAAGCTGCTAACTTTGCAGGGAACCGACCACCACCGACCTACCCCTACCCAAATACGCACAATACGGGGCCAAGGAACTATCCCCAACCACCACCGGGGTATGTACCAAAGCCAAGCATGGAGGAGCTGCTAACCAAGTTCATATCATCGGCTGAAACGAGGATGAACAATCATGAGGCATCAATAGAGAACTTTGAAGTCCAAGTGGGACAGTTAGCAAAAATCCTAGTCGGGCGAGCACAAGGAGAACTACCTAGTGACACTGAGACAAACCCTAGGGAGCAAGTCCATGCTATCACGTTGAGGAGCGGAAAGGAGGTCGTCGAGAAGAATGATGCACATGTTGAGTTAAAAGGCGAGGCGGACATCAAGCAAGAAGAGGTGCAAACACGCGACAAATGTAAGTCTACTAAGACCCCTACACCTGCCAAGGTAGATATCTTACTCACATTCCCCGCTGCATATAAGAGAGCAAAGATAGATGCTAAATTTGCTAAGTTTTTAGATTTGATAAAGAATCTCCACATTGAGATGCCTTTCATTGATGCTATACGACACATGCCGAATTATGCTAAGTTTTTAAAGGAGATTCTGTCAAAAAAATGGAAACTGTGAGAGCATGAGATGATAAACTTAACTGAGGAGTGTTATGTTGTCATTCAAAATGATTCACCTCCAAAGTTAAAGGATCCAAAGAGTTTCACTATACATTGCAAAATTAACTATATTTCTTTTAAGAAATCTTTACGTGGTTTGGGGTCAAGTGTCAATCTAATGCCTTTGTCTGTGTACAGGAAGCTGGGTTTAGGAGAGCTGAAATCGATTAACGTGTCACTGTAGATGGCAGATAAGTCCATCAAGTACCCTCACGGGATAGTTGAGGATGTACCAGTCAAGGTTGATAAATTCACCATTCCGGTGGACTTTATCGTGTTGGACATAAAGAAAGATGAGGACATGCCTTTGATTCTAGGAAGACTGTTCCTAGCTACTGGGCATTGATTGATGTCCAAGAAGGGAAGTTGATCATCCGAGTAATCCGAGTAGGGGGGATCAAGTTGTTTTTTATATGTTCAAAGCTTTGAACACTGCACGCACTGAGCATCGATGTTTTAATATCAATATAATTGATATATTATCTGTTGATACGATGCAGATTAAGAGCGAGAAGAAGGTGGAGCAAGGGGCGCTGTTCATGGTCAAAGAAAAGTGGTTGCGACACTACCACAAGTATGATGGGAAATCATCCCCCACTGCCCCTGTCGGCACTTGAGCTTACATGGTACAAAATTCCAGCTTGGGACTATAAATCAAGAACTTTTTCTTATCCTTAGCTTTGTTTTTGGTTTGTTTGTTTGTTTTTTTTTTGAGGTGAGAGACTCCATACGCTGTCATGTTTTCTAACAATATGCCCTATGAGCTGACGAGGAATTGGACAACGATCACTCATCTTCGTTGTCAAAGGTAAATGTTTTGTCTCATTTTCCATGAACATTACATTGAGGACAATGCATGAATTAAGTTTGGGGGAGTGCACTGTGTCATGCTTTTTCATTGGAATTGTATCGTTTTTTGAGCACCAACAACAACAAAAATTCTTGAAAATGAGTTCAATTAGTAAGAAAAGAATGAATCATAGTAGTGGTCTCTAGTCCATGAGGATATTAATCTCACTATGCATGTCAACTTGAGTTTTGATGATTGTAAGACTTTTGTGAATGTCTTATTTTTGAGTGTTAGCATGTCAAAGATGAGGAATATAATGAGCACATTTGAGTCATAATCTTGTGAATTGCATTTGTAGTAGTGAAAATCTTTGTGAACTTGATGAATTATTTTTGAGCATCTTAGAGTACCTTAGAAACTATTTGATTATGACACTTTGAGGCGAAATTTTATAGTTATGAACTTGACTTGGAAATGATTTAGGCGATCTTTGGATCGTTTGAGCCTTTCAAGCTTACCGTGATATATATCAATCTCTAGTGTCTCATTTTGAGCCTAATTGAAAAAGAATGGAGTATGTTTAACATACTATTAGCCCCATTCAACAAATTTCTTTGGCAACTCATTATACCCACTTATATGAGCCTAAATTGAAAAAGAATTATTCTTACCTAAATGAAGTATAATGAATCTCATTAGATGCACATGAATTGTTATATTTTGATGAGCTATTGTGGAAATATTGATGAATAAGAAAAGAAAGGAAAAGAAAGAGCCTTGAAAAAAAATTTAATTAAGACCCAAGTGGCCAAGGCTATAAAAGAAAAAGAAGAGAAGCTCAAGTTGTGCTAAAAATTTGAACATAATTATACTCTCTTCTTTGTGCGTATCCTACCTTTTCTTTGAAGCCAACACCTAGGCCTAACATTACAAGCTTAAAAAGTCCTTTTGATCCAAGTCTAGGGAGTAAATATATTAGTGGAAAAGTTGTTTGAAAATAGGCCTATGAGATGCTCAACGATAATCTTACTTTTCATTGACTAGCATGATTTGATCTATGAAATTTGCATGGAACTTGAAAATGACAATAGCACACACGTACGTTCTGATTTGGAGACATGTTGCTTGATCTAGGAGAAACACGATTTGTTGAACTTTCTGGTTGACTCTTGTTTGTCTGTAAGTGATATGTCTGAGCTACATGATTGATTGTGAAGTGGTTGATTTGAATCTTCAATGTTGGACTCTACTTTTTGATCTTATTTCTTGCTCGAGACTATCAAGTTTAAGTTTGGGGAGTTGATAAGTGTGATTTTTACACTTATTTTACTATGATTTTATAGTGGTTTCTGTAGTGATTCCTGAAAAATATTACGCGTGTGGTATATATTTGTATATTTCAGGAATCGTGGTTCAAATGCATAAAAGTGGAGGGAATAAGCTATAAATGATGAAAAAAGACCAAACCGAGCGAACACGGAAAAGGAGGGACGAAATCGCAAATTGTGAAATGTTAGAATTCGCGATCGATCGGAAGTTTTTACCGATCGATCGTCGCTGACCAGAAGATTCTCGCGATCGATCGCCAGTTCATACCGATCGATCGCCGCTTTGAGAAATTTGAAAAATAAAATCAGAATAGTCTGGCGATCGATCGCTACCTCGGCATACCCGAAATTTCGAGATTTTGTTTCCTTCTTGGTTATTTTGTGTCCAAACTTTGCAAAACTCTCCACAACTATAAATGGGATTATGTTGGATGAAAATAGGGACCATCTGCATCTCCACCATCATCCATACACCACAAAACCATTGAAGAAGAAGACATCAGAAGAGACGGGACGACGGAGCAACGCAATGAGTCAACGTCTCTCCTTATTTCAGTATTTCTGAACTTAATTTGGTTCTATTTTGATTTCCTTATGCTTTTGATGTTGGAAAACATGATTTTACATTTGATTTGAATATGTTTCTAGGCTAAGTTTTGTTGTCAAGACTTAGGGGATCTCAAATTTTGAACCCACAATTCTAATTAAGTTTTGATTGATTCTACAATTCTTTGAGTTTAATTTATTGTTGTTCATTATTTCAATGGATTAATCATCATTGATTGATTATTTATTGAGATTGAATTGACCATAGGAGATTGCGACACGATATAGTAAATTAAACCGTGGATTTCAGACTAAGATCGAAAGATAAAGTCAAATACATGTGTGATAGATATAAATTTACCAAAATCGAATGCTAGAAGTTTTCATAAATCGACATACAATATTGCGTGTTAAATAAGTACATGAGCATTGCCTTGTTGCATCTTAGTATTAGACTTGTTATAACCGGACCAAGGTATAACAAGTGAATTAGGAAAACCCATCACCTTAACGTTTGAATTTAATTCTTAACTAATAAGCGAATTGTGTGGGATTGCATGGGTGAACCGAAAGTCTTGATAATTGTCTCTATTGATTCTAATCTTTTTCTTTCTCGTGTGTTGGGTTAATTATTGAGTTAATTCGTCACTTTAGTTAATTAATCACAACCATTTTTCGTAGGCTAACTATAATTAAATTAGTGGAGTTTGGTACTTATTTCCTAGTCCTCGTGGGTTCGACACTCGTACTTTTCATATAATTATACTAAAACTTGACATTGTTCACTTGCGGTACGCAATCGCTACACTGAAAAATACTGTTTAAAATAATAGCGATCAGTTACCTCAGAACCAATTTTGTCAAACAAAACAACCATAATAAATTATGCAAGAGAAGCGAGGTTCAATATCAAATCATCTCATATCATCATCTATTCAATATCAGCAGGGGCGGACCCAAGGGGGTGTGTAGGGGGCCGCTCGCAGCCCCAAAAAAAAATTCCCCAACAAAAAAATTTCTGTTTAAAAGTATATTTCCCATTGTTTTAGTTACTTCACACTCAGCCGGCCCAAACTCTCCCATGTGTAGAACTGTCAAAATGGGCCAGGCCCGCGCAACCCGCCAAATAGGTGGGTTGGGTCAGCATTTTAAGGCCCGCATGCTCTAGCCCAAACGGGCCGTGGGTTTTGGCGGGCCAACCCGCAGGTTGGCGGGCTGGCCCGCGGGTTGGCCCCATTTTAAAAAAAAAAATTTGTTATTTCTTTTTTTAGGCTATAAAAACTCAATATCACATTGAAGCATTCGATCTACTATATAATTTTCACTTGGTCTTACTTGAAAGTTGCAAGAAGTATTTCAAAATTGAGTAAAATACTGATTCACTAATCAAGTTTTTTTTAGTAGTAGTGTTAATATCTAGATAAAACCTGAAACAAGTTTCAGTATTCTTCTAGCATCAGTTCCAGGTTCGGCAAGTTTAGATGGAAACTTTTTTTTTGAAGTTTTTTTTTTAAAAAAAAATTTAAAAAATTATTTTATTTAAAAAAAAATTAAAATTAAAAAAAAATATTTCAGCGGGCCAGCCCGCCCCAACCCGCGGCCCGCTTCGGGTCGGGTTGGGTTGGGGTTTTCCCAACGCAACTGGAGGCGGGCCCAAACGGGTTGGGCTCGTTTGGGCCGTGGGTTGGGCGGGCCAGCCCGTTTGGGTCGGGCTGGCCCGTTCTGACAGCTCTACCCATGTGGCTAACAATTTTTTAAAGGGCAAATTGCAAGGAAGTGCTCTTTTGGGAAACTTTAATCACTTAAGTCTTGGGAAAAAACTATAGTGCAAGAAAATCCAAGTTGGAGAAACTTCTATTCAAATAGGTCCAATTTTTAAATTTTCAAATCAATTGGGTTTTTTATTTGACTCTTTTACCCCTCAATGGTTATGTAAGATTGCATTATATTCCCTAGGCTTTTGTTTAGCTTACAAAATGGTCTCTATATAATATTTAATTATATTTTATATCCTTATATTTGTAAAAAAATTGGCATTTAAGGTCTTCTTTTACAAGTCCCCGTGTTTGCGATCCTTGGCACAAAATGGTATCAGAGCCTAGGTTTATTCTGGAAATACTATGATAATATCTTGAATAATAATTTGTAGCCTATACGGAGGAGACGATTCAAGAAAATTATGGACCCGAACGAATGTTCGAAGTGTCATTCTTACAGGTGGTATTTCCAGAAATTGGAAAAACTAAACCAGAAGCATATGGCAGAAGCTCAACATTTCAGCCATAAGTGGAATCTTTTACGAGGAACAGGTTTATTAGATACACCCGGAATAAACCATTACAAGAAACTCGAAAGGATGGCTAAGAGGCTCCATCAAGTGAACCTCAAACTACAGTTCGAGTTAGCTGAACTTCAGGAGGACGATCATCCTGAACATGAAGATGTGGTTCCAGCCACCAATGATCCAACAGGGTCTGGACCGGATGATTAGGATGGGAGAACCAACCTTTCGAGAAATCGAGCCAGAATCTTCTAAGATATCCCAAGATCTTAGAGAAATCCAGAAGACAGTGCAGCGCTATGGTTACCTTCAATACCATGTCCCTGCTCAGATCCATCAGATTCAGAGTCAGAAGGAGATTATGATTAAACATCAGAAGGAGATTCTTGAAAACCTTCAAGATGTTCAATCCCGAGTGAAGGAATTGGAGTCAAGGCCAAGTCCGATAGGAAGAAGGAACGGAGGATGGTTGCCACCATCTTACGGAACAGAACCCCTTTTACACCAAAAAGGGAAAGCATAGGAGGTCCGGAGGCCTTTGACGGAGAGACTGAAAAAATGATTGCAGTTCTACGAGGAGAACCATTACATCCCACAAAGTAATGGAAAGAATCAACCTGGAAGATCTTCATGATCTTGCTGATTCATTTGCGGGATTAAATCTCGTAGAAATCAAGACAGGAGAGCTTGTACAAAGACCTCCACCACAAGAGAGCTTCGGGTCACACAATCCACCCGAAGGAGATCACAGCATGCCACATAGGGACGATTTCACCTCAGCAACTTTGGATCCCCCTGTTGGAACAAGGAACCGTTCCCGAAGGCCAGATATCCATCAGACGCCCTACGGGAAATCACAGCTAGATCCAATCCATCCATATGGACTTATGCTCAACATGGATATTTTGGATTTCAAAAATAGAGAAATTCTTATTGATGAATGGGCTTCAGCAATGAGAATAGCAGCCGGGACACTTGACTTAAGCAAAGAATGATTCATTTTACTTCTAAAAATGAGTCTGGAAGGATCAGTCAAGATTGCCTGGGATCTAGGAGAACCAGGAACCAAGGAAGAAGTTTTATTCGGAGATTCCCTGAAAGAAATCGTGGACAAAATGGCAAGATTCTTCAAAATCTGTTTCCTCGGAATAAGCTACTTCGAAGGAATGGAGGAAGAAAATGCTAAGAAATACAGACAAGCTCTAATTAGCCTGGAACTACATGACATCTGATATGTGGACGAATACATCAAACTCTTTACAGAGTATCGATGGAAATCGAAGATAGCGGAAAAGGATGTGGTAGAGTTGTTCTTTGCCAAAATCCCGAGCCCATGGAAAGAAATGCTTATCCAGGAATATACACCGCGTGCAATCAAAACGGTGTCCAGGAGAATGTCATTTCTCAAAGTAAAACTGGCGGAGTGGTGCTACCAAGCAAAGCTCCAGAAAAATTTCAAGAAGCTCAGAGGAATCAACAAAATGGCTCCTCTTTGTTGTACTGCAAATGATATCCCTACGATAATTGGGAACTACCCACAAAGGCGAAAGATGAAGAAGCACAGAAGTCATCCATATGCCCGAGGAGGTAGTTCAAGAAGAAGTAGGTCTTCATGGAGACCTAGAAGGGTCTGGTCAAAACAGAAAGCCCGAAACTACAGATCGGGGCAAAGATCAGGACCAACAAGAAGTAGAATCTCGTCGACAGGTTCTAATCAAGCCAGTTCTAGCAGACACCATCAAAGAAAACTTTCAGACGCACACCTACTCGTGCAAATGAGAGTTTTAGAGATTGTAATTGCTGGACATGCGGAGCAATAGGACATATCTCTACAGATTGTCCAGAAAACCAAAGCCGGGGAGTAAGACAGTTCGAGCATACCAAGGAATTTGAGGATGCTGTCTATTTTCAGGATTTGGTACAGGTGTATCAATTTGAGAATATTCCCTCAGATGAAAGCATCTACGAAGAAGAGATCTATTCTGAGTATGGAGGTGAATCTAGCTCAGAATCAGAGTGAAGGAGAGTTCTTTCAGCACGTGATTAGAGAAGAGTCGTCGGGGTTTTTCTCGCATACTATTGTTTCTCATAAAACCCTTATGAGAATCATGAAAGAAGAGCCAAAGCTTCAAATGTATGATGGATTTACAATTGGAGCAATGGAAAAAGCCATGGATATGATTGGTCTTCGTAGTAGGAAGCATCAGATAATCCATATGGTGACAACATGTGAATTTGCGATCCCAATGAAATTCACGGGAAACCAAATTGAGATGCAATTAATCCCCTACAGAGAAATCCAGGAGATTAAGAACAAGGTCAAAAGAGAAGTTGCTAACACGCTCTCATGGATTCATATTGGAGCCATTAGAGTAATCATCAAGGCAACGTTCAAGGAGGGAATTGATTCGCCCCTCAACCTGACGATCTTTGACAAGAGAATCCCAAACCTCAAAGATTCTTGTTTGGGAGCGGTGGCAGGAAATCTGTATGCAGGAAAGATGACCTTCAACATCTATCCAAGGATTGCATACAATTTAGGAGATCGAGACTTCAACAAAGTTCTCACCCTTCATCAAGATTTCAAAAGAGAAGATTTGATGAAAGAAGGGAACAGGCCTTACTCGATCACCTACAAGGTATCATACGCACTCTCGAATACTCCTCACTCCGAGGTATTCTTGATAAAGGAATTCATCGAAGTCCCCAGAATCTTCGAAGACTTCGCCAAAGCAGTATTGTCGGACATTATTGATACTCCGACAATAGGAGAAATCGACATGAGAATACAAGATCAACCTATTCTGAACAGAAGCAGGAGCCTCATGATCGAGCCAAGAAGAATGTCTTTCCAACAGGATAGGTTAATCAACAACTATCCAAGGGAAAAACAGAAGGCAGCCTCAAGAAGAATTCAGAAAGTTCCTGATGTATTCCAGACAATAGGAAAACTGAAATGCCCAGAAGGCTGGAGAGAAGTGCAGATAATTTTTGACATCACCGAGAAGAACAATATCTTCCCCTGCGATGTCCTATATTATTTGCAACAACCTACAGTTGGTAAATTTCAAGGAAAACTTCAAATTGGTGAAATTGATCTCGCAATTGAAGGAATTGCAGGACGGATCCCAGAACAACTTATTCTCGGGATTGAATTTCTCGAGGAACATAAACCTTGGGAAAGATTGCATGATGGAATGGAGTTCACGGTGGAAGGAAAAAGATATAGAATCATATGACCACCAGTCCATTCTCCATATACATCTCCGTTGGGATGTTATATGAGAAGTACCAGGCAGAATATTTTGCAGCCTACATTGACTCAGGAGCTGGAATATGCACTGCCAGGCGAGAAATCTTCCCCAAAGATGTTGGTGAGAAATTACCAGCCATTGCCGGAAGAGACTTTTCCAAACAGATCCTTATTCTTAATGAAGGAGTCCGCGGAGCGGAAATAATTATCGGCGGAGCCGGCGGTACCCCATGGTACAAGGTCAAAACTCCACCTATTTATTTCCATGACACCGGAGCTGATATGCTGTTAGGAAACAATTTCCTACAAACATTCAAGTGGTTCACACAGGAGAACGAGACCAGGCGACTTATTTTCACAACCCTTTGTGATCATAAGATTATGGTGCAGAGACTACGGGTGGCGTTTCACAGAAAATTCCCTATTAGTTTTCGCAACAAGCGTGGTGATGAAGGAAAACTTCGACACCCAAAGATGAAAGATCAGCGGAAATTTGGAGAAGCAATTCTTCAGTTCCGACAACAAGGTCATAGTGAAAAGGATTCTCAAACTTTTGACTGGGTTAATAACATGTCTTTCAGAGAGCAGGATGAGGAAAGAGTAACTCCAGAAACCCTGTTGCTACTGAAAAATGCTTTACGAGAAGAAGTTCCACAACCTGAATCTACCCTCGAAGAGCGAATAACTCTAGAGAATGTAAAAAGGAAGATTCGTAGGAACTACAACGAGGATCCACTGGCATGGTGGAACAAAAATGAGCTCAGAGCTACTTTGAAGGTTAAAACTGGAAAAGAAAATGAGTTTGTTAGGTACAGGCCGATCCCCGTGAATCAGGAAGATCGAAAGAATATGCAGATCATACTTAAGGAGCATCTTGACATTAAGTTAATCTCCGCAAATATTTCTCCATACAGCAGCCCGGGATTTCTTGTACGGAATCACGGAGAAATTAAACGAGGAAAGTCGAGATACTATAAAGGGATCAACGAAATCTTGGAGTTCGATGGATATTTTATCCCAAGCAGAGAATATTTGGTAAATAGCATCAAAAATGCCAAAGTGTTTTCTAAATTCGATTGCAAGTCTGGGTTCTACCAGATTAAAATGGAGGAAACAAGCAGAAAGTTTACAGCCTTCTCCACGCCACAAGGACATTATATCTGGAATGTTATGCCAATGGGATTGGCAAATGCTCCCCAGATATATCAAAGAAAGATGGATAATCTGTTCAATGGTTACTTCAGCTTCATGTTTGTTTATATTGACGACATCCTCATAGCGTCAAAAAACATGAAAGAACATCTTAAACATCTGGAGATCTTTTCAGACGTTTGTTACAAGGAAGGATTAGTGCTTTCCGAAAAGAAAGCAGTAATTGCTACAAGACAGATAGAGTTCCTTGGAATCGAGATCGACGAATCTGGAATCATCCTGCAGAATCATATTGTTGAAAAAGTACAAGGATATCCGGATGACCTCAAGGATTTAAAACAACTTCAGAGTTTTTTAGGAGTTGTTAATTTTGCCGGGATGTTTATCAACAATCTAGCAAACCACAGGGAGGTGTTCAGTCCACTACTCAAAAAAGATGTTAAGTTTGAGTGGAATGAAGATCACAGACAAGCTGTCAAACAGCTAAATGAGGTTTGCAGGCAACTACCAAATCTTGCACCAAACGACGAGGATGAACTGGTATTATACACAGATTCCAGTGATCATTGGTGGGCGGCAGTTCTCATGAAAATTTCACCAGAAGGAGAAGTGCCATGCAGATATTGCAGTGGGCTATTTGATAACAACGAAGTTATCAGATGTCACATCAACGAGAATGAGTTCTTTGCTGTTCGAAACGCTTTTAAAAAATGGCCATTATTTTTACTTGCAAAGAAATTTATCTTGAAAATATATAATACTAGCGTTAAGTCTTTTCTGAAAAATAAGATTAAATCAAAACCAGAAAAGGCTAGACTTTTAAGATGGCAAGCTGAATGTCAATATTATGATTATGATATTGTCATTGTGAAATCTGATAAAAATATTCTTGCAGATTTCTTAACACGAGATGGAGGGACACATTGCTAGCGATACCCTCAAACGAGTTAGGAATCTCAGGGAAAACCTGGAGATCCTGGAACGAGATTTTGGGACTCTTTGTCTCAATGCAGAGGTCGCAGGAAGAATTCAACGAGCAGATTAGGAACTTGTTACAGATCATATACGAGCATGTTTTCGGGACCACGGACGTTTGTTTGAAGTCTTGAAATGGCCTATCCTTCAGGCAGCACCTTCAACGGTGCAAAAAGAAGTGTTTAGAGAACGGGGCTCATCTAACCCGGAGGCAAGGGATTCAAGTACCCCTGTCACGAGTGCTTCATATGATGCATTCCTTGAGGATGTACAAGCTGAAGCGAATGTTGAAGGTCAGGTGTCATCACAATCTGGACCTTCAAGTCAACCCAGCACCTCTGGGGTAAAGGAGGGAGAGTTGAATCTTAGGCCAATGACTGACAAGTCTAAGGTTCAAATTAATGATGATTTAGTTTCTTCACCTATGCAGGATTATCAACGCACTTGGGAGAAACTAATTACCAGGCGAGGTATCAACCCAGAAAAATCAATAGTTGATATCTCCGGAAAATATCCGAGAGTTTGGATGAAACCAGGCAGCCATCCAAATGATGTTCAGGAATGGTATAATTTCAGAGCTCTGGCTTCGGTTTATACTGTGGCACCAGCCTTCTCTAAAATTTCGAAATTAGCAAAATGGTTCAGAGAAGGTGTATACGAGACTTGGGCCAATAATCCACATTTGGCCAGATGAGATATCTTGGAGTTGTATTTTTTCAGTGCTGCTCCAGAACCAGCGAAGAAAGGCTTCATTGAAGCTTTTCATTTTATCAAGCTGAGAAGACCAGATGGAAACGCCCTGAAAAATATCAAAATGGCGCTACCAGAAGGAATTCCAATTTTGGCTGGAACTATCACAGATGATGAAGTTTCCAACTAGACGAGCATGGGGTCTTTGGGTTTGTCTAACAGAAATTGACAAAGTCAAATACACATTCAAGTTCTTTCAAAATTCAGCCAACGGTACTTTCTTGCTGAATTCCATGACAGGGACCTCCAAAGAACTCTTTGAAACAAAGAGAAGAATTCTTTGGGAGAACAAGATTCCGGCAGGAAAGGAGACTTATCGGAAATTCTGCAACATGGCACACATTGGCCGATGGATTGATCATATCTGCCAAGCATGCCCGGAGCAGAAAGAACCAGAGTTCGGGAAAGGATTCTGATCCAAACCCGATAGATCAGAGGCAGGAAAAGACAAAAGACCTGCTGACAAGAGAGCCTGTTTTCCTAAAGCTCGGGGACCACAAAAACCACTAATGTAAAGATTCTCCGACAAAGGAAGAGAGGTGGACCATTAAAAGTTAGTGCGGATACTGTTCATCGCACTCAGACAAAAGATAATGGACCACTCACGAGAAAAGTTGGCACGTTCAGACAAAGATGCCAGACCACGTGAAAGTTAAGGCGCACTCACAGGCGCACTCAACGTTTATCAAGATTTGAAATCCGCATTTGAAATCACGATTCATGCCTATATAAGGGCACTCAGTCAGGAAGCTAAGGACGTCAAACATTCTCCATAGTTTTCTGAAAATAAATATTGTAGTCTCCAAGCTTTGTAATCTTCAGCTCTCTTAGCTTGGTAATATTTCTTTTCTTTCTTTTATTTCATAAGTGTCTGTAATATTGTTCTGTTTGTTACAAGTGTATGTGTTCTTAAGTCAAGCCTCATCTATATGAGAGGCTAAACAAGTCCGTCTCCTCCCAAAAGGAGACGTTTTAATGTAATAGATGTTATAAGTATTCCAGAATAAAAATAAGGCTTTTGCCCAGCTATCTCCCAGATTTCTTTAAATCTTTTTTATATCTTGATTATACCTTACGCCCTAAGGTAGGAAACGAATTAGGGCTGTGCTGTGTGGTTTCTGAAGGAGTCGGAATAACTGGCAGACTAACCTCGTCTGTGTGCTGAGGTTGGATGGTGAGGAGCCATTCGTAAAATAGTCTGGAGGCAGTTAGTTTTCGACTGGTGGAAGTTGCGACCCACCTCACCCGGTGCCGTTATGGTCAAAATGGTATATTTCAGTTTGCTAAATTTTATTGTAATACGGAAGCATGTTGGGCCTTTTATTATTTTTTTAACATGATCTTCAAATCGAGTTGTGAATTATAACTTAGAAGAACGTTATATGACTGTGAGTCCTTTGCAAAAGTATGCTCTTGGGTTCACCCGAGATGACAGAAACTGAAGGATCTCATGTTCATAAATGCTACTGTTTCATGAATAATAGGATAAAGAAGATGATAAATAGTATATAGATGCTTAGTTGTTCTTTAAACATTTTCTTAGGGTTAAGAATGCAATTTTATTAGGAGTTAGTGGGACCATGTGGACCACTTGGATCACATGGACCACATGTGGGTTTTATAGTCATTTCAACCAAGAATGGATCTAAGGGAACTAAGGTTTTTTAACTAGACTATGATGAATTAAGTTTCAGGAAAGGGTACCGGCCCGCAATTTTCCCTTTTTTAAATGATTTGGTGATGACTAAACATGTGACTCAAATTTTTGTGTACAAATTTAATTATATTTAATGGAAAAAAATTGTGCCAAGTGTCTAAATTTTTTTTAATGGATACTTTTTTTTTTTAAATAAAGTTAAATGTATACCCTTATTTTTTAAAAAAAAATTTTTTGCTCCACCCCAAATTTTATTTAGCCTCAAGTTAATCAAAAAAAAATTTGCCGCCCCTCCCCCCAAATTTTTTTCTGGGTCGCTCCTGCTCACGAGTCTATTCAACAAAACAAAACCAGTCTATTAAGAGGGCTTAGTAGACCGAAAAACAACAACAATAAATTTGGGCAATTTTAGATTTCAGACACTTCTCGTTGTGGGGTATTATTTGAGACAACTTCTTCTTCGATTTTCGAGCGACACATTGAATTAACTTTAATACCTATTCTGTTTATTATAGCATTTTATTTATATTCAAAGATGTGTACTAATATTGCCAATTGTTATCATTTCAGTAACCAAAAACCCATAAAAGTCCCATTAAAGGCAAAAAAAAAAAAAAAAATGGAGTATTAATGGTGCTTCAAATCAAACTATATAGATAGATGTCTGTGTAGGTGTGCGGGTGTGTATTGTATATTATATATTATGTCTAAGAAAGAAAGCCTTTGGTGCTGTCCCACCAAGCCCACAAAAATGGATTATTGGTTGCTACCCCATAGCACTACATTTAAAGGGGTAGCAACCACTGGATGAGAATATTCTCATCTAATAATTTGATGTACCCTCAAATGTGCTACCATAAGGGTAACATCAAATCAACCCACAAAACTATTTTTATGCCAAAAATTGACCAAGATTTTGTTTTTCAAACTGTTCCGCGGCTTGCAATGGATACGAATCATAAATGATTAATCAGGTGCTGATATTGACAGGGTGAATGAATATTAGTTATTAATCAGGTGCTGATATTGACAGGGTGAATGAAATATTAGTTATTCAGTATCATTCTTGAATTTGCTGACGTGCCACAGTCCTATATTCTTAAATCAATGAATGGCAGACAACTTTTAATGTTAAAAATTACACAAGAATCCAACTAAAACGTGATCCTTTTGTTATCTTGTACACGAACACATAAAGTCTGTGTCCTTGTCTTTACACTGGAAATAGTCCCAGGTTTTGGGGCCCACAGAATCAATGTAGGGGAATAAAGAAACGAACTGACGAAAGGGTAACAAACTTTTAAAAATTGCGTTCGGCAGAATATATAAACGGGGCCCCATTAAGATCTTATAAAATTCAAACCAGCATGTTTTAAGTTCTATATACCCCATCATAAGTGAGTCAATAAATATTTACTTGAATGGTTAACTTCATAAAGAACTCATTTTTAAACTGGAATGTCATACCTAACATGGGATTGCAAGAAACAGAAGACTGCTTCCCCTGAAGATTATCGAGATTTTACAGGTAAGATCTATAACTCATATACAAGGTGCCGTGTAAAGCAAGAAAAAGGGTAAGTTTTTACCATAATTCTTGTCCATATATCTGTATTTTCTTGATTGCTTGAAATCAGATCTCCATCACCCCTGAAAAGAGAGAATAAGGGAGGACAGAACAAAATCTTATAGCCAAGATTAGTTGTATGATACATGTAAACATGAGTTGATCATGAACGGATATCCTTGGAAAACGCTAGTTATTCCATACAAGTCACTAGTCAGTTTCATAATTGGTAAAATGTATGCGGCTAGCTTCTAAATCTTCCTAAGTGGTTCATGCACATACATAGATCAATATACTATATACACCCCTAGTTTTTCAAGATCAGCTGAACTAACTTGCATCACGTTGATGCTACATTTGCTCTCCTGTCCACCTATATGGATCACGAAAATGAGGAACTGGAGGGTTTGTTTTGATTTGTCCAAGATCACAAGGAAAGACAATCGACGCCTTCTGGTACTGCTTTAGGCATTGGAAGTACCATTACATATCTTTGGATGTTTGTTTTTTCTACAATTGATTTGCTAGAAGATGTAGCTGGATCAATTGTGCTCGGTTGAGCCTTGATGTGGAACTTCGCAAGACAGTTGATTATAGACAATTTCTCCAATTCTTGGTTTTCCACTCTGATGTCCGCAAATAATAAAGGTTTTTGCAGTCTGCAAATCGAAAGCACATGCATTAGCTTTACTCCAAAGAATATTCAAAAAAATTTGACAACATTAAGCTACAAGACTAGCTCAGAAAAGAGGCTTCTAACTCTTGGAGCTACAAGTTTAGACTGCACCAAATGAACATTCATATGCATGACCATTTGTCAGGTGGTCAGGGTGTACACATGTTTAGTTCTTTACCATTAAGTTCATAATAGACAAAATATCAGATAGGCGATTAGATGACATATACGCAAACAGTAGACACATTATGAGTCTTCAGCAACAGGCTTTTAAAGTCGAGCTTGACTTCAGAACATATTCATGCTAAAATAAAAAAAGCATCCGAGGAAAAACAAATATGCATTCCTACCTCGATAAATCACCATCAAGTTTGTCAACTCGACATATTAAACCTTCCACAACTTTAGAGAAACCACAACCATTTGTTTTCTTTGAAGTCTTTTGCTGGTCAGGTAACCTGAACATAGTTGAAAATGAAAAATAAGTGCGCCAAAACTAAACCTTATGAGAATTTTCTAGATAATTTAGGTCCTCGCAAGGAAAAGGGAAGGAATAGGCAAGAAATTCAGAGAGAAACTCATACACAACATTGGTCTCTGATGATAATTGAATAATCAAGCTGCAAGCATCTCCTAATGCTAATCTGGAAGCAGAATATACGACACAATCATAGTTTAAACTGTCATCTGCACGGAGAATAGCTGCTGGCGCAGGTTTAAAGACCTTTTGCATTAGCTGTGTTGTAAATATTAGCCTTCTTTTTGCTGGAAGGGTTGCATCTTCAACGATCTCAACCTCATCTTTAACCTGGTAGTGTTGGAGGAAATTGCATGATTGACGGGTTTTGAATCATAAAAACATGTTATATGTTCATAGCATTCATTGACTTGTCTCACCTCCTCTTCTCTTCTATTTGAAGCTTGTGCCCATGCTAACTCAGCTGTGCTGCTAACACAGAAGGGATTTAAAAAGAGAATGTTAGATAATATGTATAACATCAATCAAATTGCAAATTAATCATTTATTAACTAAGGAAAGCCAATAAAAAAATAGGCTCTAATATGCTATGCAGAACACAAAATGCTGCCAGAAGTCATTCATTTGCTTCTTTCCTTGGAGGGGTGTGGTGGTGACGCTTGCAAAGGCACCAAAATTGATTGTGTCATTAAACAGACATTCAATTAGAAGAAAATGACATCTATTTTTGAATGATATACATACCTAATATCTTGAAGCTGCCTTGATTGTTCGTGATTTACTTCTTTATGCCACGGCACCATGTCAAATTCAACAATTTTACGCTTCTTCGGTATTGAAACCAATAAATTTTGACGAACGACACCCGACGGCAACACACTAGGGGGTGATAATTGCTTTCTCGCTGTCATGTTGATAGCTGCTGGTGGCCACACACGGGTACCTCGACTAGGGTCAGCTGAATTTGCTTGCTTAATCAAACTACTTTCTTGCATGTTTCCAAGAGTCATTCCAGTAAGTGGTTTCCCAAAGTTAAATGCTGTGTTTGAATCACAGATCGGTAAGCTCTGCTCAGTCTTAAAGGTTCCATAATGCTTAAACCATGTTGGAGCCATTTGCAAACTAATATGTGAAGGCATATGTTACATTAGAAGCTTCATTGCTTCCCAATGGCCTGTCTCTGAGTACCATTTTGGCCAAAAGTCTCCATATGTTGGAAATTTTGATGGTAAGTCGATGATGAAGCTTTGCCAAACTGATGTCCTTGAAATTCTGGAGAGAAGTTCGGTCCTTTATTCTCCTCAGTTAAAAATGTACCAAGCTGCGGTACGACATTCAGGTCACCTTTTTCTTCATCTTCAACTCCTGACTTATGCCCGCTCAACAAAAGCTCCCTTGCATTGGCAATTTCCTGCTGATAATAAGCGTTATCATATTTAAGTGGCAAACTCAAACCATTTTCAGTGTCAGCGTTTATTGGAGGATACATTGGGTGCAGCAGGGAGAAATTTTGATTTAAACCACGGCCTCTCATATCTCTAGGAGGAACAGCGAGTGTTTGTTTGTCGATACGACTTGCTTGATTAGAGGTTTGCTGATATGTGTGAGTCACCAATGAACCGGATACAGCATCTGCTTTTAAGTACTGCTTTCTCAAAATCTCTTGCTTGCCAGCACTACTGCTTAGTGGCATTGAGCTGTTTATCTCAGTTAAGCCTTGGTGTAGGGAACTTTGTTTTTCCAACTGCTGTGATTCTTGTATATTACTTTCAGGTTTAAAAGAACTTTGGCTGGGCTGATCATTTGGAGCCTCTGACCTGGTCTCCAGATTGTTAGCGACTGAATCAGGGGACCAAAACAAACTGGAGGAGTAGTACGATGTTTTTGGAGTAGACATATGCTGCTGAGGGGTCACTGGCCATGTTGAAGGTAGCCCCATAGAAAATCCTGTTTGCTGAGACAGGATAGATGTCACCACACTTGGAGAGACTGATAGATTGTTCAAAAGAGGGATTTCAGGGTCACTAGAATGAGCGATTTTTACATGTGAATATTCTTGCGCACCAGCAGCACTTAAAGTTGGAAAATCAGTAGCCATGTTACTTCGGAAAGGCGGCGGTGGATGTTGATTTTTTATATTATAATTCGTACTATGAACTGAAGAAGAGGTTGAAGTCAAGTTCCCCTGCATATAGGAGATTAACATCATTTCTAAGGGCACACAAAGCATTATGGTCATATGCTGAGAAATAATAGAAACTTGTGTGGACAACTGAGATTTGCATAACTTGTAATTACACCCACCGTTGACAAAGACGGGAAATAGGAGAAATCAGGGCAGAGCCTAAAGTCAAAGTCTTGCGAAATAGGAGACGTGCTGCATTGTATAGAAAAAGTTGCAGCAGAAGTTTCGGTTAACGCCAATTCATTGGGATTTGAGACTTTCGAGTCCAAATGTACTCCAGGTGTATGATCGTCTGATATGTCATCCTTGTTAAATAGATTGAGTAAATTTTCGCTGCAGTAAAGAAATAACCAAAGTTCCAATGAATTATCATGACATGGATATCAGAAGAAAAGAAGCTGACGGGTAAGATCAGATGTCCACCAGGAACATCAAACTATAAAAGGTTACATATCTAAAAATAGGAGATATACTTGTTACATTCTCAGGAGATTTTTCCACCATAGCATGCACAAATAACGTTAATAGATTCCAACATCTTGTGTATACACACCTCTGAGAAGTCTCACTATGACAGTAAAAACCCGGAGAACTTAGGAAAGATGGTATGGGCTCAACATCGTGTCCAGGAACCATCTTCTCTGATTCAGTTGAATACCTGGGAATATTGAGTCGGTTCACCTGCAACAAGAGAATAATAGAATTACAAAATACCATTCAGGAAATAAATCCCGCATAATGGTCCTTGATGAACCAAATTTCCATCATTACATCATCAAATGGTTTTTGAACAGCGCCAGACAGGGGATATGACTGCACTCCCATAAAGCCATGAAGTGCCTCTCATATCCTGACCTGCAACATATTAAGACCTCTCATTAGGATTCTCCTATGAAATTGATATCTTTCTTATCACAGAATATGTCTTTATTCAAAGTATATAAACAAATTACGGTCATGAAAAGGGGAGAATCATGACTGTTTTAAATGCTTTCAATTCTTATATTTGTCACAAAGGAATCAAAGAAGCATATGGTTTCATGATAATTAACTATGTAAGAATCAAAACCTCAAAAATACTCGCTCATAGTCACTTATAAACCAAAGAACGAGAATATGGTACATTTTACCTGAGAAATCATCGTTAGCCTGGTTGTTGTTGGCATGCGACAAAATGTTAGACTGGTGTTTTTCACTTGTCGTATGCTCCTTATGTTGACCAGGCCAAATATTTGATGAAGGTAAAGATGTTTGGATCAGATGACTTGCTCCTGTCAAACGCTTTAGCTGAGAGCTATAATCAGCCAACTGGCTTGTATATGTAGAAGAGATCTGATTGGAAGTATGCGAAGACTCGGAGTGAAATTCATCTTGCTGTCTAAGATGCTGGTGATCTGATTGCTGAAAACCAGGGAAACTGCAGTTCCTATCGGAATTCTGATTCAAATGTTCAGGTCTAAAACTTGGAGACAAAACATTTGGTGAGTTTCTATCAACCCAATTATCATGCTGCTTCTCACTATCGAAGAAATTTATGGGTTGATTGTCAGCTGATGGTCCAGGATTCTGGAAGGTCAATCCACTCCACTCTTCTTGCATGCCAGTATCACTGCTAGAAGTTTCAGCAACAGCAGACTGCATCAGAGCACTCCAGCTACCACTTTGAGTAGAAGATGCATCCATATAAGTGTTCTCTACAGTAAAGCCTCCAGTGCCCATATTGCTACTTCTGCTTAGTGAGGATTCCCAGCTGTTGTCATCGGTATTGTACAAGATCTTCTGTTCCAAAGGATCTAGAGAAGACGGACAAAGATTTGAACTTTTACTTGTAGAATGTCCATGCCAACCGGCATCTTCACACCTTCCCCTCATTTTCCAGAGACAATGCATTGCATTGGTGTTGTATTTCCTTGCTCGGGATAGCTACCAGCTAAATTTCTTCTATTATAACTTTGAACAGGAATTTCTTGAAATAATTTCTTTTCTTGAAACAACTGATTGGGCAGCGACAACCCATCATGCACACCTAATCTGATCAGAGGAGAAATCACATTGTTGACTCATAAATGAATTGCCTAAGGTTGACGGATGCAAGGCAGGCATTCCTAATGAGATATTACCGTTCTTGGACAACAGATTGGTTGATGGACCTTGGAGGTGAGGATAGTTATCTAAAATTTTCTCCGAATTTGGAGCTGGAGTTCCATATAAGTACATGTCCAACTGTGACTGAGACATGCCCACACGACCTACACCAAGATTCTGACTTTGTGAAAGAACCAATCCATCAGGCGATCTTGGAAAAACACCAGAACCACCATGTTGCGTCATGTTACCAATCATAAACATGTGTGATGAATCAAGAACAGGCGTCCCATTAACCGTGGGTGGAAACTGACCACCTGATGCTCGTTTTAATGGTGACAGCGAATTTATATAATTCTGGTTCTTTGCATCACCCGATTCCTGAAGCTGCCCCCTCCTCTGCAGTTCCTGCAGCTGTTTCAACATAATTTGCCGCTGCAACATCTGTACATTACTATGCTTCAATTGCTGCCTCAAAGGAGGATGTTGAACCACAGGTTAGCTGTCCAAGAAAAAATATTACAGCTGCTTAAAAGTTAACGCGTAAATTCACGACCAGCAACTCTCACAATTTAACTAACCGTGTAATAAATTGCTGCCAAGAAAGAAGCTGATCTAGCTGGACAGCATCCGAACACACAATACGAATCTAATTAATTGACCAAAAACCGTTACTTTTTAGGTTTATTTCAACTAACACCAGTCCTCTGATGTCTCAAGAATATCAATTCCCTCGGAAGAGAATTACAATTAACAAAGGCAACAAATAGCTATTTGTTTAGTTTCTTAAATTTGTGTAATACAGAGGTGAATTTGAAATTAGGCAATAATTGCAATATTCTGAAACTTAAAAAGTGAAAAAGAAAAGGGGAAAAGCATGATAAGGTTGCTGAACATTTTATTTGTAATTAGAAAAACAATCCCCATTTCAAATAGCAACCAGGTTAGAGGCCATATAAGTGCACCGCCATTGCCACCAAGATAATTTCAACTGAAAGCCAGCGAAAATTTTACACAAAATCAAAATAAATTAACATGCACGGCCAACAATTTAGGGTCGATTCCAAGATCCCACCAACCAAAAAGGATAATAAGAACAAAAAACTCTAAATAGCTCTTGCATGTCAACAAACTAGCCTCAATTTCCTTAAAAACAAAACACAGAAAAAAACCATCAATTGAATACACTCCAGCCCCATATCCACCAAATCAAAAGGTGAATCACGAAGAAGCCCAGCTCAAAGTACAGAAAATGCAACTCAAACATTGCTCAAAACTGTAAAAGCTTCAGTCTTGGCCAATTTTCAGGCAAGAAAAGCAGCAAAATTTCCAAGTAGAAGTGTTTAGAGAGTGATCTTCTTCAAATAAAGCAAAGACAGGTTGATACAGTGCTGGAGTAAGCATTTTCTTGAAACTTACTCTGAAATGTGCAGTAATTCGCGAAATGGAGATCATACAGTTCAATTTACTTCCACCGATCAAATTTGTTTCTACCTTCTTTTTCTCTCTACAGTGCGTATTTGTAGGACCCCTCGCTCCTCAGAGTGTTCGCCTTCTCTCTCTAAGCAGTGAAACCGCAAAGGGAGGTTTTTCTCAGACAAGTTTCCCAGATAACACTCGAGCAAATCAAGGAATTGGAAAATCGTATTTAGGCTCGATCAATACCTGTGGCTAGGACCGAGGCTAAGATTTTCAGAACCGGTTTGTAAAATGGCAATATAAATTTGAGGTGGAATTTCAAGCGTTGATTTAGATATTTAGGGTTATGGACGGTGGGGATCGAAGAAAGAAGCCTACCCGCGGCGCACCGGCGTGGACAATTTCCTTAAGCCTCGTTATTGTAAAGAAAATAAAAAAAATTAGAAATTATTTTTGTTTTTCAAATTTCATATTTTCATATTTTTTTTAATGAACGGGTCAAAAAATAACAGAGACAAAAGAAGACTGAAATATGGCAGGGGAGAGCTCCCGGCGTTGGCCTCGAGTTTAAATCATATTTTAAATCATAAAAATTGATTTAATCGCTCAGTCCAATAAAAAAAATATGGCATGAAGAATTGAAAATTTTATATGTATTTAGATATATAACATGAATATGAATTGAAAAATAAAAATTGTATAAGTTAAGGTTCCATTTTATATTTTAAACCAAACCCAAAGGGTTGAAGTGACTAAATTCGTTTGTGCCCCTTTTTTTATTTTAATGTGTTTATTTTGATCAATTATTGCTGATAGTGACGTATCCTTCAATTTCGCATGTCATTATAATGATATAAATAAATTGGAATTGATGGGTTGATCCGAGAACCCAAACTCAAACCCGAATCCGAACCCGTGTATGATGGCGCAAAAGCTTCTTGTTGGTTTAGAGAGAGTGAAGAATTTATTATCAGAACGAAAAAGGCACAAAGGTACTTTGAGAACAATGCTGTAAATATAACCAATATCAAAATACAAAGAGGTTGAATGGAGACTTTTATTTTTTATTTTTGCCAGCCAATTAATTGCTCTATTATCTTCAGGTGGGATATGGGAATTTGCAGGTCACCTTCTTGATAATATCGCTTTGGTATGTACCGAAATAGAGTCAAAATCAACATTATGTTGGAAGAATTACTAACAGTAAATCTCACATATATCTTATAAAAATCCAGACATTTGATATATCTAATAGTGAATAATATATGAAGAAACTTTTTGTGATGTAAAAATAATAAATCATTTCAAAACGTGGGTTAATAGTCTTCTAAAAAAACTCATTGTCGTTTTATTTTTTGCACCTTTCCTAAAAACATATCACAACAGCACAAACTGACGCATGGTTCTTGATTTTTCCTTTTCAAGTGGTGGTACTTTATCGACCCGAGTAACATCGTAGTTTAAAGGATAATATAAACAAAATTCTTTCAGAAAATTCATAAGATAATACTCCACCGAAGCCACTAAATATTACATGCCTAAAAAACGTCGTTTAATCCGGTTACAACAATCTTGATCCATTTTAATTTTATGTTATCACATAGTTCCAAAATTATCATCAGAGGCTTCATTGTTACAAATTTGCTTTATCAACTGTCAAGAAACGCAGTAAGCCATTTAAATATCAATTGCAGCAGTCCTCCAAACATACCCTGCCTAAGTATACGAACCGTGTATCAGACTCCCAACTTTGCAAGGCATTTTTCGAGCATAAAACAGTCAAAACAGTACGCATAAATACGTGTTGTCATTGCTTCTCGTATTACTTCGGCTCATTCGTTTCCCAAGAGTGGGGGCTAGATATTAATCACCTGCAGCAACTTTAAAAAAAAAAAAACTATTTCAAGCCTGACAAACAAGAAAAAAATTGGTTAATTGTACTCAACAAGGGATTCAAAAATCCAAACCAGACAAGGCCAATGTAATGTAGCTTTTGAAAGAATTTGTTTCCTAATTAGTCCCAGAAGGATGGGATACAGTACATTGTTCGTGTCAATAACCAGAATCAAGAAACCAGTACCAACGAGCAGCTTGGTTGGTCCAGAATGTGGAATTAGTTAGGTCACGGTCTTAAATCCTCATAGAGGCACGCATAAGATATTAGAGTGATGCAGCTTAGTGACTTGTACATGGAACCGTCTGGAAAGTTAAAACTATTTAATAACTCAGTTTTTTCTATTTCCGACCCTTTCTCTATATTTTTAATGTCACCAAGGAGAGGAATCTCTCTCCCAAAATTAGGGTAAAAAGATTCAAGAGCCAAATTGGTTGGGTATCATTGTTAAGATATGAAATATCTAATATGAATTGTTAAAAGAACATATATTAATAGTTTTAAATCTGAATTCGAAGGAGCGGATCAGACAGGTGTTCATATTCTACAAATGAAATTCAAGCCAACTAGCCAAGGAATAAGTAAGAGCATACCTGCATATCACTGCACTGATATTCCAGAAGATATGCAAAGTTTCGAGTCAGCACCACCACTTATTACAGCATCATTTTGCCACCAGTCAGCACAGAATGCCTATATTAACAATGCTTTTATTCGACCAACAATAACATCCAAGTATTTTTAAAAAAACAATAACACCAAGTGAAATTCAAACTTCAAGCCTCAAATTTGGAGTACCTTGTCCTTGTGTGAGTCGATCACAGCCAATGGCCACTGCAGAAGACCGTGTAATTCAGAAGCCATAGATTGAAATACATGCATGCATAATTAAAAGGAACTGGAGTTACTATATACCGCAGTCCTCAGATCCCATAGCATCACTTTCCCATCATATGATGCAGAGACCAAGTGAAACCATGATTTCTTGTGCCATTTGCATGATGATATCCACGAATTATGCGACGAGAATTGAAAGATAGGAGACAAAGTTCCTGCAGAGGAAATTCAAAGGGCACAAATAGCGTATAGATGGTTACAGTTGTACCCTACTACACAGCAGATAAACACAAATTTAAAAACAGACCTGGCTTTCGAGGATCCCATATTCTAAGAATAGGGTCAGAACCTCCAGCCGCAATAAGGGCCGAACTTTCACCTCCAATATCAAGACAGTTGATAACCTTCCCACAGGACTGAGAGAAATAAAGAAAAGTCCACTTCTATCAATTATCAATCACAATGGTTCCATTTGGAAACAGTCAACTCAAAAGCAACATATCAATGTACATTGCAATATTTCTATAACTTCGGTTTGAGCATGAGACTCTTGCTGAAATCAAATGAGATATTCCAACAATTTTATATCAAACTTGTAGAAATCAGAGTTGATGGATTTCAATTGACTTAAAAAGGCATGTTCCTTTAGCTGAAGGGAGAGGCCACCTAGAAGGGGCTAATAGGTCTGGGAAACAAATTAAGGCTCTGTTGGTCCAATAGAAGTATTGGCAGTTTTGCCTAAAGAATTATATTGATCACTGGCACGTAACATATAGATATAAGGTTACCATATGTAAGTATGCGCTTGTGACAAGTAGAGATACAAGTACTGAGATTGAGATGTCAATGATTAGTTGAAAGGAAAAGAAAGTACAGATCTTATGATACATGGGTAGTGGGTACCCCTGCACAGAGAAAAAAAACTTCATTTTTTTACAGATGGAGTAGATTAACTCACTCACCATGCTTAAAATGTCTTTGCCTGTCTCAACATCCCATCTTCTAATAGAATGATCCCAAGATGCTGAATAAATTGTTTCATGTTGTGGCCAGACCACAGAAGACACACATTGTGTGTGCCCCACAAGTGTTGATAAAGCCTCTCCCTGTCAACCAACAAAACAACTATATCAAATACAGAAATTTGAGGCAAATTGCAGAAATCAAAGCTTGATTACATTAATTAAAAAATCAACTAAAGAGCCTATAAATCGAAAATTTTCACATATAAAAGCCAATTTATCTCATTATTTTTTATAAAAAATATCCAGTTTCTTTAATCTCTGAGGAGTCCTGCCAGTAGACTTTGATATTTTTCAAATAACGCATTCATAAATTCCACTAAGTTTAGTTCTACAGGTGTCATTCGAAGACGGCTATATAGACTTCTAGAAATAAATATCAATACCAATGGCCCAAAAGGCAAATTGAGTATGTGTTCGCAAAATAGGTTAAATATTCTCAACAACCAGTTTAGGAGCACTGATTGATTATTCCACCACCCAATAAACCAAAATATCAAGCTTGAATCTCCATTGCTTTTGTAGTTGAACCAAAATTGAATTTTCCAAGAGAACTGCAACTTCACATTTTATTTACTATTCTTATGACAATCACACCTTCGTTGTTATCTGGTCACATACAGCCAATAAGTTGGAGCTCAGATAATATCAGCAACTCCAGAAAATTTTTGCAATCAACTGTCTGAAGCTAAGAATTTTGAAACACGATTACTATAAGGAGCTAATGGTACCTCGGATTGAAGTTCCTCACCTTCACCATTCTTTTTCCTCTTCTTCAATGAAACTATATTACCTTCAATTTGAGAAGCATTTGTGTTCCACAAGCTGATTGTACAATCCCAAGAACCAGAACACACCTAACATTAAATAGGAAAAGAATGAGGAAGCATTATTTTAGTAAAGGTACAAAATTGTTGTAAATGGCACCAAGAGAAAAAATGTATACCAATTCACCAGAAGGCTCCGCTGCAATGCTCTGAACAGCAGCAGTATGACCACGTAATATTTTAAACGCTCTGATATTCTTTGGTTGATCCAGGGAATCCTCCACAACAAACTTTCAACACAGAAAATCATCAAAACATGCATTAATTGATGTACAAAAACTAATTCCTACTCACAAAGTAGCCAAACCAACAAGGAAACTTTAAGCAAGTACCTTCCACAACCTTAAGGCCTTGTCTTTAGAAGCTGTGGCAACAATTTGATTGCCAACATTCTCAGCTGTTGAGAAGAAAACATAATGAATTATCATGCAAACAGAGTGTGTTTAGGATGTCAAAAAACTAGATTCTACATGCATACATCACAGACAATAAACTTCTGTCATCTAAATACTTGCAATTGCATAAATCACGATTCACATGTAATTTTATATACCGGTGGTAAGCCAATCGAATACTATCGCCACATTGAAACACAATCTTAGAACCCAAATTAATCAGAAGATAGAAAATCCAAAACACATGTTACAAAGTAAAAGTTTCATTCAAAGCAGTGTGTGTTTTCTCAATTCCCTACAAACACAAACCATATTGCTACATGCTGCTTTGTCCTTAATCTGAAGTACATGGACAACTATCCAAGGATAGGTTGTAAAACAACAAAGCATAGCACAAAATTCACAAGCTAAAAGCATATTTCTAAGAGCAAATAAATCACCCAAGAACATTAAAACAAAACAAAATTATTCACTCAGAAACTTATGTTTTATGCACGAAAGATCCCCTCTCTTACCTTTTGGCTTCAAAATACAAACTGAAGTAACTGGACCAGAATGCCCCTCCAGTACATGCGTACAAATTCCACCGGTTCTCCATATCCTAAAAGGAATAAACCAAATACTTCTTGGTACTTTCAACTCGATATAAAATGTAAATGAAGTTACGCCTATGACAGCTTCATCGAGTTACCTTCCAAAACCATCATAGCATCCTGTCAAAATATACCTGTCGTATAACAGGTGTTTAAGTGATAGGAAAAGGTAGTTGAAGGGGGGCATACCAGTTAAACCATAAAGCAAACCAATATACACACGAGAAAGGAAAAAAGCAATCCCAGTCAGCACATGACAGGAAAACTATAATATTTTTACACATACCCATCGTTGGAACCATCAACTGAACTAACCCAATCATCATGCAAAAGGGGTTCTTCCTCTTTTTTTGGAACAATGGCTTTAATGTATTCAATTTCAAGTATTTTTTCCTGTAATGAGATACAAGTAGTGGATAAAATAGCAACATCAAGTACGATTTAGGAAAGATGGAGAAGCAGAATGCAGAAATAGCAGCAAGCAAGAACAACATATTACACAGGTTGTCATTTTCCATATCATTCGTCTACACATAAAAATAATTCAATCACAGATGTAAAGATCAATGCTGATTATTCACATAGACACGATTCCGTCGATTCAAATAACAAAAGATAGCTGACATTGGTGAAAAGTCTATAAACCCCCATTCATCACAAGCTCAATACAAATTTGAACCTGCATAGGCATCTTAAGGTAACTTGAACAACAAAAGTGGAGATATTACAATGAAAATCAAGCACCGCAACCACAGCATAATCTAAATACTTACAGCTGAAATGCCTTTGGCAAGGAGAAACTCCTCGAGGGACATTCGAACCAACTCCCCATCGATGAGAAAATCAAATGGCTCTGCTTTCCAGTCCTCATTTCCTAATGAAAATCCAGAAAAACTGATATGATAAGTAACAGAAACCAACATCACAATCCCGTACTCAAAACAGAAGGAAAAGTGGAAATCACGCGTCACAATTTCAATTTAACACCTCATTAAATCTGTTCACTAGCTATCAGCTTCATATTCAACACAAGGAAAAGGAATGCAACAAAAGAGAGAAAAACACATTAGAAAATAGATTACCAGTTTGTAGGAGATTGTTCAACAGAGCGGATAGGCCAAAGCGTGCGAGGTTGGCAGGTATGGAGATGGAAGCTGGAGGTGATTTATACGGTGGCTTCAACTTCGTTATGAAGCGAACTTGCACTTGTCTTGATGACTCTGATGCCCCGCCATCTATATCCATTTTCCCGCTGCGTGCTTGCGCGCGAGTGAGTACGAGGAAGAAGAAGGCACTGTGGGATTTGAGTCTCTGGGGGATTAGGGTTTTAGTAAACTCTTTGATTTACCGACATAATAATCGTTGGTGCCCCTCGCGATTTTTAATATAAAGCTGTTGTCATAAAAAATTGGACCCAATGCTGCTTATGTGTAAAGATGCAAACTACTTTATTTCATTTTTGGACCATTTCTCAATTTTGTGATTGTCTTCCTTGTGGAGGGGTCATATATCTTCTCGTCTCTGTATCACTCCAATTTTATCGAATATCCCCGAAAGAATATTTTATTTTATTTTTGGAGCTTTTGAGAAGTTATTTTCGGGAATTTCGATGCAGCACAGATCAATGACCCAATATGATTGAGATTTATGGGTTTCATATGTTTAGTGATTTTGACTCTAGCATCGAAATTCCTGTTATTTCCTCGTAAAAGTAATTTTTATATAATATGTTGCTATTTCACCTTTAAAACTTCAATTTCAAGTAATATCTAATTCAACCAATCTAAAATATAAATATTGTTTTGATGAGAACTAAAAAAATTAAATACAGGTGCATCTTAAGAGTCACAATCTGTATTATATTTCACTTCAAAATCTTATCAAATTTTATTAATTAGGCACATACAATTTCAAAAAAAACATAGATATAACTAAATTATATTTTAAAATTTAATGACAAGTAATACTCACTAATACATACTCGCTCTTTGTGTCGTCCTCATCAACATATATAAGAGGCAAAAAAAAAAGCTGAAGTAACTATAAAATCTGGTGTAGACAGACAATTCATAATACCTCTTAACATAAGAATACAGAATAACTTTATTCTGTCGAGCATCAAGATCCCATCGAGAGGGTAAATATACCAACATGTTGAAGATAAAATATGATGATAGAACATATTTTTTTTACTCTTCCTTTCTACACAATATTGATAGTTTTTTTGCAAGAGATGTCATCCACAAAGTAAGAAACCGGCATCTGATCCTCACGAATAGCTCCATTCGTTCCTCCTCGAGCGAAATCAATGATCAGTTTGGCAATCACATTTGGCTTCTCAATTTGAGGCATATGCCCACAATTCGATATTATTCTCATTGTCGCGTTTGGCAGTTCATTCTGCAGCCTCTGTTTTTTTTTGTGAAAAGTGCAGCAATGTTTCAGATCTGTGTGGGGAAATTTTACTAAACTGGCCAAGAAAAAGGAGATTTAAACCAACCTCTGCAAGCTTGTTGTCGACAATATTATCATGCTCGCTGGTGATGAGAAGAACTTTTTGCTTCACCTGGATTAATTAAAAACTAATGGTAATGGTTCGATTGTGGCCATTGAATTTTTTCCTGAAACATCTTGTTTAGTACCAAACTGAGCCATATTCATGATTCTTGGTTTTATAATGGAACATGGTATAAACATGGTTCGTCGACACGATCACGGAGGGTTTTGTGGAGATTGATGTTCCAGTTCCGTTGGTATTTCACGGAACGGTTGAGGTTATTGCCGATGAGTTTTTTTTAATTAAAAATAAAAATAATTAGATAATTTAGACAAATTATTAATGAAAAAATAAAAAAACTTTTGAAAAAATTTAAAAAATGTTCCGCAACAACCGTTCCGGGCCGCGATATCGTCTCCTGGAATTGATATAGTTATACATCTGTTTTAGCATGGAACTTTACCACGGCACTTGCCGTTTCCGTTCATGGTTATAAAGAATATGGAAGGTTGCAAGCGGATGTTACTTACCAGTTTGATTTGCCCCATGACATTATATCCCCCACTGAGCATAAAATTTACAGTAGCATCTTCCCACCACGGCAAGAGGCAGTGAAGGCGTCCAACCTGATTAATTACAACAGAAACTGTGTTGACTCAAGCTAGGAATCAATAAATGGGGATTAGGAAAAAAGTAAAAGCATAAAGATACAGTTTCAGGATATCCAACTTACATCCGTATAGTCGAATATCGTAGATAATGATATACCCTCGAAAACCAGTAGCTTTGCATACCACCTTATCGGCATACTCTTCAGCAGAGAGGCCTGATCAAGATGACATTAAGATAGCCACGCAACGAACATATATAACATTTTAAAACGATCAACTAGCCTAGTTATATGTACAGCTTAAGTTAATCCATTTTCATCAAGAACCGGCACCTAGAAAGTGTAAACTCAAGCATATTACCATTGCATAGGCTAACGGTTTCGGTAATTTAGTAAGAACCCCAGTCCCTTTGGCATAAACATTTGCATTAATCAAAACAAGCCTATCGACCTGCAAAAACATCATGGAATGCATCATAAGCATTAAACATTAAGAACAGACTGTAAATTAAGTGTTGTAGTTCGACAAAATTCCGAACTTTCACTGATACCCCAGCTTCAAGAAATCAAATAAATTTGATGAGGAAAATAACACTTACAGCTTCAGGAAAATTGACAGCGAAATCTATTGCAGCAGCAGCACCAAGGCTAGGTCCAACTAAAGTCATCGGTCTTTTGATGTGAGACTTCCATAGCTATTTCACATGAAAATAACAGAGAGTATAATGGGTGAACAGGTGAAGTTATGCCTCTTTCGATATTCATGATTGTTTATGTTAAAAATCGACCTCTTTTCACAAAGAAGACTAGTAAAGTTACTAATAAAATACCTGGTAGAGGTGGAATCTTTTCGATGCAACGTTACAAGGTGGACGGCATTCTATTGCAATTATGAAATGGAAGGTGACAAACAGCTTAGATGAATCAATGGTTAAGAGTGCTGTTAAGGCCATGTTACTAACCTAAATCAGAGAAACCCCATCCAAGAAGATCGACTGCCCAAGCCTCCAAACCGGCATCCTCCAGCAATGGATATGCGCTTCTCCATTCTAAACAAGAGCTGAATAAACAAAGGGGCATCATATTCCAGCAACAAGAAAATACACTTCGTATAAGAACAAAATAAGAAGTATTTGATTGGCTTTCATTGATGCAAACCTATCAAAACAATGGAGAAGAACCACCGGAGCGGCATCGCATCGCTTTTTTGGTGTCACACAGCTACTCATTATGCAACTCTCAGAAAATCCAACCTGCAATTCTCCTTATCACGCCGTAAGGGTTCTTGATAATTAAAATATAATCAAACAAACAAATAAATCAGATAACAATATAGAACTCCAAAAAGATTAACAATGTAGATATCCGAAAGTAAAAAAATATAGGACACTTTCAATTAAAACTGGAAAAGTATACATTTTTTATTTATAGCGATTTGTGGCCCTGCCGGTCGGCCCCTGAACAGAGGGATGGGGCCTTTGGTGGTGACAGAACAAAAATACAAAACCAATTCCCCAAAGGAAAACGTTAAAAACAGACTGGGCCAAATTAAAATGGTCACTTTTTCACTCCTAAATCGGTTTGTTTGGTGCTGGCAAGGGAAGTGCCCTTATGCCAGCATCAACATTTTCCCTCAAATGGTCCTCTCAAGCTACCGACCCTTTAAACTTGTAATCAGTCAGCAGAACTACATGAAATCGTATGCAGCAATAGCTAAAAGGAAAACGGATTCTTTTAATCTTCAAGAAGCAGCAAATCTCTGAAAAAATCAGAGAGAGAGAGAGAGAGAGCTATTTCATTACTTCAGAAATTTCAACCCACTCCTTAAAAATTAGTTTCCATTTTGATAAACATAAAGAAATTCGCACCCCACCAAACAAGAAACTGATTGATAAATGAAATAAAATTAGAAAAGCCATCTTTCATTCATTTTCCATTAGCCATTGTTACATGCAATTGCAAAAATGGGAAGAGTACAACCTGCACGGGAAGCCTCTTTATCCTCTGAGCCAAAGTTCTCGCAAAAGGGTCTCTGATTTTGTGCACTTCCTTCGGCAGAAAGGATGGAAACTCTCCGTTGGAATCGCCGCCACAACCACCTATTGCCGCCGTCGCGGCAAGAAACTCTGAAATCCATCAGATTTCCTGGAACGGCATTGATAAAGCGGATATCCCAATGCCCAAGATCCCACCATTTTTCCTCAGAGCAACCCAAGTGACTTCACTTGAAAAAATTTAACGCGTGTCTGCGAACAAATTAGTATACATTTCCCAAAATATATAGGCACCACATGTATTAGTACTAGACTTTCCTATAGCAGTAACTGAACCAAAAAGAAGTCTTAGGAAAGAAAAATAAAGAGAGAGAAATTGGATCATTCTTTATGAAAGAGCACATGCAAGATGAAAATTATAGGTATTTTACAATTTATACTGTGTAAATAGTATTTAATTTTTTTAAGTCGTATGTATTTTTACCTGCTGTCCTGTGGCATAATCTGATTGAAAAATACTTGTACATATTTGGTTAAAAATTATTAAATTAACATGTCACTTATTTTAGACAAATCTTATACATCAAATCAAATCTTAATGTGTTGAATAGAACTGTCAAAATAGAGCGTCCCGACCCGCCTGTAGGTGGGTTGGAAAACCCCAACATAACCTGATGCGGGCTACGCAATTGTTCTATTATTTCTTTTAATAAATTAAAATTATTAAATAGATTATTAATAAAACATATTTTAATTTATGGTCGAGTTAAATTATTTAACTTTATGACTGAATCTAGTGAGACCCTTCATATTCCATTACCTAGAGAGTTGGGTAGTTAATGCTCACTGGTGGGGAAAATAGACCTTAAATAGCAATGAATGTGGAATTAGGGAGACTGGTTCAAAAGTGGCATACCGAATTTCTGAGCTATCTCGGTCTATATCCTGTGCTGCTTAATCTGTTTGTTCGTTCAATAGCGATTTAATCCCTTAAAATTTGTTTTTACTTACATTTTGTAGTTTAAACTTTTTTTGCATTGCTAATTTTTCTGGCTGCACCACTACCAATATTGGTATATAAACTTGTTGTTCTTTTTCGGTTGTATAGTCGTGTCTAGTGATCTTTGGTCGAATCCATTTTGTTATTCTTCTAATATAATTCATGTTGTTAAAAAAATAGACTCCTGCAGATAAAATTGTTTAAGAAAACTGGCCTCGATGCTAATAACTTGTTTTTGAAAATTGTAAAACAAATTTTCTCTCTATGTAATCGAGTTCAAGTTTCTATCGAACAGGAGTTCAGTAATTTTTAATATATGTCAGCCTTTACTATTTACAGTGACTTACGCAGCACCATCTTCTATGTTTAAAGGCAGACGCAAGTTCAATTTTTTTTATTATCTTTAAAATCATATTTTCTCAGTAAATTACAGATTATCCCTTTAAAATTATATTTGTACTTATAAAAAAATTTCACCCAATTTCTATGTTATCATTAATTTGTGTCCCTCCCATTTTAGATTCTAAACCAGTCTATGTTCTATGTACCTAACTATATTAGCTCCAGTGTCGAATGACTTTGTCTTAGCTCGCACCATACTCATTTGAGTGTCGGGAGGTCTCAGGTTTTAGATCTCACTTCCTCCCCAAAATAATATATGATTGAGCTATAAAAAAAATAAAAAATTGTATTAGCTCTATTAGTATTTACTTATATATTTAAAGCAATGATGTATTTATAGAAATATTTATTCTAAAGTATGAATTTAGCAAAGCACAGCATATGTGTTGTTAATATTGTTTCGATATGTATTATCAGTCTTGACAATTGGGTGTTTTTTGTATAAAAAGTGCAAAAAAGAAGTAGACAAAAATAAATAATATTTTTAAAATATTTATATTGAAATTGAAATATTATTTATCCACAGCCTAAAAGGGAAAAAAAACAACATTTTATATTTGCTTCTTAAAACCAAGGTTGGGCTGCGCAATGCATTTATAATATGCTATTTTCACCATAAAATAAGTTTAACAATTGTAGAAAATAGTGCAATAATTGATTCTACGTCTTTAACAATTAAATAATTATTATTTTGAGTGTCACGTCCCTACCCATGTTGACTAATATCTTTATGATGTACAATGTCTCCATCCATATGACTAATGTATTCATCTATGATGTATATGTGCTCCTAAAAATCACATTTTTTATTGTAGGATATTTCTAGGATACCGGCAAATCTCTGCCACACTAGGTGGTGTGTTCTTAATTGATTCAACAACATGTATTTATTTATACGCTTCTTGAATTTGGTAAAAAAAATTGGTGTTTTCTATTATTTGGATGTGCTTGTTAAACTATGTGTTAATTGAAATAATATGCATTTGGTGTAACTATGTGTGATATCATGATGATTCCAGTGACATGCATTTATTTATATGCTCCTTGAAGTTGGTAAGAATATTTTTTGTTTTTACATGATTTTAGAATTAAGGAATGTGAATTTTAGATTTTTTTAATATAGCATAGATATAATATGCATAAAAATATACATGTATATATCAGCAGTGACATATCCTCAAAACTTTGAAAATTGGTGTCACCTTGCATCCTAGATCTACATGAACATAATTGCATAGACTAATTGTATCGAAATCACTGACTCTGCCACCCTATTTAAGTCCATATGCTTATCTTATATATATATTAAGGAGGCCTAACATGTATATAAGCAGAGTTAATAGAAACTAAGAAAAATTAATATTCTTTGTGTGCACGAGACCAAATGAGTATGTGAGAATGTCATAACAATAGCTCTTTGGGGTTATAAACATTGGTACACTGGTAATGATAAGAACCATAATGGGAAGGTTAATCGTAGAAAATAAACTACTCGAGTATGTAGTTGAAGTTAGAAGGAATTGAGATAAGATAATATTAGTTAAACTAGTTTTAGGCAATGATATTTTTAATATCATTTGTGCCTATGCATCACAAATAGGTCGGACCACGGCCATCCATGTTAGAAACTCCCCTCAAAATCGGACACGGACGATGTGGGTGTCCGACATAGAAAGGACGCTTTTGGGTTGTACACTTTACAAAAGTTTTTGGCTAAAATGAAATTTAGACGTTTTAGTTAAACTTTATATTAATTGAAATAATATACATTTGTTGTTAGTATAAGTGATACTATGATGATTTCAATAACATACATTTATATATATTATTTTTGAATTTGGTAAGAATATTTTTGGTATTATATTTTATTTTTGACATGATTGTTAAATTTTACATTAATTAAAGTAATATGTATTTGATGTCAATATTAGTGATACTATGATGCTTCCAGTGATATGTATGCTTCTTGAATTTGGTAAAAATATTTTTGTTGATTTTACACAGTTTTAGAATTTTAAAAATGTGAATTTCAGTATTTTATAATATCGTACATGTATAATATATAGAAATATAAATATATACAGGCGTGCCACAACCGTGTTGTATCCTGAAAATATTGAAAATGTCTCAATATCGTGTCGTCTCAATGTCATCATGTCAGAATCTATGTATCATAGATTTTAATTGTATCTTATGTAGCGCCATTTATTGGTCCCCAAAGGAAGAATGGAGCAGGAAGAATGGAGCATGTGGTCTTCAATAGGCAAACTAAGCAACTAACTCAACACTCAATGTCAAGTGATAGTGAACTATTTTAATTGGCATAAATAAGTAACTGAACACTCAACGTCATCAAGTAATAGTGAACTATTTTTCATACAACTTAATTGTGTATTTGGACAACTTAATTGTGTATTTGAAAATGCTTATCAGTATTTTTCTATTTATCAGATCAATAAAGTAGATTTTAAGTGTTTGATTTCATTGCTTCTGCTATTGCTTATCCAAAAAAACAGGTAAAAACAAAAACAGAGAATTAAGTAATGAGATATTTCTGGCCGTTTTAAGTTGATCGTTGACAATTATGCAATTAATTGAAGTTTATTAAGCTATTTTTTAATTTTATTTTAATAACAAACACCAAATGTTTTTTTTACTTAAAATCAACTTTTTTTAACTTTAAGCAAAAACAACATAAAAATACTTTAAAAAAGCAATTGTAAACACACCCTAAATTTCTATTGGTCCTGCCATTTAACACACTGTTTTTTTCCCTCAGAAATATTTTTAAACTTACACAGACATGCGAGAAATGAAAGCTAAAATATGTGAATTCAAGTGTACTGGTTTACTTCTTTTTGCCTGCTTTACCCTCTTTTCTTCTTACTATTTCATCAGCATATTTCACACCTTTACCTTTGTATGGCTCTGGAGGTCTCCATTTCCTAATGGAAGCAGAGAATTGGCCAATGGCTGACTTGTCATATCCACTAACAGCTATTCTAGTATTTTCTTCCACTTTCACCTGGATGCCATCAGGGATTGCCATTCTTACTGGATGAGAAAAGCCAAGATTGAGAACAATGTCTTTCCCTTCAACCATAGCTCGATATCCAGTGCCTATCAATTGAAGTCTTTTCTCGAATCCTTTAGAAACGCCGACCACCATGTTATCAGTTAGGGTCCTGCAAGATATTTAAAACTCTACTATTATATCAGATCAAATTGTCGGGAAATTGGTCCCAGTCGTAGACTATTCAGCGTTTAACAAATCTATGTACATATGAAAGAAAGAGAAAATAAACAACCAGAAGGAAGCTGTTTATGTTTGCTCTCTTTCCGATTTTTATGAGGTTTGATTTTTAAATCAACCCAAGCATTCAACCAAGCATTCTTTGGACCGAGCAGTACGTGAAACGCGATACCTTTTTTCTTTGCATTGTTATAGAACATTAGAATAACATTTAAGTCCTACATAGGGACTTTGTTTTTGAGGAATTTAAATAAGGTTATGTTTTGAAAAATGAAAGTGACAAAAGAAGGTTTCCAACAAGCTGCTACATGGATGAAAGCAAGCCAATTTTCAAATGAAGATTATAGCTTCAAGAGGATGTTTTGAAGCAAGTATTTGGTCGATTGTTTAGGAGAAAAGATAATGTCTGAATTTCATCTAAGCAGTAGCGTGAGAGATAATTCAACAAAAAACATGGAAGTAAAGGTGACATGTCCCTGGCAATTCTTAAGCACTGAGGAACACAAGCAGAACAAGAGGGGGGCTGGCAGGGGCTGTTGCCCCCCCAATCCAATTTCCCCGAAGTGAACACTAAAATGTGAAACAAAGTGCTAATTTTGTATCAAGTCTAATCTAAATTCAAGATGAATAGAATAGTTATTTAATAACATAACCAAGTGAAAGCTAATTTACAAAAAAGAAAAATCCAAATCACGCATGTTAAGCTATGACTCGGAATTTAATCACAACAATTTACAAACCGAAGGAAACTAAGAAAGATATTAGCAATTTCCACAGCAAACTTCCAAGACCCTCTTGTTTATGCGATAGTATCACTTTGGACAATTTGGGATGTCTAAGAAAGCAATATAAATTATCTTCTGTTACACAGGCTGATGTGTTTGAATAAGAAAAGCAAACATATTTTCTTTTCAAGTATTCTTTTCAGTATCATACAACTGGTCAAAATCCATGTTTTTTCACATGGTATTCGAGTAGATCTGGTCCTGGTACAGGCATTGACCACAGTGGTGAACATGCAGAATCTTCATCATTTAGACGTGACAAAGAAAATAGCAAGAGAGAGAGAAAAAGAAAAAGAGAGAAACAAAATAATGGCTGCAGATGGGCTACAAGCATTGAAGTATCCTTCTTATTGATGTTAGAATGCAAGCGCATGTAATGCACCGCCCTCATTGCTGTCTCCTGTCTAAGTATCATACTCTTATTATTAGTGTTTTCTTGGTATAATATAGTTCTTAGGCAAATAAAACAAGGTGTCTGTGTGACAATAACTCGTTTGAATTACATTGAATAGAGCGCACAACCTTATAAATCAAAGACATAACTACCGGACAGGATGATAGACAAAAATACTATAGTAAGGCAAAGCAAACATATTTGACAAATAAATGGTTAGCACCTGAATAAACCATGCATCTGATTAGCTCTTCTTGTCTCCACTGTCTTTCTCACCCTAAGTAATCCAGAGTCTTCCTTGTCAAGTATTACCTCTCGGGGATAGGTTAGAGCAAGCTCCCCAAGAGGACCCTTTACTTTCAAATCTTGGCCTTCTATCATGAGAGTTACATTAGACGGCACTGCAATCGGCTGCTTTCCAATTCTCGATTCTTTGCATTCGACGGTCTTTCTAACAACAACCACTCGAGATACAGAAATCCCAGAAACACGGATTCTATTTGCCTCCCCAAGAAAAGGGCACCTTATAGAACTGATTTGAATTCAAAAGATATGAACGACAATGTATTTAGCAGAAAAACACCCTTGATTTCAGACTCAGAAACTTTTGGCAAAACTTAATTTAAAGAAAATTTCAAACAAAAATCTTATTTTTTTAACATGAGAATGACTACTCCAGCTACGTTGCCGGTCTACCCCTGTTTCTAAACCAAAAGTTTGAACATTTTAACAAGTATGGTCACCTGGACTGCACAGAAGCACCAACTGGAGATGCCATTGCTCAAACGGAGGCCAATTGATTGCTCCCAGTTTCAAGAGCCCTACAAAACCTAAACTATGCCATCGAAAATATAAGTCATACAAATTGGCTTCTCGTCGCCATAAAGATTCCAACGAAAGCGTAGCATTCCAGTTTACAAGAAATTCAATTTCAAAAACACAAATCATTGAGAAGAAAGTTAACACAGTGCTGTAATTTCATAACAGCATTACAGTAAGTATTTCCAATTTCACAACCACCATTCGTAACACAAGAAGGAGTACACATTCAGACATGTAAACGTTGTATAAAGCAAGAAAGAGAAAAATATGGCGACAGCCAGAAATGTACCTGAATAAGAAGAGAAGGGGAAGCCAAAAGTGTGCGGAGGTTAGTTTCAGGAGAACGAGGATAAGATAACCAATTTGTTTGTTCTTATTATATCGAAAGAGTTATTTACGATTTACACGGTTACACCATCTCATATTGGCTGGTATTCCTAATATATATTTTACGTGTGATTTGTAAATAAACACTTTACTTATATGATTTTTAAAATAGATCTCCCAGATGTTTTGCACATCTTCGTTATAAATGTAAATTATCTATTTACATATCATAAGAGGTAAACTGCATATTTTTAAACCATAGGGGATACATCATCTATTTTCAAACCATAAACGTATAATCGGACTATTTAAAAACCACAATTCATAGCCAATAACCCAATATTGAAAAACATGGTTCGTCGAGTTAATTTTCGCAGGATATAAAAACTAATTAATGTAAAATTAATATGTAGTTTTTTTAAAAATCAACTAATTTTATGTTTATTTTATCTTTTTGAAAATAATTATTTTTAATTATATTTTGTGGATTTGTTGTCTTGTTAAAAAAAATCTTAAAAAATAAAATAAGCATAAGTTTTATTAATGTTTTACCAACAAAGGAGTTGAGAAATAGAGAAAATTTAACCTTGAGTTGACTAAAATTTTACCTTAGTCTTTAACCGATATGCTTAACACTGAATTTATTCAATATTTTCAAATGTCACATGTTATCCTCAGTTAGAACTATGCAAGTGTTAATTATAAATCTATGGTAATGAAATTGGTTATAGTGACAAATTGAGTTATTTATTAATATTTAAAACATAAAAACTTGGTACACAACGGGCATTTGGTCTAGTGGTATGATTCTCGCTTAGGGTGCGAGAGGTCCCGAGTTCAATTCTCGGAATGCCCCTTTATTTTCCTTCTTGTCGTTTTGTTTGCTCCTTTTTTTTGCAAGTCCTTGTTTTTTTTTTTTTCTCTCGAGAAACAAAGATGACCGCATTTTGCCACCTGTAGTTGAAAATCATAGCCAGATACCTCAAAATTCATTTCGATTTCTCCTCCCAAACAACACCACCACCTTTTAAATTCCAAATCTTGTTATATAATATTAAGTTGATCCTCTTCCATTCCTCTATATTCTCCTGTTGTTGATTATATATTTCGACGCACCTCCAAGATTTTTGGAGCAGGTAAATCCACTCAGTTATAAGATTTCAGGTTGTTCTGGTCATCCATGGAAAACGGCATTTCCCTTTAGAGTTTCTTTCCCAAACAGGAGGAATAAAAAGTTTAGTTGGATTACTTCAAAGCAGAAGTTACATCGTTTCTTGCTCGGCCTTGTATTATTCGTGAATGGTGTCTTTCTTTGATCATTGACAAATATTGGAAACAAATGCTGAAAACAGACCTGAATATTTTGGTGTTTCTTTCTGTCTTTTAGCAAAATTAGGGAGCCATTTGTGAACTCGGATACAGAATGAAAATGTATCTTGAGCAAGGGGGGTGCCATAGGGTTTAAATTTCTAATCACTGTGAAAAAAATCGAAAATTATCACTCAGGGAAAAATGAACTCATGCATTTACGGTAACTCGTAATCCTAGAAGACAGATTCAAATTTATTTTTTATATTTTTTTATGTAATCATCTTCCAAGAAAACAAATACAACATTTTATGGAAGACGAAAAAGCTGAATTCGTCTTCTAAGAAGATGATTTTAGCTTTTAAAAAAGTTGAAACCGTATTCTTGCAAGACGATTTCAACTTTATGTAATCGATAAAATTGGTCGTCATCGGTTCTACTGGTCATTATTAGGTAAAACAAATTAAACGAATAAACTTTTGACCGGTAGAATCGGTCAAAAATTTATGTTAAATATCAGACATTCGAACACAATTTTTACACACATTCACACATATTTTGCACACACTTCCCATCCATCAACTGAGGCGGTGATGACGACGGTGCAGAGAAGGCGGCGACATCAGCGACAAAGGTGGTGGCAAATTGAAGGTATAATATAGTTCTTAAATTTAATATATTGTGTATTGCATATCATGATTTTACATAATTACATAGCATAATACATAGATCTATTCAAAAAATGTATTTTAACAATTATTGTTGTGTTGCACACTACATATATTATATATATTATTATAATAGATATAATATTATTTAATATATATTTGAAATATATATATATATATATATATGTGTTTACGTATATAATAAATATAAATTATATATATTTTTATTATATTATATTTATTTGTTATTATATTATATTTACTTGAATTGTAATAATAAATGTTTGTATGATTTTTGTGAAGTTATGGCAGATAGAAGAAATGTGGTATTGTCTGTTTATGCTGTGAGACTTTATCGTATGATTCTTGGTCTGTGACATATGACAGTCTGCCTATCAAATTGTCCATGATATCACGTACATCAACATTTGCTGAATTGGTTTCGAGCTTGTATGAGTGGACCCATATCGACAGTTATGAGTTTTCAATAATAATATATGTCAAATAGACACGTAAAATGTTGGAACGAATTAAGGAGTCTATTGTCCATATCACAGATGACAGTACATTACAAATATTCTTGAATCCCGGTGCATAATTTAATGAACTGGATATTTATGTTGAGAAAGAGAAAATAAATCCTACAATTGTATCTCCTCCACATATGCCGATGAACCAGGAATGGGGCACCTATATATCACTTTTATCTCAGCCGAATTTCCCTGATATGCTTATGGTTACACAAGGATTATCGAATGTTGGGATTGAAAATGTTCATATGGGTCCATCTTCTTCTATTCATACGTACAGAGAATATGCCCCTTCTTCCTATGATCATGCGTATATTTTTTATTTGCCCGCCGAAAAAAAATAATCATTGGGTTGAAAATGATTCCACAGATGAACACAATGAAGTCCATGTAGCAGATCATTATGGGCATAATGTACCTTCTGATTCGGTCGTCCTGTCATAGATCATGATTTTTACATGTCTGTAGAAGAGTGACATACTTAGGTTCATGAGACACTGGGATACATTGCCGAAGGGGGTGATATCAATGGGTCAAATGTAAGGACTGAGGGACTGGGAGAATACATGAGAGAACACCCAATTGAAGATAATAGTGATGAACTTGAAGTTGACCAGTACACATGTGCATGTGCATTCATGCTTCTTGGGGGTGTGATGTGTCCAAACACTACTGGAAACTCTATCCCACTAATATATCTGACCATACTAGAGGATATTTATGTTGTAAGAGGATATAATTGGGGTAGTGCTGTCTTGGCGTGCTTATATAGAAAGCTTTGTACGTCAGCGGACAAGTCAAAATCCACAATTGACCGTCCATTGCAGTTACTGCAGGTATAACATATATTTTTCATACATATTTATTGCTTAAAGTAATTTATCTACATAACAATATTATTCAAATATTACAGATTTGGGCATGGTCTCGGATAATACCCGTGAGACCACATGTCGGTGACATCACTGTAGACATGAATGAGTGACATTATGATGTGTATGAGTTGATACTTTCAATGCCACCATACGGTGCACGGTAAAATAATTAATTTATATATTTAATTTATAGTTAATTCATTATTTTACATCTTCCATTACAATAAAAAAATTGTTGTTGGAATGCCGGCATGAGATATTATCAGACGACCCGACATTCAGTGCGTCTATTCCGTGAGATACTTGATCTTATGTTGACACATCAGGTTACTTCTTGCAAATTTTTATTACGACAATTATTTTATCATCACAGTTTATATGGTAGACTTATGACACGACAACACCGTATTTTATGAAGTTACCACATGATTGTGCACCATTTTTATGGACAGCTATATGTCCACTTATATTTTATGCTAATGTCGAGTGGCACTATCCTGATAGGGTATTACGATAGTTTGGATGATACATCATATACATACCACTCGACGATGACATTTACATCTAAATAGATATGATCGTCTGGGACGATCTGGATTTGACTGGATGCATTGTCATTCAAGATATATTATTGCGTGGCTGAATCAGAGTGGATGTTATGCTAATGGACCGGTGATCACTTCTTCTATAACCACTCAGGATGGATATATGGAGTGGTATGATAGAATTACACGTCGGTTGATATCACCTTTTCACAGCTTTCAAAGTGCGAAATATCAATCTGGGGACGCGTTCATTATGACTTTTGTGGTATATAATTGGATATTATTATTGTTTATTATTCATTATAATCCTAACATATATATTATGTTAATCAAATAATTATTCTTTCTATTGCAGGCCGACCAGTTGGCATCCATGCCACGAGATGACTTAGCGGCTTGTAATTCATTACTAGATCGTTACACTGATGTTGGTGATAATGCCATGAATTTTCTCAACAGAAGAGTACTACAAAATGCTCAGCTAGTCTCCCCTGAACATCCAGTCTCAAAGCCTCAGCGGTTTAGTGGGTCACTCGATGATACCTATACTTGTGTTGGCATACCTACTACTTTGACATTCACCGAGTGGGCGAGTACTTCACAACATACTGTTGGAGGATTTGACATCGACGCTCCTTCCACATCTCATTGGACAGTCTCCCACGGTATAAACACGGCGGAGGAGGTATATCGGCCGATCATGACATCATATGATGTTTTACCATTTACTCCACATGATCATGGCATACATACAACCTCGTACTCTAGACAGGTGGATCTTCACTTACCAGCTTACGTGCCACAATGTCCACATTTTATATCTCCTATTCCATACGGTGATATGACGTCGGCATACAGAGATTATTGGAACCGAAGAGGGGGGTGAATGAGGTTCCTTGGCTACTTTAGCGATTTAAAGTGCTTTTGCAAAAGTCGAGTTTGCGATGCGGAAGACTTGATGTCAATCGAAAAATGAACAATAAGAAATAATAAAGTAAATGCGTAATGCAAATAAAGCAATAAAAAACACAAGTATTTGTTATAGAAGTTCGGCGATGAATCGCCTATGTCTCTTCTTCCCGGTTAGAAAACGTCCAACCGAGGTTCCACTAGAACACTTTGATCTTGGCCTTGAGGGCTCCAAGTTAGCCACAAACAATCTCTTCCCGAGTTTCACACTCTTCACGAGTCTTCTTGGCCTTAAGGGCTCCAAGGATAGCCACAAACATGCAACAACTTCACTTGTTGATGACTTATACAATTTCCAACTTGCGTCGGTGTTGTAGGACCTTACAACGATTCAAATAACACATTCACGGTGTAACCAAATGAAGAACAAAAGATCTCACACAAGAAATGAATTACAAACTCTCAATACAACACAAATGTATGAAGTTTGCAATGCTAGATTAAATTTAATTGAACAAAGCTTTCTTGTATTGTATCCTCTTGTTTCTTCTCTTCAACTTGAGCCCAATCATCCATACTGATAGTGTAGGAGACACCCAATTGTCATACTAGCCGTTAGCAACAATTTTGGACTAAAATTACGCGCCATCTCCATGTCCATCACCTCGGGCGATCTCTATCGCCACGTTCTAACGGTCAAATCTGGCCCAGATCGCCTCAGGCGATCTCCCCATCGCCTGGGGCGATCTGCGCCTGAGACGATCTGCATTAAATTAAAATACCATAGGTAAACTTCTGGATCGCCTGGGGTGACCATGCCACCGCCTGGGGCAATCTGGATCACCAGGTGCGCAGCGTGCCATCGCCTGGGTCGATGGTGTGCGGCGTTGGCAAGCGTGGCTCGGATCGCCTGAAACTATGGCTCGGATCGCCTGAAACTATCTCCCAGATTTTAACAACTTCAAACTTTGCACTTTTTGACCATCTTAAGATCGTTTCTGGGAAAAAGTTGTAAACATGAAAGTTGTAGCCCTTCCTCTTGGCTACGTGTGGACAAAAAACCATTTCATTGTATTAAGGTATGAAGAAGTTATGCCCAAAATGCTACAGCCGCTCAAACCTTGCTACAATCTACACTTGCTATGACTTCCATGCTATTTTGCTCCATGATGCAATCCGAATTGGACTGAGATGCTTGAAATATGAAATTTATAATTTTGAGTTGGATTTCCAACCTATTTAGATTCACATCATTTAGATCATCGAGCCAAGAGATATAATCAAAACACTGCACTGCGCTCCAATTAGCTTCTATACGAATTTGCCCACCAACGGACCATTGGTTCGTGGGTCTTCATCCCATCATAAGATATTGTTCCAAAATCATTCCACACATATTGAACACTTAGTTTGGTTGTTCATAGATGTCATTCCTTCTCGTTCGAGCTCAATAGATTACTTGATAAAAATCACCGCTTGTCCTATGAACTCGTGATAGGCTTAGATTTTAAGTGTTTTTAGCTGTAATTTCTTCCCATTTTTCGTACTTTTTCCTGGATGATATTATGTTTTTTGGTGTTTATTTGTTTGTTTCAGGAAATTAGGTCGGAAGTGGAACAAATGAGCTAAAATGAAGAAAACGGGCGAAATCGAGGCGAAAAAGAGATCAAATGAAGAAAATGGAATTTTCAAGGCTTCGATCGATCGAGATTTATTCTCGATCGATCGAGCCAGGCAGTGTGTTGAGCATCAAATTATTCAAAGCACCGATCGATCGAGATTTTGTCTCGATCGATCGATCCAGGCAGAAAACTTCAGCAACTATTTTCGATCGATCGGAAGGAAAATCTCGATCGATCGAGCGAGGCAGTGAGTTTCAAAGGCTGACGTGAACAGTGCACCGATCGATCAGACATAATTCTCGATCGATCGACACGCGATTTCTGAAAGATTTTATTTTCCATGTTTATCGTGATGTTCGGGGGTTTTAAGGGGGATTTGATTCATTCCCTCCAGGATATCATATCAGACCAATATTTCGAAGAAAAGGAGGAACCCTAGCCGCCGCCTAGCCGCCTCCAAGGAGAGCCATCTTCTCCGTTCTTCGTCCGAGCTTGAGCCAACAGATTCCGGAGTGCAAGGAAGAGCAAGAAAAGAAATCACAGTGCAACGCACGGATTCATCCGCCGTTTATCGTATTTCTAAACTTTGATTTCTTTGATTTTCATTTCCATTTGATGTTTTTGAGGTCGAGAGACAATTAAACGCCTTGTGTAATTGATTTGAATTAAATCTAGTTTATTTTATTGAGATTTAGTATCATTGTGTTTGATTTATTGATTCAATTGTGTTTGAGTGTATTGATTCCTATTGTTCATGAATTAATTGCTTGTTAAGATCAAAGCCTAGCTAACTTTGATTGATTCTGAGAGTTATAACCGAGATCGAGAGATAACGTTATAGCACGCTCTATTAATTCATGAAGTATGTTTAAGATTGAGATCGAGAGATGAAATCACATACGTGAGAACTTTGAATCGAGAGATTTAGAGTAATGATGTTTTGACGATTTATGCAATATTGAATTAGTAAATAGGTGCACGAGAGTGACTTGTTCTAGTTTGATAATAGTTTCTTTACAGCTCGAGAGAGTATATTGAATAACAGCGAAAACCTTTCACCTTTAGAATCAATTGGTTGATAATTTGCTTATTCAGATGAATCATTAAAGATAACACAGTTGAACGAAGAGCTTGATAAATTTCTCGAGCGACTTACCTTTGCATATCCGGAACCATTCATTTTATTGTTTCTTGTTTAATTTTCGTTCCTTAGTTTAAGTTTGCATTAGTTAATCACTTTCTTTAATCGTAGGCTAAATATAATTTTGCTAGTCTTATTTGGTACTTATACATTAGTCCCTGTGGATTCGACAACCTTTACTTACATTTCACTATACTAAAACTTGACAACCGTGCACTTGCGGTAGAATCACTTCACACTACATTTTGAAATATTTTCTGTTAAAAAATAAAGCGGTCAAGTTTTTGGCGCCGTTGCCGGGGACTAATCCGTATAATATCATACGAGATTAGTTAATTGTAATTTAGCCAATTTTTATTATTGCGTTTTTGTTTTTCTTTTGTTGATCTTTGTTAATAATTTTGTATATTTTTTTTGTTGTCTCCTTTTGTCTGATTCAGTACAGGAAGCAATTGTCTAGTGCATGCTCAGAAGAGAGGAACCCATTCTCGAGCCGTTTGATCTAGAGATAGAGAGAACTTTACTAAGAAGATTACGAGAAGCTCGAGAAATGGCTGACAATAATGAAGCACAAAACCCAAGATCAATGATGGACTTTGCACAACCAGCATTTCATGGATCTTTATCCAGTATCACAAGGCCGACGATTCAAGCAAACAACTTTGAGATCAAGCCGGCGATTATCCAGATGATACAACATTCTGTAATGTTTGGGGGAGCTGCCTCGGACGATCCGAACAATCACATCTCTAACTTTTTGGAGATCTGTGACACGTTTAAACATAATGGCGTCTCCGACGACGCCATCAGGTTAAGGCTCTATCCTTTTTCATTACGAGACAAGGCTAAATCATGGTTGAATTCACTACCTGCAGGTTCAATAACAACATGGGAAGGGATGACAAAAGCATTTTTATCAAAGTACTTCCCCCCTTCCAAGACAGCAAAGATGCGGAACGATATCACGACATTTGGACAGTTCGACCCTGAGACGTTATATGAAGCGTGGGATCGTTTTAAAGAATTGTTGAGGAGATGCCCACACCATGGTCTACCCATATGGCTGCAGGTACAAACTTTCTATAATGATTTATTTTCTGCTAACCGTTCGATGATAGATGCAGCATCTGGGGGATCAATAACGAGGAAGACACCGGAAGAGGCATACAATTTATTGGAGGAAATGGCGTGCAACAGCTACCAGTGGCAGTCAGAGAGGAGCACGCCTATAGGAGTCCATAAGGTGGATGAGTTTACTGCTCTTTCGGCTCAGTTGGAAGCTATGAACCGGAAGATAGACATCATGGGAGCAGCAGCGATGCAAGCTCAAGCTATCTTCTGTGACTTGTGTGGAGGCGGTCATCCTAGCATCGAGTGCCAGGCAGGTAACCCATTCTTGCAAACTAATGAAGTGGTGAATTTTGTAGGTAACAGGCCACCCAACAATCCGTACTTGAACTCATACAACCCGGGGTGGAGGAATCATAACAATTTTAGGTGGTCCAACAAAGAGAACGTGTTAAATCCACAGCTACAACCGGGAGGATCGAAAAAACCAAGTATGGAAGAGCTAATAGCCAAGTTTATAGCATCAACTGAAACCAGGATGACAACTCAGGATGCATCAATAAAGAACTTGGAAGTGCAAGTGGGTCAGCTCGCATCATTAATTTCAGGACAAACGCAAGGCACGATATCAATTGGGACAGTGAAGAATCAAAACGAGCAAGCAAAGGCCATTGAATTAAGGAGTGGAAAAGAGCTAAGACCGCAAGCTGAAGAAGAAGAGAGTCATGGAGAGACTTCTGAAGGCAAGGATAAGACTAAGGAAAAGGCAACGTAGAAAGGTAAGAATTCTAACACTACACCGGTCACACACACTGATAGGATAGTAATTCCTCCCCCATTTCCAGCAGCATTAAAAAGGGCTAAGATGGATGCAGAATTTGGTAAGTTTCTGGAAGTATTTAAGAAACTGCATATTAATATTCCATTTGCTGATGCTTTACTTCAGATGCCTAGTTATGCTAAGTTTTTGAAGGAAATTTTGTCTAATAAGCGAAAGCTGGGTGAATATGAAACGGTAAGCTTGACAGAGGAGTGCTCAGCAATTGTACAAAATAAAATGCCTCCAAAGTTAAAAGACCCAGGGAGTTTTACTATACCTTGCACCATAGGATCAGTATCTTTTACAAAGTCGTTATGTGATTTGGGTGCTAGTATAAATTTAATGCCATTTTCTATTTTCAGGAAGTTGGGGCTAGGAGAGCCAAAACCTACTAAGGTTTCACTACAATTAGCAGATCGATCCATCACATACCCCAGGGGTATCATTAAAGACGTCTTAGTCAAAGTGGATAAATTCATCTTCCCCGTTGATTTTCTGGTACTTGATATGGAAGCAGATTCAGAGACACCACTGATTTTGGGTCGACCATTCTTAGCAACGGGAAAAGCAATAATCGATGTGCAACAAGGGAAGTTGGTCCTCCGAGTAGGGGAGGATCAAGTTACTTTTAATGTTTTTAAAGCACTTAAACATCCACACGACGAACACATGTGTTTCAGCATAGATATTATTGATATTCTGATTTGTTGCAAGATACATTCAAGGATAACATGGAAGCATGCCTAGTGGAAGCTGATGAGCAACATTGCAAGGAAGACATCGAGAGTATAGCTTTTATGAACAACACCAGTCCATACATGAAACGAGCCACTGAGAATCTTGGAGAGTTGGGACAAAGAGATATTAAACCTCAAAAGCCATCAATTGAAGAGTCACCTAATCTTGAGCTCAAACCTCTTCCATCACATCTCAAGTATATTTTCTTAGATGCTGAAAGATCTTTACCAATCATTATTTCTTCGCCTTTGACAGGTTTGAGGAAAAGCTTCTGAAAGTCCTTCAGGAGCACAAGAAAGCATTTGGATGGAAGATATCAGATATCAAAGGTATTAGCCCATCGGTCTGCATGCATAAAATTCTTATGGAGGACACATTCAAGGCCCTGGTTCAACCTCAACGTCGTCTTAATCCAAAAATGCAAGAGGTAGTCAAAGCTGAGGTGATTAAGCTTTTGGACGCAGGTATTATCTATCCTATTTCTGATAGCTCATGGGTAAGTCCTATTCAATGTGTACCAAAGAAGGGGGGTATTACTGTTGTCCCTAATGAGAATAATGAGTTAATACCTACAAGAACAGTCACAGGGTGGAGAGTGTGCATTGATTATAGGAGGTTAAATGATTCCACTCGTAAAGACCATTTTCCCCTTCCCTTCATTGATCATATGGTAGAAAGGTTAGCAGGGTATGATTTTTATTGCTTTCTAGATGGATACTCGGGATATAACCAAATTGCTATTACACCTGAGGATCAAGAGAAGACCACCTTCACTTGTCCTTATGGCACATTTGCTTTCCGACGAATGCCAGGATTATGTAATGCACCTGCTACCTTTCAAAGATGTATGGTGGCCATATTCCATGACATGATAGAGAAGTTCCTAGAAGTATTCATGGACGATTTTTCTGTGTTTGGTTCTTCTTTTGATATATGTTTAGCTAACTTGACTTTGGTGTTGGCAAGGTGTGAAGAGACAAATCTTGTACTGAATTGGGAGAAGTGTCACTTTATGGTCCAGGAAGGAATAGTCTTGGGACACAAGATATCTGAGAAGGGTATTGAAGTGGATCGGGCTAAAATTCAAGTGATACAACAATTACCACCGCCGACAACAGTGAAAGGAATCCGAAGCTTCTTAGGACATGCGGGATTTTATCGACGTTTCATTAAGGATTTCTCAAAAATTTCTAAACCTTTATCTCATTTTTTAACTAAAGATGCATCTTATGAATTTGATTCTGATTGTATGCGGCGTTCGAGACTCTCAAGGAGAAATTGGTAACTGCACCGGTATTGGTCGCACCTGATTGGGAGTTACCTTTTGAACTAATGTGTGACGCCAGTGACACTGCGGTAGGAGCAGTCTTAGGTCAAAGGAGGAACAAGGTATTTCATACAATTTACTATGCGAGTCGCACTTTGAATGAAGCACAAATTAACTATGCCACCACTGAAAAAGAGCTTCTAGCTATAGTGTTTGCTTTTGATAAGTTTCACTCCTACCTATGTCTTGCTAAAGTTATTGTGTACACCGACCACGCTGCACTTAAATACTTACTTGCAAAGAAAGATGCCAAACCACGCTTGATTAGGTGGATCCTATTACTGTAAGAATTTGACTTGGAGATAAGAGATAAGAAAGGTGTAGAAAATGTGGTTGCAGATCATTTATCGCGAATTGAGAACATGAATGATACAAGTGGCAATGAGGTAGTTGAGATTAATGAGAATTTCCCTGATGAGCAATTGTTTAGTGCTGAATTGTTACCTTGGTATGCACAGTATGCAAACTATATTGTTAGTGGTATCCTCCCACAAAATCTGAATTTTTATCAAAAGAAAAAATTCTTTTCTGAAGTTAAACATCTTATGTGGGAGGAGCCATATTTGTTCAAAGTTTGTGCAGACAACATCATAAGGCGATGTATTCCTAAGGAGGAGATGCAAGATGTCTTGAAGCAATGCCATGATGGAGATACAGGTGGGCATTTTGGAGCTACCAAAACAGCTGCTAAGGTACTTGCTTCTGGATTTTATTGGCCAACGCTGTATAAGGATACATTCAGGTATGTCTCTTCATGTGATAGATGTCAGAGGGTCGGTAATATTTCTAGGAGGAATGAATTACCATTGATCAATATGCTTGAATGTGAAATCTTTGATGTGTGGGGAATTGATTTCATGGGACCTTTCCCAAGCTCTTGTTTAAATAAATACATACTTGTCGTAGTTGATTATGTGTCAAAGTGGGTAGAGGCAGAAGCTTTGCGCACTAATGATGCTCGAGTGGTTGTACAATTTTTGAAAAGAAAAATTTTTACTCGTTTTGGCACCCCTCGAGCAATTATTAGTGATGGTAGCACCCATTTTCGTAACAAACAATTTGAAAAACTTTTGAGTAAATATGGTGTCACCCACAAAGTATCTTCGCCTTATCATCCACAAACCAGTGGGCAAGTAGAGGTTTCAAATCGAGAGTTGAAGAGGATTTTAGAAAAGACAGTGACTCTAAGCCGAAAGGATTGGTCCTTACGCTTAGATGATGCACTATGGGATTATAGAACTGCTTTTAAGACACCTATTGGCACATCACCCTATAAGTTGGTATTTGGTAAGGCATGTCACCTCCCTGTTGAACATGAGCATAAAGCATATTGGGCTATTAAATGGTTGAACTTTGACTGTCATGCTGCAGGTGAGAAGCGTCTTCTACAGTTGAATGAGATGGAAGAATTCAGGAATCAGGCATATGAGAATGCCAAGATTTACAAAGAGAAAACTAAGAAGTGACATGATTCTCATATACAAAAAAGGGAATTCAAGGTAGGAGATGCTGTACTCTTGTTCAACTCCAGACTGCGACTCTTTCCAGGCAAACTACGCACTCGTTGGTCCGGGCCATTCACCATTTCAAAAATCTATCCCTCTGGTGCCATTGAAGTTACCGATCCTAGCAGGGGAACATTTACAGTGAATGGGCAGCGCTTAAAGCATTACCACATGAGCAATGAAGTCCAAACGGTTACCTCTATAGTTTATCTTGACGACTGAGAGAGAGGAGATGACAGTCGAGCTTGGGACTATAAATCAAGAACTCTTTCTTATTCCCTTTGTTTCTTTTTCTTTTTCTTTAGTTTAGTTTTATTGATTTTGTTATTTTGTTTCTTTTGTTTTGTAGCATGAATCCGTGTGTGCTGAGCAACATCAATACCCAGTTCCCCATCCGGAGCATGATGAGGACGATGATCAGTGACGATCGTCGTCATGGTATGTGTTTTGTCTTTGCGCTTTTGTCTTGTACATTGAGGGCAATGCACATATTAAGTTTGGGGGGGGGGGGGGGGGTTGAGTATTTGTATATATCTTGTGTTTTGCACATTCTGCTACTTGTCTTGTTTCTACTTGCATGTCTGCACGATTTTGTGACTAATTCATCCTTGAGCATTACCAAAAAAAAAAAAAATTTATTGATTGAGTTATTCTTGAGAAATGAGGAATTAGATTTGCAACGGTAATACATGATGAAATTAATCCTCAGCTAGATAGGAGTCATGAAAATGTTTAACTTGTTTGCTTATATCCTTTGTTAAGCATATGTCAAAATTGAGGAATAATTCGAGCACGTTTTGAGTCATGATTGAGTGAAGTATGTATTGATTAGTCTTGAGCATCTTAGATAACGCAACAATTTATTTGAAAGCACTTTGAGGCGAAATTTATAATTAGGAACTTGACTTGGAGATGATTTAGGCGATCTTTGGACCGTTTGTGCCTTTCAAGCCTACCTTTTCATACATAATTCCTAAGTGTCCCCTTTTGAGCCTTATTGAAAAAGAATGGTATATGCATTGCATATGATTAGACCCCCATTCGACATTCTTGGCAAACTCATTATACCCACCTTGGTTTGAGCCTAAAAGAACATTTTGATCCATCCCTAAGGGAGTATAATGAATCTCATTCATTGCACTGAATTGTTTTATGTAAATGAGTTCATTGTGAAAAATAAAATGAACAAAAGAATGAGCAAAAAGAAAAGATGTAGAGATTAGCCTTGAAAAGAAAAATTCAAATAAGACCCAAAGTGGCCAAGGCTAGAAAAAGTTGAAGAGAAGCTCAATAGTGTGCGAAAAAAAAAATTGTTGAACTGATTTTATTATACTCTCTTCTTTGCATTCATGCTACCTTTTCTTTGAAGCCGACACCAAAAGGCCTAACGTTATAAGCTTTTAAAGACCTTTTGATCCAAGTCTAGGGAATAATTACATTAGTGGAGAAGTGCTGGATAGTATATTTGTAGAGTATTCGAAGTATTCTTGGCTTTGAGCTTTTATGGCACATTTTGATCTTAAAGATATGTACATTATTCATGTTTGACAATAGCACACACGCACGTTCCAATGTTGCGATGTATTGTTTAACTTATGAGAAATTGCTTCTTGTTGAATTTTGAATGACACTTATCGATGTGTAAGTAGGATTTCTGAGTTTTTACGTATGTTGTAAAGATGATTCATGCATAGTATTAAGTTTAACTCTTCTTTTTGAGCTTATTGCTTGTTCGAGGACGATCAAGTCTAAGTTTGGGAGAGTTGATAGGCTTAGATTTTAAGTGTTTTTAGCTGTAATTTCTTCCCATTTTTCGTACTTTTTCCTGGATGATATTAAGCTTTTCGGTGTTTATTTGTTTGTTTCAGGAAATTAGGTCGGAAGTGGAAGAAATGAGCTAAAATGAAGAAAACGGGCGAAATCGAGGCGAAAAAGAGATCAAATGAAGAAAATGGAATTTTCAAGGCTTCGATCGATCGAGATTTATTCTCGATCGATCGAGCCAGGCAGTGTGTTGAGCATCAAATTATTCAAAGCACCGATCAATCGAGATTTTGTCTCGATCGATCGATCCAGGCAGAAAACTTCAGCAACTATTTTCGATCGATCGGAAGGAAAATCTCGATCGATCGAGCGAGGCAGTGAGTTTCAAAGGCTGACGTGAACAGTGCACCGATCGATCGGACATAATTCTCGATCGATCGACACGCGATTTCTGAAAGATTTTATTTTCCATGTTTATCGTGATCTTCGGGGGTTTTAAGGGGGATTTGATTCATTCCCTCCAGGATATCATATCAGACCAATATTTCGAAGAAAAGGAGGAACCCTAGCCGCCGCCTAGCCGCCTCCAAGGAGAGCCATCTTCTCCGTTCTTCCTCCGAGCTTGAGCCAACAGATTCCGGAGTGCAAGGAAGAGCAAGAGAAGAAATCACGGTGCAACGCACGGATTCATCCACCGTTTATCGTATTTCTAAACTTTGATTTCTTTGATTTTCATTTCCATTTGATGTTTTTGAGGTCGAGAGACAATTAAACGCCTTGTGTAATTGATTTGAATTAAATCTAGTTTATTTTATTGAGATTTAGTATCATTGTGTTTGATTTATTGATTCAATTGTGTTTGAGTGTATTGATTCCTATTGTTCATGAATTAATTGCTTGTTAAGATCAAAGCCTAGCTAACTTTGATTGATTCTGAGAGTTATAACCGAGATCGAGAGATAACGTTATAGCATGCTCTATTAATTCATGAAGTATGTTTAAGATTGAGATCGAGAGATGAAATCACATACGTGAGAACTTTGAATCGAGAGATTTAGAATAACGAGGTTTTGACGATTTATGCAATATTGAATTAGTAAATAGGTGCACGAGAGTGACTTGTTCTAGTTTGATATTAGTTTCTTTACAGCTCGAGAGAGTGTATTGAATAACAGCGAAAACCTTTCACCTTTAGAATCAATTGGTTGATAATTTGCTTATTCAGATGAATCATTAAAGATAACACAGTTGAACGAAGAGCTTGATAAATTTCTCGAGCGACTTACCTTTGCATATCCGGAACCATTCATTTTATTGTTTCTTGTTTAATTTTCGTTCCTTAGTTTAAGTTTGCATTAGTTAATCACCTTCTTTAATCGTAGGCTAAATATAATTTTGCTAGTCTTATTTGGTACTTATACATTAGTCCATGTGGATTCGACAACCTTTTTACATTTCACTATACTAAAACTTGACAACCGTGCACTTGCGGTAGATCGCTTCACACTACATTTTGAAATATTTTCTGTTAAAAAATAAAGCGGTCAACTCGCATATGTTATTGTTTAACTTGGGTTCTCTTCCATTGGTTCCCAACCAATTTATCAATTTAACCTTGTACACTAAGTAGACATATTAGTACAATAAATGCAAGTTTTGTTGATCATCAAAACCCATGAATAATTTGGAGATTAATTAAGCATTAAACTCAACGATGCGTTTAAGGCTCAACAATCTCTCCCTTTTTGATGATCACAAAACTTGGTAAACTTGTAAATGAAATATGCATGAAATAAGAATAAATCAGGCTCCTCCTCAACAAATGCATAGCACATACAAATTTAACCTAGAAAAGCATATTCAAGAACTCTCCCCCTCAAAACATCATGTATTAAACTTCAAGTTTACCACAAAATTCTCCATCTTTTTGTGATAATCAAAAAGCATAAAATTCAAATAAACAAATCAAGTAAGCATGTTCCTTTAATTCCATAAATCATAGCAACAAATATATGTTGACTCATAGCCATAGTATAAAAATAAACATGTGTTCCTCATCAAGCATGTAATAGCCATACCAATCATGAGATTAAATCATTGAGAGGAAGACAAAATATGCGTTTAAGGCAATTAACAACATGTCAATGTATTCTTAAATGTGGAAAGTGTGCATATGTTTCATAAAACAAATCATGCATTCATGCTCAATGCATCATCATAAACAATTGACAAGTTAATAAGGCGCATGTGATGAGAGCAAAATCATAGAAACAATAAAGATATATGAGATTCTTAAGCCATGATCCTATGCTCCAAGATTGAGCATCTAAACAATTGAAACATCCTTAATTACCTTGAATTAAATTGCACATTGCATATTCAAAGTGAACTCAAGGCACATAATAGATTTAGCATCATGCAATGAATTTTAAGTTGGTTAATGCATACCAACATAAAGTAGACTAATTTTAAGCATGCAACATATGAAGCATCATGTAAAGCTCATGCCAAAATCTCAAACAATTTATAACATGGTATCACAAGACTAAGCCTACAAATTAGCATGCTCAAGAAGAAGTTATCAACTCATCAATGTATAGAGATATCAACTAAATTAAAGCATATATGATGAGATCAAGATCATTTAAGTTATAAGAGAGTGATGATAGGCAAAGTTCTAAACCAACTCCTATAACCACAACTATTTGAGCAATTGCATATCAACTCACATATTATAACACATGCATTAAACAAATTTAAACATGCAATCACATAATCATATGAATTTAATATGTAAGTAAGATAGCATCATCATGTGAAGTCAACATGTAATAAACATTTAAGCATTAACTTGGACAATCTATATTGAGCATGTAATCAAATTATACCATGTTTAACCATCCAATAATTACTCAATTTACTAAATCAAGCATATAGACACATAAGTATGGTTATACAAGTTCTTACTCATTTAAGAATCATACAAATATGCATATGCTAAGGGAAAATGTAATGCACTACAAATGAATATTGAGCCCCACAATTTATTGGTCACAATTAATGTAATGCCTCGATATGACGTACACATAAGTGATAAGATTATAGCGTAATTATGAAATAATTACGGTATGTTGTGGACTCGGATTTAGGTGGAACCGGGTGTGATTAGTGACAAGATTCATGTTGAAATGAATGTAACATAGTTAAAACAATGAAATGGAGGTACATTGTTTGGTTAACATGTAGCAAGAGAGAGAGTTATGTGATGACTAGGAGGGATATGAGTTACATGTAGGTGAACAATAATCCTACATGATTTGGTATGCATTTGAATTGATATGAGAGTTGCATATACATGTGAATTGGCATTGGAATTTGCTAGGAATGTCATGTGAATTTGCATTTCAGATTAAGCCAAGTATAGAAAATTGATTTCAGCTCTCAAGGCACATAATACACCATAATTCACCTAGTAAATCTCTACAAAGCTCTCTTCCAAACCCTTGCTTCTTCTTTCTTTCTTTTCTTGGTTCTAGCTTGGAATCATGGTCAAATTGAAGTATGTGGTAAGGAGAACTTACATGCTCTACTTTATGTAGTGAGTTGGTGTATTAACTTAGTTATGGTGTTTGTTATGCAATTCAAGAAGCATGTGAGTTGTTTGAAGGAAGATTGAATTCATATGTTGTTGAATTCAATGAATTAAGTTGTAATCTTTTGAAAACATGTTTAGATCATGATTTGGTTTATAAATGTTTGAGATTATGAATTGAGGTGTAGGTTGAGAACCATGAAGATATACTCAAAATCGCCATGTTCTGAAAACTTCAGACATCGGCGATCGATCGCGAGCATTATGGCGATCGATCGCCGATGCAGAGTGAAAATATAAGGCGGTGAAATGGCTTGGCGATCGATCGGTGAAAACATGGCGATCGATCGTGAGGAACAGGGCATTTTGGCGATTGATCGCGAGATCGTGGCTATCGATCGCAAGGAAACAAAACTTGTTGGCGATCGATCGGGGCAAATGGCGATCGATCGCAAGGATGCATATTTTAAAAAATATGTTATTTTTGTGGAATTTGATTTTTAAGCCTATGATAACATGATATATTATTGATATTATTGTAGCATCATCACAGGGGAAGGGGGCAACGAGGCGGTTAGACATTGACTCCTGATTTATATCTTTTGTGTCGCACGACAGGTACGTATTGACGTACGAGTATATGATATGATTGTGATGATGATGTGGATATTGTACCATATGATTGGTATGATGATGATGTGAATATTGTACCATATGATTGGTGGTCATATGCATATACATTCATGAGATTCATTACACGATAGATATGCCAATGTGGGGCATATGCTTTGGCTGGATTGGTGCCACGATAGGTATGCTACATATGCTTTGGCATGAGAGATATACGCCGGTTGGGTATATGCTCTGGCTGTTATAACATGTGAGGACGGTACTATGATATGTGATGCTAATATGAAGATGCGAGGAGGTTCCACTGACATATTGAGCTGAGATAGACATATCATATTGGTCTGATTATAACAGGATGAGGAATAAGACATGTCGTGACATATTTGCATTTGATGATGCATGATACATGACAATCACATTGGATGTTTATAGTGCTTTATCGTTTGTTATTGATATCGCACTGACATGGTTGTTTATCTATACTCATGTTGTGTGATTGTTTCTGTAGGGACTCATAGACGTGGGAGGACGGGATGGTGAGATTTATTCCGCTGCGAGCTGAACCACTGCTTAGGAGTTGTATTAGTCTAGGTTGTTGATAGGCTTAGATTTTGAGTGTTTTTAACTGTAAATTCTTCCTACTTTCCGTTCTTTTTCCTGGATGATATTATGCTTTTTGGTGTTTATTCATTTGTTTCAGGAAAATGGATCGTAAGTGGAAGAAATGAGCTTAAATGAAGATAACGGGCGAAATCGAGGCGTGAAAGAACAAAAATTGAGGAAATGAAATTTTCAGAATCTCGATCGATCGAGATTTACTCTCGATCGATCGAGCCAGGCAGAGAGTTGAGCATCAAAGATTTTCAAGTCTCGATCGATCGGTGGAAATCTCGATCGATCGAGCGAGGCAGTAACTTCGAGCTGATTTTTTCAAATTCTCGATCGATCGGTGGAAATTCTCGATCGATCGAGCGAGACAGTGAGATTTAAAAGCTGGCATGAACAGTGCACCGATCGATCGAGAAAACCTTCCGATCGATCGAGACTCAAAATCCTGAAGATTTTATTTTCCTTATTTATCGTGATTGTGGGGCTTTTAAGCGGGAGGCTTGATCCATTTCAAGGGAGACACCATAACAGACCATATCAGACGATTTTTAGGTCAAGGAGCCGCCTCCCAACACCGGAAAAGGAGATCCAATCTCCGTTCTTCGTCCAAGGTCGAGCCAATCTATTCCGGAGTGCACGGAAGGAACAAGAGGAGAAACCACGGTGCAACGCACGGATTCATCCATCGTTTATCGTATTTCTGAACTTTAATTTATTTGATTTTCAATTTCATTTGATGTTTTAGAGGTCGAGAGACAATAAAACTCTTATGTATTTGATTTGAATTAAATTTAGTTTATATTATTGAGTTTCAGTTTCATTGTGTTTGATTATTGATTCATTGGTACTTGAGTGCATTGATTGTTATTGTTCATAAATTAATTGCATGTGTAGATCAAAGTCTAGCTAGCTTTGATTGAATTTGAGGGTTACAGCCGAGATCGAGAGATAACGTTGTAACACGCTCCATTAATTTATGATGTATGTCACGATTGAGATCGAGAGATGATATCGCATATGTGAGAACTTGGAATCGAGAGATTTAGAGTTATAAGGTTTTGATAATTTATGCAACTTTGAATTAGTAAATAGGTGCACGAGAGTGACTTATTCTAATTTATTGTTAGTTTCGTTACAGCTCGAGAGAGTGTATCGAATAATAGTGAAAACCTTTCACCTTTAAAATCAATTGGTTGATAAACTGAGAATTCCATTGAATCATTAGAGATAACATAATTGAACGACGAACTCAGTAATTTTCTCGAGTAACTTACCTTTGCATTTCCGGAACCATTCTTTTCATTATTTCTAGTTTAATTTTTATTCTTTAGTTTAATTTAGATCTAGTTAATCAAATTTCTTTTATCGTAGGCTAAATATAATTTTACTTATCTTATTTGGTACTTATACGTTAGTCCCTGTGGATTCGACAACCTGTACTTAATTTTCACTATACTAAAACTTGACAATCGTGCACTTGCGGTCGAATAGCTTCAAACCATTCTTTGAAATATCTTTTGTTTAAAAATAAAGCGGTCAAGTTTTTGGCGCCGTTGCCGGGGACTAATCTGTATAATATCATACGAGATTAGTTAATTGTAATTTAGCCAATTTTTATTATTGCGTTTTTGTTTTCTTTTTCTTTTTGTTATTTTCGGAAAAAAAAATATTATTTTATTTAACTATGTTATTTGTTTTTCTTGCGAGGTACTTGTGATGCTTCATCAACAAGTCTTCACAAGATTTGCCCAACAATTTTCAGAACCGTTTTATTCGGCGTGGGAGAGATTCAATGAACTGGCAGACACATTCAGGTATCACAACTTTTCGAACTATACTCTTCTGCAACATTTCTTCAAAGGTTTGGATGCACAGACACAAGGATGGGTATTCAGAGGAGCACTGGTGACTGGGAGTCCCCTGGTTGATAGAGTTGAGGACAGTGTATTACACCTGTTCAATGATATGGCGGACTTCGATTACCACTGGCATTTTGATCCTTCCTTGCAAGGTTGGAGTCACCAATACCTACCAGAGCCTCACTACCCTAATGATACGCACCAAACCTTTGAGCATCACGGCGAGAAGAAAGATAGTTTTGTAGAAGGAACGGCTCAATCAGAGAATATTTTATTTAGACTCATGGCATCAACTGAGCAACGTTTAGAGAACCAGACCAACTACATACGTCATCTAGAGCAGCAATTTGCAATTCTAGTGGAAACCATCTCAATGAGCTGCCAAGAGGAGGAGACGAGATCTACAAATCAGGCCTGGTTACATGATGATGATCACTCAACCAATCATGTTTGGGGGAGTGATCCGACTCATGGGGAAGAATCAAGGGAAGTTGAGCCTATGGAAGTGATTGAGCCTACAGTGGAAAAGGCATATGAGGAGATCCTATGGGACAATGAGCCAAGAGTGAAGTTGGATGATGAGATTTTCGAGAAATTTGATATCCACCCATCGATGAAGGCATGTTATGGGCCATATGTGGATACGTATTCCTCATCGATGCCACCAACTTCACCGCACTACGCCATCCATGAGATGAAGCCAATCCAAGAATCATTCTCCCATGCTCACTATGTCATGAAGAAAGTCGTTGGAGCAACGAGCTTACACCGTTACACTCTTGCCAAGCTTGAGGGCATACTATATGAAGACCCATTAGTAGTATCATACGATACTTACTATGGGCGGCAACCGCTCTTTGATGGTTGTTTCTGATGGTCAAGCCGACGACTAGAAATCAGCGCTTCTTGGGAGGCAACCCAAGCGTATCCTTTTGCATTTAGCTTTGTTTTATTTTCAATTTTGCATTTAGTTTGTTTTTTTCTCTCTTGTCAATTTGTTTTAGCATCCTTCTTTTGCGAGGTACTCAAGTGGAGCTTTCAAAAGCCAAACTTCCTAAATCCTCATGCAAGCGTCTTGATCAGGGGAGTTTACTTTTTCCCTTTTGATTCTTTTAAACATTGAGGACAATGTTTCAGTTAAGTTTGGGGGAGTGGCTTGCGTGTTTAATTTGTTTTATCCACATGTTGTGTGCTTAATTGTCACTTGATTCGTCCTTGAGCACTATACACAAATTTTTTTTAGAAAATGAGTCAATACTTGAGAAATGAGGAATTAGATTTGCAACGGTAATACATGATGAAATTAATCCTCATCTAGATAGGAGTCATGGAAATGCTTAACTTGTTTGTATATATCCTTTGTTAACTACATGTCAAAACTGATGAATAATTTGAGCACTTATTGAGTCATGATTGAGTGAAGTATGTATTGATTAAATTGAAAACTTGTGTTAACTATGATGAGTCTTGAGTATCTTAGATAACTTTACAGTTTAGTTGAAAGCACTTTGAGGCGAAATTTATAATTAGGAACTAGACTTGGAGATGATTTAGGCGATCTTTGGACCGTTTCAGCATTTCAAGCCTACCTGTTATATATTATTCCTTAGTGTCCCATTTTGAGCCTTATTGAAAAAAGAATGGTATATGCATTGCATATGATTAGACCCCCATTCGACATTCTTGGCAAACTCATTATACCCACCTTGGTTTGAGCCTAAAAGAACAATTTCATCCATCCCTAGGAGAGTATAATGAATCTCATTCATTGCATTAAATTGTTATATGTTGAGAAGTTCATTGTGAAAGAAATGAAATGAACAAAAGAATGAGCAAAGAAAAAAAAAAGAAAAGATGTAGAGAAAAAGCCTTGAAAAGAAAAGTTAAATAAGACCCAAAGTGGCCAAGGCTAGAAAATGTGAAGAGAAGCTCAATGATTATATGAGAAGATTTTGAACTGATTCTGTTATACTCTCTTCTTTGAATTCATCCTACCTTTTCTTTGGAGCCGACACCAAAAGGCCTAACATTAAAAGCTTTTAAAGTCCTGTTGATCCAAGTCTAGGGAATAATTACATTAGTGGAGAAGTGCTGGATAGTAAATTTGTAGAGTAATTCAAAGTAATCTTGACTAGGAGTTGATATGGCACATGTTGATTTTAAAGATATGTATGTAACTCATGTTTGACAATAGCACACACGCACGTTCCGATGTTGCGATGTATTGTTTAACTTAGGAGAAATTGCTTCTTGTTAAGTGTTGAAGGAATTCTATTGATGTGTAAGTAGGATTTCTGAGATTTTAAGTATGTTGTAAAGATGATTCATGCTTAGTATCGAGTTTAACTTTTCTTTTTGAGCTTATTGCTTGCTCGAGGACGATCAAGTCTAAGTTTGGGGGAGTTGATAGGCTTAGATTTTGAGTGTTTTTAACTGTAAATTCTTCCTGCTTTCCGTTCTTTTTCCTGGATGATATTATGTTTTTGGTGTTTATTCGTTTGTTTCAGGAAAATGGATCGTAAGTGGAAGAAATGAGCTTATATGAAGATAACGGGCGAAATCGAGGCGTGAAAGAACAAAAATTGAGGAAATGAAATTTTCAGAATCTCGATCGATCGAGATTTACTCTCGATCGATCGAGCCAGGCAGAGAGTTGAGCATCAAAGATTTTCAAGTCTCGATCGATCGGTGGAAATCTCGATCGATCGAGCGAGGCAGTAACTTCGGAGCTGATTTTTTCAAATTCTCGATCGTTCGGTGGAAATTCTCGATCGATCGAGCGAGACAGTGAGATTTAAAAGCTGGCATGAACAGTGCGCTGATCGATCGAGAAAACCTTCCGATCGATCGAGACGCAAAATCCTGAAGATTTTATTTTCCTTATTTATCGTGATTGTGGGGCTTTTAAGCGGGAGGCTTGATCCATTTCAAGGGAGACACCATAACAGACCATATCAGACGATTTTTAGGTCAAGGAGCCGCCGCCCAACACCGGAAAAGGAGATCCAATCTCCGTTCTTCGTCCAAGGTCGAGCCAATCTATTCTGGAGTGCAAGGAAGGAACAAGAGGAGAAACCACGGTGCAACGCACGGATTCATCCATCGTTTATCGTATTTCTGAACTTTAATTTATTTGATTTTCAATTTCATTTGATGTTTTAGAGGTCGAGAGACAATAAAACTCTTATGTATTTGATTTGAATTAAATTTAGTTTATATTATTGAGTTTCAGTTTCATTGTGTTTGATTATTGATTCATTGGTACTTGAGTGCATTGATTGTTATTGTTCATAAATTAATTGCATGTGTAGATCAAAGTCTAGCTAGCTTTGATTGAATTTGAGGGTTACAGCCGAGATCGAGAGATAACGTTGTAACACGCTCCATTAATTTATGATGTATGTCACGATTGAGATCGAGAGATGATATCGCATATGTGAGAACTTGGAATCGAGAGATTTAGAGATAAGGTTTTGATAATTTATGCAGCTTTGAATTAGTAAATAGGTGCACGAGAGTGACTTATTCTAATTTATTGTTAGTTTCGTTACAGCTCGAGAGAGTGTATCGAATAATAGTGAAAACATTTCACCTTTAAAATCAATTGGTTGATAAACTGAGAATTCCATTGAATCATTAGAGATAACATAATTGAACGACGAACTCGGTAATTTTCTCGAGTAACTTACCTTTGCATTTCCGGAACCATTCTTTTCATTATTTCTAGTTTAATTTTTATTCTTTAGTTTAATTTAGATCTAGTTAATCAAATTTCTTTTATCGTAGGCTAAATATAATTTTACTTATCTTATTTGGTACTTATACGTTAGTCCCTGTGGATTCGACAACCTGTACTTAATTTTCACTATACTAAAACTTGACAATCGTGCACTTGCGGTAGAATAGCTTCAAACCATTCTTTGAAATATCTTTTGTTTAAAAATAAAGCGGTCAAGTTTTTGTTTTACAGTACATATGATGTATATTATGACAGGATTTTGATACTACTGTATCAACCTACATAGTAGAACTCTTAATCAGTGTATGATTTACTTAATTCATACTCACATATGTATAATGAACTAATACATAATGGATTAAGTAACGAGGACCCCACATTAGTGGTATCAGAGCAGTGGTTCGAGAACGGGGTAAATAAGGGTAGATGAAGTGTATTAGGGAGTTGCCTAATCATTTGAAAGCATGTTGAGAGTATTGGTATGATGTTATATTGACATGCTTTATATATGTGTTTGTTGTTGGTAATCCTGTATTTGCAGTAATGGCAGACAGAGTACCTCATGATGATGTTGGGGATGCCATGAGTGGTAACACTAGTGTTGGATTGGCGCCTATGCCACAACCACCATTTGGGCAAGGGCCAGTAGAACATGTACTGTTACCTGGGGAGTTAACTTTGACACAGTTTCTGAGTTATCAGCCACCTCGCTTTGAGGGTACTGAATCAGGGGAACAAGCAGAGGAATGGTTGGAACGTGTTGAACAAATCTTTGTGTCAGCACCATGTGCCAAGTCCGCTTGGTTACGTTTGGCTGAATTCCAGTTGGCGAAGAAAGCTATGATGTGGTGGAAAGCCACATTGATTGAGCTGAGAGCTCAAGGACAGACAGTGTTGGGCATATGCTTTGGCTGTGATTGTTGCCACGATATGTATGCTACATATGCTTTGGCATGAGAGATATACGCCGGTTGGGTATATGCTCTGGCTGTTATAACATGTGAGGACGGTACTATGATATGTGCTGCTAATATGAAGATGTGAGGAGGTTCCACTGACATATTGAGCTGAGATAGACATATCATATTGGTCTGGTTATAACAGGATGAGGACTGAGACATGTCATGACATATTTGCATTTGATAATGCATGATACAGGACAATCACATTTGATGTTTATAGTGCTTTATCGTTTATGTTTTATTGATATCACACTGGGATAGTTGTTTATCTATACTCATGTTGTGTGATTGTTTCTGTAGGGACTCATATACGTGGGAGGACGGGATTGTGAGTCTTTTTCCGCTGCGAGTTGAACCATTGCATAGGAGTTGTACGAGTCTAGGTTGTTTTACTGTACATATGATGTATATTATGACAGGATTTGTGTAAGTATTGTAACAACCTACATAAGTAAACTCTTAATCAAGGTATGTTTTACTTAATTCTTACTCACATATGTATAATGAACTGATACATAATGGATTAAGTAACGAGGACCCAACAATTAATTTGTGCCAATGAAATTTTGTAATTGCTCTATTAAATGCACAAGGAAAATATAATTAGCTCCCCCTTCAAAGTAATTGAATTTCACCACATAATCATGATATACAATTCAAGGAACATTAACCAAGCCAAAGAGCTAATTATGCTACTATGATGCTTAAAATAAATTTACCTTGCATGACAATAGTAAGTTCTTGTCATCGGTCATATACCTCGCGCTTCCTCTATTGTGGTGCATTTGATAGTTTCCTCCCTTAAGGTGCTAGTGCCTTCATCCTCGACCCCTTTGGTGTTCCTACAAAACAAGTTTATAATTGGAGGATCTTTGGTACCCATTTTTTTGGATCCTTGCGGGTTAGCTTTCATTGATTCCTTTGGAATCTATTTCCACCTCTTTTTTGGTTGATGTTGATTTTTAACAAATCTACATTTTTTTCTTATATGTCCAACCTTACAACAATATGTGCAAGTAGTGGAATTATGCTTAGCTTTAGTCAACAAGCTTGAAAATGTTTTTGATTTGCTTGAAAAGCCTAGTCTGACACTATCGAAGCTATATTGTTGCAAGCCAAGCAATTCTTCCAACTTTAAACTACTATCACTAAACTTGGCAAATGATGTCTTTAAATCATGTACTTGATTTTTTAAAATGATATTTTCTTCTTCCTTCTTAGCCAAGTCTAGTTTGAGCAATTTGTTGCTCTTCTTACTTCTACCAAGACAATCAATAAGTTCATTATATGAATCAAGTAATTCATCATAAGAAAGTACCTCATCATCATCATCTTCTTCTTCATTTCCAAGAGCCATTAGACAAAGATTAGCTACATCTTCATCATCGGAGTCACCATCACTCCATGTAGCCATTAGAGCCTTCTTCTTCCCCTTGTCCACTTTCTTCTTCCTAGGACATTAATTAGCATAATGGCCTTTATATTGACAATTGAAACGTGTTACCTCTTGTTTGGGATCATAGTCGGTGGTACCGAAGGTCTTTGGCTTGTTGTATTTATTATAGAACTTCTTGAACCTTTTCGTGAACAATGCCATTTCCTCATCATCTTCATCATCGGATTGTGCTTTCTTTCCGACAAAGGCAATTCCCTTTCTTATAGATTTATCTTCCTCATTCTTTATTTCTTTCTTGGTTTACACTTCAAGCTCATGAGTCATCAAGGTTCCATGGAGTTCATCAAGATCATATGATGCACTATCTCCTTTGTTGGACTCAATGATTGCCGTCCTCTTGGCATCCCATTCCTTAGGCAAAGCTCTTAGTGCTCTTCTCCATATTTGCTTGGAAGGATATTTTTTGCCAAGTTGTGCAAGCTCATTGATGATTTGAGTGAGCCTTCTAAACATTGAATCGACATTTTCTCCGGACTCCATCTCAAAGGTGTCGTACTTGAGTTGCAAGAGATCGATTTTTGTCTCTTTCACTTGGTTTGTGCCCTCATGAAAAAATTCATAGTTTGTCCCAAATTTCCTTTGCGGTTGAGCACATCGAGATGCGGTTGTATTCCTTCATATCTAAAGCACAATGCAAAATATTATTTGCTTTAGCATTTTGAGAAATTAAGATCATATCCACTTTTGTAAAATCGTCCATTTCTTTGGGAACATTCTTTCCATCAACTTCCTTTAAAGGAATATGTGGACCTTTCACAATAATCTTCCATAGGTCATAATCTACGGATTGAATATATAGAATAATTCTATTCTTCCAATATCCATAGTTATCTCCCGTGAAGAGCGGAGGTCGATTGGTCGATTGACGTTGAGCAAACTCACTTGCTAGATTAGCCACAAAAATTTTGGTTTAAAAATAAAAACCAAGTGGCTCTGATACCACTTGTTGGAACCGAAGATGGGGGTGAATGAGGTTCCTTGGCTACTTTAGCGATTTAAAGTGATTTTGCAAAAGTCGAGTTTGCGCCGCGGAAGACTTGATGTCAATCAAAAAATGAACAATAAGAAATAATAAAGTAAATGCGTAATGTAAATTGTAAGGACCCTAATCCTTAAATGCGGAACTAAGGCATAATAGAGCTAAATAAATAATCAGAGTGAGAAATAACGTGTTGAGTTTATGAGCTTAAGCATTACATGCCAAAAATAAGGACTACCAAAAGGATTTATTACATTCCCCATCAAATGAATGCTATCAACTAGTTTTACACTACTCCTAGAGTAGACACTAGGCAAAATAATCCTGTCCTTCATCTACCAAAGATGCTTTCCAAGCTCACTGTCTCAACCCGTCTAGCCCTCCTATCATGCCAAACGTGTACCTACAAGGACAACCCCCAAACATGAGCAATAATAATCATTCATATTCAACACAATATGAAGATAAAGCGTAAATGCATAATCATAATAAAACACTTCCTGTTTTCCCCATGCATTTCAAACGCTTCCGTTTGGTTGTCCCTGTACCATAACTCATGAGTATAATCAATAGATTATTTTTAATGGTCTAAACATGTCATGAACATATACCATTCATCAATACCAAATACTGATCACCAATCCCTAGTCTGTCCATCACAATGTATTTTAATGCCCCTCGCTTATTTACATATAGGCGGCATAGGATAACCTCGCTTCAATGGACTGCGGGACTCCCACCCCTCGCCTCTCATTGAGCGGCAAATACCCTTTCCTCGCCCTATATGATAACCACGCTCAAATGTGACATGCGGCGCTCCCACCCCTCGCTTCACATTTAGCGGAACCAAACCAAATAGCGGCAAGCATTAAAATCATCAAGGGATGACCACGACTCATGGGATGTGCACCAATAATTATATGCATCTATAAACATCATGCATAACATGTATTTGCATCCACTATGCAATACCACATATATACTTGCATCCACAATGCATAACAATAAGTATATAAGATACATGTACCGTTGGGGTGCCCGTACGTCCACTACGTACCTTTCCAAAAGTGGATTTGATATGGCTTCAATTCCTCGGTTGCGTTGCTACCTGGGATGGTTCTACACAATCACACAACCCCATATTAGAAGTCAAATAATAGCCAAATACCAAAAATTTGACAAAATAAACCATTTTCCAAAAATCCACTGGCGGCGATCGATCGCTTCCCTCAGGCGATCGATCGCCTCAAAATTTCCCTTGCGGCGATCGGTCGCCTCAAACATGGCGATCGATCGCCATTCCTTTGATTTGGCCACTGCCTCTCGGCGATCGGTCGCCTCATAACAGGCGATCGATCGCCTATCCCGCAAAAATGGTACTGCCCATCGGCGATCGATCGCCCCATTTTAGGCGGTCGATCGCCTCGCACAGACTCGCGATTTTTCACCATTTTTGCATACCAAAACCTTCCAATCCATCCCAATACTTAAACCAACCAACCAACAACATAAATAACAACTTAAACCACCAAAATACACCTCAAAACAAGTATAAATCCAACATTTAACCAAACCCACAACAACCCAACAAAATCCATTTCAAAACCCTTCAAAACCAACCCCAAACTTAAACAAAACCTTACAAAATTAAACATGAGGTATCCATACCTCTTGGGGACCTCAAATCTCCCAACAATCTCCACAAAACAAGATTTTTGAAAGGTTTCTCTTCACCCCCAAGCTTGAGTTCGAAAATTGGAGGAGGAAGGGTTTGTGGAATTTTGATTTTGGTAAAGTAAGAGTGATTGGTAAAGGTGGGGTTGGGGATAATAAAAGGTGTTGGTTTAATTAAAAATGCAACCCACAATTCATGGTGTATAAAACACCCCAACATGATATTTTCAAAGCATTAACTCAAAATGCACCATAATATCAATTAAACACATGATTTCCACAAATTGCTAACCAAGGCAAATAAATCATGTTCCCAACCATAATTCCCAACATGCACCCTGAAATGCTACCCCGGGTCACTCTAACATGTGACTAAGCATTTCCGCATAAAAAAAATAAATCCAATGCATAATTAATTACCACATAATTAATCATATAAGCACAATTATTGCCCAAATGCAATTAACCATTTCGGGGATATCACAATACTCCCCTACTTATAAGATTTCGTCCTCGAAATCACATGCACTTACCCCAAAAAGGAAACTAAACATAAACACATACCAGAGAATAGTTCCGGGTAGTGCTGCACCATATGCCGCTCCGTCTCCCACGTAGCCTCCTCGACACCCCTGCGATCCCACTGAACCTTGATCATAGGTATCACTTTGTTCCGAAGTCTACGGTCTGCTCGATCCAGAATTCTGACAGGCCGTTCCACATAAGATACATCGGACTCTAACTGAACTTCGGAAGGCTGTAACACATGCGACGGATCCGGCTCATACTTCCGCAGCATCGATACATGAAACACATCATGTATACCAGATAAAGAAGGCGGCAAAGCCAGTCGGTAAGCTAAGGTGCCAATGCGCTGCAAAATCTCGTACGGTCCAACATACCTCGGAGACAGTTTCCCGCGCATCCCAAATCGCACAACGCCTCTGAAAGGCGAGATCTTCAAAAAGACCTTATCTCCCAACTGAAATTCCAACGGTCTCCGCCGTTTATTTGCATAAGCTGCCTGTCTGTCCTGGGCCGCTTTCATTTTCTGCCTTATCGTCTTTATCTTTTCTTCCATCTCCCGAATCAATTCCGGTCCTCCGACCGATTTGCGGTCCAAATCATCCCAACACAAGGGTGATCTACACCGTCTGCCATAAAGAGCTTCAAACGGAGCCATCTGAATACTCGCCTGGTAGCTATTGTTATACGAAAACTCTACCAAAGGCACTGAATCCTGCCAAGAGGCATCGAACTCCAAAACACAAGCTCTCAGCATGTCCTCGAGCGTCTGAATAGTGCGCTCGGTCTGGCCATCCGTCTGAGGATGATAAGCAGTGCTCAATTTGACTTCAGTTCCCAAGGCTGACTGAAGACCTTCCCAGAAATGAGATGTGAATCGCGAATCTCGATCTGACACTATGGAAACGGGGATCCCATGCAATCTCACCACATCTCTAATATACAACTGCGCCATCCTCAAAAAGGTGAAAGTCATGCTATAGGGGATAAAGTGAGCTACCTTGGTCAATCGATCCACAATCACCCAAATAGCATCGAAGCCTGAAGCACTCCTCGGCAAATGAGTCACGAAGTCCATGGAAATGTGCTCCCACTTCCACTTCGGTATCTCCAAGCTTCTCAACTCGCCGCCAGGTCTCTGTCTCTCCGCCTTAACCTGCTGGCAGATCAAACACCTCTTCACAAAAGCGACGACATCAGACTTCATCCTTTTCCACCAAAACTGACCACGCATATACATCTTCTTCCCGCCTGGGTGGATGCTAAGTCTGCTACTGTGAGCTCGCTCCAAGACCCCTTTACGCAACTTCGGCGTACTCGGAACCACCCAACAGTTCCCCAATCTCAAGGATCCGTCATCTGCCACCCTGAACTTCGTTGGCTGACCAAGATGTACTAAAGATAACCACCTCCGAACCTCATCATCTGACCTCTGAGCTCTCCTGATGTTCTCATAGATGTCTGGCTCAGCTAACAAGGTCGATACATGCACATGTGATGCATCAATGTCAAAATCATAGCCCAGATGGCAATAGGAGGTCATCATGGCTGACAAATGAATGACGTCCTCAGCAGAACTCCTCACTTTCCGGCTCAAAGCGTCTGCTGTCAAATTGGCTTTCCCCGGATGGTACTCTATCTCGCAATCATAGTCCTTGAGTAGGTCCATCCACCTCCTCTGCCTCATGTTCAACTCTGCCTGAGTGAATAAAAACTTGAGGCTCTTGTGATCCGTGTAAATGGTAAACGAAGTACCATACAAGTAATGCCTCCAGATCTTCAGGGCGAAGATGATAACCGCCAATTCCAAGTCATGAACTGGATATCTGGTCTCATGCGGCTTCAACTGCCTCGATGCATAAGCTACCACATGCTTATCTTGCATCAGAACACACCCAAGGCCCTGAAGTGATGCGTCAGTATACTAAACAAATCTGGAGTTCTCCGTAGGGATCACTAACACTGGCGTCGTCGTCAACCGGTGCTTTAATTCCTGGAAGCTCTCCTCACAAGCTTCTGACCAAAAGAAAGGCACCCCCTTCTGAGTCAACTGCGTCAACGGCTTGGCAATCTTCGAAAAGCCCTCGACAAAGCGTCGATAATAACCGGCCAACCCAAGAAAACTCCGGATCTCAGGCACAGAAGTGGGGGCAGCCCACTCCATCACAGCCTCAATCTTCTTGGGATCTACTGATATCCCACTGCTCGATATGACATGCCCCAGAAACACTACACTGCTCAGCCAAAATTCACACTTACTGAGCTTAGCATACAACTGATGCTCTCTGAGAATCTGAAGCACTGTCCTCAAGTGTTTCACATGCTCTTCCTCACTCCGGGAGTAGATAAGAATATCGTCAATAAACACAATGACGAACTGATCAAGATACTGCTGAAACACTCTGTTCATCAGACTCATAAAGACTGCTGGAGCATTCGTCACGCCGAACGGCATCACTAGGAACTCATAATGTCCATATCGGGTCCGGAATGCTGTCTTCTGCACATCTTCCTCTCTGACTCGAATCTGATGATATCCGGATCTCAAATCAATCTTGCTATACACCCTGGTACCTTGCAACTGATCAAACAGATCGTCGATCCTTGGAAGAGGATACTTGTTCTTCACTGTAGCCTTATTCAGTTGCCGGTAATCGATACACAACCGCATCGAGCCGTCATTCTTCTTCACAAAGAGGACTGGTGCGCCCCATGGCGACACGCTCGGGCGTATATATCACTTGTCCAGGAGATCCTGCAACTGTTCTTTCAACTCTCTCAACTCAGCCGGTGCCATCCTATAAGGTGCACGAGAGATAGCGGATGTCCCTGGCAACAGCTCGATCCCAAACTCGACTTCCCTAGTCGGTGGGAATCCTGGGATCTCTTCTGGGAATACATCAACGAACTCTGCCACTACTGGTACATCCTCAACTCTTAACTCCTTATTCTTCCCAGACGTGTCCACGGCATAGATGAGATAACCCGTGTGTCCACGTTCCAACAACTGAGTCATCTTGATCGCTGAAATCAACGGAATCTTCGCACGAGAACTATTGCCATAGAAGGTCCACTGACTGCCCAACTTAGGTCTGAACTTTACTGTCCTCTGTCGGCAATCTACCACTGCCTGATATCTGTTCAGAACATCAATACCCAAGATGCAGTCGAAGTTTGACATGCCCAACACAATCAAGTCTGACCTCAATTCGTTGCCCTCAAAATAAATGAGGCAGTCTGCCATAAACTGATCAGCAACGACATTTCTTCCAGTGGGTGTCGAGACAAGGAGAGGCGTGGGTAAAGAAGACGTGCGCATATGGTGTCTTTCCACAAAACCCACCGATACAAAAGAATGGGAGGCACCTGTATCGATCAAAATAAAAGCAGGGTACGTAAATAATTGACACGTACCGGCGATCACCTCCTCTGGGGCTACCTAGGCCTGCTCCCTGGTCAGTGCATACACCTGCCCCTGGGGTGGTCCTGCTGTCTGACCTCCCTATGGTCGAGGCCCAAACTGCTGCCTCTGCTGCACTGACCTATCATCAAACCTCGGTCTATTGCCCTGATACTCAGACTGTCCTCCCCGTGTGGGGCAATACCGAGCGATGTGGCCCATCTTGCCACAGATATAACATGCAGGACACTTGTTTGAAGACTGTGGCCCTCCACAATTGTTGCACCTCGGCTCTCCCGGCCTATCCCCTTGTGAAGATCCTCGATTGGCCGACCAATTACCCTTCTTGCTATCCTGTTTCTGACCAAAGTATTTCTTTCCACCATACCGTGAAGATGAAGAGGCACCACGGGGTTTAAATGGCTCACCCCGAGGCCTCAGGCTGTCACTAGTCTGCCTCTGTGGCGGTACCGGTGGTGGCATAGCGTAAGCTCCCACTCCTAGCTCAGCAAGCTCCGCTCTTGTGAGAGCATCATCAAAAGAAGTTGGGTTATTGGTGATAACCCGATCATAGAGCTCCGGTCGCAACCCTTTCATAAAATTCCTCATCTTAGCGTGCCCACTGGTGGCAATGTGGGGAACGTACCTCAGCAATGAAGAGTACCGTGTGGCATAGTCTGCCACTGACATGTTCCCCTGCTTCAGACTTGTAAATTCATCCTCCTTCGTCTGTCTCGCCGCAGCATAGAAATACCGATTCAGAAACCTAGTCCTGAAGAGTGTCCAATCAATCACAGCACCCAGTGCTCTTAGCTCCATCACCGTGCTCCTCCACCACATCAGAGGTTTCTTGGCTAATTGAAACTCCGCCAGCCTCAGCCAAGCTGTCACAGCACAAGGAGCCGATACAAAGATCTGCTCAAGTCTTTCCAACCACTCTTCAGCCTCTTCCCCGGACTCTGTCCCCTCGAACCGGGGCGGATGATAAGATAGAAATTGTGTCAGACTGATCTCACCCGGTAGCAATAACTGAACCACTGGTTCCATGCCTACGGCCGGTGGAGGTAGAGGGTTCGCCTGTCCGATACTTGCATTCACACTACCAACATCTCCAACTTCCTCATTAGCAGCCATGCTGTAATACAAATGTTAACAACAATTCCAAAGCAGTATATATGTTATGCCGTTAGATAACATGAATGAGAATACGCATGTTAGTATAACAGAATATACATTAATATGCACCACATGCATAAACATGCTTCAAATGTAAGCACCTAGCCTATCATGCTAAGGCTACCCTTCACTCGTTCCCGGGTTTCTCTAACCACTGCTCTGATACCACTAATGTAAGGACCCTAATCCTTAAATGCGGAACTAAGGCATAATAGAGCTAAATAAATAATCAGAGTGAGAAATAACGTGTTGAGTTTATGAGCTTAAGCATTACATGCCAAAAATAAGGACTACCAAAAGGATTAATTACATTCCCCATCAAATGAATGCTATCAACTAGTTTTAACACTACTCCTAGAGTAGACACTAGGCAAAAATAATCCTGTCCTTCATCTACCAAAGATGCTTTCCAAGCTCACTGTCTCAACCCGTCTAGCCCTCCTATCATGCCAAACGTGTACCTACAAGGACAACCCCCAAACATGAGCAATAATAATCATTCATATTCAACACAATATGAAGATAAAGCGTAAATGCATAATCATAATAAAACACTTCCTGTTTTCCCCATGCATTTCAAACGCTTCCCGTTTGGTTGTCCCTGTACCATAACTCATGAGTATAATCAATAGATTATTTTTAATGGTCTAAACATGTCATGAACATATACCATTCATCAATACCAAATACTGATCACCAATCCCTAGTCTGTCCATCACAATGTATTTTTAATGCCCCTCGCTTATTTACATATAGGCGGCATAGGATAACCTCGCTTCAATGGACTGCGGGACTCCCACCCCTCGCCTCTCATTGAGCGGCAAATACCCTTTCCTCGCCCTATATGATAACCACGCTCAAATGTGACATGCGGCGCTCCCACCCCTCGCTTCACATTTAGCGGAACCAAACCAAATAGCGGCAAGCATTAAAATCATCAAGGGATGACCACGACTCATGGGATGTGCACCAATAATTATATGCATCTATAAACATCATGCATAACATGTATTTGCATCCACTATGCAATACCACATATATACTTGCATCCACAATGCATAACAATAAGTATATAAGATACATGTACCGTTGGGGTGCCCGTACGTCCACTACGTACCTTTCCAAAAGTGGATTTGATATGGCTTCAATTCCTCGGTTGCGTTGCTACCTGGGATGGTTCTACACAATCACACAACCCCATATTAGAAGTCAAATAATAGCCAAATACCAAAAATTTGACAAAATAAACCATTTTCCAAAAATCCACTGGCGGCGATCGATCGCTTCCCTCAGGCGATCGATCGCCTCAAAATTTCCCTTGCGGCGATCGGTCGCCTCAAACATGGCGATCGATCGCCATTCCTTTGATTTGGCCACTGCCTCTCGGCGATCGGTCGCCTCATAACAGGCGATCGATCGCCTATCCCGCAAAAATGGTACTGCCCATCGGCGATCGATCGCCCCCATTTTAGGCGGGTCGATCGCCTCGCACAGACTCGCGATTTTTCACCATTTTTGCATACCAAAACCTTCCAATCCATCCCAATACTTAAACCAACCAACCAACAACATAAATAACAACTTAAACCACCAAAATACACCTCAAAACAAGTATAAATCCAACATTTAACCAAACCCACAACAACCCAACAAAAATCCATTTCAAAACCCTTCAAAACCAACCCCAAACTTAAACAAAACCGTTACAAAATTAAACATGAGGTATCCATACCTCTTGGGGACCTCAAATCTCCCAACAATCTCCACAAAACAAGATTTTTGAAAGGTTTCTCTTCACCCCCAAGCTTGAGTTCGAAAATTGGAGGAGGAAGGGTTTGTGGAATTTTGATTTTGGTAAAGTAAGAGTGATTGGTAAAGGTGGGGTTGGGGATAATAAAAGGTGTTGGTTTAATTAAAAATGCAACCCACAATTCATGGTGTATAAAACACCCCAACATGATATTTTCAAAGCATTAACTCAAAATGCACCATAATATCAATTAAACACATGATTTCCACAAATTGCTAACCAAGGCAAATAAATCATGTTCCCAACCATAATTCCCAACATGCACCCTGAAATGCTACCCCGGGTCACTCTAACATGTGACTAAGCATTTCCGCATAAAAAAATAAATCCAATGCATAATTAATTACCACATAATTAATCATATAAGCACAATTATTGCCCAAATGCAATTAACCATTTCGGGGATATCACAATACTCCCCTACTTATAAGATTTCGTCCTCGAAATCACATGCACTTACCCCAAAAAGGAAACTAAACATAAACACATACCAGAGAATAGTTCCGGGTAGTGCTGCACCATATGCCGCTCCGTCTCCCACGTAGCCTCCTCGACACCCCTGCGATCCCAACTGAACCTTGATCATAGGTATCACTTTGTTCCGAAGTCTACGGTCTGCTCGATCCAGAATTCTGACAGGCCGTTCCACATAAGATACATCGGACCTAACTGAACTCGCCTTCGAAAGGCGTAAACATGCGAGGATCCGGCTCATACTTCCGCAGCATCGATACATGAAAAACACTCATGTATACCAGATAAAGAAGGCGGCAAAGCCAGTCGGTAAGCTAAGGTGCAATGCGCTGCAAAATCTCGTACGGTCCAACATACCTCGGAGACAGTTTCCGCGCATCCCAAATCGCACAACGCCTCTGAAAGGCGAGATCTTCAAAAGACCTTATCTCCCAACTGAAATTCCAACGGTCTCCGCCGTTATTTGCATAAGCTGCCTGTCTGTCCTGGGCGCTTTCATTTTCTGCCTTATCGTCTTATATTTTCTTCCATCTCCCGAATCAATTCCGGTCCTCCGACCGATTTGCGGTCCAAATCATCCCAAACAAGGTGATCCACCGTCTGCCATAAAGAGCTTCAAACGGAGCCATTGAATAATCGCCTTGTAGCTATTGTATACGAAAACTCTACCAAAGGCACTGAATCCTGCCAAGAGGCATCGAATTCCAAAACACCAAGCTCTCAGCATGTCCTCGAGAGTCTGAATAGTGCGCTCGGATGGCCAATCGTTGAGGATGATAAGCAGTGCTCAATTGACTTCAGTT